>CM075738.1:55930975-56540975 GCA_037974335.1 Prionace glauca | reverse complement strand
CAGACGCTGTCAGACCTGCGGACTTTTCCGGCACTTCCTGTTTTTATTTTTTTCCTTGGATCTCAGCTCATTCTATCCAGGGTGGCACGGTAGCACAGTGGTCAGCACTGCTGCCTCACAGCGCCTGGGTCCTGGGTTCGATTCCCGGCTTGGGTCACTGTCTGTGTGGAGTTTGCACATTCCCCTCGTGTCTGCGTGGGTTTCCTCTGGCTGCTCTGATTTCCTCCCACAGTCCAAAGATGTGCAGGTTAGGTTGATTGGCTATGCTAAGAAATTGCCCCTTCATGTCCAAAGATATGCTGGTATCCAGGGATGTGTAGACTAGAGGGTATAATTTGTAGGGAAATGGGGGAAGGGCCTGGGTGGGATTGTGTTCGGTGCAGACTTGATGGGCCAAAGGGCCTCTTTCTGCACTGTAGGGTTCTATGATTCTATGATCCACGGGTTGTCATCAATATCATTTGATACATCAGCAAAGTTGAAGCCAACTGAGAGGCCATTCTAAATTTCCCCTTAGTGTTCAAAGATGTGCAGGTTAGATGGATTGGCCATGCTAAATTGCCCCTTAGTGTCCAAAGATGTGCAGGTTAGGTGGATTGGCCATGCTAAATTGTCCCTTAGTGTCCAAAGATGTGCAGGTTAGGTGGATTGGCCATGCTAAATTATCCCTTAGTGTTCAAAGATGTGCAGGTTAGGTGGATTGGCCATGGTAAATTATCCCTTAGTGTCCAAAGATGTGCAGGTTAGGTGGATTGGCCATGTTAAATTGCCCCTTAGTGTCCAAAGATGTGCAGGTTAGGTGGATTGGCTATGCTAAATTGTCACTTAGTGTCCAAAGATGTGCAGGTTAGGTGGATTGGCCATGGTAAATTATCCCTTAGTGTCCAAAGATGTGCAGGTTAGGTGGATTGGCCATGCTAAATTGTCACTTAGTGTCCAAAGATGTGCAGGTTAGGTGGATTGGCCATGCTAAATTGTCCCTTAGTGTTCAAAGATGTGCAGGTTAGGTGGATTGGCTATGCTAAATTGTCACTTAGTGTTCAAAGATGTGCGGGTTAAATGGATTGGCCATGCTAAATTGCCCCTTAGTGTCCAAAGATGTGTAGGTTAGGTGGATTGGCCATGGTAAATTGTCCCTTAGTGTCCAAAGGCGTGAAGTTTAGGTGGATTGGGGGTTACAGGGATGGAGCAAAAGGGAAGGCTGAAGTGCTCTTTTGGAGAGTCAGTGCACCGAATGGCCTCTTTCCGCACTATAGGGATTCTTTGGAAAGCCTGTTATTCGGCAACTTCACTATCAAGCAGGGGGAGTTTTTGCTTCACAAGCTTCATCAGAGTTTGATGTTGGTACAGATGTCTTGTTCAGTTTGATTTTTCAGAGCTGAGCTGTCCAGTGTTTTCTGCAAAATTAAACTCAACAAGGCGGCATCTCCAACAGTGAATAGCCTGGTGACATTGGGTGTACTGGCAATGTCACTGGACTAGCAATCCAGAAGCCTGGGGCTAAAGCTCTGGGGACACGGGTTCTAATCCCACCACAGCGGCCGGTGGAATTTAAACTCCGTTAATAAAACCTGGAATATAAAACAAGTCCCAGTAATGGCGAGCGTGAAACTGTTATGGAGGGAAGGAAATCTGCCATCCTTACCCGGTCTGGCCTACATGTGACTCCAGAGCCACAGCAATGTGGTTGACTCTCAACTGCCCTCTGAAATGGCCCAACAAGTCATCCAGCTCAAGGGCAATTAGAGATGGGCAAAAACCTTGCCAACGTGCCCACATCCCATGACAGATTCACATACAATGTTATTTCTTGGCCCCAAATTTGGCCAAGGGGAGGTGATAGCCTAGTAGCATTCTCATTAGACTATTAATCCGGAAACTCAGCTAATGTCCTGGGGACTTGGGTTCAAATCCCGCCCATGGCAAATGGTGGAATTTGAATTCAATAAAAACCATCTGGAATTAAGAATCTACTGATGACCCTGAAAACCATTGCCAGAAAAACCTATTGATTCACTAATGTTCCTTTATTTGATTTGATTTATTATTGTCACATCTATTAGTATACAGTGAAAAGTATTGTTTCTTGCGTGCTATACAAAGCATACCATTCATAGAGAAGGAAAGGGGAAGGTGCAGAATGTTGTGTTGTAGTCATAGCCAGGGTGTAGAGAAAGGTCAACTTAATGTGAGGTAGGTTCACTATGCTGATACCGGAGATGAGGGGGTTGGACTATGAGGAGAGACTAAATAGACTGGGTCTGTACTCGTTGGAGTTTAGAAGGATGAGGGGGGATCTTATAGAGACATATAAGATAATGAAGGGGATGAATAGGGTAGAGGTAGAGAGATTCTTCCCGCTCAGAGAGGACAGCAGGACTAGAGGGCACAGCCTCAAGATAAGGGAGGGGCAGTTTAGAACGGAGTTGAGGAGGAACTTCTTCACTCAAAGGGTGGTGAATCTCTGGAATTCTCTGCCCATTGAAGTGGTGGAGGCTACCTCGCTAAATATATTTAAGTTACGGGTAGATAGGTTTTTGGTAGGCAAGGGAATTAATTAAGGGTTATGGGGAGAAAGTGGGAAAGTGGAACTGAGCCACGACAGATCAGCCATGATCTTATTGAATGGCGGGGCAGGCTCAAAGGGCTAGATGGCCTACTCCTGCTCCTATTTCTTATGTTCTTATGGTCCATTCAAAAGTCTGGTGGCAGCAGGGAAGAAGCTGTTCTTGAGTTGATTGGTACGTGACCTCAGACTTTTGTATCTTTTTCCCAATAGAAGGTTGAAGAATGTGTGTGTAAATCAAGCCAAATCAAATAAACAACATTTCGGAGCCGTGAGATCATGTTGCAGCTGTACAAAACTCTGGTGCGGCCGCACTTGGAGTATTGCGTACAGTTCTGGTTGCCGCATAATAAGAAAGATGTGGAGGCATTGGAAAGGGTGCAGAGGAGATTTACCAGGATGTTGCCTGGTACGGTGGGAAGGTCTTATGAGGAAAGGCTGAGGGACTTGAGACTATTTTCGTTAGAAGAAGGTTGAGAGGTGACCTGATTGAGGCATACAAGATGATCAGAGGATTAGATAGGGTGGACAGTGAGAGCCTTTTTCCTCGGATGGTGATGGCTAACACGAGGGGACATAGCTTTAAATTGAGGGGTGATAGATATAGGACGGATGTCAGAGGTAGGTTCTTTACTCAGAGTGTAGTAAGGGCGTGCTTGCAGCAGTTGTGGACTCACCAACTTTAAGGGCGTTCAATGGTCAGTGGATAGGCAGATGGATAACATTGGAATAGTTTAGGTTAGAGGGTCATTAGATTGGTTCCACTGGTCGGCGCAACATCGAGGGCCGAAGGGCCTGTACTGCGCTGTAATGTTCTATGTTAAGAATGGAACATTGCCACCTCCAGGGAGAATCTCCTAACTGAAAGAGGCAGAGGTTTGTATACAATAAGAGCAGCGTTATGCAAAGCGAGAATAGAAGCATTTTAAAGCATTCATGATCCGTCTGAGACTTAGTTGCTTCCTTTTCCAGCACGGGAAACACAAGGTCGGAGTTGACAACCTGGCGATGGAACCTTAGAGACTGCGGCCCGGCTCCCACTCCCGGTCAATCAGCGCCATTCTTTGCTGCGTTAAGGGAGTTCCTCGTGAATCCTGTGACGGTTTTCCGCCAACGTTCATGAGTTATTTTAACAGGCACTTTTTCTCAATCACGTCCAAAAGCGAAACGAATGCATCATCTTTGCCAGGCTAGCCTCAAGGGCTTTTAATCAATACCTCTTTTCTCGCTTAATTTGCACAGTTTGCACTTCCTGCACATTTAATTGTGCAAAAAAAAAAGACAATCGGCTGTTTTTACTTTTGATGGATTCCGCATTTTAAGAGTTTGGCTGAGGAATCGAGTAGAATTTTTCGATGGGCTGAATGGCCTCCTTCCGGACTGTAGGGATTCTATAACCAGACACTATTGCAACATGAAGCAGCACAGTATGTGTTTTGAGTTGTTCCGCGGCAGTCAAGTTCATGAACTATTCTTAGACGGGTGTCAAGCTCGTAGCAATACCGTCCAGGGGAGGGTAGACAGCACAGAGCTGCATCGAACGTCCACGTTTGGGACTCAGATGTGAACTGTGTGTATCGTGTTAGCAAAGTGCAGATAATTTAAAGGTGGGTTGGAGCTACGATGGGCGCTGCTGGTGTGAAATTCACTTGGATAGGGAAATCTCAACAGCACCGTGGTGTAGAAACGTAGGACAGTACAGCACGGTACGGGCCCTTCAGCCCTCAATGTTGTGCCGAGCTATGTCCAAACCCAAGATCAACCTATCCCACTCCCTATAGGTTCTGTAGGTCACAAATATTAGAACTCAACACTTTTAAGCAACTTATAGGGCGGGACTTTCCGGGGCATTCACCCCGGAATGGGAAAATCCCATCCAAGGTCTTAGCACACTATAGAATCATAGAATAGAATCTCTACAGCGCAGGAGGTGGCCAATTGGCCCATCGAGTCTGCACCGACCACAATCCCATCCCCATAACCCCACACATTTACCCTGCTCATCCCCCTGACACTAAGACAGAATGTAGCACAGTCAATCAACCTAACCCACAAATCTTTGGAGTGTGGGAGGAAACTATAGCACCCAGAGGAAACCCACGCAGATACGGGGAGAATGCGCAGACTCCCCACAGATTGTGACCCGAGGCCGGAATTGAACCCCAGTCCCTGGTGCTGTGAGGCAGCTGTGCTAACCGCTGTGCCAGTGCCACCCCCAGACCTTTCTCCCTATGATTCCCACGGCGGGCGGGATGGGAAAATCCACCTCATAGTGTGCAAATAATGCCAGTAGCTGGTCTTTCTGACTCCATTGATTTCACGTCAACAGTTCAGCTCCCCCAAAGAAACATTCACCCTCTACTTTGCTGGCATGAACTTAACTGAGGTTAAAGTAAATTACTGTGGATGCTGGGATCTGAAACCAAAGCTGCTTTGACAAAGAGTCATCCGGACTTGAAACATCAGCTCTTTTCTCTCCTTACACATACTGCCAGACCTGCTGAGATTTTCCAGCATTTTCTCTTTTGGAACTTAACTGAGGTGTAAGGTTCTAACAAACAGGCTGCTTTTACTTTAGCTGCTCGACTAAGTGCATTGTATGATTTTTGATCATACTTTATAGCAGAGGTGTTGACAGGTGTTTATAGCAGAGGTCGTCTGTGCCAAGCTGACAATCTTGTCGCTACGGGCTGCAACTTTGCCCCTTTCTCTGCTAGTACTGATCATGAAGGGTACCTTTCAGGCGCTGTGTGTGTGTGTGTGTGTGCTCGTCTTTGTGTAGTTAATTTAGCAGCTAACGCAATTGGGAATGCACTAACTGGTGATCTTCACCAGTGCCTTAAAAAGCAGCTCAGGCTAATTCAAGATGATTCTAAAATGATGGTATGTTTTCTAAAAGGAAGTAGCTATCTAATCTTAGTTAACATATAACTAAGATTCAGAACTTGATAGGAGGGGATGGAGTTGTACCATATTTGTACTTGCGCTGTGCTAGATATATTTCTGAATATTAATTATTGCTAAATTCTTTTGCTGAAATTCTCAATAGTGTATTGTTTGCATTCACTGTTGGATTGTACTAAAATAAACTGATGTATCACTTATTGCTGGCTTGAGTTCAGTTTTTTCAAACTAAATAGGTGGCACAGTGGTTAGCACTGCTGCCTCAAAGCGCCAGGAACCCAGGTTCAATTCCTGGCTTGGGTCATTATCTGTATGGAGTCAGCACATTCCCCTCGTGTCTGCGTGGGTTTCCTCCTACAGTCCAAAAGACATGCTGCTGCATCAGCCATGCTAAATTCTCTCTGTGTACCTGAACAAGTGCTGCAGTGTGGCAACCTGAGGATTTTCACAGTAACTTCATTGCAGTTAGTATAAGCCTATCTGTGACATTAATAAATAAACTTCAAATAGTATTGCTGAAAAAAAGCCATTTTGTTGGAAGTTTTTTGTCCTGCATTCACCAGGACAATGCAGTGCCAGAGGAAATGATTTATATTGCTTGAGTGTGCTTGCACTCATCAGGACATTCACAATAAATGATAGCGTAGGGTAAACAACAATTTACACTATATGAGAAGACTGTGCTGATTGTTGGTAAGCGGACTCTGATTGATAGAGCTGTTGCCACGGAGAATGCACCCAGTTAATGATATAGTCAGAGTTGTAAAGCACAGAAAAGGCCCTTTGCCCCTTCCAGACTGCACTGACAATAACTACCACTAAAGTTGTGCTGATACATTTTCCTGCACTTGTCCCATATCCTTGAATGTTATATTTCGAGTGCCCATCCAAATACTTTTTAAAGGTTATGAGGTTTCCAGCCTTCACTACCTTCCCTGGCACTGCATTCCAGAATCCCACTACCCTCCGAGTGGAAAAAGGTTTCAAACCCCCTCTGAATCTCCTGCTCCTCACAGAGGCTATCAGATGACTTACAATTAATTGCCAAACTGTCTCTGTCCAGCAATATTCTGTTCTGTGCTTCTAAACTATTTGAAAATTAAGACAAAGGCAAAATACTGCGGATGCTGGAATCTGAACCAAAAACAGAAAATGCTGCAAAATCTCAGCAGGTCTGACAGAATCTGTGAATAGAGCCAACCTTTCGAGTCTGGATGACCCTTCATCAGAGCTGCTGTTTTTGTTTCATTTGCAAACTTAGAATTGACAGTGCAGAAGGCCATTCAGCCCATCAAGTCTGCACCGATCACAACCCCACCCAGACCCAATTCCCATTACCCCATGATTTACCCCTAGCTAGTACCCCTGACACTAAGATCAAATTTAACATGGCTAATCCACCTAACCTGCACATTTTTGGACTGTGGGAGGAACCCGGAGGAATTCCATGCGGGGGAAAGACTGCAGACTCCGCACAAAGAGTGACCCAAGCCGGGAATCGAACCCAGTCCCTGGCACAGTGAGGCAGCAGTGCTAAGCACTGTGCCACCCAAAGTCAATCTGGGGAGGCAATGTCCTGATGGTATTATTGCTCGACCGTTAATCCCAAAATTCAGCTAATGTTCTGGGGGACCTGGGTTTGAATCCCACCAAAGCAGATGGTGGAATTTGAATTCAATAAAAAAAATCTGAAATTAAGAATCAACTGATGACCATGAAACCATTGTTGATTGTCGAGAAACTCATCTGGTTCACTAGTGTCCTTTAGGGAAGGAAATCTGCTGCCCTTACCCAGTCTGGCCTACATGCGATTCCAGAACCACAGCAATGTGGTTGACTCTCAATTGCCTGCCAAGGGGAACAAGGGATGAGCAATAAACGCAGATCATCAGAGATGCCCATGTCTCACGAATGAATTTTTTAAAAATCTCCTCAAATGCCACCAAAGCAGTTATAGCTTTCATAAAACATAGAACCCTACAGCACAAACAGGCCCTTCAGCCCACAAGCTGCGTTGATCACATCCATACCTACCAAGCCATAGAACTATCTGTAACACCCAATCCCATTAAACCCCATGAGTTCGCCTCCACCACCACCACCAACGGCAGCCGATTTCACTCACTCACCACCCTCTGAGTAAAAAACTTGCCCCTGATATCTCCTCTGTACCTGCTCCCCAGCACCTTAAACCTGTGTCCTCTCGTAGCGACCATTTCAGCCCTGGGAAATAGCCTCCGAGAATCCACCCTATCTATTCCCTTATTAATGAGACCAAAACTGCACACAGTATTCAAGATTTGTTAACACTTAAGCTTTCCGATGGCCAAAAGGAAATCAGCATTTTAAGATAGGGAAGATAATAAGATTCATCATTAATTAATGAGACAAATATTGAAAAAAAAATGCAATCACAAAATAAACACAGATGACGGAAACTTTTGAAATGTAATTTTGTGTTAACAAAGTATAGGAACAGGCCCTCCAAGCCTGCACCGATCACGTTCTCCTATCTAGACCAACTGCACATATCCTTCTATTTCCCGTCTATTCGTATGACTATCAAGATGTCTTAAATATGGCTAACCTATCTACATCCTGCTGTATTCTCTGACAATCTTCATCACTATCCGCAACTCCGTCAATCTTCGTATCATCTGCAAACTTGCTAATCAGACCAACTACGTTATGTAGTCAGGGCCACTTTTTCAATGTGGGTTTGCATCAAGGCAGAAGTTTAATCTGTGACAATTCAATGGAAAGTCTCCTGATTGTCTAATCTATCTAATGTAATATATATCACTATCCCAATCCAATAGATATTAGGTTGTTGGATGGTGATTCTGAAATCATTAACCCTGGCCTTAACCACTTTCCAAAGCCATTCTACTCCTTATAAGATATAGGAGTAGAATTCGAACGTTCGGCCCATCAAGTCTACTCTGCCCTTCAATCATGGTGATATTTCTCAACCTTACTCTTCCACCTTTTCTCCACAACCTTTGATCCCCTTACCAATCAAGGACCTTTCTGTCTCTGACACTCAGTGATCTGGCCTTCACAGCCTTTTGTAGAAATGAATTCCACCAATTCACCACCCTCTGGCTGAAGAAAATCCTCCTCATTTCAGTTAAAAAGGGCTGTCCCTTTACTCTGAGGCCTTTAGATCCTAGTCTCTCCTACTAATCGAAATATCTTCCCCACGTCCCGTCTATCCAGGCCTTTCTGTATTCTGTATGTTTCAATGAGATCCCTGGTTCCCCCCCCATCCTTCTAAACTCCATCGAATACAGACCCAAGAGTCCTTGCACGCTCCACACGTTAAGCTTTTCAATCCTAGGATCATTCTCGTGATCCTCTTCTGAACCTTCTCCAAGGCCAGCACACCCTTCCTTAGAAGGCCCAAAATTGTTCACAATATTCCAAATGGAGTCTGACCAGAGCCTTGTACAGTCTCAGCAGTACATCACTGCTCTTGTGTTCCAGCCCTCTAGAAATGAACGCTAACATTGAATTTGCCTTCCTAACTGCTTCAAAAAGGGAGGTGAAAATCACTACGGTTGAGCTCTCAAACACGGATTCATCAGGAGTGAGCTACACCGCGAGAGTGATGAGTGAAACACACAGAACTGAAGCAGACATTGATGCAATCGTTAAAGCAAGAAAACGTGTTTGGTTGTCAGAAAGAAAGCTCAGGCCAAGTGATTAAATGCTCTGGCTAGATTCTGACAGCAATTTCCATATAATCTTTCAAAAAGCAGGAGCAAAAAGAAAGAAAACCCCAAGGTCACTACGTTTCTCTGGCAAAATTCAAGCCACCCATTCTCTCAGCAACTACATCAATGGCTTATTTTCAGTCATGATGTGGATGTGCCGGCGTTGGACTGGAGTAAACACAGTAAAAAGTCTGACAACACCAGGTTTTAGTCCAACTTGTGAGTTTACTATCAAATAAATCGGTTGGACTAAAACCTCATTTTCAGTCGCCACATTAGGTACTCTTGTAGAAATTTATTCAACTCCCATTTAGTTTGAGCTCCATGGACTGTGATCTGAATCGACGCTGGCAATAGTTATCACCTCAGCTCATTGATAGCAAATGGATACGGACTCAAACTATATCATTCTTTGAGATCAATACTTTATTTGCAGATATAATCGGAACAATTTGATTGATCCACAACACATTCCAAATAATTTAAACAATCGCATTAAATATACGTGGTGTCAGTCACATCATTACATCTATAGCAGACATCAAAACAGAAGCACATCATTTGAGATTGATTTGTTGCAGGAATAGCAACAGAATAAAATGTATCTAACGGACTACATTCATTTCACATGATCCTGGAAGACATCTCAACTGTAAAAACATTAATAGCTTATGTGGCACATGCTTATTTATTCCTCATTACTTCATCTACAGGTTTGAGCATCGAGTGAAAGTTAACTGGCCTATTGTAATGCTCTCACCTATCCCACTCTGCATGTTGCTTTATTCAGAAATACAGCTTGTAACTTCAGCACACAGTACAATAGACAATTTCACAAGTGACAAAGGGAGATGAGTGATCCTAAAGGTCCAAGTTAATGCCCTGGAGTGGGGTGCACAGAATCACAATAACTGCTGCAACTTCAATTCAATTAACATTTCAATTGTCCTTAAAAATCCTTTTGATTTAGGGAAGGAAATCTGCCACCCTTGTTGGGTCTGGCCTATATATGATTCCAACAGCAACGTAAGTCCCCCGCTCCAGAAATGGCCTAAGTGAGCCACTCAGCTGTACTAATACTGTTACAGATAGCAGATGGACTGCAGTGCTTCAGGGACAGGCAACAAACACAGGCCTTGCCAGTGATGTCCACATCCCAATTTCAAAACTCTTTGCACAAGGCAAAGCACAGGAGACGGTGTCGCAAGACTCGACGCGCTACAGCTGGACTTTGATTATTTTTGAATTGGAAAACCTGTCCTGCCCCTCCTCGCCTGTTCCTGATCCTCGCAGGCAAGTCGAGGACCACTGTCTTTCTCCTCTGGTGAAACATTTCAAGTTGCAGCAGTTATTTTCAGACCAAGTGACAAACGTGCCAAGAAAAGAAAGGCGGTAGTTTGTGTTGGCTTGTAACCTATTGTGATCTGTTACCATTAAAGAAAACATTTATACTTCCACACCTGTTTTAAATGCTGCGCAAAACATCCTGGGACAGCTAAACTCTTAACAGCGTCATCTTAACATCTTTATTTACTGTGTGCAATTTTTCAAATCAGAGATTTTAAAAATGTTAATAATTTTAATTTTGAGTGAATTTCAAATGGGTTGAAAAGAGCAAGGTGCCCAGGCCAGAAGGATTGCACTGGAAGGTGCTAATGTAAGGGAGTTGCTTACGCAAACTCTAATGCCCTAGTGGTAATTTAGGGATTTATTACAAAGCAGCTCAGACACTGTTTATTAGCTGCACTGAATGCTTTGCATCATCTGATACCAGCACACTGGTTGAAATCAGCAGCAAAGTGAGTAGTACCAGACCCTCAAACGTTGCTTTTTGATAACAGGGACATCATAAAACTTTGCGATTGCAATGGTATTTAACAAACATACAAAGACATGTAGGCCTGAACATCGAGAACACGTTCCACAGCTACCAGACACGGGAAGCACAGATGCTTGAAAAAGATGGAAAGGTCTAGACAATGCTCAACTGGATCAGAGTTCAAGACATAATCACAGAATTGTTAATGAGATAGCTTTCAAATTATGTCCCTCGCACAGGAAAGGAATTCTTCAATATTTACAAAGAGTTTGAATCGTGTGAATCCACACCGGGTTAAAATTTCAGGCAGAAGGAATAAGTTTGATTTTCAGATAGTCTCAGTTCTCAGCTGAAGACACGCGTGAAAGGGAAGCAACTCTCTGTACTGGATAGCACAATCTACCAAAATACAATGTCTGGATCCTGAATCAAAGCCCACTGTGAATGGTACTTTCAAAATTAGTAACATTTTTGCGAAGAGTTAAAAAAAATCAGTTGTCTTCATCTGCCAATGCATGACGACAAATATTCAAATATTGTACAAAAATGCAACCAGTGTTAATGATACACACATACCACCCACACACACAAACACACGCATGACATCTACCCACCCACATGCTACACACACACACACAAGCCACAGATACACACCACACCCTCGTGCCATCCACCAACACACAATACCAATCTCACACACACACGTGTCCAGAGGGGATTCATAAATACACTCTACGTCCTGCATTACAAGGATTTATCTGACAGCTCGAGATCCCCTTCTGTGTCGTCTATTGTGAAACCTTTCCTCCAACGTAAAAGCAATGCCCTGTCGGACTAATGGAATAGATTACATTTTCACAGTGCAGGGATTCACGTTTCAGGAATACACATTTAATACATTTCCCCTGTTCTTTATTGACAGTGCGTTCAAATCAAATCTTTACATCAACTACGCAGTGTAAATTTTAGTGTCAGTTGGTTAGTGTCTGTATCTGTGAGACTCCAGATAAACACATGCTCAACACAAATAACCAAACCACTTGCCCGACACTCTCCAATCGCATAAATGGTTTCCAAATAAATTCTTTAGCACTGCATACCCAGTGCATAAGCTAAAACATTTCTAGCATATCTAAGACATCTAATATCTGCATAAATTAATTTGGGCTCTGCATTTCTCAGTATTATGTTTTGTTCAGTACTTTTTTTCATTTTTGTTCATTCTAAGTGGCTGATTCATTGAAGAGATAAATACTTAACTCACCAGTTCAGAAATCCTGCTGTGAGAAGAATCGCGATCCGGACGCAAAGCTTCTTAGTGAAGCAATCGTGAACTTATTCGTGACCAGCACAAATTCAAAACTAACTAATGCCACTGCCATTTACTTTATAAACTGCACAACTATGATCTGTTTAAACTTACACATGGCTACGCTTCCACCTCTCCATTTCTTCTTGATAAAGGAATCTCTGGGTCCCCAAGAACATTGTAATTCATGAATGTTTGGCTGGTCCACTAAGAGGTATAATGTATAGTTTTAGTTATTTCATTTCCCTGCTCAACAGGTGGAAAACATTAGCTTCAGTGCTTGAATATTAAGCTCCCCGAAGAGATACTTTTCCCACTTCATTCCCCGCAGCCTGCAACTTCACCAAAAAGTGCACAATCAAAATCTGTTTAATGCTATAGTTCGCCCACACATTTGCTACCATCTCTCATTCAGTGGTTGTAAACCACATCTTCATCCAGTAAAACCTAACGTTTGGACACAAACATTTACTAAAGGTTGATCGCAGGTTAAAAAATTTAGACTGCATTATTTTTTTGATGACTCATTTCGTTTCCAAATGTTGCCAGATCAGGCTCCACAAGGAATTATAACACGCACGTAGACAGCAGGTGAGCAAAGTGCGCTGTGTGCAGCTTATCGAATTATAAACAAGCTGCCCAAAATATTCCGGGGCAGCTTTTACAGGAGACAGACTGGGAGCTGGGGCAGGAGGTGGGTACAAAGTGCAATCTGATCTTCATTTGTTGCTCAGGATCAGTAAGGTTTGAAGTTCCAGTAACTGGAAAACACAGAAATCTGTAAAACACCAATAAATAAAAAACAACATTGCCAATAGAGAAAATAAAACACCTCTTGTTCAGTACTTCATCCAGATTCTCAAAGATGCAAGTTTTACCACTGATAACTCAAGGGACATGGCTTTTTGGTGAGAGAAGAAAGATTTAAAAGGGATCTGAGGGGTGACTTCCTCACATAGACAGTGTACGTGGTATGTATATGGAATAAGCTATGCTGTGGAGATGCCAGCGTTGGACTGCGATAAACACAGTAAGAAGTCTCATAACACCAGGCTGAAGTCCAACAGGTTTATTTGGTAGCTTAAGAGACTAGCTTTCAGAGCGGAAGGGGTAGCGCTGCAAAAGCTAGTGGCTTGTGCTACCAAATAAACCTGTTGGACTTTAGTCTGGTGTTGTGAGACTCCTTACATAGAATAAGCTACCAGAGAAAGTGGTTAAGGCAGGTTCATAGAATCCCTACAGTGCAGAAGGAGGCCATTTGGCTTATCGAGGCTGCACCAACAATCCCACCCAGCCCCTATCCCCACATATTTACCCTGCTAATCCCCCTGACACTAAGGGGCAATTTAGCACAGCCAATCCACCTAACCTACACATCTTTGGACTGTGGGAGGAAACCGAAGTTTCTTCCCACAGGAAGGAAACTTGCAGACGGCAACCCAAGCCAGGATGTGAACCCAGGTCCCTGGTGCTGTGAGGCAGCAGTGCTAACCATGCAGTTGTTAATGCAATCTCTAATGCCGTGGTGGTAATTTTTAGGGATTTATTACAGAGAGCAAATCAGCTCAGACACTGATATAGAGCAGAATTAGCAAAAACAGAGGGATCAAAAGGCGGGTGAGGGAGGAGAGAAGTCTTTATGTTAGCAACTAAAGAACACATCTCCACTATCAGGAAGAACCCAGCTCCTCAAATTTAGCAGCCCAGAAATAATCCAGTAAAATTCACCCCATGCTGTTGGCCATTGTAACCAGAGACAAAAAAAAATTTCATCAGAATAACTTAATATCTCTGTCCCGGCAGTCATACCTAACTGGCTTGTTATGAACACAAAGTAGTCAATTGTGAAGAGGCCATCACACATTAAAAATACTACTGGTTAAATTCGGCTGTGACTCTCACTAACTTTTACAGATGCACAATAGAAAGCATTCTTTCTGGTTGTATCACAGCTTGGTATGGGCTCCTGCTCTGCCCAAGACCGTAAGAAACTACAAAAGGTTTTGAATGTAGCCCAATCCATCACACAAACCAGCCTCCCATCCATTGACTCTGTCTACACTTCCTGCTGCCTTGCCAGAGCAGTCAGTATAATTAAGGATGACACGCACCCCGGACATTCTCTCTTCCACCTTCTTCCAGAAAGAAAAAGATACAAAAGTCTGAGGTCATGTACCAGCCAACTCAAGAACAGCTTCTTCCCTGTTACTGTCAGATTTCTGACTGGACCTACTTCACACTAAGTTGATCTTTCTCTACACTCTAGCTACGACTGTAACACTCACTGTATACTAATACATGTGACAATCATAAATCAAATCAAATCAAATGAAGGAAAATAGACTGTACCTTATCCTTCAGTTGCTGACAAAGCTGTAGTGCGATAGTAAAGAAAACCAGTGTGTCATTTAGCCAGGGGACCACACATTCCACTTTGTGCACATGGCTAACTTCAAACTTCTGGTTATTAAGCTCACTGCAACACAAAATGCACTTTGAAATTAATTCCTGTTAACGTGCAGTTCAGGCAGAAAGAGGCTCGTGCCACATGTTTCAGTGCTACTATCAAGGAAGCCCTTTGACATGATAGCTCCCGTTTCACATTAGGTTGACAGCCCACCTTGGAATTTCAACTCAAAGCCTAGTTGTGAATGAAGAACGTAGCCTAACTGTGAATTAACCACTATGAATGAAGGTTAGATAGGGATGAGCTGATGGGATAGTGCTGTCATAGCAGCAATATCGCACTGAGTGCAACAATCAAAACGTACCTTTGTGGTGTGCTAAGCTATCCCAATAATGTTAGTAACAGTACTCAGAAAGATGAATAGATTTATGCAATTCAATCCCAGGACAAATCCAAGAGGGATAATGCAATTTGATTTATTCAGTCAGCATAAACCAGAGGCAGTATCCCTGCCATGGGGGCACTGGTGTTTGAATACTTTTACATAAATCTAAGATTTTGCAATCTTGCTGGGGACTGAATTTTGCAATTCCATCAAGCTTACAAATTGTGGAAACATCTGTTGCAGGTACATCTTTTTCTAAACTGAATCAACCACATTAATGAAGCACTGGTGGAGAGTCTAAACAGCGATGTGAAGATGCAAATTAACTAACGTCAATCAGATATGATGACATCTTTATATTATGCGCTAACATTTTAATCTTGTCTTGAAACTGTTGTGAAGACATGTGGGAATACTGATGGAGATCTCACAAACCTACAACCATTATTGGAGCAAGGCTTTTAAAACACCAAACATTTTTCATTGTTAGACAAGTCACAATATATTCTGATCTATTTCAAACGGCACTGTTTATTGCCCTTTGTCCAAATTTCTGGAACGGATTGTAGACGAAGAACAGCTACAACAACGATTTAACAACAATAACAGCAATTATTGTGGCTTTAAAATGGCTATGCTGGCTGAGAATTAAGCATGCTGGGATTTCTGGTCAACTTATAATTAAAACCAGGCACAGGTGGTAAAGTGACTCTGCTTTGGAAACTGTGGTCTGAAGCTTCCTGTGTTAACCAAATAAGGAAAGTTGTTTACATTTGAACAGACATACTGGCCTCGAATTTTATTGCCGTTGTGTGGGGGACATTCAGGCTGAACTAAATGTAGTGGCGTTGTTCACAAGTAATTTCACTGGATGTTTGAATCATGTGATTGGTTTCTGGTTGCACGGTTGGCTGGATGACGGAGAATAGTCTGGGAGCAAGTGGAGGATTTGTGGATAAAAGTCACTGCAGTCCTTTGCCTGTCAACAACTCTACTGAGATGAACCATTGTAAGGTGTGTGCCCTGAAGGAATTTTCCTCAGAGGGGAAGGTGGATTCTACATCAGGGATATTTCTCGGTCAAGGTTTTTCCTAAACTGTGTAGTATCTATTTTGAGTTAAACGCTTAAAGTTAATGTTCACTTAAGGTGTGGTTAAGAGTTAAAGTTCAGCTGAGAGTTGAGAAGTTGCAACTGTTTAAGTTTGAGTTGGCACCTGAAGTGATTAATTCATTCAACAATTTTTTAATTTAAGAGTCTGTTAGGAATGGGTTAACAGACCTCCCAATTAAGTCCCAATTTGATGTTAATTGTTCACAGATATATAAAAGGGGCTACAAGTGGCATTGGGGGAGAATTGTATGTGGAGTTTGGTCGAAGAAATAAAGGTAGTTTATGAAGAAGCAGAACTCGTGTCTCCTTTACAGAACCGCAACTTAGAGGCTTAAACAGAGTCTACTACTGTTCTTGTTTGTTTCATAAAATTGGAATTCTTGGAAGGTGTTTAAATTAAAAGCCTATTAATAAGATATTTCAAATGTACTTTTTCTGTCATATCTGTAATGGCACAACTGAAAAAAAACAGAAAGCACCTATTGAGAATCACTGCAAGATACCCTGAGAGAATAAGCAAATTATTTAAAAAGCAATAACATTCTTTGCAACGTGTGCCAAACGCAAATTCAAAACATGCAAAAAAATACAGGCACAAACTCTCTGGCTCCCGCCACTCCAATTATTGAAATGTAAATGTTTCATATTCAACATATCCAGATATGAGAATAACACAATTTTAAACATATAACAGGTCAGAAAAGGTTGCTGCTTGTGAGATACTCCATACCATCCAGCTAGGAAACCTTATACTAAACCGAGTTGCTCGATCAAAACTGAACAGATGTATCTATTTCCTAAATGAAGAAATGCAGAGGGAACTTACAACATGGATCCTGGGTTGTGTAACACAGAGCTTCCTGCCGGTTTGAAGTTCTGTAAGGTGAAGGGCAAAATGGATGAGAAGATGGTCCAAAAACAACAGGAAAACTTCTTATATCACAGCACTCCCCAGTCATTCCTCTCTTATTGTGAAAAATGTCAGCACCGCTGGTAAGATACTCATTCCTCTACGGCTATATGACATCTTTACAGTTTTGCACTTGACACTGGACCTGAATAACCAACATTGGGAAAGGAGTTTTCATTCTCGAGCCCAGGACTTTCTGCTCGTTTTGTATATCAGAGGTTAAGTGGAACATAATCTAACATGACACAACAAGGGAGAAGCAAGCAGTAAGTGTGGAATGGTACTGTCTGCTAGGCTAACATTGACAATCTCATTGACAATACAGCACAGTGTCCAAGCCTGTGCGTGCGTTGGTCCAACTAGACCATTCGTTTGTAACCCTCCATTCCCAGTCTGCTCATGTGTCTATCCAGGTAATTCTTAAACAATGCCAGCGTGTCTGCCTCCACCACCCTACTTGGCAGTGCATTCCAGGCCCCCACCGCTCTCTACATAAAAAAACGTCCCTCTGATATCAGAGTTAAACCTCGCCCCTCTCACCTTGAGCCTCGTGATCGTCACCTCCGACCTGGGAAAAAGCTTCCCACTATTCGCTCTATCTATTCCCTTCATAATTTTGTACACCTCTACTAGGTCTCCCCTCATTCTCTGTCTTTCCAGGGAGAACAACCCCAGTCTCCCCAATTTCTCCTCATAGCTAAGACCAGGCAACATCCTGGTAAACCTCTGCACTCTCTCTTAAGCCTCCACGTCCTTCTGGTAGTGCGGCAAGATCCCACAAGATCAACCCATTTAGACACTAAAATTACAGAAAATTACTTTCCACTCCTTAATCTGCATGTGGGCCAGCATGAATTTGTATGATGCTATATGAATATGATATGAATGTGTAATCATAGGGGAGGCAGTGACACAGTGGAGTTAGCACTGGACTAGCCTCCTCCTCCAGCGTACTCCAAGTTATACTTTGCTCTGTCCCTTAAGAGGCCACTTCATTCTCCAGAAACCAGTTCAAAGATATTCTCAGCTCCAGGTGACTTGCTTCCTTTTTCCTTTTCCAGCCAGATCACTTCTATTCCTGAACTGACTTTCACAGCGAGGTCATCTTGGAGACGCTTTCCTCTGGTCAAACTTAGGCAAACCTTCCAATCCCTTTCAAATCCTCACAAACTTGGATCTCCTCAATCTGAATTTGAGCTCTAACCCACATTCTGCGTGGTGAACAGTAGAGACTGGATGCCTCTACCTCTCTGTGCTCTCTCAGATTCTTGCAGTCTGACCATGTCTGTGAAATCTGAGGGGTTACAAGAACATAAGAAATAGGAGCAGGAGTAGGCCATCTAGCCCTTCGAGCCTGCCCCGCCATTCAATAAGATCATGGCTGATCTGTCGTGGCTCAGTTCCACTTTCCCGCCCTCTCCCCATAACCCTTAATCCCTTCTCTTATCAAAAACCCATCAACCCGTGTCTTAAAAATATTTAGCGAGGCAGCCTCCACCACTTCAACGGGCAGAGAATTCCAGAGATTCACCACCCTTTGAGTGAAGAAGTTCCTCCTCAACTCCGTTCTAAACCGCCCCCCCTTTATCTTGAGGCTGTGCCCCCTAGTCCTACTGTCTTTTTTGAGCAGGCAGAGTCTCTCCACCTCTATCCTATCCATCCCATTCATCATCTTATACGTCTCAATGAGATCTCCCCTCATTCTTCTAAACTCTAACGAGTACAAGCCTAGTTTATTCAGCCTCTCCTCATAGCTCAACCCTCTCAACTCCGGCATCAGCCTAGTAAACTTCTGCACTCCCTCCAAGGCCAAAATATCTTTGCGCAGGTGCGGCGACCAAAACTGCACACAGTACTCCAGCTGCGGCCTCACCAATGCCCTATACAGCTGCAGCAAGACCTCCCTACTTTTATATTCAATCCCCCTCGCTATGAAGGCCAGCATCCCATTCGCCTTCCTGACCACCTGCTGCACCTGCAAGCTGGGTTTTTGCGACTCATGCACAAGGATCCCGAGGTCCCTCTGCACCGTCGCCTGCTGCAGTTTTTCGCCTCGTAAGTAATAGTCCTTCCTACCATTCTTCCTACCAAAGTGGACCACCTCACACTTGCCAACATTAAATTCCATTTGCCATTTCCTGGCCCAATCGCCCAGCCGATCTAGATCCTTCTGCAGACTCTCCACACCCTCCGCATAATTTGCCGTTCCCCCAATCTTGGTGTCATCAGCAAATTTCGACACCCACACTCGGTTCCCTCCTCCAGATCATCTATATAAATGGTAAAAAGCTGAGGCCCCAGCAGCAACCCCTGGGGCACTCCACTAGTCACCATCCGCCAATCCGAATAGCACCCGTTGACCCCCACTCTCTGCCTCCTATTTGACAACCAATCCTCTATCCACACTAACACCCTACCCCCAACTCCATGTCCCTCAACCTTCTGCAATAACCTCGAGGTACTTTGTCAAACGCCTTCTGAAAATCCAGAAAGACCACATCCACCGGCTCTCCTCTATCCACTGCCCTAGACACATCCTCATAGAACTCCAGTAAATTTGTCAGACACGACTTCCCTTTAATGAAACCGTGCTGTGTCTGCTCTATCAAGCAATTCCCTTCAAGATGCCTTGCAATTTCCTCCTTAATGACAGATTCTAACATTTTACCTACCACAGACGTTAAACTAACCGGCCTATAATTCCCCGCCTTTTGCCTGACACCCTTCTTAAAACAATGGCGTAACATTAGCCGTTTTCCAATCTTCCGGCACTTCCCCGGAACCCAGCGATGTCTGGAAAATAACCACCAAGGCAACCACTATCACCTCCGCCATTTCTTTCAGCACCCTCGGATGCATTCCATCCGGTCCTGGGGACTTGTCCACAATCAGCCCCTCCAGACTGTCGAGGTGAAAGAAATATCTTTTCAGAAATATCTTTGGAAAACTTGCAGTCATGCAATGGCATTCTGACTATTCCCTTCTAAAGTCCACCTCCATGGCAACGTAAATCACATGGGTCAGTATCCATTAAATAGATGGTAAATAGTATAAGTGTTTATAACATTTGACATCTCCCTCTGGAAATGTGGGGAATAACATTTCACCTACAGTCATCACAGGTGCTCTTGTCATTGTCCCCAGGCGTGAACATCATGCACCTTATTTCCAGTAAATTGCCCTTTGCCATTCAAGCCACCCAAGCTAATTGCTCAGCAGAATTCCAAACAAGTCATTTCTCCAGTTCCCTCTAAATTAAAGACTGTCCCAAAACATAATCTTACAAACTGTAACAGTGATATAATAAAAATGCTATGTGGCCATACATGGTGGCATAGTGGTTAACACTGCTGCCTCAGTGTCAGGGTTCTATTCCTGGCTTAGATCACTGACTGTGTGGAGTTTGCACATTCCCCCTGTGTCTGCATGGGTTTCCTACCACAGTCTGAAAGGCGTGCTGGTTAGGTGCACTAACCCAAAATTTCACAGTAACTTCACTGCAGCGTTAATGTAAGCCATACTTGTGACTAATAAATAAACTTTACCTTATTCAAATTGGGCTGCAGAAGGTGGAGCTGATAGACAATCAAACAAAGTTTACTCAGATTAATGTAGAAGTTTGCAAAGACATCACCAGGAAGAGGCGGTGTGAACATTTTCTGAGAAAGAATTGAGATATTTAGTTATTACAAACAAACACAAATACTGGCTGAAGATGATAAAACGAAAGGCAAATTCCTTAACAATACTTTTGTTTACCATTCCAACAGGATCCCAACCTACTGAAATATAAAGTCACACGGGAACACGATGCTGATGTTGCCTAAGAACGTGTTAATTAAAGTCACATGGGTGCATGTATATATTTGTGCAGCGCGATACAGGCCAGTGCATTTAAAGTGATTGACTTGTGAACATGAATTAAGCAGCCTTGCATTTGACGTGTCCAGTGTTACTTTCAGATGCAGAAATGTCATCCACAATCTTTCCCTAAAGCTAGCTTTCAGATAAAGAGTGATATCTTTCACACCTCAGATATGTCAGTGTGGACTCGATGGGCCAAAGGGCCTTTTCTGTGCTGTGCGATTCTATGTCCATGCATTACAATTTAGGCCTTTCCCTGTTACCATAGCTGTAACATAATACTGGGTTGGTTGATGGGTGAAGAGTTGTAGAATGAGAAAGGTGGGGGAGGGGGGGTAGAGAGAGAGAGAGAGAAAGAAAGGGGGGGATGGAGAGAGAGATGGGGGGAGGGAGAGAGAGATGGGGGGAGGAAGAGAGAGGGGGGGGAGGGAGAGAGGGGGGGGAGGGAGAGAGAGAGGGGGGGAGGGAGAGAGAGAGAGAGAGGGGGGAGAGAGAGAGAGGGGGGGAGAGAGAGAGAGGGGGGAGAGAGAGAGAGGGGGGAGAGAGAGAGAGGGGGGAGGGAGAGAGAGAGGGGGGAGGGAGAGAGAGAGGGGGGAGGGAGAGAGAGAGGGGGGAGGGAGAGAGAGAGGGGGGAGGGAGAGAGAGAGGGGGGAGGGAGAGAGAGAGGGGGGAGGGAGAGAGAGAGGGGGGAGGGAGAGAGAGAGGGGGGAGGGTGAGAGAGAGGAGGGGAGGGAGAGAGAGAGAGAGAGGGGGGGAGGAAGAGAGAGAGAGAGGGGGGGAGGGAGAGAGAGGGGGGGAGGGAGAGAGAGGGGGGGAGGGAGAGAGAGGGGGGGAGGGAGAGAGAGGGGGGGAGGGAGAGAGAGGGGGGGAGGGAGAGAGAGGGGGGGAGGGAGAGAGGGGGGGGGAGGGAGAGAGGGGGGGGGGAGGGAGAGAGGGGGGGGGAGGGAGAGAGGGGGGGGGAGGGAGAGAGGGGGGGAGGGAGAGAGGGGGGGAGGGAGAGAGAGAGAGAGGGGGGAGGGGGAGAGAGAGAGAGAGAGGGGGAGGGAGAGAGAGAGGGGGGGAGGGAGAGAGAGAGAGAGGGGGGGAGGGAGAGGGGAGAGGGGGGGAGGGAGGGGGGGGAGGGAGAGGGGGGGGAGGGAGAGGGGGGGAGGGAGAGGGGGGGAGGGAGAGGGGGGGAGGGAGAGGGGGGGAGGGAGAGGGGGGGAGGGAGGGGGGGGAGGGAGAGAGAGAGAGGGGGGGAGAGAGAGAGAGAGGGGGGGGAGGGAGAGAGAGAGAGAGGGGGGAGGGAGAGAGAGAGAGAGAGTAGTGGTGGGGGAGGGAGAGAGAGAGGGGGGAGGGAGAGAGAGAGAGATGGGGGGAGGGAGAGAGAGAGATGGGAGGAGGGAGAGAGAGAGAGATGGGGGGAGGGAGAGAGAGAGAGATGGGGGGAGGGAGAGAGAGAGAGAGTAGTGGTTGGGGAGGGAGAGAGAGAGGGAAAGAAAAGCAGCAAAAGACACTGGTCAGCCACAAAATAGGATACATGCTCACCATCAAACTACTCGAGGCAACTTCCGGTAGTGTCATTGCTGCAGGAGTGGTGAGTCTATTGCGAGCACGGGTTAGCTGTAACATTACTGCATCCATGAGCTTAAAAAGAAAATGTCTACGTTCTGTTAGTGAGGCAGAGAGAGGCTTGAGGACCGGTTAATGATTATTGATAATCTTTTGGATTTATGGTAAACACAATATTAGCTTCATTCTAAGAAGTCTCACAACACCAGGTTAAAGTCCAACAGGTTTATAGCTTCATTCTCGTAACAAATGGGACGGGGGGAAAAGCTGCCATACATTCTACACAGATGCTTATCTTCACTGTGGTTTGCTAAGCTGACTTCTGTTTCTCGGGAGTCTCAGACTAAGTTGTTTTCCTGTATTACATTTTTTAGGCAGCGGATGAATGAGAGGATGTGCCACAGTAAATCATACAAAAAGATAATTATCTTCACAAGACAGACAGACCGGATAACTGACAAGCAGGTCACGAGTGCCTCCACGGTGGAAGTGAATTGAGCCACACATCACGTGAAGCATTTTTCAAATGGAAACTCAATGAATTTGAATCCTTTGCAATCAAGGACACACTGATGCTGCTTTATCACTTTGACACATCAGCGGTTATCAACTATTTCATAGATGCTTCACAGAAAAGCTCTATATTTATCACTAGAAAATAGTTCAGTCTTATGAATTTACACTGAATATTTACTCTGCACCCGTCACTCTGGTGGGCACGGTGGCACAGTGGTTAGCACTGCTGCCTCACAGCACCAGGGACTCAGGTTCAATTCCAGACTCAGATCACTGTCTGTGAAGTTTGCATGTTCTCCCAGTGTCTGGGTGGGCTTCCTACCACAATTTGAAAGATATGTGGATTAGGTGAATTGGTCATGTTAAATTGACCCAGTACCAGGGGATTAGCATGGTAAATGTGTGAGGTTATGGGAATAGGGCTCGAGTGGGATTGTGTTCAGTGCTGACTCGGTGGGCCAAATGGCTTCCTTCTGCACGGTAGGGATCCTATGATTCTATGACTCAACTTGCAACAATGACATAGAACATAGAACATTACAGCACAAACAGGCCCTTCGGCCCTCGAGTTGCGCCGATCACATCAACCCCACCAATCTATAGACCTATCTATAACCCCCAATCCCATAAAACCCCATATACTCATCCAGAAGTCTTTTAAAAGACCCCAGCGAGTTCGCCTCCACCACCGATGACGGCAGCCGATTCCATTCACTCACCACCCTCTGAGTGAAAAACTTACCCCTAACATCACCTCTGTACTTCCCTCCCCGCACCTTAAATCTGTGTCCTCTCGTAGCGACCATTTCAACCCGGGGAAATAGCCTCTGAGAGTCCACCCTATCTATTCCTCTCAACATTTTATAAACTTCTATCAGGTCGCCTCTCTAGGGAAAAGAGTCCCAGCTCCCTCAACCTATCTTCATAAGGCATGCCTCCCAGTCCAGGCAACATCCTTGTAAATCTCCTCTGCACCCTTTCAGTCGGCAATTAAGATTTTTTGTCAAAGATTTTAGTTTTCTCGACTCTTCCTGGGGTTGGAGAGCCTCTGGTCTCACCTAGAAGACTACAGATCATGGTTCGGGCGAGATGGTATCAGCCTGGCATTTGATTATTGAAATTCCCGATATCGTCCAATGCTTCCCATCGAGCAAGGGCAGCTGGAATGTGATCAAAGAACCAACCCTCTCCTAAACTGCAGCACCTCCACTGCCAATTTGGCAGAGATTGCAGAGCGGAACAAGAAACTGATCTCACACTTGGCTTGGGGCAGGATCTGGCCTCTGCTGGCGTTAAGATCTTCCGATCCCACTGAAAGTCAATGGGCTTTCGGCTGGCCTGCTAAATCTCCCTCATTTAATATACCCCATTCCAATTTGTGGGACATGTTGGGGGGGAGGCAGGAGTCGGAGAATGTGAAAGCAACCCCCATCTTGTACTGATCAGTGCATGAAAGTTAACTTTTTATTTGTACTTGCAGACCACTGGTAGATAGAAATCTTGGGGTGGCATGGTGGCAATACTTCCAGGGACCCAGGTTCGATTCCCAGCTCGGGTGACTGCCTGTGCGGCGTCTATACGTTCTTCCCGTGTCTGCATGGGTTTCCTCTGGGTGTTCCGGTTTCCTCTCACAGTCCGAAAGATGTGCTGGTTAGGTGCACTGGCCATGCTAAATTCTCCCTCAATGTACCAGGACAGGCGCCAGAGTGGCGACTAGGGGATTTTCACAGCAACTTCATTGCAGTGTTAATGTAAGCCTAACTTGTGACAGTAATAAACTATAAACTAGTGAATGAGCTTTAACTATCTCTATATATGAGCAAAATAATCAATGGTTAACAAACATTCAAAAGGTTACAACTAGTTTTAAAAAGAACTGCATTTAATATTTAGTTTAGGCATTGATTATTCAAGGATATTTACTGCTGATTTGCTATTGAGTACTGAAATCTGACTGACCTTGTTGACCTCGGCTCCACTTTTAAACTGGTAAGTCTGGTCTCTGCTGTTGAGTAGGTATAAGGCTTGTCCAACATGATTCCTGGCATCCTGAATCTGTTAAGCCAGAAAGAAAAAGTGAATTCAAAAACATAAGAACATAAGAAATAGGAGCAGGAGTAGGCCATCTAGCCCTTCGAGCCCGCCCCGCCATTCAATAAGATCATGGCTGATCTGTCGCTGCTCAGTTCCACTTTCCGGCCCTCTCCCCATAACCCTTAATCCCCTCTCTTATCAAAAATCCATCAACCCGCGTCTTAAAAATATTTAGCGAGGCAGCCTCCACCACTTCAACGGGCAGAGAATTCCAGAGATTCACCACCCTTTGAGTGAAGAAGTTCCTCCTCAACTCCATTCTAAACCGCCCCCCCCCCCTTTATCTTGAGGCTGTGCTCCCTAGTCCTACTATCCTTTCTGAGCAGGAAGAGTCTCTCCACCTCTATCCTATCCATCCCATTCATCATCTTATACATCTCAATGAGATCTCCCCTCATTCTTCTAAACTCTAACGAGTACAAGCCTAGTTTATTCAGCCTCTCCTCAACCCCCTCAACTCTGGTATCAGCCTAGTAAACCTCCTCTGCACTCCCTCCAAGGCCAAAATATCTTTGCGCAGGTGTGGTGCCCAAAACTGCACACAGTACTCCAGCTGCGGCCTCACCAATGCCCTATACAGCTGCAGCAAGATCTCCCTACTTTTATATTCAATCCCCCTCGCTATGAAGGCCAGCATCCCATTCGCCTTCCTGACCACCTGCTGCACCTGCAAGCTGGGTTTTTGCGACTCATGCACAAGGACCCCGAGGGCAGTGGATAGAGGAGAGCCGGTGGATGTGGTCTTTCTGGATTTTCAGAAGGCGTTTGACAAGGTACCTCACAAGAATTTATTGCAGAAGGTCAGGGGACATGGAGTTGGGGGTAGGGTGTTAGCGTGGATAGAGGATTGGTTGTCAAATAGGAGGCAGAGAGTGGGGGTCAATGGATGCTATTCGGATTGGCGGTTGGTGACTCAAAGGGTGGTGAATCTCTGGAATTCTCTGCCCGTTGAAGTGATGGAGGCTGCCTCGCTAAATATTTTTAAGAAACGGGTTGATGGGTTTTTGATAAGAGAAGGGATTAAGGGTTATGGGGAGAGGGCGGGAAGGTGGAGCTGAGTCACGACAGATCAGCCATGATCTTATTGAATGGCGGGGCAGGCTCGAAGGGCTAGATGGCCTACTCCTGCTCCTATTTCTTATGTTCTTATGTCCCTCTGCACCGTCGCCTGCTGCAGTTTTTCGCCTCGTAAGTAATAGTCCTTCCTACCATTCTTCCTACCAAAGTGGACCACCTCACACTTGCCAACATTAAATTCCATTTGCTATTTCCTGGCCCATTCGCCCAGCCTATCTAGATCCTTCTGCAGACTCTCCACACCCTCCGCACAATTTGCCATTCCCCCAATCTTGGTGTCATCAGCAAATTTCGACACCCTACACTCAATTCCCTCCTCCAAATCATCTATATAAATGGTAAAAAGCTGAGGCCCCAGCACCAACCCCGGGGCACTCCACTAGTCACCATCCGCCAATCCGAATAGCACCCGTTGACCCCCACTCTCTGCCTCCTATTTGACAACCAATCCTCTATCCATGCTAACACCCTACCCCCAACTCCATGTCCCTCAACCTTCTGAAATAACCTCCTGTGAGGTACTTTGTCAAACGCCTTCTGAAAATCTAGAAAGACCACATCCACTGGCTCTCCTCTATCCACTGCCCTAGACACATCCTCATAGAACTCCAGTAAATTTGTCAGACACGACTTCCCTTTATTGAAACCGTGCTGCGTCTGCTCTATCAAGCAATTCCCTTCAAGATGCCTCGCACTTTCCTCCTTAATGACAGATTCTAACATTTTACCTACCACAGACGTTAAACTAACTGGCCTATAATTCCCCGCCTTTTGCCTGGCACCCTTCTTAAACAACGGCGTAACATTAGCCGTTTTCCAATCATCTGGCACTTCCCCGGAATCCAGCGACATCTGGAAAATAACCACCAATGCATCCACTATAACCTCCGCCATTTCTTTCAGCACCCTCGGATGCATTCCATCCGGTCCTGGGGACTTGTCCACAATCAGCCCCTCCAGTCTGTCAAGCACCGCCTCTCTAGAAACAGTAATGTCATTAAGACCCTCCAGTCCTACCACCTTTCCATCGCTAACACCCGGCAAATTATTCACATCCTCCTCCGTGAAGACAGAAACAAAAAAGTTATTCAATACCTTAGCCATATCGTCATCCCCTACCACTAGGTCCCCTTTCTCATCCTCTAAAGGACCAACATTCACCCTAGCCAGCCTCTTCCTTTTTATATATTTATAAAAACTCTTGCTATCCTTTTTTATATTAAGCGCTAGCCCAGCTTCATAGTTTCTCCTACCCTTCTTTATCAACTTCTTTGTCAATCTTTGTTGACATTTAAACCTCTCCCAATCCTCTTCTCGCCCACTACTCTTAGCTACTCTAAATTCCTCCGCTTTTAATTTAACACTTTCCTTCACCCCCTTCGTTATCCACGGCTTATTACCTCTCTTCCTACTATCCTTTTTGACCATCGGAATAAATTTCCGCTGAGCACCTGAGGAATTGGATGGCGGAGAGAGAAGAAAGCATTGAAAAGAAAATGAAAGAGATATGACCACACAAGGAATGACACGCACAAGATGACTGGAATGATTGGACGAAGAAAATACGATTTGCCTCGTTAACCTGCAAGTTCCAATACAATGTCACCCAATGGGAATTACTGGCTAGCCACAGATGTGCAGCAAAGTGGAACGATTTCGCCACATGGATGGCACGGTGGCACAGTACTTAGCACCACCGCCTCAGTGCCAGGGGCCCAGGTTCGATCCCGGTCTTGGGTTAACTGCCTGTGCGGAGTTTGCATGTTCTCCCCGTGTTAGTTTGGGTTTCCTCTCACAGTCCAAAAGACATGCTGGTTAGGGTGCACTGGCCGTGCTAAATTCTCCCCCAGTGTACCCGAACAATGTGGCGACTAAAGGATTTTCACAGTAACTTCACTGCAGCGTTAACAGGAGAAACTGTTGCAATGACTGTCCTTACCTGCTGCATTTTCCACTGTTTATCCTCTCTGAAAGTGCAATGCAGCACCTGGTTGTGTTTAGGCAGTCTGAGGTTAATATCCTATATTGGAAAACAGATATTCGATTAAATCTCAGAATCAGCCTCTCGGACAAAGCATTTACCAAGACAAGGTTGAAGCCTTTATTTTTCAGCTGCATTTGCTGATGGCCACCATACTTAGAGAGGATCGATGGCTGCCATACATCTAAAGAGGGCACGCACACATGTATCTATGTGAGTACATGCACATATATATTTTTGTGTACGTACATTGTATACATTCACCCACACGCTGACGTACATGTTCTTTTTCCATTTTAACTGAACTTTATTATCCAGTTACATCTCGGATTACTACATTGCAGAAGAGGCCTTTCGGCCCATCAAATCTGCACCGACATATGAAAGGCCCTGACCTGCCCACCTAATCCCACTTGCCAGCACTTGGCCCACAGCCTTCAATGTTGTGGCGTGCCAAGTACTCATCCAGGCACTTTTTAAAGGATGTGAGGCATTCCGTCTCCACCACCACCCCCCCAGGCAGCACATTCCAGAGCGTCAATACCCTCTGGGTAAAAAGGTTTTTCCTCAAATCCCCCCAGCCCTCACTTTTAACTTGTGTCCCCTCGTAGCTGACTCTTCAACTAAGCCGAACAGCTGTTTCGGATCCACCCTGTCCAAGTCGCTCACAATCTTGAGCACTTCAATCAGGTTGCCCCCTCAGTCTTCTCTGCTCCAGAGAAAACAACCCAAGCCTATCCAACCTCTCTTCATAACTTAAATGTTCCATCCCAGGCAGCATCCTGGTGAATCTCCTCTGCACTTCCTCCAGTGCAGAGTTCACGTCCTTCCTATAATGTAGCAACCAGAACTGCATACAGTACTCCAGCTGTGGCCTCAACGAAGTTCTGCACAATTCCAAACATCAGGGTTTTTAATGACAACCTTAGGCTAAAGTGACAATCTTTTAGAACAGAGATGAGGAGGAATTTCTTCAGCCAGAGAGTGGTGGATCTGTGGAATCCTTTGCCGCAGAAGGCTGTGGAGACCACGTCATTGAGTGTCTTTAAGACCAAGATGGCTAGGTTCTTGATTAATAAGGGGATCAGGGGTTATGGGGAAAAGGCAGAGGAATGGGGATGAGAAAAAAATTAGCCAACTTTGAATGTCTGCGCAGACTCGAAGGGCTGAGTGGCCTAATTCTGCTCTGATGTTTTATGGTCTTAATTGTCACCGTTACTGAGAGTAGCTTATTATTGAATTTAATCTCCACTAGTTGCTGTGTTGGGATTTGAACCCACGTCCCCTGGGTTACAAGTGCAGTGACATTACCACTACACCACATTTTCAATTAAAACCAATAAATTATACTATTTGAGTCTATGACGGCAGCATCTTCAATCCTATTTTACATGTACTCACAGCCTGAGTCAATGCATCTCCCTGCAATGTAAGGACACCCTTCACTTGGTCCGATCTGGGAAAGGGAAAAAGAAACTTAGAAAACATTCATATTATGGCATGTAACTCAAGTGGGTTGGATTTTAGATTTATATTTAACTTAGAAAAAGAACACAATTTGTATTTGTATTACTTCTATGCACAATAAATAAACAATTTTGTAAATATCCATGGAAGATTGTGACTTAAAGCTTCTGTCAATAGACTTGTAATAACATGATTTAATCACTCGATCTTACTCCTTCCTGATTTCCAGGCAAGAAAACATTGAACAATTAGCTCAATTATTCAGGTGTAAATGGCATCTCCTTCCTTCCCTACCAGCATTCCTTTGGCAATTATTCTTCAGTGGGGAAGGAAACATCTGATTTGACTTGTCACAGCCAGATCAGTACATGGTGCAGGCCTGATTGCTAGTGTTGCTACACTCTAATTCTATGTCTCAATATTAACAGAGGACAGTGCTATTTCTGAAGTGGAATTCAGCCAGAGAGCAAAGTTAAAATGGCTGCTGTTTCTCACTACTTGTACTGAATTTTTTGATGGAAGTAACAGAGGATTGATTAAGGTAATGTGGTTGATATAGTGTACATGAACTTCTAAAGAGCACTTAATAAACTGTCACATGACAGGCTTGTCAGCAAAGTGGAAACAAGCACTGCTGCCTCACAGCGCCAGGGATCCGGATTTGATTCCCAGCTTGGTTGACTGTCTGTGCAGAGTCTGTACATTCCTCTCCGTGTCCGTGTGGGTTTCCCCTACAGTCCAAAAGACATGCTGGTTAGGTGCATTGGCCATGCTAAATTCTCCCTCAGTGTACCCAAACAGGCACTGGAATGTGGAGACTAGGGGATTTTCACAGTAACTTCACTGCAGTGTTAATGTAAGCCTACCTGCGGCACTAATAAATAAAATTTTATAACTTATAACATGGAATAAAAAGGACGGTGGTAATGTGCATATGAGGGTGCCTGAGTACGAGAAACAGAGTAGTGTTACTTTTCAGATGGTAAGTGTGCACTGGGGCTGTCCAGGGGTCAGTATCAGTGCTTCTCTTGATCTATATTAATGACTTAGACTGGGTGCACAGGGCACTCACTCAAAAATTTACAGGTGATACAAAACATGCAAATACGTGAACCGTGAGAAAGACAGTGGGATTTCGAGAAGACACAGGCAGACTGATGGAATGGGCAGATACGTTGAAATTTAATGTAGAGAACGGTGAAATGTTAGACTTTGAAAGGAAGAACAAAGACAGGCAATATAAAATAGAGAATGAGGATGGAGGAGGAGGATGGAGATGTGCAGAGCAGAGAGAGACCATGGGGTGAATGCACACAAATCACTGAAGGCAGCAGGGCAGCTTGAGAGAACAGTTAGTAAGCTCCCTGGGATTTAGAAATAAAGCTACTGAGTAAAAAAAGTATAAGGCAGCTCACCACCATATTGTCAAGGGCAAACTAGGGATGAGCACAAATGCGGGTCAACCAGTCCCAGGAATGAATAAAAAGTTCAGAAAATATGTGAAGGCATTGGAGAGAGTGAAGGAAAGATTTATGAGAATGATTCCAGCAACAAGAAACTTCAACTACATAGAAAAGACAGGAGAAGTTGGGAAAATATTTGATAAGAGGTGTCAGGAGGGGTCTAGACAGAGTGAAACTGCTTCAATTGGCAGAAGAGTCAAGCACCAGGTCACAACAACATAAGGTGATTGGCAACGGGGTCAGAGGTGACATGAGGGAAAACTTTTCTTTTTACACAAGTGGTTAAGACCTGGAATGCACTGCCTACGAGTGTGAAGGATACAGGGTCAATCATAGCCTCCAAATTGGATAATTGAAAGAAAAACAAACTTGCAACACTGCAGAGAGAAAGACACGTCAGCACGGTGTTCCAAGAGGCCATGTGAGCAGCAGGTACGCTAAGGAGGGGTGAACTGGCCCAGGTCGGAAATGGAGCTGTGAAGCCGCCGTGTTGTTCAGCAATGGGATAGATGCAGGGAGAACAGGTGGAGATGCAGAGAGGGGAGGAACATTTCAGTCGCTGACAGCCAGCAAGGGGATGCCTTCTGTTTTGCTCTCGTCCTATGATTCGCGCTCAGACAATGGCCAACTTAGAAACTAATTTTAGATGTCTTCATACTAAGTCACTAAATAATCACGCTGCCTTAATGACCTGCTGTTCTAAAGCACTGTTCCAGTAAAGTTCACCTCTATGTTCTGCCAAGAACCAATTAAAGATCAATGATCAAAGGATGCACACCTCAACATTATTCAAATTTAAGCCAGAAAACTTTGAATGTACTGGGCTTGGCACGACCATTTCACACTGATCTAAGTCAGCTCCAGAACTAAACACACAGTTCAAAGTCTTCATTGCCCAATTTATTTCCAGACAATTTCCATTTTAAAATTCAATCATCTCTCTGGGCAGAGTGTTCCAAACACCCTCCAGATTAAACAATAAGAATTATGCTACCGATTCAATTCCCATTCCTTAGCTTCATCTATTTATCGAGGCAGCACAGTGGCACAGCGGTTAGCACTGCTGCCTCACACTGCCAGGGACCCAAGTTCAATCTACGGCTTGGGTCAGTGTCTGTGTGGAGTCTGCACATTCTCCCTGTGTCTGCAAGAGTTTCCTCCGGGTGGTCCAGTTTCCTCCCACACTCTGAAAGATGTGCTGGTTAGGTGCATTAACCTGAACCGGTGCTGGAGTGTGACAAATCAGGGAATTTCACAGTAACTTTATTGTAAAGTTTATTTATTAGTCACAGGCAAGGCTTACATTAACACTGCAATGAAGTTACTGTGAAATTCCCCTAGTCGCCACACTCCGGCGCCTGTTTAGGCCCACTGAAGAAGAATTTAGCATGGCCAATGCACCTAACTAGCACGTCTTTCAGACTGTGGGAGAAAACCGGAGCACCTAGAGGAAACCCACGCAGACACGGGGCAAATGTGCAAACTCCACATAGACAGCGACCCAAGCCGGGGATCGAACAAAGGTTCCTGGTGCTGTGAGGCATCAGTGCTAACCACTGTGCCGCCCCGTTGCAATGTTTACTGTTAACGTAAGGCTTATTTGTGACTAATAAATAAATTTTAAACTTTAACTTTATTCTAGTGGTCACAGTAACAAGTTTATTCAGGGTCCAATTTGTTTGCACCCTTTAGGATCTCGAAAATCTTAATAAGACCTCCTCTCAGACTTCCCTTCTCTCAGTTTGCCTTTGTTCAGGTGTCTAATCATCGGTACCAAGACAGATAGCTTTTTATAAAGGCAGATACGTCAAGACAGACCATCTCAGATTTCAGAACTAAAGGAAGTCACTTCCTTACATGAAAGCAGGCAACTAATCGAAAGTGAAAACTATAAATCAGTCTCAATCATCCTAAAGTAGTTAAGAGGAGAAGCACTGGAAGATGGTTGGGAACAGGTTGCTTGGCTCAGGGAATGGATGACACAGGGATCCTAAAAAAAGGAAAACAGAATTGGAGATTTAGGGGGAAAGAAACCATAAAGCAAACAAAAAGGTTAAAATTAGTTCCAAAACATGCCAAAATGTAAAGAAAGTAACTCAGCCACATCAGACGATCTGGTACTACTGTACATACATATTCAATACTTTCCACGTAATCAGAGAAAGTATATTTAATGTTCAGACATCTTGGCCATATTTTGAAATAAATAAAGTTTTACAAAACTCTTAAATGCAAAAAAAAACTTCAAAAGCAGTACTCCCTCTTATTTTCTAATTATTTCATTCATCTGGTTCACTTGTATTTTTGGGAAGGAAATCTGCTGTCCTTTACCTGGTCTGGCCTACATTGAAATTAAAGATTATTTATCACAAGTAGGCTTATATTAACACTGCAATGAAGTTACTGTGAAATTCCCCTAGTTGCCACACTCTGGCACCTGTTTAGGTACACTGAAGGAGAATTTAGCATGGTCAATGCACCTAACTAGCACGTCATTCAGAAACTAGAGCACCCAGAGGAAACCCATGCAGACACGAGGAGAATGTGCAGACTCCACACAGACAGTGACCCAAGCCTGGAATCAAACTTTGGTCCCTGGCGCTGTGAGGCAGCGGTGCGGTGCTAACCACTGTACCGCCCTCAGACATGATTCCAGAGCCACAGCAATGTGGTTGACTCTCAGCTGCCTCCGAAATGGCCTTGCAAGCCACTCAGTTCAAGGGCAACAAATGCTGACCCAGCCAGCGACGCCCATGTCTCACAAAAGAATAAAGAATATTTTGTTTAAAAAAAAACTGATCTTTTCCATCAGCTTGATTCTTCCTCAAGCGAGCACTCGGAGGGTGTGTGTGCGTAGGTAAAGAAAGTTTGTTATCTTTATTGCATGGCTGCCCGTGAAAATCATCTATCATTGAACATGGCACAAGGCCAACTGCTTACACTGAGCTTCCCAGTTTGAAGTTCTCCTGCCGGGTTTGACCTTCAGGTCCAGAGGCTGACAGGGTAAAACGTCGAGAGGCCTCCTGTACAAGAGGAGTCCATTGTTAGTTAGAAGGAAAACTGCAAGCTGAGTAGATGTTAAGCAACAGCAATACATTTACATTATCTACAGCTTGTCAACAAATTGCTTTCTACTGACGGTCATTAAAATTAGTTTGTTCTGGCTTCCACTGCAGATTCCAGGTTTTGATTTGCAGTGGTTAGGACTGAATCACTCCCATTCATGGGATTAAAATGCTGGAATTCTCAATCTTCACACTGAAACCCAGGTCCAAAATGTGCACATAACACATAATTGCCAACAGGGCTCGCGTCGTACAGTGATATGTTCACAGACATGGTGTACGATTACATTGTTAATTACATCTGCGTCACAGCAGTTAGCACTATGGACCCGGGTTTAATTCCAGCCTCGGGGGACTGTGTGGAGTTTGCAACTTCTCCCCATGTCGGTGTGGATTTCCTCCCACAATTCAAAGATGTGCAGGTTAGGTTGATTGCCCCTTAGTGTCAGGGGATGAGCAGGGTAAATATGTGGGGTTACAGGGGTAGGGCCCGGGTGGGGTTATTGTCGATGCAGGTTTGATTAACTTGTACTTCATAAGAGATTATACAAATAAGAGCCGATGCTTCAAGTCAGGATGGCCCTTTGTTGTCAGACAAAAGGCATTCAGTCTTGAATCGTTGGCTCTATTTTCTCTCCACAGATGCTGTCGGATCTGTTGAGTTCTCCAGCATTTTCTGTTTTTGTTTCAGGTTCCAGCATCCACAGTATTCTGCCTTGTACAAATTAGGCCTGTTTTCTCTCGAAATTACAAGGTTAGGGGTTGATCTGATCAAAGTCTTCAAGATTTTAACAGGAAAAGACAATAGATCAACTATAGGATGCACAGTCCTGAAATTAGGACCAGACCATTTACGAGAGGGGCTAGGAAGCATTTCTACACACAAAGGGTAGTAGAGATTTGGAATTCTCTTTCACCAATACCAGTCGTGAAGTCCATTGCTAATTTTAAATCCGAGATCGATTATATTTTGTGAAGCAAAGATATTCAGGGATATGAGTCAGCGGCAAGTATATGGAGTTAAGCTACAAATCAGCCAGGATCTCATTAAATGGCAGAACAGGCTTGACGGGCTGAATGGCCTATTCCTGTTCCCATGTTTACAATGTCTTTGAGGAAGAATGACGAGTACAAAGCTCAATCTTGTGGACAGAGACAGGACGGCTGCAACAATAATTTAACAACAATATTGGCAACAGTGGCTTTAAAGTTGTTTTTTTTCCACTCTGCTGGGATTTCTTGTGGCCAATGGCCTGGAAGTTGTCAAAGGACAGAAAGTGTCAGATTTTAAAAGCCTGTCCAAGGCGGGGTTGAGCTCTGTACAGATTCCTGGAGCCAGTGTTCCTTATCTGGGCATTGGAATGTAAACGACGTACACTTAAAGAGGCTGAGTAGGATGAGGCCAGAGGTGACCAATGCCATTATTCTGCTTGCATTTGACTGATCTAATAGAATGATGAAATTGGGGGTTCGGATCAATTCATTGGCTGGATGATAGAGAATCTTCTGGAAGCAAGTGGATAAAGAGACATGTGAGTCTTTGTTTGCCAATGATAACTCAAAGAGACCAACCTTTGCAAGTAGTGTACCCTAAAGGATGTTTCAGAGAAGAAGATAGATTCTACAGCGAGGATATTTCTTGGCCAAGGTTTTTCTAAACTTGGTAGTATCGATTTTCAGTCAAAAAGTTAAATTGATGCTTAGTTAAAGCTGACGGTCAGTTCAAGTTAATATGCAGTTTAAGAGTCAAAGTTTAGTTGAAAGTTAATGTTCAATTAGAGTTAAAGTTCAGTAAAGAGTTAATGAATTGCAACTGTTTATGTTTGAGTTGGTACTATAAGAATTAAATTAAGAAATAATTGAATTGCTATCGTCGTTTGTCTCATTAAACTGGAATGCTTGGAGGGTGTTTAAATTAAAGCTAGAACCAGCATAGAACCCTACAGTGCAGAAACAGGCCCTTCGGCCCATCGAGTCTGCACCGAACACAATCCCACCCAGACCCTATCCCCATATCCCTACACATTTACCTGCTAATCCCTCTAACCTACACATCCCAGGACACTAAGGGGCAATTTTAGCATAGCCAATGAACCTAACCCGCACATCTTTGGACTGTGGGAGGAAACCGGAGCACCCGGAGAAAACCCACGCAGACACGAGGAGAATGTGCAAACTCCACACAGGCAGTGACCCGAGCCGGGAATCGAACCCAGGACCCTGGAGCTGTGAAGCAGCAGTGCTAACCACTGTGCTACCGTGCCGCCCTAACATAACACTTTGCTGTATAACACTTTTAAGTGACAGTTGCAGTTTTCACTGAGAAGATGAATAACTATGCTGCAGTGAGAGTTTAACGTTTCCAAGAAACAGAGACCAGTAAAGATGCCGAAGTAGAATTGTGCCAGGTGAAGAGGACTGAGCAAATGTACTGATCTGGAGAAAAAAGATGGTAGAATGAGATAATGAACATTGGCAAAATGGCCATGTCATCACCCAGACAGCCACCTGACTCTGTGCTCTGAGGGAGGTAAGAAGACAGAATTCATCGCCAGTGGCCAAGTGGTGCACAAGATTCACGAACAGGATTTAGTATTCCATCAGAAAATAAATTTTACAGGGTCTGCCATCTGACTTGACAATAAAACGACCGTGTCCCACCATTTTGTCATCCAACATTAACAGATGGATGCGTATCAATTGGCCTTCTTGGAAATATTCACGAATGTCAATGGTGCAGAGGTTTACCAGGATGTTGCCTGGTATGGAGGGGAGATCCTATGAGGAGAGATTGAGAAATTTGGGGTTGTTTTCGCTGGAAAGAAGGCGGCTAAGAGGGGATCTCATTGAAACATATAAGATGATTAGAGGTTTAGACAGGGTAGATAGTGATAGCCTTTTTCCTAGGATGGAGAAAGCTAGCACGAGGGGGCACGATTTTAAATTAAGGGGGGGTAGTTATAGGACAGATGTCAGGGGTAGGTTCTTTACCCAGAGGGTGGTGAGGGACTGGAATGCCCTGCCAGCTGCAGTTGTAAATGCACCTAGTTGGGGGGCGTTTAAAAGATCTGTGGATAGGTTTATGGATGAAAAGGGATTGGTTTAGGCTAGTGGGTCATTGTTTTGTAACTGGTCGGCGCAACATCGTGGGCCGAAGGGCCTGTTCTGCGCTGTAATGTTCTATGTTCTATGATTTCAACATGCCAGCAAAAAAGCACGTTACCAAGATTGGTGAAGAAATCACCTTTTTGTGGGGGTGACTGGCTGGGGGAAGACATGGTTCCATCTTGTATGGCGGGTGGCACAAAATTACAAAACCGACGACGTTCTTCAAGTGCGAAGCTCTTCCCGGAGAAATTTCAGAAAGACGTTGTTGCCCACGGGAAAGGACGGACGGATGGGGACGGTTGCAAGAAACAAGTGAAAGAAGTCTGCAATTTGAGACCAGGGAGACTATGCAATAGAGAAAACTGGCCCACCTGGGACACATTCAAATCCCACCTTCTTGACGTTGTAGCCCAAGCTGAGCAATCAGCCAACACTGGCATGGCAATTGTTGCTGGAGGCCTTACAAATTTGTTCAGCCTGATGGGTGATGGTACGGAGGAAAATTACTTGTGGAACGATGGTGCCGATGCTCACGGTACAACCAATGACGATGTTGAAGGTGAGGAATACTCTGATGTTATTCAACCTGGCGACTGGGACAAATTATTCAGTGATTCAGAGGATGGTCAGAGTGATTTTCAACAGGAAGCGTTGCAATTAATTCATTATGCAATATACTTACATTGGGTTGGATGAAATCTATACCATTTTGATGTTATGGAATAAACGTTGGAGAACCATAAAACCCCTACAGTGCAGGAGGCAGCAATTTGGACCATCGAGTCTCCATCAATCATAAACCCACACAGGCCCTATTCACGTAACCCCATATATTTACCCTGATAGATCCCGACACTAAGTGCCAGTCATCCGAGTCAACAGTCACGCGAGGCCAGTATTGAACCTGGGCCCCTGACACTGTAAGGCTGCAGTGCTAAGCACTGTGTCACCCTAAAGGATTAGTAGGAATTATTTAATGTTGCCAGTTTTCACTTTATGTCATTATAACAGTAATTTTTGGAGTCGAACTCAAGCATCAACATCAATTCCAAAAACATTAAGATGTGCCAAGTCAACCCCATGATTCTGGCTAAAACAAATTAGTTACAATAATTCAATTTTTACACGAGATAGATGGTGAATAAAATTGTATACTAATCCAGAACACTGCGAGGAAATACAGTAACTGAAAACTCATTTGACTATTTGCATTGAGAGCGACTTGAGGAAATATTACAATTCATAGTTTCCTGTGCACTGATCCAAAGGGAATGGAAATTACCTTCAGAATATCCTTCAGCTGTTTGAGGACAGCATGAACCTCTTCCTGCAATAACCATTTAAATTCCTCCTCCTGAAATGGTAAAAACAAGACAATATAACAATGCAATTTTAAAGGCACAGTGCGTGTGTAGGGAAGTGATGGTGGCATAGTGGTTAGCACTGCTGCCTCACAGCGCCAGGGGCCCCAGGTTCCATTCCCAACTTGGGTCACTCTTTGTGGAGTTCGCACATTCTCCCCATGTCTGTGTGGGTTTCCTCCAGGCACTCCGGTTTCCTCCCACAGTCCGAACGGTATGTTGGTTAGGTGCACCGGCCATGCTAAATTCTCCCTCAGTGTACCCGAACAGCACCAGAGTGTGGCAACTAGGGGATTTTCACAGTAACTTCATTGCAGTATTAATGTAAGCCTACTAGTGACACTAATTAAAAAAAAGAGATAGGAGAGTTTTAATATGAAGGAGGACAGACAATATGTCATTGAATTTAGCATTGCATCGTTACATGGCTCAAAGTTAATTATAATTCCGCACTATAAATGTTGCCTTTATCATAGAGATGATGCTCTGACATGAGAGACGCCACACCTTCATTTTATTACTGTTGATACAATGACCTGGAACAAATATGGGCGGCACGGTGGCAGAGTGTTAGCACTGCTGCCTCAGAACTCCAGAGGCCTGGGTTCAATTCCCAGCTTGGCTCACTGTCTGTGTGGAAGATGCACATTCTCCCCATGTTCGTGTAGGTTTCCTCCGGGTGCTCCAGTTTCCTCCCACAGTCCAAAAGATGCGGTTAGGTGGATTGGCAACGCTAAATTGTCCCTTAGTGTCCCAGAATGCGTAGGTTAGATGGATTAGCAGGGTGAATATGTGCGCTTACGGGGACAGGGTCTGGGTGGCATTGTACTCCGAGAACATTTGATGGACCGAATGGCCTCCGTCTGCACTGTAAGATTCTATATCTTATTTCTGTACCTACATCCATAATTAAATACATCAAGATATTTTAACCAAATTCTCTTTTCCAACAATAAAGAAAACAGATTTGCTCCCATTACATAATGGGGAAGGGTGGCACCCTCCTTCATTATCACGCCCATTATTACAATGCAATCTATTGTAATCCTCAGCTGGATCCCGTACAGCCTCAGATTTCCAGCTTCTCTCTTTACAGTAGTTAAAGTAACTAGATCCCTGCCACAACATGTCAGGTTCTGCACACTTGCACTCTTCTGTGATAGCTTTTTGCTTGCTTTCCCCAACTGAAGCTTATAAAAGGAGAGCAATGGTGCACTTAAATTTGAAGAAAGAAGTTCAACAAAACTCCATATTTGCAAAATATTCAGCCTTAAAGCCCTTGCCAGATATCTGCTACTCTGTACAAGGAATTATTCGTGTTCAATGTGTTTATGCAGTAAGGCACCGAGAACAACACAGCTTGTAAGGCAGCTTAATTAATGCAAATGTCCTAACTGTAACTCTGCCAGAGGATAATAAAAGTTCTCTTTGTGCCTTTGGCATTTTATTATCTGCAGCATTTCCTGACAGAGGAGCTCCGATCTTTCTTGCAGCAAAGTGAGAAATAAATTGTATAAAGTTGTAACCACAGAATTAAGCCATTCGAGTCATCTTGCCTATTGATAGGTGAATCTGGGGTCAATCCTATTGTCCCTCTCTCCATAATCTTTTATTTCAAGTATTTATTCAATTTTCCCCCTAAAATGATGCAATGGTATCTGCCTGAGTGATTCAGATCATGATACAATAAACCTGTGCAAAGACACTTCTTCTAATCTCTCTCTCTCTGCTCAATGCCTATGTTAAATTGGAATTTCCCAAAGAATACGTTCGTTCCTGAATCACTTCTTCCAAAACCGTTGTCAGGATAATAGGAAATTGTGACGCAGTGAAATTTACCTATAACTTCACCTGCTTGCCAGAGACACACAATCTGTCTTTTATGGACAGCACGGTGGCAAGCACTGTTGCCTCACAATGCGAGGGTCTTGGGTCCGATTCCCGGCTTGGGTCACTGTCTGCGTGGGTTTCCTCCAGGTGCTCCAGTTTCCTCCCACAATCCAAATACGTGTGAGTTATGTTGATTGGCCATGGTAAATTGCCTCTTACTGTCAGGGGGTTAGTAGGGTAAATAAGTAGGGTTATAGGGATAGAGCCTGGGTGTGAGTGTGGTTGGTGCAGACTCGATGGGCTGAATGGCCTCCTTCTGCACTGTAGGGATTCTATAATTCTATGAACTACTTAAAGAAGACCCGTTTTAAAAAAAACGATCAAAAATGACTACCACAAGCCATCTGATATCAAGTTGATGACTTCTCTGGGAAGTTTCTATAAGAGCTGTGCTGCAGAGCTGTTGCATAGAATTTCACACCAAGAAGTCACTTCAAACAGGAACTACCTCAGGAAAACATTAAAAATGCAAAGTGCAGTACTTTCTTCAACTATCATTCTATTGATACAATGGAACAGCTAACCACCCAGATAGTTTTCAGACATGCAAAACCCCAAGGACAAAATAACCCCACCCCTGCAGTTTTCTATTTCGAAATGTGTCAAAAGTTTCAGAGATTAAAAATACAATTTCTTGGTCTCCAACAATGATGATAAGGCACGCTAATCAAATTCATTTTAAAGAATATACGGACAGGTGAGTTAAAAACTGGTTCAACCAAGAGACAGGGGTAGAAGGAAAAAGAAATGCACATCAACTGAAACTTGGAAGACAGCAGGAATGATACCTCGCTCACTCGGAAGCAAAAGCGAGTGCAACAAAGCGTAGATCTGAACTAAATCAACTCTAGAATTCCACAGGAAACCCAACTCACTTCAGAAAGTCACAATGTTCTAAAATCTACATCTCAAAGGCAAATAAAGGAATTGATAGAATATTCTTTTTACGGATCTCTAATATTTCTGCTCCAAATGTCATTAGCCTTCATTATCTGGTTGTAATGCAATTAATAATTTTTAAAAGTTAATTTTTTTATAGTCTTTTTTGCTCCAGTGGAAATAGCTATAGAGCTTCTCTCCTCAGAATTATTTCCAGACCACATTAAATCAATGTTACAAGCCTGCAATGGCTTCAATGACTTTTCAAGGTACAAAAGATTTTGGAATGTCTTTTGGGATGGCATAGTGGTTTTGCATTGCTGCCTCACAGTGCCTGTGAGCTGACGACTGTCAGTGGAGATTTTGCACGTTCTTCCCTTGTCTGCGTGGGCTTCCTCCCCAGTCCAAAGATGTGCAGTTAAGTGGATTGGCTATGGTAAGATTGTCCCTTGCTTTCCCAAGATGTGCAGGTTAGGTGGATTAGCCATGGTAAATAGGTGAGATTCCAGGGATAGGGCAGAAGGGAGGGCCTCGACGGAATGTTTTTTCAGAGAGTCGGTGCAGACTCAATGGGCCAAATGGCCTCTTTCCGCAACATAGGAATTCTATGATTAAAAATATTTGTACAAATTACTGCTTTACTCTCATTCTACTTATTAAAAAAACTGTTGCGCTTGCAGTTATTGAAGCCTATTTATTAATTCAGCCCACAAGTCCGTCTACAATTCATTTCACTGGAAAAAAGGAATTATATGGTTTTCCTACAACTATTTAAATCACACAGGGAGAGCAGCTGAGATAAATCAGCCCCTCTACAAATCAAATAAGAAGAACAGGGAATCCTTGTGGAAGTAAAACGCCAAAATTCATGAACAACTTGCAATCAAACTAGCTCAGACCCTCACAGGAAGACCACTGAATCGTTATAGCACAGGATGCCATTGGGCCTGTCGCATCAGCACTAGCCCACAGGAGAATCAATAACACCAATATTAAATAGCTTGGTATTGCCTGTTGAGCCACAATAAAGGGGGTTGAAAAGAATCTGCCTTTCCACAACAGCTTGTTTTCAAGTTTGGCCAGCTCCAAACATGGAATCAAAATAACAACCAAAAGCTTTTCACAATGTCTGATAACTTCATTTACAGTGTCATACATCTCCTAAATACAGCAACAGAAAACAGAAATAACATCTCCAGTATTATGCGGGGGAAACACATTTTAGAGGTACATTGTCAAATTATTTTTTATTCATTCTTGGGAGGCCAGCATTTATTGCCCATCCCTAATTGCCCTTGAGGAGATGGTGATGAGCCTTCTTGAATCACTGCAATCGATATAGCAAAGGTATGGTAAGGGAGGAGGTTTCAGGATTTTGACCCATGATGATTCCTAACCTTAGTTAAGCCATGATATCTACACAATTTTATTTTGTGCGCTGTCAAAATAAGCTCCATGGCGCAAGCGTATCTATATAGAAATACCACTACTGAAAACATGTCAAAACAAAATGCTTTTAACCATCTGTTTCTCACATGTTGGGGCACACCTATCAAAAGTTAATAGATGTATTTCTTCACTCTTTCTAAAACCAGCAGCTGAATGTGGGCTTTGCTGTTGGGAAACTGAAGGTTCAATTGCTCCTGGTCCCCCGACTCCTGGTAACCACCACCTGCAGTATTGCCCTCATCTTCAGTACCCACCATCCCATTCCTATCATTCTGCCGGTATCCGCATCAAGTATCGGCCCCTCTGACTATCCTCCTCACCACCAGGGCCCCCATTATCTGCTGCTCTCGCCTGTATATGACCCTCAAGTATCCAGTCTGCTAGCTATCTGACTTGCAGGTACCAAAATCCTGGTATCCACTGCATTGGGAATCAGCTATCACATCTGCCTTCAAGAACCCAAACTCCATTAACCACCCTCCCCTCAGTTATCCAACTTTGCAGAACCTGGACTCCCCCCACCGATACCACTTAGAATGCATACCCACCCCTGGATATCTGTCTCCAAGGTATCCAGGTCACCAGTATCCCCCATCCCAGCTTTGTCTCCATTGCTTTATCGGTCTCCCACCCCCACCCCCCCATACCCATCCTACACTGGGTAGCCACTCCTTCATGTTTCATTTGTTCACTTTTTACTTTCCAGATATCTATAGCCCCTGCAATGGGTATACAAAGTCCCCCACCCCCCTTGGGAACCTGATGACCTCAACCCTTCCAAGTATCTGCTGTCAATCCTTCACCTGCAGCCATCCATCCACAGCCCCCCCTCCTCCGCACATATCCACAGCCCCTTCCTCCTCGCTCCGAATTGCAACTCCCTCCTCCCCTGTATCTGCAGCCCCCCCCCCTCCTGCTCGTATCCGCAGCCCCCTCCTCCCTCCCAGTATCTGCAGCCCCCTCCTTCACCACCCAAACCCCAGCCCCCCTCCTCCCTGCCTGCCTCCCTCATCAGCTCCCCGCCCCGAACATATCCACAGTACCCACTACTCCCCACTCTCTGTATCTGCAACTCCCCCTCCTCTTCCTCCCCTCCGTATCCGCAGCCCCCCCCTTCCTCCCCTCCGTATCCGCAGCCCCCCTGGTCCCCCGGGTTCTGGTCTCCCTGACAGAGTGGGGTCTCTCTCCCCGGTTTGGGGGTCTGTCTGTCTGTCTCTCTCTCTCTCTCTCTCTCACCAGCACGGCTCTCTCCGCCTCACTCGCCGCCGCCATCCCGCTGACTGAAGGGCGAGAGCACCACTTCCGGTGTCCGCCGCAAAAACACTCCGCCACTTCCGGCTGTGCCCCGCTCTAAGCGCCCCCCCCCCCCCCGGCCCCCTGGGGGAACGGGCAGGGGTGCAGACGGCCCGGCTGTTGTTCCCCCAGTAGCGTCCCGGCTCGGAGAGCGCTGATGCCAACAGCCCAGGCTGGCAGCTGCTCACTGCTGGGGCAGGAGACAGGCAATTGGATCCTAAACGTCTGAAGACTCTCAGCCGCTTCAATACAATCCCCACAGAGGCCGTTCAGCCCGTCGAGTCTATACTAACTCTAACAGCACATCCCAGCCAGGCCTCTCCCCGGGGTCCCCCATATTTACTCTGCCAACCCACCACCCCCCACACACACATTTACCTTGCTAACCCACCCCACATGCACAGATTTGCTCTGCTAACCCACCCCACATGCACAGATTTAGTCTGATAACCCACTCCACATAGACAGATTTACCCTGCTACTCCCTCAACCCCACACATTTACCCTGCTAACCCACCCCCATGCTCCCAACACATCTCTGAACAATAAGGAACAATTTAGCATGGCCAATCCACCCAACCTGCACATCTTTGAACTACAGGAGGAAACTGGAAGAAACAATTGTGAAAATCGCCATATACATTCAATGTGATACACCCCAGAGAGTTCTCTACAATTCCCTTCTGCTTGGTGCACTACGGCTGAAAGGTTTCAGGCAGCCATCCGCTCACATAGCATTGCACTCTTTGTAGTGATCATTTTGAAAGGTCGCTAATATTTATAGATCATAGAACCCTACAGTGCAGAAAGAGGCCCTTCGGCCCATCAAGTCTGCACCAAACACAATCCCACCCAGGCCCTAGCCCCAATATCCCTACACATTATACCCACTAATCCCTCTAACCTACGCATCCCTGGACACTAAGGGGCAATATCTTAGCGTGGCCAACCAACTTAACCCACACATCTTTGGACTGTGGGAAGAAACAGGAGCACCTGGAGGAAACCCACACAGACATGAGGAGAATGTGCAAACTCCACACAGTGACCCAAGCCGGGAATCGAACTCAAGACCCTGGAGCTGTGAAGCAGCAGTGCTAACCACTGCGCTACCGTGCCGCCCATTTCTTCAGCGCCCCAACAGTACAACATGATCGATACTGCTCTTTCTGCAATAGCCACTTTGTAAAATATTTAGAAAAACATAGTGTATTTTTGCAGCATTCCTACCTACTGAGCCATTAACTCCCAAGTTCAAGTTGTACCCCAAGGCATGATGATCAAGGTGGGCAAATGGCCTCCTGCTCTAATATTTCTATGGTTCTACAACAGAGTATCAACTTGCATGTCTTTCCCACTTACATCAATTGCAGCGAGTAAGAATCAGAAAAATTCCTGTACAGTCATGTGACATAGAAGTCTCACTAGTGTTGAGAGACTTCTTACTGTGTTTACCCCAGTCCAACGCCAGCATCTCCACATCATGTCAGCCACGTGATAGACATTGAAGCCTTTACCTTACAGAGCACCATGCTGGCACCAGCAGCATAAACTAGAAAACTAAAATACTAAACATTTGAATATAAATGAAAATATAAAAGCCAAAATCAAACGATGACCATTTGCATAGTGTAATCAGGATTTTTAATACTCCTACTGCAGCTTAATGTAATCATATGCTGCTACATCTTTCACTGCTTAACTCAAAGATGGGAGTACTATTGAAGTCATTGAGTAATCTATACCCAACATATAAGTCACAGTCATACAATGGCAAAAATCAAAAATGCACCAGAAAGCTTAAGGTAGTGCTCGGCCATTTATTCAGTCCAAAGATGTGCGGGCGGGTTAGCTATACTAAATTGCCCCTTAGCATCAGGGAACTAGCTAGGGTAAATGCATGTGGCAATGGGGAAGGGGCCTGGATGGGATTGTGGTCAGTGCAGACGTGATGAGCCAAATAGCCACTTCTGCACTGCAGTGATTCTATGAAATGATAATACCTGACAAATGGAAAATTAATCATTTGTGTGAAGAGAAAAATCAAAGAGTGCAGCAGAATTAAAGTAGAAAATGTAATGTAACCCAGCATGTGAAATTGTATGTTGCAGTTCAGAAGTATATTGCAACAGCTGTGTACTTTCATGTTTTTAATCAAACCTGCAGCTAGTTATATTGCACAGAATTTAAGACCACACTCATCAAGATAAGTATAGCACTAAATCATGCATGACGTTTCACCTTGAACTATTCTGAAAACAATTTATCCGATGAGTTTACTCGTAAACAACTGCTAGCAAAGTGCTATGAAAATTAAAACTAGTTTTTTTTTGCAGAGAAAAGAGTCGCACACGGACTGTTAACACCAAGTTTTTAAAAAATATATAAATAATGAAGCCTGGATCTGGTTACATGTTTTTGTCAAACTTTAACTTCCTCACATCTCATCATAAACTTTATGTATCACAAGTAGACTTTTTATACTGCATATGAAAATTCCCTAGTTGCCATATTTGAACGCCTGTTCGGGTACACCAAGGGAGAATCTAGCATGGCCAATGCACCTAACCAGCATGTCTTTGGACTGTGGGAGGAAACCCATGCAAACCCAAGGAGAACATGTAAACTCCACACAGTGACCCAAGCCAGGAACCGAACCCAGATCTCTGGCGCTGATTGGCATCAGTGATAAATCACTGTGCTGTCCCACTGCACTATTTCTCCTCCACTTGTCAAATTCTTCAGTCTCCCAAAATAAACGCTTTGTATTTCCAGCATTCATATCCTGCCAAATCTGTTTAGAGAAAGGTTGCTAAAGGGTTTGACAATAAGGAAGTTCTGATAAACCTATATAAAACACTGAAACTCAGCTGGAATGTGTCTAGTTTCACTACCTTTCAAGATGTGAAGATATTATAGAGTACAGTAAAAGTTTTCAGAAGAATGATTCCAGAAATTGGGGGAGACTATTCTGTCATTAATATATTGGAAAAGCTGGGATCACTCTCCTTAAAAGATTGGGATTTGATAGATATTCAAAATCATGAGAATGCAGTGGAAGCAAATTCAATCCGAATAGAAAAAGAATTGTAGGTCTCTGAAGAAAACTGGGGGGGGGTGGCACTAGGTGTGGAGAGCCAGTCTGGACACAAGCCAAATGGTCTCTTCCTATGCTTTAGCCATTCTACATTAATCAGTTTCTATTACTGATTCCCTCTCCAATCAGGCTGACACACTTCCCAAACCTGTGCAAGCACCATGCCCCTTTCTTCTAAGCGCTGGTTCAAAGCAGGCAGCTCACCACTGTCTTCTCATGGGCAATTAGGGGTGGGCAACAAATGCTGGCCTGGCCAGCAAAATCCAAATCCCTTTACTGAAAGAAAATAAAGACTGCAGCAAATCAAGAAAGTAGCTCACTCAACAACTTAAGTGCTATTAAAAGTAATAAAAATGCTGGCTAGCCAATGCTGTTCAGCTCACATCCCATGAAAAGAATGGGTGAAACTTAATTGAAAGCAGAGCAGGCACAGCAGCAAGGAGAACACTGGGTAGAGATTCCCATCAGGAAAATTGTCCCTCACTAAACTGGGAGGTGGGAAGCATGTGATGCAAGAATTCCCATCCCTGCAACAGGATGCCAAAGCAGCTCATTAATGAGTCACTCATTACAGGCCATGAAAACCACCTTTGCCCCTGTTTCTGACCAGCTCAAAGCTGCCTCAACTGACCTAACACGAGGGATCAGTCAAGAGGTTCTTGGACTCAGGAGCATTACTGGCAGCCCCCCCTGCTGCCAGGGACATTGCTGGCACTGGAGTACTGCTAACCTCTAATCAACCAGCAACCAAGGGGGATTCTCCCAAGTCCCATGAAGAAACCACCTTGTTGGCTCAGTATATTAGATCAGGTCTCCCCCATGGAAGTGATGACTCCACTAAGCTCAATACTTGTCCCAACTCATTTGTTCTATTAGAATCACTATGCAAGAAACTATGATGTTATTTTTATTTGCACACCAAAATAAAATGCAGAGACAATTATAAACCAATTTCCTGAACAATAACAGCATTTATTGACCAAGCTAGACTCAACTTAACACATTTAAAAAAAAATATTCACTACACTTCCAAATACTCATTTGACAAACTGTATACAATTTTGTACATAACAAAATAATTGTGGATCCATAAAAATAGTAGCCAATTTCTGCAATATCGATCTTAAAATGAAATACTGTAAGCTATATAAAAATGCAGTGACAGAATATTGTGCAGTTTGGATGCAACTTTAAATTCAGGCTACATTGGAGCAAGGAAAGAAAGTACAATAAATTGACAGAAATACCACAGTAGTTTGTGTACACAAGTGTTCTTTACAGGAGGTTCTATCTGCAGTCAAGACCTTTGCAGAAGGTTCGCCAGTGCAATATTACAAATTAACTGGTGTTTTTCTAGAGGGTGATATTCCAGATCTGTATTAAGTAACCTCCATACCAATCCTATCTGATAAGGTTTAACTGAACATTAACTGGCACATATGGATGGATGGCATTACTGTGCTTTTTTTTTGGGTGGTGGAGGGGTGGGGGAGTGTTATGTAGCAGTGGAAGCAACATTTACAGGTAGACTTTCTTAATTAGTACAACAGAACGGGCTATTTTTGTGAAAAGACAGCACTGGGGATGTGTGCCATTCCCTATGACAGGAACAGGTCACCCAGTGCACTGCAAAGCAATGGTTCAATAACTCCAGCAAACAAACCTTTGATGCAAAGTGAAAGCACAGTAATGGTGTTGTACAAGAAAATTATTCATTAATCATGTAATTAAATAAATTCTCCTTCCAAAAATTAAGTCACAACGCATAGAAAATGTAAAATGCTGTTAGTGATTGTAAGCCAACATTTTTTGATACATCTTGAAATTAGAAATGACTTCAAAGTCCAAATTTCTTATAGGAAAAAAAAGTGGTTGTAGTCACAATAACCTTTAATGCAGAGATGTACAGTAGCCTTGTGACCCTCAGCGTTCTGCAATAAAACACTTAGCTTGAACGAAAGAGCTGGTATAGTGTTCCACGATGAACCGTGCCTTAATCCAGTTTCTCCTTTAAATAAAAGATATTCCGTGATGATCTTACAGGACGAGCAAGCCAAAGACATTTCTTTGTATATTTGGTGAGCAGGGTCAGCAACATCCACGAGACAGTTTACTGCAGGCTTAAATTAAGCATAGTCCTTCACGTGCACCATCTGCCTGACATTTGTGCCCAACCCATTTATCTTGAGGGCTTCTCAAATTCAAGACGGTGACAAGCTCTGAAAAGGCCATCTGTACATTTTTACTTAAAACACTTTATGAATAGAACCACAGTGAAAGCTTTCGAATAGATTCCATTCTCAGTGTATGTAAGGGCACACTCTTATTTCAGAACATGCAAGATACAGAGTTCACGCAAAGGCAAAAACCATTTTTGAGAGGAACTGATATTTCTAAACTTTTTCACAGGCAGGAATAGAAAACCATAGTAATATAGGCACAGCCTCAATGGGCTACTGGAAATCAGGGGTGTGCATGCATTTTAGATTAACTTTTCCAAATTTTAGTGTCCCTTGTTCCTGTCAGAAATCCAAGGGCCAATCTCAATCACATTTGGCCACTCTTACATTGTCATTAAAAGCTGTTCAATGGAAATTCGACCCATCTTTCAGGTCCAAACAGACGGACAGGTCAAACATCTGATCATCATGCTTTGGTATAGCCAAAAGTGATCACATGCCTCGCAAAGTAAAGTGACCAAGGTTACATTCCACACCCACTCCATGCAACGATAGGGTGTCAGTAACGTAAAAACAATTAAAAAAACAACTGGAGCCACGTCCAATTTACATTCCCAAGTTTGGATCAACATTGGTGCATCAGCAGTGCAAAGACCCACAAGATAATGGGTCTACAGCACAACTGACAGGTTTTGCATAATTTTTATTTTTAAATAAGTACGTGGGCGAATGAAACAAAAATACTTTGAACTGAGGAAGGTAAATAAATACAAATTTAAAGAGAAAACCTATAACTATAGGTTAAGTACAATCATGCACTAAATACAGAATTGTATAAATGGTATAATGTACAGGATGGCGCTGGGAGCAAGTTATGCACAGGAAAAGAAATTTACTCAAGTCTCCCCAGCATGTATTACTGGTTTAATACTGCAACATTCTTAAGAGGGTCCCAAAACATTTGGAATCACAAAAAAATTTCAGGCTGATCAGAAAAATTGAGAATAACTATTTTCAGTACTAAACATTTTTTTTAACTCAAGGCAGCAAAATAAAGTTTTCAAAAGATACAAAGATTATCACAGGTTTTTAAAACTCCCAAGACAACCACAAGATAAATGTTAGTAGGAACTGGACTTGCTCAGGAAGCGTGCAGACTTTACAGTGCTATTTGTGGTTTATTTCCACCCCCACCCCCCTCTCTAGTGCAAGCCACATGGGAAACATTAAGCAGGACACCAGTTGGGTGAAGAGGTTTCATTTTGTACAGAGCAACAATACCAGACAGACATTCTGACTTATATACACAACCCACACTGGCATCACTACAGGAACCAGAGAATAAAATTCACTGCAAAAAAAAAAATCACCACAGCACAGGCCCTGAAACTGTTGATGTACTTCACTTTTCTCAGCAGTATTCAGGAGACTGCTTCATGGGTTTTGTACTTTTGTCACTGATGACTTGGTGATATAATACTGTATCCGGTGACTGGCAGTACCAGGGCTGGCCTTATATCAGCGGTTACCACATCAGGAGGTACATAACAAAGCCAGCAAAACCAACTGTAAAGGGTTAACACTAGCATTCATCTTTGTCAACAACTCATCTTTCCATACCTTCTTAAATATCATCCTAACAAAATTAGAAGCGAAAAGAAAAGCAGCAGCTGGTCGGCACATGCTTATTTCACAGTCTCAGGAGGTGCCGCGTGCCAGTGTATTAATGAGATTTGGCTGGGTCTGGACCATTATCACTCTCAGTCGCCAAAGGAATCAACGTACAATGGCCAGTGTGGCAGATTAGAGCAGTTACTGATAATGGAAACATAAAAGAAAACCCAAAGTAAATGGCCCCAAATTTAAAAGGAAACAATTAAAACATTGTTGTGGTCACTGGTTGCAGGCCAGGTATACTGCAGACATATCGTTTTCAGATTGGCCCAGCGCCTTTGCTTTCTTAAACACCTACAGGAAAATAATAAATCAGAAAAGATTGATATTAATGTCAAAATTCAAAGAAATCACACAGTGCAGAACAGGCCCTACGAGCCTGCGCCAACATGCAAGAAACATCTGATCTCCCAACTGAACTCCATTTACCAGCTCTGGGGTTAGGATTGAACAGGGTATAAATTGCAAAACACTGGAAGATTAAGAGGGAGGATGGGGAAATAGAGAGGGATCATCCTGCTTTCACAAATCCAGTTAATCAGTTCCAAAATCAAATTAGTATCAGATATGAAGGCAGTGGACGCACCACAGAATGCAGCCTATCGGATGTATCATAGCTTGGTATGACCACTGCTCTGCCCAAGACCGCAAGAAACTACGAAGGGCTGGGAACATAGCCCAGCCCATCACGCAGACCAGCCTCCCATCCACAAACACAGTCCACACTTCCCGCTGCCTCGGAAAAGAAGCCAGCATAATCAAGGACCCCAAGCACCCTGGACATTCTCTCTTCCACCTTCTTCCCTCCCTGTTCTCGAGTCGGTGCCAACGGACTCAAGAACAGCTTCTTCCCTGCTGCCATCAGACTTTTGAATGGACCTCTCGCATTAAGCTGATTTTTCTCTACACCCTGGCTGTGACTGTAACACTACATTCTGCACTGTTTCCTTTTCTGTGAATATGTTTTGTCTGTACCGCACACAAGAAACAATAGTTTTCACTGTATGCTAATACACATGACAATAATAAATCAAGTCAAGCTACATCGTCAAGTAGATTTACCATTACTACATTTTATATTGCAGTATTTGTACTGCAAAACTTTGGAATGGTAAGAGGAACATGCTCCTAATCAGAATTTTGCCAAATTATTGATGCAAATAATTTAAGTCTACGTGGCCATTTCAAATATTACATTTTTCAATGCTTGTAGTGGACAATACTGCCATCATCATGGGCACTAAAGGTTATTTTTTCATCTCTAGCCTTCTATGCTTAGGGTATCTCTTAACTAACAGAAAATTTAAGGTAACATTCAAAGCTATTGTGGATACATCTGTAGAGAGTCACCAACCAAACCTTAACTGCACTACAACAGGTAGATTTGGGCTCTCAACTCTTCAGTTGTTAAAATCAGCATCAAAAGTAGAATGAAAAAAACCTTGGGACAACTTTTACATGAAGAGCACAATAATTTAACCTGAACTACAAACACAGAATTGACAAGCAACCAAAGATACTTCTACAACAGAATTCCTCAAACATGATAGCTCAAGTCTCACAACACCAAGTTAAAGTCCAACAGATTTATTTGGAATCACGAGCTTTCGGAGTACTGCTCCATCAGGTGAGTGGAGGAGTGAGAGGAATCCATTCACCTGATGATGGAGCAGTGCTCCAAAAGCTCGTGAATCCGAATAAACCTTCTGCATTTTAACCTGATGTTGAGCCTTCTTACTGTGCCTAACCAAGTCCAACACTGGCATCTCCACATCGTGACTGATCAAAGCACTGTCTTGTGTCAGCTTAACTAGAAATGAAATAAATTTATCATAAGGCCCGAGTTAAAATTTGAAAGATAAAGCAAAGACAAAACTGAATAAGTGTAGATGAGAAACATTTGATATGGTATTCATAAATTTCAGTCTTTTAAATGACTTGGCTTTTAAAAAAAACCCTGCTGTTTGATGAGTGATCTAAAATTATTTTAAATAATTACTCTGTTCCAACATGTCAAAGTAGATGTATGGATTAAGCAAGCTTAAATATTGATAGATATTTATTAAATGTACTGCTGCTCTAAATAGACCAAGTTTTGATAGCAGGATTGAAGTAGTGCATAACATGTGACAGCTTCAACATATTAAATGTGTCTTTACACGTTTAGCAATTTTTTTTTTACACAGAGGGTGGTGGTGAAACCCACTGCCAGGGAGGTGGTGGAGTTTTAAAGGGCATCTTGACAAATACACGAATAGGATGGGAATAGAGGGATAAGGACCCGAAACAGTAGGCGGGTTTAGTTCAGTTGGTGTAGACTTGGGGGGGGGGGGGGCACCAAGGGCCTGTTCCTGTGATGTAATTTTTTTTGTAGAAGTAGACAAACAAACACACCTACAGTTTTCCTGCACTGTGATTAGGGCAATAATAAGCTATATTAGGCCCCATTGTCAACTGAAATGGCATATCTCATTCCATCTGCACACTGTTCCCCCAACAATCTGGAACCTCTAGGAATGCTGTTCTTCTTTATGTGCTACCCTGAACAGTTCAACAGATGAGGACCGCAAACGGGTACCCCACGCCACTCTACCGATGCAAGGAGCTAGTCCAACATTTGTGATTTATTAGGGGCATAACATGCTCAGAACTTACTTCATTGGCCGCAGCAGCCATTGGAGTTGAATGATTGACAGAATCGCCCATGGCAATGGCTAACCTGATGTCCTTCTGTATGTGTTTCAACAGGAAGTCGGGCTTGAAGTTTCCCTGTAAAATATCTGATAGAGAATCACAAATAGAATCAGAGTTAATGGGTTTGCTGGTCATTCATCATTACATACGAGAACATCAGCAAAATAGACAGCATTAAATTCATAATTACAATTTTAAAGATTAAAGTTCTGTAGAAATCTGTAAATGTTCTGGCCAGAATTAAAAAAAAGGATTTTGTTTTTGCAAGCAGCCACTTCCACACTCCTCTTCATTCTTACAGCCAACCAAAAAGCTTAACTAGCTTTTGACACAATTAAGTGATATCCCACTCTACCCAATTAAAATGTCAATTGTAGAATCCATACAGTGCAGGAGGTGGCCATTTGACCCACTGAGTCTGCACTACTGACAATCCCACCCAGACTCAATATCTGAAACACCACGTGTTTACCCCATTGAGCCTCCTGACACTAAGGGGAATTGAAGTTCTGTCTGGATTCTGACACCAAGAATTCTATTCTTCAATCATGAACAGTAACTGTATCAATCGGAAGTCGCCTTCAAATTTGTATTGCTCTCGAGTGCAATTCAGAGGGCTTTTGTGGTGTAGAGAGTCAACCACTTTTCTGTCGATCTGGAATCGCACGTAGACCAGACTCGGTAAAGTTGGCAGATTTTCTTGCTAACGGACATCAGAGAACCAGATGCATCTTTAAGACAATGCGTGGGTTTTCTCCGGGTGCTCCGGTTTCCTCCCACAGTCCAAAGATGTGCGGGTTAGGTTCATTGGCTATGCTAAAATTGCCCCTTAGTGTCCTGGGATGTGTAGGTTAGAGGGATTAGCAGGTAAATGTGTAGGGATATGGGGATAGGGTCTGGGTGGGATTGTGTTCGGTGCAGACTCGATGGGCCGAAGGGCCTGTTTCTGCACTGTAGGGTTCTATGCTGGTTCTATTACATTCTATTACAATCCCATGTCTGCGGGGTCTTCCTCTGGGTGCTCTGGTTTCCTCCCACTGTCCAAAGATGTGCAGGTTACATTGATTGGCCATGCTAAATGCCCCTTAGTGTCAGGAGGATAAATAGTGTAAATGCTTGGAATTACAGGGGTGGGCCTGGGTAGGATTGACAGTGATGTAGACTCGGTGGGTCAAATGGCCTCCTTCTGCACTGTAGGCATTCTACAATTGGAAATTTAATTCCTGATTTTTATCTGCCATGGCAAGATTGGAACCTAGGTCCCCCAACCAGTACCCTGGGTCTGTGGATTGCCACTCCAGCTACAACACCATGCCACTGCCACCACTCGTGTGATGGACTGCAATCGAATCAGGCTATTAAATACATATCTCGACAGGAAGCAACTGTACACTGCAGTATCAAAGATGTTTATCAAACAAAATTTTTGCACAACATGGAGTCTGCATGTTCCCCACATCTAAGTGGGTTTCCTCCCACAGTCCAAAGATGTGCAGGTTAGATTGATTGGCCACGCTGAATTGGCATTAGTTTCAGGGGACTAGCAGGGTAAATATATGGAGATAGGACGGGATTGTTGTCGGTGCAGGCTCAGTTGGCCAAATGGCCTCCTTCCGTACTATAGGGACTCTGAATTTATTGCATCCCTACCGCACCAAAGGCCATTTGAAGCAAGTTTGAAATAACTTTGCAAAATGGCTCTGAACAATATAACAGAAAGCAAAGAATATACTCATTATCAATGTTGCAGACCCATGTACTCAAATACTACAGATCGTGTTAAAAAATTAATGCCTAGTATCAAAAGTTATGTTGCTTACAAATGGGCCCACATTTAAACTAATCCCCAATGTGTTTCCATTGGCAGTATTTGCCTTTGGATAGCTAACTGGAAATTAATCTGTTTCTATGAATCTGGATTAATTAACTAAATTCAGACAATCAGCATCTTTGGCATCAACCAGTTTCACTCAAAACAAATTAGAAAGTAAGTTAGTTACTTTGGCACTTCTGGTCCAGAAAAGCACTTGCCAAAGGTCCCTGACTCAGGATGTAAAGCAGCACTTCTTGTGACTGGCTGGCTATCTTAGCCAACGTGAATCCTTCTGCAACAGAAGCCATGAAACTGCCCAGGATCATATTTACAATCAGCATCATCTTCGACGCATTACCCACCTCACCTGGAAAGGAAACAATAATGTAAGCATGCCCATACGTGTTTCACTTAGTCAGGAAAGCAGAAAGTGCACAATGAATTAACTTCACACACGCTCAGACTTGAGGTTGCCCTGGCCTCACACCCTCAATTATACAACGTAAACAGAAAATGTGGAAATACTCCTGTCTGGCAGCATCAGCAGACAGAGGATCAGAGTTCACATTTCAGGTTTATGAACCTTGGGCAAGCTCATCAAGCTGAAACTGTAAACCCCCCCCCCCCCCCCCCCCCCTCCACTGTTTCCCACCTCGCCTGTGCTGCCAGATAAGCTTTTATTTAAGATTTTTCTTTCAATTAGACAGATTAGTTCTGCAAATTAAGCACTGGAAGGATGAGATATCTCCTCATTGGGGATCTCACAAAAAGATCAAGTCTAATCACTCTTCTAAAACAAAGCACAAGTTATTATTTAGCAGTGTGGGGAATACATTAAGAAGGCTAAAAAAAAGGGGAGGATACAGTCAGAATGCTTTGCTGATCAGGTTGTTTCTGTGTGCAAGTCACCTCCTCTTTGGGGACAGAGTCATAAGAACATAAGAAATAAGAACATAAGAAATAGGAGCAGGCCATCTAGCCCTTCGAGACTGCCCCGCCATTCAATAAGATCATGGCGGATTGTTCGTGGCTCAGTTCCACATTCCGGCCCTCTCTCTATAACCCTTAATCCCCTCTCTTATCAAAAACCCATCAACCCGCTTCTTGAAAATATTTAGCGAGGCAGCCTCCACCACTTAAGAACATAAGAAATAGGAGCAGGAGTAGGCCATCTGGCCCTTCGAGCCTGCCCCGCCATTCAATAAGATCATGGCTGATCTGTCGTGGCTCAGTTCCACCTTCCCGCCCTCTCCCCATAACCCTTAATCCCTTCTCTTATCAAAAACCCATCAACCCGTTTCTTAAAAATATTTAGCGAGGCAGCCTCCACCACTTCAACGGGCAGAGAATTCCAGAGATTCACCACCCTTTGAGTGAAGAAGTTCCTCCTCAACTCTGTTCTAAACCGCCCCCCCTTTATCTTGAGGCTGTGCCCCCTAGTCCTACTGTCTTTTTTGAGCGGGAACAGTCTCTCCACCTCTATCCTATCCATCCCATTCATCATCTTATACGTCTCAATGAGATCTCCCCTCATTCTTCTAAACTCTAACGAGTACAAGCCTAGTTTATTCAGCCTCTCCTCATAGCTCAATCCCCTCAACTCCGGTATCAGCCGAGTAAACCTCCTCTGCACTCCCTCCAAGGCCAAAATATCTTTGTGCAGGTGCGGCGCCCAAAACTGCACACAGTACTCCAGCTGCGGCCTCACCAATGCCCTATACATCTGCAGCAAGACCTCCCTACTTTTATATTCAATCCCCTTCGCTATGAAGGCCAGCATCCCATTCTCCTTCCTGACCACCTGCTGCACCTGCAAGCTGGGTTTTTGCGACTCATGCACAAGGACCCCGAGGTCCCTCTGCACCGTAGCCTGCTGCAGTTTTCCACCACGTAAGTAATAGTCCTTCCTACCATTCTTCCTTCCAAAGTGGACCACCTCACACTTGCCAACATTAAATTCCATTTGCCATTTCCTGGCCCATTTGCCCAGCCTATCTAGATCCTTCTGCAGACTCTCCACACCCTCCGCACAATTTGCCGTTCCTCCAATCTTGGTGTCATCTGCAAATTTCGACACCCTACACTCGGTTCCCTCCTCCAGATCATCTATATAAATGGTAAAAAGCTGAGGCCCCAGCACTGACCCCTGGGGCACATCCGCCAATCCGAATAGCACCCGTTGACCCCCACTCTCTGCCTCCTATTTGACAACCAATCCTCTATCCACGCTAACACCCTACCTCCGTCATTTCTTTCAGAACCCTCAGATGCATTCCATCCAGTCCTGGGGACTTGTCCACAATCAGCCCCTCCAGTCTGTCGAGCACCGCCTCTCTAGTAACAGTAATGTCATTAAGACCCTCCAGACCTACCACCTTTCCATCGCTAACACCTGGAAAATTATTCACGTCCTCCTCCGTGAAGACGGAAACAAAAAAGTTATTCAATACCTGAGCCATATCCCCATCCCCTACCACTAGGTCCCCTTTCTCATCCTCTAAAGGACCAACGTTCACCCTAGCCAGCCTCTTCCTTTTTATATATTTATAAAAACTCTTGCTATCCTTTTTTATATTAAGCGCTAGCCCAGCTTCATAGTTTCTCCTACCCTCCTTTATCAACTTTTGTCAATCTTTGACATTTAAACCTCTCCCAATCCTCTTCTCGCCCACTCCTCTTCGCTACTCTAAATGCCTCCGCTTTTAATTTAACACTTTCCTTCACCTCTTTCGTTATCCACGGCTTATTACCTCTCCTCCTACAGTCCTTTTTGACCATCGGAATAAATTTCTGCTGAACACCAAGAAAGATCTCCTTAAAGATCCTCCACTGCTCCTCAGCAGACCCTCCCTCCAACGGCACTCCCCCAGTCCATATTCGCCAATTCTTCTCTCATCCTACCGTACTCCCCTCTATTCAAACAAAGGACGAGTGTCCGGGAACCCACTTTCTCCTCCTCCATCTGCACCAGAAACTCTACCATACAAAGATCACTCTCTCCAAGAGGATCCTTCACCTCAAGGTCCCTAATTCTACCCGCCTCATTGCATAGCACCAGATCCAAGATAGCTCGCTCCCTCGTCGGCTCCAACACACACTGTTCAAGGAAATTATCCCGACAGCATTCCAAGAACTCCTCCTCGAGCCCACCGTGTCCAACATGGATCGACCAATCAATATGCAGATTGAGTCATGCTCAGTCGTTTTTATGCAGTTCCATTAGTTAGTTTAGCAGCATATACAGTATAAAAAATTTACACAGCAATAATAAAGAATCCATTTGAACAGAGTTTTGAAGTGGCAGAATTCATGTTTTGTAGGTGTGGCAAGCGGTTAGCATTGTTGCCTCAGCGCCAGGGACCTGGTTCGATTCCTGGCTTGGGTCACTACCTGTGTGGAGTTTGCATATTCCCCCTTTGTCTGTGTGTTTCCTCTGGTTGCTCCAGTTTCCTCCCACAGTCCAACGATGTTTGATTTGATTTATTACTGTCACATGTATTCAGTGAAAAGTATTGCTTTTTGCGCGCTATGCAGCCAAAAGCATACCGTTCGTAGAGGAGAGTACAGAATGGAATATTACAGTCAGAGGAAGGGTGTAGAGAAAGATCAACTTAATGCAAGATAAGTCCATTCAAAAGTCTGACAGCAACAGGGAAGAAGCTGTTCGAGTCGGTTGTTATGTAACCTCAGACTTTTGATATCTTTCCTCCCCCCCCCCCCCCCCCCCCCCCCCCCCCGAGGGAAGAAGGTGGAAGAGAGAATGTCCAAGATGTGTGGGGTCCTTAATTATGCTGGCTGCTTTGCCAAGGCAGTGGGAAGTGTAGACAGAGTCAATGGATGGGAGGCTGGTTTGCATGATGGATTGGGCTAAATTCATGACCTTTTGTGCAGGTTAGGTGAATTGGCAATGCTAAATTGTCCCTTAGAATCCCAGGATTTGTAGGTTGGGGGAATTAGTGGGGCAAATATGTAGAGTTATAGGAAAGGCCTGGTTGTATCCTGTCTGAAAATCAGTGCTGACTCAAATGGGCCAAATGATCTCCTTCTGCACTGGAGGGATTCTATGATGTTTAATTTTAATCACTAGGTATGATTTGGCCTTTCCTCCCAAAATAACACCTTCAGAGACTGAGCTTTATAGCACCATAAACAAAGCTATCAAGACAATTCATATACAGGGGAGAAATAGTTTGGAGGATTCTGTAAACGCAAACCTACCCAAATAGAAAGACTTCTTCCCCATGGCCTGAAAACAGCTGCTACAATCATCAAATAATGCCTCATCTCCAGCAGCAAGGATCACCAGCATTCCATTTTCCGATAGTTGCCGATTCCCAGAGACTGGTGCTTCGAGAAAGCGCCCCCCTCTGGAAGTGATCACCTATGCAACGGAGTAACAATTACAGATCAGTCCCGGCTATCGGCTGTGGAGTTTGTAAAGAGAGCGGCCCAGGTAAAGTCCGCCAACCTCAACATCTTAAAGCGCCATAAACAACACTGGAATCAGAGAACTGGCCCATGGCACCAAGCAGGGCACAAGTTCGAGTATTAGATCGGGTCAGGAGAACTTCAAAACCAATGAGGTCCAAGGTGACCCAAGCACAGTGGTTAGCACTGCTGCCTCACAGCACCAGGGTTGAATTCCCGGCTTGGGTCGCTGTCTGTGTGGAGACTGCATGTTCTCCCCATGTCTGCATGGGTTTCCTCTGGGTGCTCCTGTTTCCTCCCACAGTCTGAATGACTGGTGCGTTAGCCATACTAAATTCTCCCTCAGTGTACCAGAACAGGTGCCGGAGGTGTGGCGACTAGGAGATTTTCACAGTAACTTCGCTGCAGTGGGCACAGGAAGAAATCTTTCAACACCAGGCTAAAGTCCAACAAACTTATTTGGTATCACGAGCTTTTGGAGCAATGCTCCTTCATCAGGTGAGAGCAGTGCTCCAAAAACTCATGTTACAAAGTAAACCTGTTGGACTTCAACATGGTGTTGAGAGATTTTTTTTTTTACTGTCCAAATCTGGCATCTCCACATCATGGCCTTCATTGCAGAGTTAATGCAAGCCTATTTGTGACTAATAAACTTTGAAAATACTCAATTCTTTCAGAAACACTTCCATTTTGTGCCAAGAAAATCCCTGGTCTAGTCACTTGCCCCATACCAATAATACACACTAAAATTAGACCATTTATTAAATCCGTGGGTTAAAAACTCAATATATCTAACCCTATCATTGCAAAATCTTCCACATTTTTGCATCTTGAAGGGCTTGGCATTGCATCCCGTCAATCCATTTTTTTTGCCAAGCTCCATTTTTGAAGAGGAGTGATGGGCAATGAGCAGGATTGGCAATTGTAGTTTATGTTTAGTTTTCCGATCGCAGGGAGATTGAGGCCCTTCTGTCCCACTTGCATCAACTGAGCTCATCTAATTCACACATCAGGACCAAATCTTGAACAGTCCCCATTGCAATGGTTCAGTATCACACTTTAATGACATTTGCCCATTGAGCTATTGGAAAAGCGAAACTCTGTTTTCCATACAATGATTTGTCACAAGAACACTAGTGAAAAAGAAACATTCAGACCAGACTAGAAGTAAGGGACAGGAGCACAAGGCTTATGTGAGAAAACAGAAAGGCAAACAACAGAGGTGGCCATCTGAAATAAAAGCTTGGTGCTAACAGTGGAATAAGTAGGAAGACCTTTAGCCAGAGGGCACAACCTCAGGCCGGAGGAACAATCCTTTAAAACAGAGGTGAGGAGGAATTTCTTCAGCCAGACAGTGGTGAATCTGTGGAACTCTTTGCTGCAGAAGACTGTAGAGGCCAGGTCATTGAGTGTCTTTAAGACAGAGATAGATAGGTTCTTGATTAATAAGGAAATCAGGGTTATGGGGAAAAGGCAGGAGAATGGGGATGAGAAAAATATCAGCCATGATTGGATGATGGAGCAGTCTTGATGGGTCAAGTGACCTAATTCTGCTCCTGTGTCTTAAAGTCTAAAAGCTCCAGAAGAGCAGGCTGGGAACCAATACAAGGATAGCGAAGAAATGACTTCAGACGGATAGTCTTCATTTCTCTGTTTCACGGCAGGACCTTGACATCCCCACATGTAATTTAAAAAGAACTGCAGCTAGGGCAAGGAAACAAGTGTTAACTCTATCTCAGCTGCAGCAGGGATCAAATCCTGACTACATTAGTCTGATCCACATGCTGACAGTCTAGCCAACGTCCGCTCTCCCGCCCACCCACAACACAAATGCTTTCAGACAAACGACTGAAGTAAAATACTAGAGGAGGAGCAGGCCAGGACACACAAATGAAACAAAGCTGTAACTAGATTCTATGTTTCAGAATGAAGGTAATTATCATCTAACTGCAGGGTTTGTCAATTGATTGAATCAGCCCACCACATTTATAAAGAAACCGCGACTTGGACCAGCAGTGCCAGTAATTTTCAATGCAGTCAGACTATGGAAAGAGGCACATTTCACAAATTTGCTTTGAATGACATTAGTTTCCCACCTCCCCCCCCACAATATAGAATGGTTACATTTTTATTCTTGCTTCTATTTTCTATCTTACAATCTGCGTCGCTTGAAATATCCAGTGTATGTAGACGCATAGAGTTCACTCTGGCTAAACTCAAAATTAGTACAAGCCCAACCTACAAGATGAGTAAGTTTTATGCTCTGTTAAATCTGCTCATCTTATTACCTGTGAGATTTCTGTGGATGTCTCAGGATCCACTGTAGACATGTCAACATAACACTTGCCTGGTCGAATCCCTTGCAGCACCCCACTGGGACCCAGAACCAGCTGAAAGCACAAATAAAACTTGCTGCAAATACTCAGATGGTTAGAATTTTTTTTTTATAAACAAGGTTAAGTGAAAACATGCCGAGATGTAAATATTAATATTCTTAAGTAATGGGGAGAAATGTTAAGAGAGCTAACATTATGGTTCATTGCCGCTCAGCCAATCAAGCTAAGAAACAGTAGATACACTTACGTCTTTAGCTGCCTTTGGGTCAGAAATGCAAGAGAGTGTAATATCACATGTGGAAACCACCTCCGCAGGTGTCCGTCCTAAACGTGCCCCTTCCTGGAGAAAAAGGTCACACTGCCACAAAACAAAGAGGCATTTGATAAATTTTCCTGTTCAAATGCAAACCACATACACTCATTTCTAAAGGTTACTTTCACAGGAAGCTGGTGTTCCAAATTGCTGTGTCAGAGCTACAAGAGTGGGCTTAATACATTTGAGTTCAGCCTTGATACCAATGGAATGGGCCAGACGTTTTGAACAGGAATGAAGCAGTATTGAAAGCAAAACAGACATTCGATTTATATGGTATTGCACACCCAATTTTTGGTTCAATCCCAGTTGTCACATAGGCAGCACAACCAGAGTTTACTCAGTTCATAGAATCTATAGTGCGGGAGGAGGCCATTTGGCTCATCAAGTCTGCACTAACACAATCCCACTCAGGCTCTTATCCCTGTAACCCCTCATATTTATCCTGCTAATTCGCCTGATTTAAGGGTTGATTCAGCGTGGCCAATCCATCTAACCCACACATCATTGGACCGTGGGAAAAAGCAGAGGAAACCCATTGCAGTCACAGGGAGAATGTGCAAACTCCAGACAGTGAGCCGAGACGAAAACTGAAGCTGGGTCTCTGGCGCTGTGAGGCAGCTCTAACCACTGTGCCACCCCAAGGACCTTGTGGGCTCAAGTTCCATCTTAAAAGGCATGTTGGCATGCAGTAAAGGGAAGGACTTTCACACAATACCTCAGGACATCTAAAGCACTTTAGAGCCAATGAGGTACCTCATGAAGTGGCAGACAGAAATCTTAATTTCTATTGCACTTTTTACAACACCAAAGCCATTTACAACCAATGAAGGACTTCTAAAGTCTGGTCAGTGTTATAAATTAAACCCAGAAAAGTAGGTTGTTTGGCCCTTTGAGCCACTTGTGCAGTCATGGCTGATCCTCTACCTCAACACCACACTCCCATACTAAGGGAATATGGCAACTAATTTACATACAGCAAGGAAAGCAGGATTAAGTTATTGAGTTTAATTATCAGCCATGATCGTGATGTATGATGGTGCAGGCTCAAAGGGCCAAAGGGCCTCCTCCTGCTCTATCTTCTAAGTTTATCCACAAGTGAAATACAGAACAAGATATTCTGTTTTTCAGTGATATCTGTTGAGATAAATGTTGACCAGGGCACATGGAGAAATCCAAAAGGGATTCAAAGGGATCCAAAAGGCAGCATTTCTGACAGTGCGCTGAAGCGCGGTATGAATTGTCTGTCGTCTCTGGAGTGGGACTGGGACCCACAACATTTCAACACAAGGGGCAAGAGCGCTAAAAGCCTGAAGCAAAGCTCACAGTAACAGCCGAGTAAGCACGATAGACAACAGATCAGAAGTTTGGAGGTGGCATACCTTTTCTCCTGTGCGATTCCACACTGTGACAGTGTGCCCCATCTTCAAGAGATTTGCAACAATTCCACTCCCCATTAAGCCTAAACCAAGAAAGCCTATCCTGCAAAACAGGAATAAAACCATTTCATTCCTCAAAATTTATATCTATCCCAATTACAGTTACGTCTTTTATTTAAAACCCAATGCCATCACGACATTTAATTTTACCGGAAATGCAATGTAAACTTATTTCACAAAGTAGTTCAAAGACTTGGCAACTTTTATTAAACAGAGTTGCTGAATGGATATAAATCTCTATTTCAAATGGCTGAAGAGAACAGAAACTATGAAGAAATTAAGACTTCACCCTGGAGCTTAAAGGAGTCTCAATAACTTTAGCAACAGCTTCTGTTAACTTGGAAACATTTAACTTGGCTAATTATGGATTGCGCTTCTGGGTTGATGATTAAAAAGGATTGTCTTGATTATCAAGCCCAATACAAGGCACCTAAACCAGTCATAAACCCCACAACGTTTAAATCATTTCAATCATTAATTAATTCAGCCACTGTTTCCAGATCGTCCCACCAGCTATCAGATCAGTTTGCACAAATATTTAGATAAACAGATAAAAAGGTAATAGTTCTGCGATTCCCACCAAAATTCTGAAATAAGGCAGAACATTCATGAAGGTCCCAAGTTCTAGATTTTCGTGTAATATTACTAAACTTTATTGATTACTGGGGTGCATAAAGAACCACAAATTTAAAAAGAGATTGCTCTTCTGAAATCTGCTTACACATTACACAGGGAAGACTTCAAAGAGCTCTTCTTTACAGCCAAATATATGCCAAGAGTACATTTTGTAGTAAATTAACTCCTTAGGGTTACTTATCATTTGGTTATTATAACTTACTTCTGGGACCTAATCAGATTTTCAGCTGAATAGCTTGTTAAACACTAGTCAGAATGAACTTATGTTGGAACAAAGACCAAGAGCTGGCCCTTCAAGTCTGTTCTGTAACTTAATCCACGTTATGGCTAATATCTGCCCGTGCTCCAGTTACCCGTTTTTGATAATGTACGAGCATACAAATTAGGAGTAGGCCACTTGAACCCTCAGGCACACTCCGCCATTCAATAAGATCATGATGGATCAGACTGCAACTCCACATCCCCGCCTACCCCAATAACCTTTCACCCCCATCTAGTTCTGTCTTGAAAATGTTCAGATTCTGCTTCTATTTGGAGGAAGAGTATTCCAGAGACATAACCTCAAGAGAAAAAAATTCTCTTCATCTGTTTTAAACAAGCGGCCCTTTATATTTTAAACAGTGACTTCCTAGTTTTAGACTCTCTGACAAGAGGAAATATCCTTTCCACATCCACCCTGCTAATACCCCACAGGATCAGATTTCAATCAAGTTTCCTCTTACTAAATTCTAATGGGTACAAGCCTAACCTCGCTAACCTCATTAGACAACATGCAAACGTAGTATTTATCATCATTTTCTTTTGGTATTGCTGTTTATTTTTTAAAGTTAAGGTATACTGTCTTGGGCAATGCAAAGCCTTCAAAAGCTGCCTGGCCACAGCTGGGGTTTCTCCAATACAAAAAAAGGGAAAACATAATGTGGGTAGGATTTTCCTAACGTTTGTCCCAAGACTGGAAAATCCCACCTGAGCTGAATGGTCTGTGCCCTACCCACGACGATTCCTGTAGTGGGCAGGATAGAGAAATTCTGCCCACAAACATCTTCCAATGTTTATGGAAGATAAACATTGGAAGTGGCTTTTAATCCCATGAAACATAAAACATAGAAAACTACAGCACAAACAGGCCCTTCAGCCCACAAGTTGCACTGATCATATCCCTACTTACTAGGCCTACCTATAACCCGCAATCCCATTAAATCCCACGTACTCATCCAGAAGTCTCTTAAAAGACCCCAATGAGTTTGCCTCCACCACCAACGACGGCAGCCGATTCCACTCACTCACCACCCGAGTGAAAAACTTACCGACATCGCCTCTGTACCTACCCTCCAGCCCTGGGAAACAGCCTCTGAGGATCCACCCGATCTATACCTCTCAACATCTTATAAACTTTGATCAGGTCAGCTCTCATCCTTCGTCTCTCCAGGGAGAAAAGACCTAGCTCCCTCAACCTATCCTCATAAGGCATGCTGTCTAATCCAGGCAACTTCCTTGTAAATCTCCTCTGCACCCTCTCAATAGCTTCCACCTCTTTCTTGTAGTGAGGCGACCAGAACTGTGCACCATAAACATGTGAGCAGCTTGCTAATCTCCAGTTAATCACAGAATATAAACAGTGCATCAGAAAGGAATGGCTCGTTTGAGCCTTTGAATTTTATTAACTTTGAGCAATGATTCAATGACATCTGATTAAAGTTTGTAGGCTTACCTCAAATATTGCACAAATGGAAAGGAGATCAAATCCTGGATTGAATCCAAAGATGTGCCGGTTAGGAGGATTGGCCTTGCTTAATTGCTCCTTAATGTCCGGGGGATTAGCTGGGGTAAATGCATGGGGTTATGAGGATAGGGCCTGGGTGCGATTGTGGTCGGTGCAGACTCGATGGGCTGAACTGCCTCCTTCTGCACTGCAGGGGTTCAATGATGCTGTGAATAAGCCACGACCTCAGCAAAGTCCAACACATTAAGATATGCTGAGCAACTTACAAAGGAATAAAATCCTGTGGGTTCCTATACTATTTAATATATTAAACTGTAATAAATGCCCCACAGATAAATCTGTAAACTCAGAAGCATCCTTCTGTCAGGATTTTAGTCATATGATCATTTTTTTAAAAAAAGTGGTTAATTACCAGATGTTTATTACTGATCAATGAAGCATGACTCATTGTCAATGTAATGACTATCTGGGCTCTTTATTGGAAAATCTATTATGGTGAGAAGACCAAATGTATCTCCCTCTGCAGCTACGTTGATCAGTGAAGTTCTCAAAGGTCATTTTTGGAGTCATGGGTCAGCAACGTGGCCAGAACACATTTGACAGGTTGGCCAGGTAAGCATTTCCAAATCCCTTCCAATATAAACTTTCAGCGACCATATTTCAGGCATGTGCGATTTCACTTGTGCTGGGAAAGGTTCGATCTTGATATTAAGGTCCAACCCCAATCACTTTATCAAATGGAGCATGACATTTAATATTTTTCCTCAGGCCTTTACCTTTTGTCTGTCGGAGTCACACTGCCATTGGTTGCTGTACTGTCTGCAGCCTGGATGGATGTTGATTCTGCTTCCTGCGGAGATGAAACAAAATCAGTTCATTCACATTAAGATCAGATTTCAAAGAACCCTTAATAAGGATCACCCTCAATTTCCATCTTTCAAGTCATGTGTGAACAAGGACGTTAGCTAGCCCATCATAATGGCACGTTATTTAATGTTTTAAAAAGGAGGGAACACATGCATTGATATATTACATTATAGACTTAAAGAATTTTCCCCATCTAAACAAGGGGACAAGCTTGTAATAGAGAGTATATGCTCAGAACAACATTATGGGCTGCACCCTGGTTAGCACTGCTGCCTCACAGCGCCAGGGACCTGGGTTCAATTCCCGGCTTGAGTCACTGTGTGGAGTCTGCACATTCTCCCAGTGTCCGCATGGGTTTCCTCTGGATGCTCGTTTCCTCCCAGTCTGAAAGATGTGCTGGTTAGGTGCATTGGCCATACTAAATTCTCCCTCAGTGCACCCGAACAGGCACTGGATTGTGGCAACGAGGGGATTTTCACAGTAACTTCATTGCCGTGTTCCTATTTGTGACACTAAAACTTTAAACCAGCAGTGGGATGTGGAACAATTATTGAAAGGGCTATTTGAAGATAAAACGCACTTAAATTTGAGAAATTTCTTAAGGTAGACAAATCAATAAACTCTAACAACTTATGTTCAAGGATTCATAAAAAGTGATGTTAGATTAAGACAGCTGAAAGTTATACAGCAAGATAAATTGTATGAGACTGCAAGATGACAAATCTGACACTTCTCTTCATAAAAGATGGAGATTATAGGCCATACTGTTCTACAAATATGGGATGAAATGACTAAGAACTTGAAGAAACAGGAGTTATATAAAGGCCAGTCAAAATAGATAAAAAATTTAGTAGTGTCACAAGTAGGCTTACTTACACAAGTAGGCTTACATTGCAATGAAGTTGCTGTGAAAAATCCCCTAGTCACTACACTCCAGCGCCTGTTCGAGTAACACTGAGGGAGAATTTAGCATGGCCAATGCACCTAACCAGCACGCCTTTCGGGCCGTGGGAGGAAACCGGAGCATCTGGAGGAAACCCATGCAGACATGGGGAGATTGTGTAGACTCAGCACAGAGAGTGACGCAAGCCGGGAATCGAACCTGGGTTCCTGAAGCTGTGAGGCAACAGTGCTAACCAAGATTGTATTTAACTAACTCAAAAGCATCTTGAAATAGGAAATGAAAAAAACTGATTTTCTTTCAATAATTGGTAAGGTACCACACAAGATCTTCATGGCAAAGAGAATGGCATATTATAGAGAATGGATAGATTGCTGAAGGCATCGGGCAACTGCAAATGACGGTTTTACCACTCAAAGACTGAGCAAATGCTACTTCACAAACCTCTGTTGGGTCACTTTTCCAAAACAGTATCAAACATATTGATGACACCAAATTTTGAAAGAGGCCACAGACAGCCTGAAATAAACTGGCTGATGCAGTTCCAATGTAGCAAAATAAGCAGCTGAAGAGGAATACAGAAAGGAAATACACCTTCAACGTAAGGTTGGTGTGTGAATTACAGAAGAAAGGGACACCAGTATTGTAGGTCATTGAAAGTTGATAACATAGTCGATAAAGTAGATTCTTGGTTTTGATCCAACAGAATACAGAGGTCATGTAGAACATGTCAGTTGGCACACATTAAATCAGTGTGTAGAATTTTACACGTTACAAATTAGGAGCTGGAATAGGGCCTCAGGCCCCTCAAGCCTGTTCCAATTCAATAAGACCATGGCTGATTGTGGCCTCAAGTCCATACTCTGCCTTTGCCTGATAACCTTTGCTATCCTTGTTAGTCAAAAATCTACCCACCTCTGCCTCAAAAGATATTCGATGACCCTGCCCTGCAGTGCTCTCTGGGGAAAGAGAGTCCCAACCCTCCAGATAAAATTCTCATTTGCATGGTAAATAGGAGACCCCTTATTTTTAAAACAGACTCCTCTAGTTCTTGTCTCTCCCACAAGTGAAACAGTTTTTCAGCATCCATACTATCAAGTCTCCTCAGGGGCTTGTATATTTCAATGCGATCACCTCTCAATCTTCTAAAGTTGAACAGATTCAGGCCCAGCCGATTCAACTTTCCACGATAGGAAAAAAAAGACAATAAGGGTACACAACATGGGTTCATTGCATTCTACTGCAGCGCAGAAGGAAGCCATTCGGCCCATCGGTTGCACTGACCTCAATCCCACCCAGACCCTATCCCCACAGCCCCATGCATTTAATACAGCAAATCCCCAACACTAAAGGGCAATCTAGCATGGCCAATCCACCTAACCTGCACATCTTTGTACTATGGGAGGAAACCAGAGCACCCAAAGGAAACCCACGCAGCAACAGGGAGAGCTTGCAGACTCCGCACAGTGACACAAGCCGGGAATCAAACCCGGGTCCCTGGTGCTGTGAGGCAGCAGTGCTAACCACTGGGCCACCATGCTTGCTGGGTATAACCCCTTATGTAAACAGCCTATGCAGAGATCTGACAAGTTATGGTTATTTTTACTCAAGCTAAGAAAGCTCAAGAGAATCTTTTTAGGTAATCACAACAAGAATTAACGAGGAATTCACATTTTATTGCAAGGTTGAAAGCAGACTGACTTTGATCAACGTCAGAAGTGTCTAAAACTGTCGAAGTCCATAACTTTTTTCCTCAAGGGGAAAACAGATGCTTGAAAAGGAGGACCATGCAAGGTTGTTCCATGCTGATATTATAGTTAAGAAAGCCCACCAACGCCTCTACTTTCTAAGACTAAGGAAATATGACATGTCAGCTACGACTCTAACCAACTTTTACAAATGCTTCATAGGAAGCATTCTTTCTGTTGTATCACAGCTTGGTATGACTTCTGCTCTGCCCAAGACTGCAAGGAACTACAAAAGGTCATGATTGTAGCTCAGTCCATCATGCAAGCTAGGCTCCCATCCATTGGCTCTTTCTACGCTTCCCACTGCCTCAGGAAAGCAGCCCCCCCATAATTAAGGGCTCACGCATCCCACATATTCTCTCTTCCAACAGGAAAAAGATGCAAAAGTCTGAAGTCACGTGCCAACCGACTCAAGAACAGAGTCTTCCCTACTCCTGTCAGACTTTTGAATGGACCTACCTTGCACTAAGTTGACCCTTCTCTACACCCTAGCTATGACTGTAACACTACATTCTGCACTCTCTCCTTTCCTTCTCTATAAACAGTGTGCTTTGTATAGTGTGCAAGAAACAACACTTTTCACTGGATACTAATACGTGACAATAATAAATCAAATTAAGAGCAGAACAATTAGATAGTTTTTGTGGAAAACATATTTTTGTGCTGTAACATTGAGATTTAATTGAGATTGACCAAGTTAATGCTTTTTCTTTACTCCAAAGAACATATAAAATTGGAAACGAATGAACGTACTACCAACCTCTTCTGCTGTGCTCTTCAGTTTTTGAATGATAGCAGAACACGACTCTGACTGTTAACGAGTAAAAATGGAGCCAATTACTTTTTTAGTGCCATAGAAAATAGATCTACATAATTTGGTGCCAAATACTTTAACTTCAACATGTAGTAAGATGATACAATCTGAAACATACAGCTTTATAATGGTTTGTATTTCAGGTCTCCACGTTAAATTGACAACACAGGTATCATAAAGATGTATTTAAAAATGATCTCTTAAACTAATAAGACTCTCAGAAAATAAACACGGAAATGCAGGAAGACAATGGCTTTTGTAACCATTGGAAGTAATAAAATTATTTTCTATGAACATTTCTTTCAATCTGCCACCAGCTCTCTCCTCTCCAAAGTGAAATATATTCTAATTATTGTTTTGCCATATTAAAGATTCTTCGCTGCCCAGTGTTTTACATTAAGTACAGAAGGACTAGTAGATTAGATAGCTACATGTTCAGACTGCACTATCACCAAGATCCATGGGCCTGATAGCAATGAAATGGGGTAGCACTGAACAGTAGAAATTCAAACTCAAGTCACTTATATTAGGCACAATATTTAAAAAAAAACCCGATTTGGCGAGGTCACCCAAATCAGAATAGAGAATTGGCAGCAAGGTAGCACAGTGGTTAGCACTGCTACCTCGCAGCGCCAGGGATACGGGTTCGATTCCCGGCTTGGATCACTGTCTGTGTGGAGTTTGAACGTTCTCCCCATGTCTGCATGGGTTTCCTCCGGGTGCTCCAGTTTCCTCCCACATTCTGAAAGACATGCAGGTCAAGTGCATTGATCTGAACAGACGCCGGAGTGTGGCGACTAGGAGAATTTCAGTAACTTCACTGCAGCGTTAATGTAAGCCTTACTTGTGATTAATAAATAAGGTTTAAAGAATTGGAATGAACAAGTACAGCTTAAAAGGGATTTTAAATGTTTTCCTACTGGGAAACCTTCCTTGATCAGATTGATAAATTTCATTGGACACTAATTTAAACACATTAGCTTAAATCAGTTCGCATGTTAAGAATTGCTTTGTGTTTTCTAAAGCATATAGTGCAACAATTTTAGTGCAAAAATACTATTTTCACAGAATACCACTAGGCAACTGACAAGTTTATATGCTTTACAATTAGTAAATTTTAGTGTTGTTTATAAATCAAACGATAAAATCTTTATCTTAAATGGGTTGTCAGTTTCAAATACTATAAAAACACAGCACAAGGTGTTAGGTATTCACGTGCAAATTTCAACACAGTAAAATACAACATGACCCGCAATCTGAAATTAAAAGTAGTAAGTTTAAAAAGCCTGTGACTTTGAAAATGTTTAACTTTCATCTAGTTATTTGGTCCAATAGTCAATGTGGAAGCATAGGAATGACAGCTTGGTCTTTCTGATGGGGTAATTTGACTGTTACAACGAGGCAGACGCACAAAAAAGATTTTCAGTTCCCCAAATACAAAAGCACTCAAAGTACTTTTCTTACATTTTACGCTAAATTACTTCTGTAAAGTAACCCATTCTATATTCAAAACCACAGTTCAGATGGGTCTTTGTTCAGTCAGATCTTTGAATATATATAGAATCAGAAGGGACAATTAACACATTGATACTGAACGTACAATGACAGTTCAATGTGCTGTGCTCCAACATTCATGCCATCCCCATATACAGGGTGAACTGCTGATTATGGCCACAATGTTGTGGATAGGACTTCAATTATTGCACTGCATTTCAGGGTTGCCTGACAGGAGGTTCCCTGAGTTCTTAACCTCCACAATCCAAGGATGTGTGGTTTGGGTTGATAAGCCATGCTAAATTGCGCCTTAATGTCAGAGGAACTAGCAGGTTAAATACATGGGGTAATGGGGAGAGGGTCTGGATGGGACTGTCATCAGTGCATGCTCGATGGGCTGAACTGCCTCCTCCTGCACTGCAGTGATTCTATGATTCTATGCTGGGTGCACAAAAACAAAGAGCGAGGGGGAAGTAGGAGGAATTTCAACCTTTAAAAAGTCATGCAAACTGAATTAACTTGATAGCATTGTGTCATGAAGCCAGCGTGTTTCATGCAACACAGTTACCACAATAGTTGCCATCAAGTAACTGGGGGAGGAAGTCGGAGAGACTGACAGAAACACAAGATTTTGTTTTACCAAGTCCTCATACGATGTGCAAAAAGTATTTAGCGAACATTCATCAGCATCTGTTTTAGCTGAGAAGTTATGGCTGGAAGTTGCTGGCTGTTCATACCAGCTGGATTCGCTGGCCAGGCTGCGGTGAATGGAAACTTGGCCAAGCACCAAATTCTCCATCCTCGCTTGCAGCAGTGGCAGAATGTGAATGGCTGGAAAATTCTGGCCCATATTTCTGGTTTTGATTCACATCTTCAAAGAACATTTGGACCCAACGTTTGCAGTTAACGTTAAAGCAGAAATACTGTGCTTGGAATTTGTACCGAGGTCTAGCAATCTTGGCAACGAGAATCAGAATTCTCTCACCATGCAACGCGTGGCAACGTTATATAGTGAGGATTCAAAAGTGTTGAGTTAGTTACGTCATCAAGCTGTCCAAGCAGTCAATCACATTTAAAAAAAATGTTATCAAGGAAACAAAAAGCATCAAATCACAAAAAATTCATAGATAATAAAATGTGTGCACATACAAATGGACTGAGGGCAGAAGCAGAAATATTCTGAAAAATTAAGAAAAATAATTAATCCAAAATGGAGATTTTTAACCAACACCTCACAGATGTAAAACAATGCTTTTGTGAACTGGTCTTTTGCTCAGCAAGTTAATACTGAGATGGTTGTTAAAATCCTGGTTACACCCTACTGAAAGAAAGGTGCAACTTCTTAAATCCTGTTTCTGACATCAATGAGAGCGCTAAAAAGAGGAATTTCTGGACAAATGGACTGATTTCAGTTATTTGTCAAGGGGGTAGTGAGGTTATCTCTGGGTGGGGCCCACAGCACAGTCTATGATCGAACAACAGTGACAGATCATAACTTGTGTATTTCTGGGTTAATCTACCCTGTGCTAAACGCTGAATTTGTGGTTAATCTCAAGCTGAATAGCCCCAAAACAGTTACTTGATAAAATAATGCAATTTTAAACTAATTATTTTAAACCACTCAAAAATCAATCAAATCTATACTTTACTCAAATAACAGGATACTTAAGTAAAAGTGAGAATACCAGGTCTTGATGGACTAATATTTTGTGGCCCAGTAACAGGTTGGTCTAGTTGCTTTCTGCCTGTAGGGATCAGTTCCCATTGTTACCAGACACCGGATACTTCAGGATAATGTATCCTGAATGGAGGAAACACATTTGTCGACCGTCTACAGCAAGCGCACACTCAAGTTAGCTGAACACACTGGCAGTCAACCAAGACCTTCTCACCAATAAGGCAAAAGATAACAGCAACAAATTTAGGAAACGGGGGTAAAATGGGGTAAAAAAGGTTCAACATAATTAAAAAGAAAGGAAACCAAAGTTTTCTGCTACCTAGGATTTTGCTTATTACGGGAATCAACTGCGCTACTAGACTGCACACTAAATGCACAATCTTACCTTCTCAGACTGACTGAGCAGAAAGTGATGGAAGTGAGGGTCGTCCTTTACTTGCTGCAATTAGAAAAACCAAATCTGAGCAAGGTGAGTAATCATACTCCAATACTAGAACTGAATGAAGATTTCTATTCGAGACAAGTGGGAGAAATGCACCAGAAATTCCCTCCCTGACAACCTGGCGATTTATTAATAGAAATCTAATCAACAAGAAAACACAGCAGCTTTGCAATGATTCAGTGTTTCAGAAAGGAAGGGACCAAAAGATGTTCAACACTTTTGCAACCATTTATCACTCCTATCTTTTGGGCAGAAAGCTACCAACAGATCAGTTTCCACTACCATAAACAGGGCTGTCAATAGCAGCTCTCACCGTTTTCCACTCAAAACCTTTTTCTTTCAAATCTTTTGGGTAATTTAATTACTGCAAAGCTGTATATTTATTTGAAGTAAGCATGGAATGAGACAGAGGGATCTCTGTTCTGCTTTAATAAATTAGTATTGCAATGATTCTGATTACGAACTCACCAACTCAAATTCGTTATCGAGGTTAGGGTCTCCAATCAAAGTCAAAGTCTTCTGAGGAGGTCGGTGCGGTTTTTTGCTGTGGTGCTTCGGACAGCAGAAAACCGCACCGACCTCCTCAGAAGACAACACGGGACACGGTGGACAGAGTACCCTTCGTCGTCCAGTACTTCCCCGGAGCGGAGAAGCTATGACATTTTTGGAGTCTTCAACATATCATTGACGAAGACAAACATCTCGCCAGGGTCATCCCCACACCCCCACTTCTTGCCTTCAGACAACCACGCAACCTCAAACAGACTATTGTTTGCAGCAAACTGCCCAGCCTTCAGGAGAACAGTGACCACAATACCCCACAACCCTGCCACAGCAACCTCTGCAAGACATACCGGATCATCAACATGGATGACATCACACGGGAGATCATCATCCACCAGGTACACGGTAAATACTCTTGCAACTCGGCCAACATTATCTACCTGATATGTTGCAAGAAGGGATGTGCCGAAGCATGGTACATTGGTGAGGCCAGCAGACGCTACGACAACGGATGAATGAACATCACTCAACAATCACCAGGCAAGACTGTTCCCTTCCTGTTGGTGAACACTTCAGTGTTCACGGGCATTCAGCCTCTGACCTTCGGGGTAAGCATTCTCCAAAGCGGCCTTCACGACACATGATAGCGCAGAGTCGCTGAGCAGAGACTGATAGCCAAGTTCTGCACATGAGGATGGTCTCAACAGGGATCTTGGGATCATGTCGCACTCTGTAACTCCCATGACTTACCTGGGTCTGCAAAACCTCACTTACTGTACTGTCTGGAGACAATACACATCTCTTTAACCTGTGATCAGTGCTCCTTCCACTCACATTGTCGGCCACTTCAGGACTTGAACAGCAGGTTAGGTGTAAAGATTCGCATTCTAATCAGTAATCTGTCTGTGTTTTATATGCTCTGTCTGAGGCCAGAACTCTCCATTCACCTGAAGAAGAGCTTAACCTCGAAAGCTTGTGAATTTACTATCAAATAAATCAGTTGGACTTAAACCTGGTGTTGTCAGACTTTTTACAGCATTTATTGCCCATCACTAGTTGCCCAAGGACAGTTGAAAGTCAGTCACATTGCTGTGGCTCTGGGATCACGTGTAGGCCACACCAGGTAAGGACAGCAGATTTCCCTCCCTGAAGGACATTAGTGAACCAGATGGGTTTTTCCAACAATCGACAATGGGTCATCAGCAGATTCTTAATTCCAGGTATTTTCTTTTTACTGAATTCAAATGCCTCCATCTGCCATGGCGGGATTCGAACCCCGGTCCCCAGAACATTAGTTGAGTTTCTGGATTAATAGTCTAGTGATAATATAGTAGGCCACCACCTCCCTTGTCGTCTACAACCAACTTCAAATCCTGGCTGCACGAGATTCACAGGTGAGGGCCGTTGACCTAGTCTAGGTTCATGCGAACACAGCTTTTACCAATTAACCCCTACTTTTCATTTTGTATGGATATCAAGATTCAAGATTTTCTGACCCTCAGGAGGAAATTGGGGCAGATGATGGTTATTGCGTAAGGCTTGATGAGTTAAATACATTCAAACAAAGTTTAACTAAATAAAGTTACTGAGACAAAGTATGATTAAAATACCAACGAGCTCAGTTTTGAAGTTGCTTCCCAAAGATTTCACACATTAGGGAGACTCCCCTGTCTCGGTTGCTTGGTAATGATTATTTGGCAGAGTCAAATCATAGGTTGTGAACAGAGATTAAAATAAATGTGCCATTGAACTTTTAAAGAGGAAGCTCAAGTGAAAACGTTCACTAGGTCCAGATAGTTAAAAAGAATACTCGGATATTAAATTTACATCTAGAAGGATAACCGGATGTGGGGAAGGGAAACATGTTTGTTATTTTGCAATGTTACACAAGTCACATTGTACTATGTGAATGGAGTCCAATCATTAACTGTTGATATGCAAACTCATTTGCTGTGTAATGATCTATATCTGGCTTCCATAGAGACTGAACCACTTCCAGAGGGTAAAAACCCTCAAATATCCAGTTCAAGTCACAACGCACATTTGGTAAGTTTCTAGGGTACAGTACAATCTACATCCTAAATTGAAGATGCTTAGATGAAGCAAGCTGGTAACAGTAGTTAACACTGCTGCTTCTCAGCACCATTGATCCAGGTACAATTCCAGCCTTGAGCAACTTGTGAAGTCTGCATGTTCTCCCTATGTCTGTGTAGGTTTTCTCCGGGTGCTCTGGTTTCCTCCCACAATCCAAAGACATGGGGACTAGATTGTGCTGGAAAGCCATGGCCAATCACTCTCATGGTAAATTGCCCCTTTGTGTGCACGGTGGGGGGGGGGGTTTAGCAGGGTAACTATGTGGGATTATGGGGATAGGTCTTTGGTGGAACTTGTGTCGGTGCAGGCTCGATGGGTTGAATGGCCTCCTTCTGCACAGTACGAATGCTCTATATTGGAGTGACTAGCACAATTGTCCTCCAAAGAATCTCTCAAGAAAGAAACTAAATTTGAAACACTCCCTTTTCCATCTGAGATCTGAAAGTGACATTTACAATCTTGTGCACAAACATTGTATACATGAAACAAACAATTAGCCTCTCATTCTGTTTTCCATACATCACTAAGGCTAAATTTTCTATCCATTGCACTACTTTTCTACACGAGTACTCACAAAAGCACCATTTAAATATTCATGTCTCAGTTGTGATTCAAACATGACAAGCATTCAGTCCACCCACAAGTTAGGAGTTACTATTAACAAAAACCCTTAAAAAGTTATTCAACTGATCATTCAATTTAACATTCAAGACAAGTTCCAACTAGCGTAATACTCTACACTATATGTTATGTCAATTTAATCATGCAAAGCTACATTGCTGGTTTCAGCATCAAACAGGAGATGAAACTAGTTAGATAGAAAGCAACCTGATTTTTAAAAGCCAAAGTGTCCCAGAACAATGAACGAAATACTATATTTTGCCGTTCTCTCTTCAGTACTGCTGCCTCACAGCGCCAGGGACCCGGGTTCGATTCCCGGCTTGGGTCACGGACATTCAACCTGTAGCTGCGTGGGTTTCCTCCCAAAAGAATGCTGCTTAGGGGCATTGGCCATGCCAACTTCTCCCTCATAGTACCCAAGTGTGGTGACTAGGGGATTTTCACAGTAACTTCATTGCAGTGCTAATGTAAGCCTCGTTGTGACTAATAAATAAATTTTAAACAATGTTAGTAAATTCAGCCACTGTTTTCCTGGAAGTTGAAAGGTTTTCTGAATTTATGTAAGATTTGAGTGTACTAACTTCTTTCTACCCCTGATCTTTCTAGTTTCCATATGGACCCTGTTTAGTTGTCAAATCAAGTAGTTTGCAATTCTCCTTCCCATAGAAGCAATACACAATTGACGAAGATGACAAGTCATACTGAGTGGAAGTTTATCATTTACTGTCCAAGTACATCATTCTTTTAGGAAAGGTGTCACCACATGCTGTAGCTGACACTACAGCCAATTGCTATTGCAAAACGACTGACAGCCAAATAAAAAACTCAATGAGATTGGTATTGTGAAGATTTTCAACTCCCAACTGGAGCTCACAAGGAATTCCGATTTGAAAACATTTATCCCTGGTCTTTTTGAACCAAAACTGTAAAGCTGTTCTAATCCTCCATATCAAGTCTCAACAAAAACTGCAGAGAATGCAGCTAAAGATTACAGCAAGTAAGCCATCTAGTATGTTCTATTTTTAAACCTTTTAGTGCCAACGATTAAGGAAGAGCAGGTTGATTATATCAGTGGACCAGAGAAAAACTGATGTTGAAGGCACATTTTTCACTACACAACATAGAAATATACTTTTGTGAACCCTCAGAGCTGTACAGAATGGTGAGTGGCTTGGAGAGGAAGTCTAGATTGTGGTGCTCCCATGGATATGCTGCTCTTGTCCTTCTAAATGGTAGTGGTCATGGGTTTGGAAGGTGCTAACAGAGTCTTGGTGAGATCCTGCCTGCAGTGTCTCTCATAGAAAGTATACACTACCTCCACCCATTAGCAGCAGCAATGAATGTTTGTGAAAAGGATGTCAATCAAGTGGGCTGATTTGTCCTGGATAGTGTCAATCATTTGAGGATTGTTGGATCTGCATTCGTCCAGGCCAGGGGAGAATATTCCATCACACTCCATCTGCTTTGCAGATGGACAGGTTTTGAGGAGTTACTCACCAGAGAATTCTTAGCCCCTGACCTGCCCCTGTACCTACAGTATTTAAATGGCTAACCCAGTTCAGTTTCTAGTCAATGGTAACACACAGGATGTTGATAATGAGGGATTTAGTAATGGCAACGCCAAAGAGTGTCAAGGGGCAATGTTTAAATTCTCTTGTTGGAAATGGCTATTTTCTGACTTGTGTGGCATGAATATTACTTGCCAACTGTTAGCCCAAGCCTGGATACTGTCCAGGCTTTGTTGTATTTGGACGTGGACTTCAATTAGACATTATTGTTTCAGCATCTGATGAAATGTGAACATTGTGTAATGTGAGAACAATGGAAGGAAGCTCTTTGATGAAGCAGCTGAGGAGTTGAGCCAATGACACTCCCGAAGAACACTTGCAGTGATGTCCTGGAGCTGAAATGACTGACCTCCAACAACCATCACCTATGTGACAGTATGACTCCAGCTAGCGGAGAGCTTTCTCCCGGATTCCCATCGACTCCAGTTTTGCTCCGATTCCTTGATGCCATACTCAGTCAAACGCAACCTTGATATCAAGGGCAATCACTCTCACCTCCATACTTCAGCACATTTGCCTACGTTTGAACTAAGGTTGCAATGAGCTCAGGAGCTAAGTTGACCTAGCAATATCCTGGCTGTCAGTGAGCCATTTATTACGAAGCAAGTTCCACTTGATTGCAGCAAATGGTGCTGAACAGGCACATCGGCCAACATCCCCACTTCTGACCTTACGACGGAGGGAAGGTCATTGATGAAGCAGCTGAAGATTGTTGGGACTTGGACACTACCCCGAGGAACTCCTGCAGAGATGTCTTGGAGTTAAGATGACTGACCCTCCACAACCATCTTCCTATGTCCAGACATGACTCCAACCAGCGGACTGTTTGCCCCCGATACCGATTGATTCCAGTTTCACTAAGGTTCCCTGATGCCACACTCGGTCGAATGCGGCCTTGATGTCAAGGGCTATCACTCTCACCTCAATATTGCCAGTGTTGTAACTGTAGTGGAACAACTTCGCCAGTCCGCCAGCAATACTACTCTTTGGGAGCCGTGCATGGGCGATATATGTTGAATTTCAAAAGGGAAACACAAACAATGCATTTTATATTAGCTGCCACAACAATGTTAAAGTACAGAATAACTACATTTTTTTGGTTATTTGGCTTTTCTCAATGGATAGTAACAGGATTCTGTAGTTACCAGTTAGTGCTCCATGCCAACTTTTCAAACAGATCCAATGTTCCCCAGATTTACTGCCACAAGCCTCATTGGCATCAATATGATTGAGGGCAGTTCTCTAATCTATTGGGTGCGTCAATACAAAATGTAAAAAAATGGCTAGCCCCTGTGGCTTTTGGAATTAAAGAAACTTGTGACTCACCTTCCATTTGTATCCCACAACTGGACCCGTAACGAACCTCTTCACCATGGACGGCTCAGGGAAGGCATCCTGAAGTGGGAGAAAGAAAATACAAAAATCACACACTGTATAAAAAGAGACTATACATTATGTCCTGTGCACAGCATTACTACGCAGTAATCATTTTAGTTAACTGAACTGTTTAATTTCTCAACTAGAAGCCTAACCACCATATCACAGTGATGCAAGTTACATGAAGAAGGAAAAACACATTGTTCTTGCACTATGCCTGGACATGTACTAGCAACTAGCACATGCACAAATGTACTGGAGTCACAGGAAAAGAATTTAAAGTCTACCCTCTTAGACCAACCTTTTCTTCCTTTGGCGGTCGCCCCCTTTTCCTTGCACTGTGCTCTGAAATTTCTGCTGAAGAGGAATTTTGTCTTTTACCGTCAGATGAAATGTGCCTGTTTTTATCTTCTGACGAAGTGAATGAAGATACCTGAAAATAATTTAGTCAAAAGGTAAAGTCACTGATATGTTTCTGCCCAAAAACCATGTTAACCGTTCCTTTACATGTAGTAATGTGACAATTGTTAAATATTATTTCAAGGGAATCAATTTTTATGACCAAATCCGTATTACAGTCAACCTTGGAGGTCTCAATGAGCAAGAGTTTAAAAAATTAATCATGAAGTTCGACTCAAATGATTTTAATGTTCTATTGCGCAAATGTTCACACTGGTTACAACATTTCTACTAGTGTTCAAACTCTCAGTACAGTGCCTTCATAGATTTCGTTCATTGGTCCATTCTATCAGTAATATTCAAAATTATAAATCACATTCCTGAGAGCAAGTTGGTAGAGCTTTGTGGTCACTAGATTTTCTTAACTACAGTAAGCAGTTGAGCTGAATTTAGCAGATGACGTCTGTGGCCTGTGACGTACCCTCAACAGGCAGCTCGGAAATAGGATTTTGTTACCAACTTCCATTATAGCTGTGCAGTAACCCTAATGTTTCCCACACAGGCTGCACACTGGTTAAAATAATTTAAAAGGAGCCACACACTTAGGTAAACCACTCCCACACACAAAAAAATATGTTGATTACAATGAAAGTAAAAGGCATCAAATACAAACAGCATGTTTTGCTGCTATTAGTCAATTAAGACCTTTATAAATGTGTGCACCCAGGTTATCCAAGAGATCATCACCAAAACCACATTTTATCGTTTACAGCTGAAGTTGTACTATGAATAGAGTGTTCATTCTTCCCCCACCTAAAAACTAGGAGAACTTCATATCAGTAAACCAATTAGTGACATGATTCTGTTCAATCTCTGGGCAACATACACAAGTCACATTCTGGTCCATCAAGGATGCAAGGGCTGACATACAGGCAGGTTCTGTGGTGCTAGGCACAAGGGAACTATCTGGCAGAAGTCTTAAATTTTAATGAAAAATGTTGATACTGAGAAAAGGAAAGAGAATAATTCCAAGTAAACAGAAAAGCCTCCACTTTAAGAAATCAACTGAAAATGATGAAGCATAGCATCCTAACAGTATAGAAGGGGGCCATCGAGCCTGTACTAACTGCAATCTCATTTAGGCCCTATTCCCGTAACTTGACACATTTACCCTTCTAATCCCCCCACCACCACTGCCACCCGCTCTTATTTTTAAGTTTAAGAAAGTTGAAATTAAATGGTACTATGAAACACGTCCAGGTACTTTCCAGAGTCGTAAAACAAAAAAACTTGATGCACACACAAGGAGACATTAAAAAAGGCAACCAAAAGCTTGGTTGGGAGTACACTTATGGAAGAAAATAAGGTAGAATTGCAGGGATTTTGGGTGGGGGGGGGGGGGGGGGGGAATACCAGACCCCAGGCAGCTGAAGGCAAGGCCACCAATGGTGAAACAATTAAAATCAACAGGCAAGGGACCAGAATTGTATACATCTGAGTAAATAGGCAGAGGAAGTGAATGTCATCAATACTTTGGATATTCAACATTACAGGAAGATTTATCTACAAGATCTGCAAAAACAAATGCAATCTGACAAAGCAGTCAGCAGACATGCAGGTGAGAATTATCAGACAGCAATCTTGCAGCCCGAGGCCCCATTGGTGTTATTCTGACAGAAAGACAATGCGGATCACGTATAGCTGTGAAACAGAGCCGCTAATTTCTAATACCCTTGGGGCAGAGTTGGAAAAACAGTTTCCTTTCTCCTGTACTTTTTTTAAAAGAGCAAACAGGAAGGGAAAAGGGAAGCCGGTAAATTGAGCAGAAGTGGGAACAGATAACACAAGAGGTCGAGTCAAAGGGGAATAAATCATGGTGAATGGAAAGGGTGGGTGGAACGTGAGTGAACTGGAGAAGGGTAAATCTTCCCTGCAGCCCCAATCCTAAAGGCAGCCAATAGCCATTGGGTCTTGCACATTTTATGTAACACCAAACTATATCAACTAAAGGAAAAAAGCCAACCACAAAGAAAAAAAATAGGTATAAGCAAATAGAGGAGCGAAGGGGAGAGAAACAGAGTGAGAAGAGACACAAAAGGTGAGAAATAGGAGGACAAAAACATCAAAGATAAAGAATAATATGCCCTGATTTACCAGATGTAATTAGTAATATTATTACGCACTTGGGCATAGTTCCTGTCAAATTTCCACATTATAAATTCTCACATACTAATTTAAGGGAAATTGTCCATCCAAACTTGTCATTCTGTAATTACATGCTCCATTTAGTGTCAGCATAACAGCATTACCAATAACAGAAGCATGTAATTATTGTGCGACAAACTTACACACACAAATATAGAAATTTATAAATGGATATAATGAAAATCGTGATTGAATACACTAACATCTGTGCACCCAAACATGATCCTCCTGCCCTCTAATCTCATTTCATCTGAAGGCTACACTTCTCTTGTTTCATGTGCAACACCACACAAAGGATCAGTACAAATGAGAAATCTGCATCAGTGCAGATTCCTATCCACTCTCCAATATAAATATCTCTGCCCATATTTTAAAATGTGAACTGCCTGTCCATGTGCAATTACACGGCATCTTCAATTTCACTGTTTGAGACTAGATTCAATCTTCAGTACCTGTCATTAAGACCACAACGTGGAGATGCCAGCGTTGGACTGGGGTAGACACAGTAAGAAGTCTCACAACACCAGGTTAAAGTCCAACATATTTATTTGGTAGCAAAAGCCACTAGCTTTCGGAGCACTTGCTGCCCCTTCAATGTGACAATACACATCTCTAACTTGTGCTTAATGCTCTCTCCATTCACATTGTCTGTACCTCTAAAACTTGATTACCTGTAAAGGCTCGCATTCCAATCATTATTTTGTAAATTAAATTTGTGTCTTTACATGCCCTGTTTGTGAATAGAACTCCCATTCACCTGACAAGGGGCAGCAAGCGCTCCAAAAGCTAGTGGCTTTTGCTACCAAATAAACCTGTTGGATTTTAACCTGGTGTTGTGAGACTTCTTATTAAGACCACATCCAGAGTTCCTTTACTCATTAATTATTCAAGATTTATGTTGGTAAAAATCATTGATAGATGATGGAAACGCTACGATTTTTCCAGGTACCAAATTTTTCTTCAAATTTTAAAGCTCAAACATTCCAAACACATCACATAATAATCACCCCTCACTTTAATAGTCAAACTAACTGGGTAACAGCATGGCAATAAACCCATTTTCAGCATGGCAGTAAACTCATTTTGACTTACTTGCCCATTAAAAATGAAGCCAAGATACCTCTGCATGTTACAGATAGAACACAAAAGGCCTGCAGGACCATGATTTATAAGAACATAAGAACATAAGAAATAGGAGCAGGAGTAGGCCATCTGGCCCTTCGAGCCTGCCCCGCCATTCAATAAGATCATGGCTGATCTGTCGTGACTCAGCTCCACCTTCCCGCCCTCTCCCCATAACCCTTAATCCCTTCTCTTATCAAAAACCCATCAACCCGTTTCTTAAAAATATTTAGCGAGGCAGCCTCCACCACTTCAACGGGCAGAGAATTCCAGAGATTCACCACCCTTTGAGTGAAGAAGTTCCTCCTCAACTCTGTTCTAAACCGTCCCCCCTTTATCTTGAGGCTGTGCCCCCTAGTCCTACTGTCTTTTTTGAGCGGGAACAGTCTCTCCACCTCTATCCTATCCATCCCATTCATCATCTTATACGTCTCAATGAGATCTCCCCTCATTCTTCTAAACTCTAACGAGTACAAGCCTAGTTTATTCAGCCTCTCCTCATAGCTCAATCCCCTCAACTCCGGTATCAGCCGAGTAAACCTCCTCTGCACTCCCTCCAGGGCCAAAACATCCTTGCGCAGGAGCGGCGCCCAAAACTGCACACAGTACTCCAGCTGCGGCCTCACCAATGCCCTATACAGCTGCAGCAAGACCTCCCTACTTTTATATTCAATCCCCTTCGCTATGAAGGCCAGCATCCCATTCGCCTTCCTGACCACCTGCTGCACCTGCAAGCTGGGTTTTTGCGACTCATGCACAAGGACCCCGAGGTCCCTCTGCACCGTCGCCTGCTGCAGTTTTTCGCCCCGTAAGTAATAGTCCTTCCTACCATTCCTCCTACCAAAGTGGACCACCTCACACTTGCCAACATTAAATTCCATTTGCCATTTCCTGGCCCATTCGCCCAGCCTATCTAGATCCTTCTGCAGACTCTCCACACCCTCCGCACAATTTGCCTTTCCCCCAATCATACACCACGTGCAGCACTGGCCATAACAACGGCAACTTATATGTTGAAGGTGCTTCACAGGAACATTATAAAACAAAATCTGACATCAAGCGAAAGGAGATTAGTTCAGATGGTCAAAAGAGAAAGGCTTTAAAGGAAAGTCTTCAAGGAGGAAAGCGAGTTAGAGAGGTGCAAAGATGTAGTGAAGGAATTTCAGGGGTTGAGGCTGAGATGGAACAGTGGGACAGTGATTAGCACTGCTGCCTCACAGCACCAGGAACCCAGGTTCAATTCCAACCTCGAGTGACTGTGTAGAATTTGCACATTCTCCCCATGTCTGCGTGGGTTTCCTCCAAGCGCACCAGTTTCCTCCCACACTCAAAATATGTGCTGGTGGGGTGGATTGGCCGTGCTAAATTGCCAAGTGTCAGGGGATTAGCAGGCAAATATGGAGCTTGAGGCCTGGGTGAGATTGCTGTTGGTGCAGGCTTGATGGGCTGAATGGCCTATTACTTCACTGCAGGGATTCTATGAGACAACTGAAGTTAGATATCAATGATAGAGCAGTTATGATTGGGAATATACAAGGGGTTAGAGGAGCACAAATATCTGGAAAGATCATTTCATTGGAAAAGGGGCAAGACCAATTGGGGGGGGGGGGGAGAGAGAAAGAACTGAAAACAAACATACAAATTTTAAAATGTAGTTCAATGAGCACAGGGGCGAATAGGGAAATGGGACATCCTGCAAGGTAACTGAATTTTGGATGACCTCTTTTTGCAGAAGATTGAATATGGGAGACCAGCCAGGAGTGCACTGGAATAGTCAAGTCTGGAGGGAATGAAGGCCTGGATAAACATGTCAGCAGATGAGGGATGTTATGGAGATGGAAATAGATGGTCTTAGTAATAGCACAAATATGCTCATCGCAGAATGAAATGCGACACTGAGATTGCAAATAGACTGGCTTAATCTCAGACTTTGAAGGGATGGAGTTGTTAGTGGAGAATGTAAAGTGGCTTCAGTCTTAAAAATCTTCTCCAGTTAAATATCGCTAACTAAACTTCATTTATGGCATCCCTCAGGGTAAGTCAATCCCACAGATCAGGTCTCCATAACGTCAATGGTTTTCATTTCACACTCTTAATTATTTGCACATTGTGTTTACATATATTTAAGCAGTTATGGAATGGAATTTAAGCAGTTATGGAATGGAATTTAAGCTGTTGTGGGATTGTTACAATGGAGAATTATCAACCCAGTCCAAACCTGTAGCATCAGTAACAGGCAAGCAACACATTTATACCAGTAAAGTAACTGCTAATGCTAGAAATGTGCAGGTCAAGCAATAGTTGTGCAGAGAAAACTGCCTCAAATATAACATGATCAACAAGCAAAACAAATCAACGCATAGTCCAAAAATTCCCGAGCCCAACGTTTTCCAATGTTTTTCCCAGATATCATTTACCCTCCTGATTACTCCTGGCATTTTCTGTTTGTTTAGTTATGCACTCAAGCTGTCCACCTCAAACTTCAATTCCATCACCCATGGAAAAAACTACTGTACAGCTGCTTACCCCCACTCCATTCAAAGTAGATGGGATTTACTGTTTAGAACACACATGCAGGAACATCAGTACTCTTCAGGTAGGTATAATATTTATTCAGGAAGCACAAAGGACCTTCAGAATTAACACCACACACTTAAAAGTCCATGATCCTGGAACACAAGTGAACTTTATATGGAAACCAGTTTAAAGATACATTGTGAAACACTGACTTATTTTCTCAAACTAATTTGCGTGAACATTTTTGATCCATAAGGCAATGGCACACCTTACCTTAGATTTAATAAATTCCTCAACTGCATCCACTGCCTGTTGGAACCGTTTCCCTTTGGTAGATTTGATCATTTCCTCCTTGTGAAGGTGATAGGATTTAAGCTGGTCTACTTTGATCCATGCACTGCAAAACATAACGTAGTCAGTCTCTATTTTTGTCTTACTTAAACTGAATTTCTGACTTCAAACAGACCATTTATATAAAGCCTTAATAGGTATTGCTCAATGATTTATGCTGTTTAAATTCAAACAATATGAATCTAAGATTGTGTGTCTCGGTTAAAGAGCCCAGCTATCTTCATGACAATATCCTGTGCCTCATTAATTTCGCCACTCCTTTAGGAAAATCAATCAACTTCTGAAGGTGACTTATGTCTTGCACAAGCAGGAAATTTCAGAAATTACAACATACATGATCAGCTAATTTACAGAAATTGGTTTCCACCAAATGGGATGAAAAGCTTCTACTGCGCTATTTAGTTACACAACTACTCAAACGTCCTGATGATTTTATCTGCAATTACTCTGCACAGTGAAGCTGATTGTAATTTATTACTTTCTCGACCTGCCATCCCTTGCCCAAATTTGCTAATGTTGCAGAATAATTACAACATTGTGGTTATTAGTGTAAAAGTTAACACTGGATGAATAACATTAATGCACTAGTTTAGATTTCACCATAGAATACAAATTAAAAACTGACAAAACCAATCAGTTGCCTGGGTCTGCACAGTTTTAAGGATAAGAGAGAGCATGCCTTGTTAAATAAAATGTTATATTGCTCACATCAGTAAGAAGCAATCATACGCTCAAGATTTGCTACACCAAGTCTCAGTATGAGCCATCTGTATTGCTTACACAATATCAATCATTTTATAGTCCAGTGGCACCAGACACTAAATGTTAAGAATTTACAACATATCCCAACTGGCCTCTTGGACCATGAAGGAAGTTGATCTATACCAACACAGAGCTTCTTATCGATGGATCCCTTAACAGTAGCCTTTTGATATTCAATGGAAACATGCCTTTTCTCCAATGAGCTGCAGGAGGGGACAGGAATTTAATTAGAAAACAAAAGGAGAATTGCAAGTACTTCCTCAGCCCCACAGTGGGACTTGTAGGTTTACCTGACTCATGAATGCTTGGTGGTGACTGGGATAAAAAGTGATCGATTTCTTAGCTACTCTCAAGTTGAAAACACAGCACTGTCATCATATAAATACAGACTACTAGAATAACATGCTGTTACTTTCCAGACTTCGCTGGATTCCGGCGAAGTGCCGGATGATTGGAAAACGGCTAATGTTACGCCGTTGTTTAAGAAGGGTGCCAGGCAAAAGGCGGGGAATTATAGGCCGGTTAGTTTAACGTCTGTGGTAGGTAAAATGTTAGAATCTGTCATTAAGGAGGAAATTGCAAGCACGGTTTCATTAAAGGGAAGTCGTGTCTGACAAATTTACTGGAGTTCTATGAGGATGTGTCTAGGGCGGTGGATAGAGGAGGATAGAGGCAGTGGATAGAGGCGGCAGATGTGGTCTTTCTAGATTTTCAGAAGGCGTTTGACAAAGTACCTCACAAGAGGTTATTGCAGAAGGTCGAGGAACTTGGAGTTGGGGGTTAGCGTGGATAGAGGATTGGTTGTCAAATAGGAGGCAGAGAGTGGGGGTCAACGGGTGCTATTCGGATTGGCGGATGGTGACTAGTGGAGTGCCCCAGGGGTCGGTGCTAGGGCCTCAGCTTTTTACCATTTATATAGATGATCTGGAGGAGGGATCCAAGTGTAGGGTGTCGAAATTTGCTGATGACACCAAGATTAGGGGAACGGCAAATTGTGCGGAGGGTGTGGAGAGTCCGCAGAAGGATCTAGATAGACTGGGCGAATGGGCCAGGAAATGGCAAATGGAATTTAATGTTGGCAAGTGTGAGGTGGTCCACTTTGGTAGGAAGAATGGTAGGAAGGACTATTACTTACGGGGCGAAAAACTGCAGCAGGCGACGGTGCAGAGGGACCTCGGGGTCCTTGTGCATGAGTTGCAAAAATCCAGCTTGCAGGTGCAGCAGGTGGTCAGGAAGGTAAATGGGATGCTGGCCTTCATAGCGAGGGGGATTGAATATAAAAGTAGGGAGGTCTTGCTGCAGCTGTATGGGGCATTGGTGAGGCCACAGCTGGAGTACTGTGTGCAGTTTTGGGCACCGCACCTGCGCAAAGATATTTTGGCCTTGGAGGGAGTGCAGAGGAGGTTTACTAGGCTGATACCGGAGTTGAGGGGGTTGAGCTATGAGAAGAGGCTGAATAAACTGGGCTTGTACTCGTTAGAGTTTAGAAGAATGAGGGGAGATCTCATTGAGACGTATAAGATGATGAATGGGATGAATAGGATAGAGGTGGAGAGACTCTTCCCGCTCAAAAAAGACAGTAGGACTAGGGGGCACAGCCTCAAGATAAAAGGGGGGCGGTTTAGAACGGAGTTGAGGAGGAACTTCTTCACTCAAAGGGTGGTGAATCTCTGGAATTCTCTGCCCGTTGAAGTGGTGGAGGCTGCCTCGCTAAATATTTTTAAGACGCGGGTTGATGGGTTTTTGATAAGAGAGGGGATTAAGGGTTATGGGGAGAAAGCGGGAAAGTGGAATTGAGCAGCGACAGATCAGCCACGATCTTATTGAATGGTGGGGCAGGATCGAAGGGCTAGATGGCCTACTCCTGCTCCTATTTCTTATGTTCTTAAAAGGTAAAAAAGGACAAGGACTTCTGTCGCAAAGCAGGCGATCTACATAGGTGGAAACAAGAGTTTCTACAACAGATAAGGTCAAGATTGGAAACACAGCTCAGCGCTAAACAGCACATCCAAAGTTTTGTATTGTGTTCCTCAACCTAAGTAAAAAGCTAAGGATGGGCATGAAATAATTTAAAGTGACAAGAGCCATGCCTGTGACCTTGCTCTAATTGGATAAAGGAATTTGTTACTTGTATCTGACCCACAGAGAAAAGTTGAGGAAATGACGGATATTCGATGTTGACCAGAGATGGAAAATGGCCCAGTGGCAGATGTTAAGAGTATACCACATAGATCGGCAAACCTGGGCCAAGGATAGATCCTTGGACAGGCTCTCAATGAGTGGGACTGGAAGCAGTCAAGGTGATTGTTGGAAAAGTGCTAGCTGTGACCTATTCATCAAGGGCAGAAGCATGCTATCCCACATAGCCAGAAAATTAAGAGGCAAAGGAGGGCAGCATCTTGATAAGAAGTCAGAGGCTGAAAAGTTTGAAGAGGCAAAGGTCAGTGATTTTGGATGTCATTCATGATGGCAGTGATTTGACAATCACTAAAACTGAACTGAAAAGATTCACACTTGCAGCTTCAGGATCTTTTTATGTGGAGTTACAGGGCAGCAATACTTGCATGGCGACAGAAGGGTTTTTGAAACAGATTTCAGCAGCAGATTAAAGAGGGCTAATGAGAGGTCTCAATGAAAGGGAACTGTAGAGGCTTTCAAGATTATTAAAGGATTTAAAAAGCCAGAGAGAAATTATTTCCTCATGGGAGAAAGTCCTGAACAAGAGGGGCATTTCTTAAATTAGGACTGGGCCATCCAGGGTGATACCAGGAAACATGAGACAAATCTGGAAGTCTCCCACAAAAAGTTGTTGAGAATAGGTCAACTGAATAAACTCACAGGTCTTCGTTTAGGCAAGGGTTTAAAAGAGTATAGAATAAAGACAGGTGAATGAAGTCAAGCTACCATTCAGCCATGATTAAATGAAAGGCAGAACAGGCCCAAGGGGCTGAATGGCTGACTTGTACTGTGCCTATCCTTAGTCTGCATTCTCAGCTAGAATGGTTGCCAGGATCTGATCAGTAGTTGGATAGATAGAATATCAAGCAGCAGAAGAGTCTCATGGAAGGGAGGAGTGGAGGTGGCAACTGAGGAAGGTGGGGAAATAAGTGACAGATCAGTGGTATAAACTTTGGTAGACGACAGCTAGCTTGTTTAGTCAACACAGCAACAGCTTTTTTAAGGATTAAACTACGCCTACCCAAGAGTGTATTTAAAAAAGATGACTTACTGGTCTTCAGTTCCAAAGAATTTTACAAAGAAGCATTTTTTGCCCCGTGGTTTCTTTAGATCTTTGGGTGGATTAACAATCTTAAAACAAGAAAACACAGTCAATTAATTGTAAATCAGTTATACAGACAAAATGAGAATCACAATTCCCCAGGAAAAAAGCAGAACATTGAAGGACATTTTAGAATTACTTCATATTTAAATAGTTATTTGGCTTTAGTGTTGATCCATTAGTTGCTTAACACACTGCCTTGCCAGGTCACACCTTTCCCCCAGATCTGAAATCACAGAACAGTGGTTAGCACTACTGCCTCAGTGCCAGGGACTCAGATTCGATTCCCGGGTTGGGGACATTTGTCTGTGTGGTGTTTGCACATTCTCCCCGTGTCCGCATGTGTTTCCCCTGGATGTTCCTGTTTTCTCCCACAGTCCAAAGACATGGTGGTTAGGTGCATTGGCCATGCTAAATTTTCCTCAGTTCCATGAACAAGCACCAGAGTGTGGCAACTCAGGGATTTTCACAATAATTTCATTGCAGTGTTAATGCAAACCTATTTGTGACACTAATAAATAAACACCAGAGAAGGAATTGGAAGGATTACCTCTGGCAGATTCCAGAGCTAGACCAGAAATTAAACCACATTCCTGAACTTCTGTAATTAAATAATGTTGCAGGTTTAGCAACTTTGAAAAGTACTGCAATTTTTCTGAGAAATACGACAACTGCTTTCACATCTCCCGCTAGCCTCACTTCAATGTGGCAGCTCATAAAAAACTGCTCAGTCATCATACTTTGGTTATTAATTCTTAGAATCAGCTGCTCCTCTCCTTGCTACTGAATGGCTAAGATCAAGTGTAGTATTGACATGCTGCACTCGGTTGAAGTCATTAGGTTACATTTCAGCTTCATTTGAAGCAATTTTTTAAAGCAGCATTTCGGCCATTTGGCTAAGATGCAAATAAGATCAAGCCCTGGGGGAGGAGCTACACGTACTCCAGTCAGCTTGGATCATGTAGATCAAGCCCAAGACAGGAGGTGAGAGCCCTGTCTTGTCAGCTTGGATCGGGAATGTCCCAACTTGTTGGGACTCTGAATTGGGTTTAATTTGACTTGATTGGATTGGAGTAAAGTTTTTAAAAAAAATTAACCTTTAGAGGCAAGCTAGAGATCTGCTCTTAAGTTACTGAAAACACAACACCATACATGAAAATACAACATGAAACGAGAAAGATTTCAAATAGAAGGGTGTAATTTTTTTTGCAAAATATGCATTCAAAATGCAGAAATGCACCTACGTCTTAAATGTTTGTTGCTCTTTAAACTAAAGATATTTTTCAGATTTAACTCTAGTCAACAAGGAGTATTTATCACAGTGAAAGCAGTTGAGTTTCACTAAAAGGGGTTGCTGCAACATAAGAGGTCTGCTGTTCAATAAAATTGATTCAAATTCACGATATCAGCACATCATTTCTTCATCCTCGGAACGAGGGTTCTGGGGGGGGGGGGGGGAGTCAGTCAGTCAGTCATAACATGTTGATTTGAACTTCTTCCTTACGTACTCTAATCAACAGTACATATTGTCTGTATCGTACGCAAGAAACAATACTTTTCACTGTATCCCAATGCATGTGAAAATAAATCAATTCAAAATATAAAACCACTATAATAATGCTCTGGGCTCCTCAGGGTCAGTCAATCGTAAGATCTTTGGCATGAATTCCAACATAAAACCACCACGATAATGCTCAGTCAGTCAGATCTTTGGTATGAATTTCAACAGGGAACCACCACAATAATATCTTGAGCCTCCTCAGAAGGAAGGTAGTAAGGGTCAGTCAGTTGCAAAATCTTTGGTTTGAACTCCCAACATAAAATCACCACAATAAAGCTTCCGACCTCCTCCTCACCACCACACCCATTTAATCTTCCACAAACCCACACCGACCGACTCCTGATGACAGGCAACAGGTCAAAACGGCTCCCTTTCCTTCAACACGTTGCGTTGGTGACTCACCTTTCCGGGCCAGGGTGGATACCGACCCAGCTTCCCCCTGGAAAAGAGAAAACAAATACGAGATTATGTATATTTTTTAAAAAAACAACAGAGAAAGAGCAAAATAAGATTTAGACGAGAGGAGAGGAGCAGGGATAAAAATACTCGCGCGACAACGGTATAACAATCAGTCATGGGAGAGGGAAGGGGCAATCTGGTTGCCAATTCGTACCAGACCAGATCTCCCACCCGCAAGCTGCCCGCCGCCATCTTGCTCACAGCAACTTGTCCATCGCCCTCCCGCCCAACACCCGCCCTGCCCCACGTGACCGTCACAGGGCAAAGGTCAACACCCTCCCCCTCGTATTATAATTTTCTATTTCATGCCTATTTATAGACTTACTAACTCGAGTCCTGTGTCTTCAGGGGCGTAAGAAGAATTTTTTGAGGGGGAGTAATAAAAAAATAATTCCGGCTGTTGGAGGGGGAGGGGCTTTCCCCTACACGCCCCCCCCCCGCCCGCGGGTTCGCGCGCATGCGCGGCGGCTCGGCAAGATGGCGGCGGCCGAAGTTTGTCGGGTTTGTTTTTGTTGCTGTTGAAAGGGGATTTGCGATTGTCGGCGGCGCCGCCACCACCACCAGCTTCCCCCCCCCTCCTCCACCCCCTCTCAGCAACAAAGCGGGGTCGAGCAAAAGGGAAGGAGTGGGGAAGAGAGAAAAAGACGGGACGGAGTGAGTGAGAGAGAGGGGGGGGGAGAGAGAAACTGTCCCGCTCCGGCCGCAACATGGCCGAACCGCGACGAGTGTCCCTGACTACGCTGCCCGTGTCGGCTCCTCTCCTCAAGAAGAAGAAAGAGGAGGACCAGGAGGGAGAGGAGGAGGAAGAGGAGGAGGAGGCGGCCGCGGCGGCCTCCGCCGGCGCCGTGTTGCTGGTGAAGGGGCAAATATCGGCCGTCACGTCGCGCCACACGCTGGCTCTCACCGAATCGAGCGAGAAGAGTTGCCCCGAGTTCTTTTACCCCGAGTTGATGCGAGTGCGGAAGGTGAGCTCTCTCTCTTCTCGTCCCGAGGTCTCAAAACTAACGGCGACAGAGCCGACCTAGCTCCCCCCCCCCAATGCCCAGTAATTGCTTACCTTGAGACAAACTGACAAACTCTGCAGTTTATTTCATTTGAGAAGCCAGTCACTCACTCACTCAGGGGTGTAAACTCTCACTAGTTCTCCGGGCCTTGCAATTAAAACCAACTCCCTCTACATAGTTGCTGCGAGCTTGCATCGAGCATAATCCAGTCAGTGGTGTCTTTTAGACAGATGGTCGTACACACGTCCGATCTGACTGACGTAATCACAGTTGTTATCGCCGTGAGTTTCGTTGAGCTGCCCGTTCATTTTTTTTAGAAACTAGAAGCAGAAGGAGGCCAATCGGCCTTTGCCTGCTCCACCATTCATTTTGATCATGACTGATCATCAAATTTAATATCTTAATACCCCCTTTCTCGCCCCCCCCATGTCCCTAGCCCCAAGAGCTATATCTAATTTCTTCTTGAAATCAGACAATGGCCTCAACTACTTTTGGTGGAAGTGAATTCCATAGATTTGCCACTCTCTGGGTGAAGAAATTTCTCTTCATCTCAATTCTAAAAGTCTTACCCCTTATCCTCAAACTATGACATGGGTGTCAAATACTTTTGCTTGTTAAATTAACCCTAATGTAAGGGGGATTAGCAAGTAAACATGATGGATTATTATAGGAATAAGTGGGTGGGATTGTGGCTGGTGCAGACTTGATGGGTTGAACGGCCTCCTTCTGCACTGTAGGGATTCTATGACCTCACCATCGGGAACATTCTTTCTGAATCTACACTATCTAACCCTGTTAGAGCTTTATAAGTTTCTCTGCGATCCCCCCTCACATTAAACTCTAGTGAGTATAATCCTAACCAATTTAGTCTCTCCTCATATGACAAACCTGTCACCCCAGGGATCAACCCGGAAAGCACTGTTTAAATAGATTGAATGATAGCATTAATATTCTGCGTTAACAGTGCTTTTTAAAATGAAAGTGCGGTCGTTTCCTGGATACACAGTAGGCCTGACAGTTTCACTCTCTTTGATTTTTAAGTCGTCATGAATAATTGAAATGCTGTGGTTTGATCTTGAAAACTGGAGAAATGCATCAATTCAAAATTACATGGGTGTCAAATACTTTTGCTTGCACGTGACAAATATAATTTTAATGATGAAAACTACAACACTCATCCAAATTCCATCCCAAATTCATGAGGTGAGACTGAGCTTCAAAATTCCTACAGTCCAAAGTTTTGTTTACCTAAAGCTAGTTCCTAATGTATTGTGTGGCAAAAGTAGCAGAGGGAATAAAATATGTCACACAGATGAGGGTCAGTGGTAAAACTAGACTAGGAATCTAGAATAAAGTTTGGTCTGACTCGAGTTAAGCAGCGTAAGAGCTTTCTCTTGGCTTAGAAACTTCACCCTGTGAGTCTTGCGAAGCAACACACAAATGCTATAGTTGTAATATACATGCAGCTTGAGTTTGGTATCCAGCCATCATCTTTGGCTCAAGTAGAGTGAACTTTAGTGTGTGTGTGAATGCTGTAAGTGGAGCAGCAGGATAATGCTATTTGCAGCATAAAGCGTTCAGTCTTTGAATATAGTACTTTGTCTGTAAGAAGGTCAAAACTGATGTAGTAAATTAAGTTTAACTATAAAAATTCAGAATTGGTTGCAATATTGGGGGAATGAAACAATGTTAGTCCATCCTCTTGTTCTGCATACAAACTCTTAAAAATGAAGAACTGTTGAGCAAAAAAAGATAAATACAATCTCGTAGTTGGGAATACAATCAGCTGGGAATGTTTTCATCTGTTAAAATTTGATTCTTAATTTTCTTTGGCAATTAGTAGTGTTGCAAACCAGGAGGAATGTTGGATTTACATGAGCTGCTAGAGACATTGCATAAAAATGTAATTTTTAACAATTTTTTAAGTGCAAGTGATACAGGTGAATTTTTAAGCAATGGTAAAGTCAAAATACTGCAGATGCTGGAATCTAAAAGAAAAATTGAAAATCTTAGTAGATCTGACAGCACTCGTGGAGAGAGAATCAAGCCAGTGTTTTGAGTCTGGATGACTTTTCATTAGAGTTGATGACAGATCATTCAGACTAGAAACACTGGCTCTCTTCTCTCCACAGATGCTTCAGGCCTGCTGAGATTTTACAGCATTTTTGATTTTTAAATAATGTCTCACTTACTGTGAGTGGCCCCAACCAATAAATGACCATTTTTTTGCCAATAAAATGTGAATTTCACGTGTTGTGAATCTGTAACTTCCCAAAAATTATTTTTCAGACTGAATGATCAAAAATGTAATCCAGCCACATAATTATTTCAGAAAATCCCTCTAAATATGCCAAGCGTTTATGTCCTCTCAAATTAATTTTCTGAGGAACAACACAAATCATGACTGCTTTAGTGACCCCAATCAGATTTGGCTCACCGAAGTTACCATATATAGAAAATAGCTGTCGAACAGACTACTTAAATAGACAACTTGGCCCAATCAGTGTTGATTTTCCATGCAAATCTATTGTTCCATTCATATTTACCCAGCCCATTCTCATGTCCTTTCAACTCTTTCTTTAATTCACCCATCTAATCTAAATACTGTCTCAGTTTCTCTCTCTTCATCACAAATGCTGGAATTGAATTTCATAACCTCTATGAAGAAGGTTCTCCTGCTGGTGCTGTAACTCTCTGGCACAATATCTTATATAGATTGCCTCTCATTCTTGATCTCAACAGTCTACCAACTATCTGTCTCATCCTTGCAATATTTTACACAATTCTATTGTGTCATAATATACATTGTTCTAATGAGAAAAGGCATGCTCACCCTCCACAGCACTGAGCCTACTTCAGATCATGAGTATACTTGACTTTTTTGAGCAAAGTATACCATAATAATATCACATTTGTTCACATTCAGTTCCTAATGCAGATGCATTCTGCAAGTGATTTGCCGTATAAAAAGTAAAACACACTGCTGAAGTAAAGAATGTATCATTGGTGGTCTGATGAACTTTTGATAGAATTCAAAAGATCCTTGAATACAACAAGAATAAAACTGTTTTGGTGGGCATAATGTACTGAAGTTGCTCTTCAAATCAAATCATTTTGTAGATATAGTTCAGCTGCCTCTTTAAATTATTTTAATTGAAAGCTGTTATTCTTTCAGAGTGCAAATCTATTTTCATATTGGAAATTAATTTGCCAGAAACATAAAGGCAAGCAAACTTATGAATAGATGGGATGGGAGATGAGTTTTACCTATTGATCTTGGTCTTATCATTATCATCCTGGCAAATATTGAAGTAAGTGACCAGTATTGTACGTTCAGTTGGTACAGCTGCCATTGAATCCTCCTTTTGCAAGGTCATTTACTGTAATACTGAATCCAGATATGTTAACAAAAGTTGTCTCGTGTAAAGTCACTTGATGGATTGCCCTTAGAACTAATATCAAATATTTCTTCATGCTAGCATCCTGCTGCAGATAAATAGTTGGATCTTAAAGTGCAAAATTAATTCTTTGCAGTTAATTTACATATAGAACATTACAGCACAAACAGGCCCTTCGGCCCTCGAGTTGCGCCGATCACATCAACCCCACCAATCTATAGACCTATCTATAACCCCCAATCCCATTAAACCCCATATACTCATCCAGAAGTCTTTTAAAAGACCCCAGCGAGTTCGCCTCCACCACTGATGACGGCAGCCGATTCCATTCACTCACCACCCTCTGAGTGAAAACTTACCCCTAACATCACCTCTGTACTTCCCTCCCCGCACCTTAAATCTGTGTCCTCTCGTAGCGACCATTTCAACCCGGGGAAATAACCTCTGAGAGTCCACCCTATCTATTCCTCTCAACATTTTATAAACTTCTATCAGGTCGCCTCTCTAGGGAAAGAGTCCCAGCTCCCTCAACCTATCTTCATAAGGCATGCCTCCCAGTCCAGGCAACATCCTTGTAAATCTCCTCTGCACCCTTTCAATAGCTTCTACGTCTTTCCTATAGTGAGGCGACCAGAACTGCGCACAGTACTCCAAATGAGGCCTCACAAGGGTCCTGTAAAGTTGCAGCATTACCTCCCGACTCCTAAACTCAATCCCTCGATTAATGAAGGCCAGTACACCATACGCCTTCTTGACCACCTCCTCCACCTGCGAGGCCGATTTAAGAGTCCTGTGGACCCGGACCCCGAGATCCTTCTGCTCTTCAACGCTACTAAGACTCCTGCCCTTGATAGTGTACTCGTTCATCCCGTTGGTTCTGCCGAAATGGACGACTACACATTTATCCGCATTGAAGTCCATCTGCCACTTCTCTGCCCATTCCTGCATCCTATCTATGTCCTGCTGCAACTTTTGACATTCTTCCAGACCATCCACAACACCACCGACCTTCGTGTCATCAGCGAACTTGCTAACCCATCCCTCCACTTCCTCATCCAGGTCATTTATGAAAATGACAAACAGCAAGGGTCCCAGAACAGATCCCTGGGGCACCCCACTGGTGACTGACCTCCATTCCGAAAAAGACCCATCCACAACCACTCTCTGCCTTCTGCAGGCAAGCCAGTTCTGGATCCACAAGGCCAAAGGCCCTTGGATCCCATGCCCTCTCACCTTCTCAAGAAGTCTTGCATGGGGGACCTTATCAAACGCCTTGCTGAAGTCCATGTACACTACGTTCACGGCACTTCCTTCGTCAATGTGTTCAGTCACATTATCGAAGAACTCAACTAGGCTCGTAAGGCACGACCTGCCCTTGACAAATCCATGCTGACTATTCCTGATCATGTCAAACCTCTCCAAATGCTCATAAATCTTGTCCCTCAGAAGCCTCTCCATCAGCTTACCAACCACTGAGGTCAGACTCACTGGGCGGTAATTTCCCGGGCTTTCTCTGTTCCCTTTCTTGAAAATATGGACTACATCCGCAATCCTCCAATCTTCCGGAACCTCTCCCGTCTCCATTGACGACGCAAAGATCATCGCCAGGGGCTCTGCAATCACTTCCCTCGCCTCCCACAGTATCCTGGGGTACATCCCATCTGGTCCCGGCGACTTATCTATTTTGATAGAATTCAAAAGTTCTAACACATCCTCCTCCTTAATGTCCACGTACTCAATCTTTTCCATCTGCTGCAAGTCCATAGCAAGATCTCCCAGATCAGCTTCCACTGTGAATACTGAGGCAAAGTACTCATTAAGCACCTCCACCATTTCTTCTGGTTCCACACAGACCTTTCCCCCTTCACCTTTTATAGGTCATATCCTTTCCCTTCTCACCCTTTTACCTTTCACATATTTATAGAAGGCCTTGGGATTTTCCTTAATCTTACCCGCCAAGGTCTTCTCATGACCCCTTCTGGCTCTCCTAATTTCCCTTTTAACCTCCTTTCTGCAGTCCTTATACTCTTCAAGATCCTTAACCTCTCCTAGTTCCCTGAACCTTTTGTACACCTTCCTTTTCCTCCTGACTAGGTTCAACACAGCACCACGGTTCCCGCGACCTACCAAAACCCCCTTGTCTCATCGGAACATTGTCATGCAGAGCGCCAGACAAACATTCCTTGAATATCCGCCACCTTCCTTCGGTACTTTTCCCTAAGAACACCTCCTTCCAGTTTATTTGTCCAAGTAACTTCCTGACTTCTTCGTATCTCCCCTTACTCCAGACAAACACCTTCCTAGCCTGCCTGATCCTATCTCGTTCCAATGCAATTGTGAAGGAGATAGAATTATGGTCACCATTCCCAAGATGCTCTCCTACCGAGAGATCCATCACCTGCCCTGGTTCATTCGCCAGTACCAGGTCAAGTACAGCCTCTCCCCTCGTAGGCTTGTCCACATACTGTGTCAGGAAACCTCCTGAACACACCTAACAAACTCCTCTCCAGCCAAATCCCTTACCCTAGGGATATTCCAGTCGATGTTTGGGAAATTGAAGTCTCCCATCACGACAACTCTGTTTTTAATACATTTCTCCAGAATCTGGTTCCCTATCTGCACTTCAACTTCCCTGTCACTATTGGGCGGCCTATAGAATACACCCAGCAAAGTTTTCGACCCTTTGCTGTTCGTAACTTCCACCCACAGAGACTCTGTAGAAAGTCCCTCCACGGCATCCTCTTTCTTTGCAGCCATAACACTGTCCCTGATTAACAGTGCCACTCCACCACCTCTTCTGCCAGCCTCTCTGTCATAAGAACATAAGAAATAGGAGCAGGAGTAGGCCATCTGGCCCCTCGAGCCTGCCCCGCCATTCAATAAGATCATGGCTGATCTGTCGTGACTCAGCTCCACCTTCCCGCCCTCTCCCCATAACCCTTAATCCCTTCTCTTATCAAAAACCCATCAACCCGTTTCTTAAAAATATTTAGCGAGGCAGCCTCCACCACTTCAACGGGCAGAGAATTCCAGAGATTCACCACCCTTTGAGTGAAGAAGTTCCTCCTCAACTCTGTTCTAAACCGCCCCCCCTTTATCTTGAGGCTGTGCCCCCTAGTCCTACTGTCTTTTTTGAGTGGGAACAGTCTCTCCACCTCTATCCTATCCATCCCATTCATCATCTTATACGTCTCAATGAGATCTCCCCTCATTCTTCTAAACTCTAACGAGTACAAGCCTAGTTTATTCAGCCTCTCCTCATAGCTCAATCCCCTCAACTCCGGTATCAGCCGAGTAAACCTCCTCTGCACTCCCTCCAGGGCCAAAATATCCTTGCGCAGGTGCGGCGCCCAAAACTGCACACAGTACTCCAGCTGCGGCCTCACCAATGCCCTATACAGCTGCAGCAAGACCTCCCTACTTTTATATTCAATCCCCCTCGCTATGAAGGCCAGCATCCCATTCGCCTTCCTTCCTGAAACATCTGAAACCTGGCACCTGAAGTACCCAGTCCTGTCCCTGAGACATCCAAGTCTCCGTAATGGCCACCACATCACGTTCCCAAGCAGCTATCCACGCCCTAAGCTCATCTACCTTATTTACTATACTCCTTGCATTAAAATATATACACTTCAGCCCCTCAGTCTGGGCATTTCCCTTCTCCACTCCCTGTCTAACCTCCCTCCCATGTTGCCTGCGGTCCTCCCCTACCTTTAAAGTATTAAAGTACATGCATTTCAAACTCTGCTCCGCCCAACCCCCACTACGCCGTGCCTTGCATTCCCCATCTATGCCCCCCTCACTTTCACCCCCTCTACTCAAGATCCCACCCCCGTATGTTAATCCCACCCGTATGTTAATACGTTGAAAACTTTGATTGTGTTTGATAGAGATATAACTTGTCTGCATTGTCAGATGCTCAGCTTATTATTTTGTGGACAAAAGTCCTGGTATATTTTTGATTTTCTGATACGGAGCTATGTGAAAAGTGCAAACTTGGTGTTTAGACAATTGATTCTGGGTGGCATTGCATCTAATTTTGCCTGGGTTTAGCATCAAGTGTTCACTTGAACATTTGAAATATTTAAAATAGCCAAAATCAATTTTGAAAATTAATTTCAATACCCTCTTGGACAGGAGTTTGCTTTATTCTTCACTCTACTCTTGCACACTAAATAAATCAGGAATGTGACCTATGTTTGACTTCATAAAAGTTCAGTATTTCATAATTTGCGGTATTAGATTTGGACTACATGAGTTCAAGTAACTTGGTTCTTAATTTGTTTTAATGTCAAGTGATGCTTTAACATGCTGTGTCATGAAGTGATTTTTACAATGGCTTGTTCCCATGGTTTTTACATACATTTTTTAGCACAGATACCAAGCTGAGAGTTACAGAAATTGTGCTAACCTGATAAATACTGCTCTCTTAGGAAAACAGGAGGAAATGTAGCAAACATGGATTAAAAGATTTCTCTTTAGCCCCTTGTTGTGAAGAGACATTGAATTTGCTTTGAGGGAAGTGAAATAAACATTCCATTATAAACCAAGATTAGGTCTTTGCTATCCCCGTCCCCCAAGTGGTTTACAGTCACTGTTCTCAAGTTTGTGAATACAAATGTTCTTTGGGGGAATGTGGCAGAATGCTGCATCCTTCACAATGGTGGTGAGGCATGATCTGTCCTTGTGTTCAATTAATGACGTCTTTGAAAATCAACTATTTCCCAAATGCAAGTTAGAAGACTGAAAAAAACAATAAAACACAGTAAACTCAGAAGTACGACTTGAGTTTGAATGTGAAATTAAGCTCCTCATTGCTTGAATTCTAAGATCTGAATCTGCCCTTTGCTCATTGTTCCTGTTCACTTCCTCCCTCTCACCTTCACACTCCCTCTATCATTGTCTCTCACCCCTCCTCCTTCCTCTCTCTCTCTTCCCCAGGACATCCTTTTTAAGCTTTTCCCATTGTTTCTCATTGATTGTGGTTGTTTAGCATATTTGTTTTCACCACAATTATCACATTTATATCCATGGTTGCAGTACACAGATGCAAAATAAATTTACTGAACTGAATTAATAATTAGTATTTCAATTCAAGTACAACCATTTTATAGAAAGATACATTTACAGAGCTACATCTATGTTTACCAGTATTGGTTTATTTTGCTAAAACGAAACTGTGTCCTCACTTTCTCTAGTACATTTTGTTAGAACCGTATTTGCGTAAGGAGTTAATTTTAATAGGGAATTTATTTGAGATACAACATTGTACGATTACTCTTTGGAATTAGTATGTGATTAACTAAGTAAGCCAGTGTTGCTCAGAATTAAATCAATGTATGCATTTACATCGAGTCCCAGGAAGACAATTACACTTCAATGAACAATTACTTCAAAGCTTAATCTTACAGTTTATATTGAAGATCCTGTGTGGACATTGTTTCCCAACAAAGTCAGACAAAACTGACTGAATGAGGCTAATTGTCTTCTTTAACAGTATTAACAGCGTTAATGTTTGGGGCTTTAACTGGCAGGACAAAAAAAGGTGCCCACTATAAATAGAAGCTTTCACAGATCTGGAGAATGTGTTAAAAATTAATGGCCTGTGAATCTATTCTAAGACTGGTAATTGATAGTCAAAACAAAATTGAATAACTCCAATATAGTAGCAACCAACATATGGACCCTGAACAGTAATAATGAACGTGGTTTAAAGTAATATTGAGTTGCTCTTTAGTCCTTTGATAAGTATGCTAACGTACATTCACTACTCCCTAAATGAAGTGATCATACAAATAAGTTTGTTTTAACTGGCTGTATCTGAATGGCATTGCTAATGGAGTGCAGAGATGTAATGTTCACCAGAAAATTTCATCCATGCCTTTATCACCTTCCAGGTTCAATTAGCCCAATACTTTGCTTTGATTTTCATTTATTATTGTCACATGTACTGGGATACAGTGCAAAGTATTATTCCTTGCGTGCTATACAGACAAAACATACTGTTCATAGAGTACATGGGCAGAAGGAAAGGAGAGGGTGCAGAATATAATGCTGCCGCTACAGATAGGATGTAAAGAAAGATTAGCTTAATATAAAGTACATCCATTTCAAAAGTCTGATCCCAGCAGGGAAGAAGCTTTTCTTGAGTCGGTTGGTACCTCAGACTTTTGTATTTTTTTTCTGATGGAAGAAGGTGGAAAAGAGTATGTTCGGGGTGTGTGGGATCCTTGATAATGCTGGCGGCTTTTCTGAGGCAACGGGAAGTGTAGATGGAGTCAATGAATTGGTGTATCCCATGGTCTGTAAAACCAGCTTAACTAAACTTTTGCCTTTATATCAACCATACCAAATTCTTTTCACCCATCATCCCTACTCTTGCAGACCAACAGCAGCTTCTTGTGTGATAATTAGTCAAATTTAAAATTATTCTCCATACTTGAATACTTTCAAGGCCATGTCCTATTTGTAACTTCCTTCGGGTCTTTGTTGGTCTCCGGTTTCAACCTCCTTCACACGATCATTGATAGTCATATTTTCAGTTACTCAGCTTCATGCTCTCGAAGTCTCTGCCAAGTTCCTTTGTCTTATCCCATTTTCCTCCTTTAATACCCACCTTTTGGTCAGATTTCTTAGTCTCTCTTCCTTTGGCTTGACATCCATTTTTTTAAAATTCCAATTTGAAGAAGACTTTACTGTTACTTTCTATGTTCTAATCTAATGATGGTCCTTTGCAGCAAGGAAAGACAGTTGCCACGCTGTCCTAGAGTATAGCGGGAGAAAGAGAGCAGACAGACGCGGTGGTGGCAGCAGAAGTCGGGGGGGGGGGTTTTGTTGACGTCCGTGCAAGGTAAGGACTTACTCAGTTAATGGTATAGTATTGTGGAGAGTTACAGAACAAAGAGATCCAGGTTCATAGATCCTTGAAAGTGGGGTCATTGGTGGGCAGAATGGTGAAAAATGCATTCGACATGCTTGATTTCATCGGTCAGAACATTGAATACAGGAGTTGCAATGTCTTGAAGTTGTACAAGACATTGGTAAGGCCATGCTTGGAATACTGTGTACAGTTCTGGTCACCCTGTTATAGAAAGGATATTATTAAACTAGAAAGAGTGCAGAAAATATTTACTAGGATGCTACTGGACTTGATGGATTGAGTTATAAGGAGAGGCTAGATAGACCGGGACTTTTTTCTCTGGAGCGTAGGAGGCTGAGGGGTGATCTTATAGAGGTCTATAAACGATGAGGGACACAGATCATCTAGTCTTTTCCCAAAGACTGGGGAGTCTAAAGCTAGAGGGTATAGGTTTAAAGTGGGATGGGAGTGATGCTAAAGTTCCAGAGGGGCAGTTTTTTCATACAGGGTGGTGAGTGTATGGAACAAGCTGCCAGAGGTAGTAAGAGAGGCAGATACAATTTTATCTTTTAAAAAGCATTTAGACAGTTACATGGGTACGATGGGTATAAAGAGATGTGGGCAATTGGGATTTTAAAAAAGGGCAAGTTGGGCCAAAGGGCCTGTTTCCATGGTGTAAACTTTTTTGACTCTAAATGAGATGAAAAGAATAAGGAAGAAACAAAAAAAAATCCAAAATTTGCATTTCCCATCAACAGTCAGTCATTAGTCTGTCAGTGAGTTGGTCAGCAGTAAATAAAAACTGCAATGTTTACTTACATATAACTATAGTACAGAGACTTACAGCCTCATCGCTTCCAATCAACTTCTAAGAAGGTTCTGGAACAGTAACCCAAGTGCATTGGTGTGACCAGCAAACTTGCTCCCTGATTGGTTCCCCAGATCATGTGACCTTTACTTTGCAGATGGATCCTTAAAGGGACAACCACAACATTTTGTTACCTTGACTACTTCAGTGCTTTTTCATTGGCCTTCCATCTTCTGGCTTCTGTAAAACCTGAGCTCATCTAAAACTCGTTGCCAGTATCCTAATTACCATGGAAATTCATTCATTATACTTGGCGGCACAGTGGTTAGCACTACTGCCTCAGCACCACAGACCAGGTTCTATTCCTGGCTTGGGTCACTCACTATGTGGAATCTGCATGTTCTCGCTGTATGTGACTGGATTTCCTTTGGGTGCTCCAATTTCCTCCCACAGTCTGAAAGACATGCTGGTTGGGTGCATTGACCACAGCAAATTCTCCCTTAGTGTACCTGAACAGGCACTGGAGTGTGGTGACTAGGGGATGGATTTTCACATTAACTTCATTGCAGTGTTAATGTAAGTCTACTTGTGACAGAAATGAATAAACTTTAAACTTCTTGAGTTTTTTTCTTCTCATGCCGTCTGCTTCCTTCATCCACCCCGCTTCAAAACCAGCTAGACCTTGAAGCAGAGCTTGCTATTGTAGGTGATACAATGCACATTCTTCCCAGCTGTTGAGGTCGAAGCTAGTATTCAAATTGGCTATCAGAGTATTTTTGAAATGTTTCTGCAGGCCGTCCCGTGTTCGTTGATCAGGAGCGAGCTGGGAATGGAGAGCACACTTCAGAAGATGTGTTTTGCATTTTTTACATTCGAGACATTATGTAAAGGCTGTTGTTGCATGTTAACCCAGTTTATCCCTTTAATAGCACTGATTAGATAGTCTCAATGGAGAAGTGGTTAAAATAAGTCTTGAGATTAATTAAGAGACTGTTGTTGAAAGTTTGTCTAGATTTTTGCTGCTTGGCTTCTCTTATTATCTCAACAACCTATCAAGGTTATTTCAAGGTCAGAAAACGCAGCAGGGAATAATGAGTGTTCTTTTGTGCATTCTGATTTGTTGGATGTTTAATATGAGTTATTACACTGGAGAGCTTTGAATGTATTGCAAACTTTTAAGCAGCTACTGGTGATGGGGTATGCATGAAAGAAGATGGGAATTTTTAAGTGAATACAGCCAGTAACCCAGTTGAGGGAGTCAGATGATGCCACAGTTGCAAGAAACTGTCTGATTCTGTTTGGCATTGGAACTCTGGCATTGCATTAATTTCTTCAGTTCACATGCTGCTATTTCTTATTTTGTTGGTATATAGAATTTTGTGCATTATTGGACCCGTGTGTTACTTGATGCATTGGATACTGAAGAGTTAAAAGCATTTCAAGGACAGAGCAAAATGATAACCTCCCCATCTGCTTAGATGTTAAGATATGTTTTATATTATACATATAATCTAGGCATTGGTTCTATCTGGTTGTTTTGACATCCTGAGAGAGAGAGAGAGAGGTTGGCAGCATTCAGGTCTTGAGCTGAATGCTGATCCCTCAGATGGAACCCTGTAAATAAAGCCATATTGATCTCAACTGTTAACACCAACACAGCTCATTGCTTTTTGCGGTCAAGAATATTATATACCTGTACTCGCTTTTCACAGAGCGAGATATCAGGTTAGTGACTCTTGCAAACTGCTGAATTGGTCTTTTGCCCTTAATGTTTGGCCTTAAAAACATTTTGGAAGCAGTCCCAGTTTGTGATTGTTTCTCCTCTAAGTGATGAACTGGCATATGTGCTCAGCGCATAAATTCCCTGGTTCCTCTGGCTCTTGGCACTTGAGATACCATACTGGAAGAGGTAAGCAGTGATTCATGTGGTATCTGGATACTTGGTGTTTGTGCACACTTCTATTGTTTCTGTAGTGTATGTGGAAAATATGAAGGAAAAATATTTAATTTTTGTGCTTTTGATAATGACTAAATGTTCCTTTATGGAATTTATGGATTTTTGAATGCAATTTGTTTCTTATTTTGATCATTAAAAAAAATTCATTCACACATGCCGCGCACATGCTTAAAATAGAAGAAAAGGAAAAAAATAAGCTTTGCTCTTTGCACCTGGTCACTTTTGCTAGTTTATAGAATCTTGTAGGTACAGAATGGTTAATTTGCTTACTGTGTGGTGCAGATAGTGCTGTATATGGTTTCTTCAATTCTGGAGGAAAGCTAATACATGCATAGTAGAAAAAAGAACACTTGTCCAGACCACAGTCTCATAGCTGTTGCATGACTGTACATTTGATATACCAGGTCCCTTATTCTCTATCAGCTGTACATTTTCAGAAGATTAATTGTAAAGTTTTAAACTTTGCCTGTTGGAAATTACTGTTCCCAGCAGAAAAGCAAGAACACTGCACACGAACAATAGAAAATGATTATATTCTTGAGCATGCTTATTTTGCATATCAAATAACTCCACAGATTATAGGTAAACTGGAAATTTTGTGGCTCTTGAATCTACTGTCCTTGATTTGTAGGGTATGTACATTGCACTCCTGCTATTAGTCATAGCTAATCATGATGTAGAGATGCCAGCATTGGACTGGGGTGGGCAGAGTAAGAAGTTTCACAGCACCAGGTTAAAGTTCAACAGCTTTATTTGGAATTATGAGCTTTTGGAGTGTTGCCCCTTCATCAGGTGAGTCACATGGAATTCATTCATGGGATGTGGGTATCTCTGGCTGAGCCAGCATTTATTGCTCGTCCCTAATTACCCAAGGGTAGTAGAGAGTCAACCACGTTGCTGTGGGTCTGGAGTTGTATGTTCGCCAGACCAGGTAAGAATGGCAAATTTCCTTCACTGAAGGACATGAGTGAACCAGGTGGGTTTTCCTGACAGTCGATAATGGTAGCAGTAGATTCTCAAATTCCATTATCTGTCTTGGCGGGATTTGAACCTAGGTCCTCAGAACATTAGCTTAATTTTTGAGTTTAATAGTCCAGCGGTCAGACTGCTCGGCCCTCACCTCCTCGAGGGGGATTGAATATAAAAGTAGGGAGGTCTTGCTGCAGCTATATAGGGCATTGGTGAGGCCGCAGCTGGAGTACTGTGTGCAGTTTTGGGCGCCGCACCTGCGTAAAGATATTTTGGCCTTGGAGGGAGTGCAGAGGAGGTTTACTAGGCTGATACCGGAGTTGAGGGGGTTGAGCTATGAGGAGAGGCTGAATAAACTGGGCTTGTACTCGTTAGAGTTTAGAAGAATGAGGGGAGATCTCATTGAGACGTATAAGATGATGAATGGGATGGATAGGATAGAGGTGGAGAGACTCTTCCCGCTCAAAAAAGACAGTAGGACTAGGGGGCACAGCCTCAAGATAAAGGGGGGTCGGTTTAGAACAGAGTTGAGGAGGAACTTCTTCACTCAAAGGGTGGTGAATCTCTGGAATTCTCTGCCCGTTGAAGTGGTGGAGGCTGCCTCGCTAAATATTTTTAAGAAGCGGGTTGATGGGTTTTTGATAAGAGAGGGAATTAAGGGTTATGGGGAGAGGGCGGGAAGGTGGAACTGAGCCACGACAGATCAGCCATGATCTTATTGAATGGCGGGGCAGGCTCGAAGGGCTAGATGGCCTACTCCTGCTCCTATTTCTTATGTTCTTATGTACATTGCTGTGGCTCTGAAGTCACATGGAGACCAGACCAAGTAAGGACAGCAAATTTCCTACCCTAAAAGACATTAGTAAACCAAATAAGTTTTTACAACAATCAACAATGGTTTCATGGTCATCAGTAGACTTTTAATTCCACATTTCACCATTTGCCATGATGAAATTTGAATCCAGGTCCCCAGAGTAGTACCCTGTGGTCTCTGGGAATAGTAGTCCAGCGACAGCACTACTATGCCACCGCGCCTCTCCGGTAGTTCTGAATATATTGATGTGTTACAGTAAAACTTTTATCCCAAGCATTGTGTGCAATTGTGTAAAATATCATCATCCTGGTACTAAAGAAAAATCAGGCGGGTGTCTTAATGACTATCATCTGGTGGCTCTGACATTCGTCGTTCTGAAGTGCTTCGAAATGTTAGTCATGGCACAAATCAATTCCTGCCTCCTCGACTACCTAGATCCACTACTGTTCATCTATCGCTGCAACAGGTCCACAGCAGATGCCTTCTCCCTGGCTCTACACTCACCTTGGAACACCCAATTAACAAAGACACCTATGCCAGACTCCTATTCATATACTACAGCTCATCCTTTAACACCATTATTCTTATGAGACTCTTCAAACTTTGTGGCCTGTGGCTTAGCTCCTCTCTCTGCAACTAGATCCTAGAGTTCTTAACCCACAGACAGTAGTCAGTAAGGATTGGCAACAACATGTCCTCCTGAACACTGATACACCACACGGCTGTGTCCTCAGCGCTTATACACCGATGATTGTGGGAAATCCCCCTCCAACTCGATTTTCAAGTTTGCTGATGACACCACTGTTGTGGATCGCAAACAATGACGAGTCACTACACAGGAATGAGATAGAGAATCTGGTGAACTGGTGCAATAACAATCTCTCCCTCAATGTCAACAAAAAAAAGGAGGTAGTCAATGACTTCAGGAAGCACAGTGGAGAACATGCCTGTGTCTACTCCAAGGGGACAAAGTAGAAATGAATGAAAGCTTCAAGTTTTTTGTTGTTCAAATCACCAACAACCTGTCCTGCCTCTACTTTCTCAGGAGACTAAGAAAATTTGGCATGTCATTTGCAACTCTCACCAACTTCTACAGATGCACCATAGAAAGCATTCTTTCTGGTTGTATCACAGGTTGCTATGACTTGTACTCTGTCCAGGACTGCAAGAAACTACAAAAAGTTGTGAATGAAGCCCAGTCTATCACTCAAACCAGCCTCCCATCCATTGAGGCTGTCTATACTTCCTGCTGCCTTGGAAGAGCAGCCAACATAGTCAAGGACCCCACACACCACGGATATACTCTCTTTCCACCTTCTTCCATTGGGAAAAAGATACAAAAGTCTGAGGTCATGTCCCAACCGACTTAAGAACAGCTTTTTCCCTGCTGCCATCAGATTTCTGAATGGACTTGCCTCGCATTAAGTTGATCTTTTTCTACACCCTAACTATGATTGCAACAGTACGTTCTGCATTCTCTCCTTCCTTTCCCGATGTACGTTATGCTTTGTCTGTGTAGCCCACAAGAAACAATACTTTTCACTGTATATTAATAAGTGTGACAACTCAAATCAAAGATTCTTATTAATTTCAAATTTCACCATTTGCCGTGGTGAGATTCGAACCTAGATCCCCAGAGCAGTACCCTGCGGTCTCTGGGATTACTAGTCCAGCGACAGTACCACTACGCCACCACCTCCCCAGTAGATCTGAACATGTTGGTGTATTACAACAAAATTTTTATCCCAAGCATTATGTGTAATTGTGCAAACTATGAACAGATTCATTTCACCATTCCTTTCATGGAGAACTGTTCAGAAACCAATGTTTCAGTTTGTGTATGATAGGAAGAGCCAATATAATCCCATTTCCATTGACTTTTGATGCTATCTATTAGCACTGACATTTGGATTGGTAGGTACTGTACTGGTTGATCTTGTGGTTAGCAATAGGAGTACCCCTTCGAATGCTGCAGCTTGCTTTGAAATTTAAAGCATCTCAGCGTGTTGTCAGGGTGCATACACAATATATTGCTTCTACAAGATTTTAGATGAAGTTCATGCAATCGGTTATTGTGAGCAACATCCTTCCTACAGGTTATTGGCAGGTTAGGCCCTACAATGCTTGATGGCTACATGTATCTCCTAGTGGCCCATTCTAGAGCAGTATTGTGCATCCTCTTAGCGAGGAATATGATAAGAATGGGGAAAGCAGAAATTGAAGAATACCTCAATTATTTTTGTGTTCCATATATTACATGGTACTGATTTTGGCTTTTTTTTATTTAGAAAGACGTGGCTAAGCGTTTTGATGCTCCGTTTAATGATGACAGAAGGGAAGAAGAAATTGAGGCTTTGGCTAAAAAGTTTGAAGAAAAATATGTGAGTCCTGCTCATTTCTTTCATTCATAAACCTCACATCTTTGATATTTACATCATTAGACAGATAACTACTTCATACAAAAGGTTATTTTGCTGCACAATTAGCCCTGTTTGCAAAGTGGGTGTGGGGAAGATCTTTCCAATAGTAGGAGAGGCTGGGATCCGAGGGCACAGTCTCAGAGCAAAGGGACAACCCTTTAGAACCAAGATGAGGAAGCACTTCTTCACCCAGTGGGTGGTGAATCTGTAGAATTCATAGCCGCAGAGGGGACCAAGTCTTTGAGTGTATTTAAGACCAAAATATACAAGTTCTTGATTGTAAGGGAATCAAAGATTATTGGGGAAAAGGCCGTTGAGAAACTTATTGGCCATGATTGATTCTTCTCCGCCATTCAATAGGCCGAATGCCCTAATTCTGTTCCCGTATGTTACGGTGTTTTAATAATGAGTGTGTTTTAAAGTTTAAAAATCCGATGGGATTGGTTTCAAAATCTCACACCTGACATACATATCGATGGAAGTTGAGACTCCTATTGAAGATCGGCAGATTGTAAGTTGATTTCATAGATTTCTTCCCCTACATTTGAAACAGCAGATTCCATGATTGGGAGCACAATGGGCGAACTGAACTGGGCTGACAGAACACAATAGGGAATGAATATTTATGGTTCATTTGCAATGGATTATTTTTGAAACTGCTGTGTGTAACTTTCAAAATCACACAATAGATGCATGTGCTTATCCTTTGTCAACAGCCTTTTAGTCTGTCTCACCTCCTCCCAATACTATGGTTGATGCATTTATTTAATCTTTGCCACGTCTACTTTTTGAACCTTCCTGTTACTGCAATAACAAGATGAATGTTTCTTTCATTTTCCACTATATTCATCAGCCAACCTACCTCCATTCTGAATTCACTGAATGCCACATTACTGCACCAAAAGTACAGTAACTCCTTTTCTGGAGCATGTAGTGGCTATCTTATCATATTAAACACCCACAGAGTTCAGTGCTTATTGCTCAAGTATTCAGTGCTTAAATATTTGAAATGTCAATTTCGGCCAGTAACCTTTTAGCAAACTGTGTTTGTGGTGCCCAGCAATTGTAGCAATCGTATTTTTGGTGACAGAAAATATTTATTCTTTAATCATCCTGCGAATCAACTTAACAACGGTGTGGCATAGTGGTTAGCACTGCTGTTTCACAGCACCAGAGACCAGGTTCAATTCCCAGCTTGGGTTACTGTCTGTGTGGAATTTACATGTTCTCCCCATGTCTGCGTGGGTTTCCTCCAGGTACTCCAGTTTCCTCCAAGATTCTGAAAGGTGTGTTGGTTAAGTGCATTGACCTGAACGGCTGCTGGACTGTGAAGATTATGGAAGTTTCACAGTAGCTTCATTGCAGTGTTAATGTATGCCTTACTTGTGACTAATAAATAAACTTTAATGTTTTCACAATCTTCTCTTGGAGAGTACACTGTGGTTGTGAAAGGGTTCAACAACTTGTGATGTGATCGCTCCTCTCGTGGTTGTAACCATATCATACCAGATGGTTTGATGGTCAGTCCTGAGGCCTTTGTGGCTGTCACAAGTGTTGGAGTGGGGAGGGTAGCACTCTCCCTCACTAAACTCAAGTCTCCAGCTAGATATCAACCCATAATTCAGAGGTAGAACCTCTGGTTTCCATGTACCAGGACTGGAATGTGTTTCAAACTCTGCATCTTCTGACTCGAGTGGGAGTGCTACCCTAAGCCAAAGGCTCACTTTATCTACTAGTTGAAGAGATTGAATTTGATGCCGAAGATGTTCGTTCAGACCTTAGTAGAGAAAGGTTAAAATTGGAGCAGAAGTAGGCCATTTGGCCTTTAGAGTTTACTCCACCATTCAGTATGATCATGACTGATCTTCTGTCTCAATGCCATATTCCTGATTTTTCCCCTGACTGCTTGATGCCATTAAAATTTTAAAATATCTATCTCTTTCTTGAATGCATTCAGTGACTTAGCCTCCAGAGCCTTCTGCCAAAGGGAATTCCACAGGTTCACTACTCTTTGAGAAGAAAATTTTCCTTCACTCTGCCTGAGATCATTGTGGGGGAAGGGGGATCTGCTGCCACTCTGCCTGAGATCAGTAGGGGGAAAGAGGGGTCACTGCCACTCTGCCTGATATCAGGGGGAGGGAGCAAAAGGGGGTCTGCTGCCACTCCACCTGAGATGAGTGGGAGGGAAGAAGAGGTCACTGTCACTCTGCTTCAAATCAGTGGGGGGGGAAGCGGAGGGTCCACTGCCACTCCACCTGAGATCGTGGGGGGTCCGCTGCCATTCTGCCTGAGATCAATGTGGGGGAGAGGGGCCTGCAAACGATCTGGGTAGCGATGGGATAAGCGGGTCAGTAATATTGTAGGGGTGGGCAATGTCTGTGGGAGCCAGGAGGCGACATTATCTGGCCTGTGAGGGATGTAGCAGGAGAGCCGCATTCTACCATTTTTTTCTGCACGTGCGCGTTGGAGGCTCTGATCAGGACTGCAGGATTTTGGGTGCATTAAGTCCTGCCTACAGGCTTCTGCAGCGTAATTCAAAATTGCTGATTTTTTTTCCAAGCAGAGTATGTATGGGGGTGCCTGAGAATGGGTTTGAAAGTCGGATCTGAAACACTTCCAGTTTCAAGTTAGCCCAATCAAAATGGTACAATAGGGCCCTGTGTTTCCTGTATGTTAACCAATTCTCAATCTAAACCAGTATACCCCCCCATCCCATGTACTTGCCCATTAACCTCTTATGAGGGACCTTCTCAAGCCTTTTAAAAGTCCAAAAACACCACATCCACTGGTTCTCCGTTATCTAAAGCTTAATTATTAGTCAGAAGTAAGGCTTACATTAGCACTGCAATGAAGTTACTGTGAAATTCCCTAATTCTACTAATTACATCCTCAAAAAACTCCATTCGCTACGTTAAGTGTGGTTTGCGTTTCATAAACTTGTGCTGGCTTTGTCCAATCCCGTTAGTGTTTCCAAGTGAACTGTTATCACGTCTTTTACAACAGACTCTAGCATCTCCCCCAGAGCTGGTGTCAGGCTAACTGGCCTATAGCTCTCTTTTTTCTCTCTCACTCCCTTTATAAAAGGTGGTGCTGGGGGGTGGAATTACATTTGCCACCACACAATCTGTCGGAAGGCTGATCTTGCCTTAGCTGCATGGAACTGGAGTAGGAGACTGAGTAAATAAATAGCACCAGTACAATTAATGATGTCTGTTCATGTATAGTTTTTACATTTTAGGGCCCAAAGAAGCGAAGGAAGGATCGTATCCAAGATCTTATCGACATGGGTTACGGATACGATGAAACTGACCCATTTATAGATAACTCAGAAGCTGTAAGTAAACACAATTGACGAGTACTGAGTACTAGCCATAAATAACAATGGCGACTCTTCAAAAGTAATTCATTGGCTGTGAAACACTTTACGATATCCTGAGGAAATGAGAAGCACTGTATAAATGCAAGTCTTTCATGCTTTCCTTTCTTCCCTTCTTCCTTTCTGTTCCTCTGGCAACGAATGCAGTTTCAACCCTTCCATTGAACAATCGGCAAGAATACATTCATACATGTATATGCAGAAACCAGTTCTGCCTTTGTTTGCCCTGCTCTGTGAAAATAAATATTTCCAATGATGTGTACCAGGCTCTCTGCTTCTTGCTTCAAGATGCAAGGCTAAAGAATATTAAGTGATGCCGTTTGCAAGAGTTATTAGTCTTGGTGTCACCAGGTATTTTCTGTACCTGTGTGAGACATTGTAACTCTTTTTTTTCCCATGTCGGTAGTTGGACATTTTCTGTGCATGGTGAACACATAGCATGAAAGGGAAAGTGATCCCTCATTATTATGGAAAGAGCCTGAGACCATCGAGTTTGCTGAACCTCGATGCTTTGAAGTTGCGTATAAAAAAACATGTATAATGTTAGTTACCTAGGTGAGGGAGAACATTGAAACTTATATAAATTTTGATAGAAGACACAGATGGCAAAAGAGAATAAATGGTTCTGCAAAGAAAGCTTGGTTGGTGTAATCAGTACGTCATGGTCATGTTTACTGGTTCGCTTAAAAACATCCATGATTAAAATGGGCAAATCACTTATGTTGGCCAATAACCGTGAACAATTTGTGTTGAAGTCAATCACAATGTTCCAAACTAGTGTCTTAATTGCTCTTTATTTTGGACTGAAATAACTGTTTACTCATGGTTCATACCTCATTAAGGTGCACTGAATTTAATGAATGGCATTTTTATGATGAACTTCCCTTCTACAACTTAAAACGCACGTTTAGGGCGGAATTTTACCAACACGTCTGCCCGCGGTTCGTACGATTCTGCCTGAGGCCAACGGATAATGCCGTTCCCGGAATCAGGGTAGGTGTGCAGGTAAAATTCCGGCCTTGTTGTCCATGAACTATGCCCTCAGGTTTTCTGTCTTTTTCACTGAGTTTTAAGGTGGAAAACACAAAGTAAAAACAATCCTGAGGGGAAGTTAAGACTGAGGAAGCTGTATTTGGAAAAGCAGAGGGTAATATTTCTGCTGTTCTCTCAGGTAGTCTTTATTATTGTTAAAAAAATAGAGCTCAAGGCCAACTAATGAGAATCAAAATTGTTTTTTGATATTAATGCCATTGCAAGTTTCGGTAAATCACATTGCTGTAAGTGGTGGAATTTGAATTGTAGAACTGTTTCTATAGTTGGAATATTGCATTGCCTTGGTGATATTATTGAACATGTTGTATTGGCTGCTTTTCATGTTCAGTTAAACAAAAAATAATGCTCCCATCTGGCAGGGAGCTGGGAAAGCATTGAATGTAAGTGAACAGAATATTCAAAACTACACTGGGATTATTTTTATAAGATTAGCTGTAAGAATGTGATTGTGATCTGGTTTAAAAATTGGCGTATTTGATTCTGAGGAACAAGGTAAAAACCCAAAGCTTCTCTCTTTGTGACAGATAATGTGGCATATATTCAAGACAGTCCTGTTCCAAAGTACAGAAAATTGCTTCTTTGTTGATACATTTACATGGTCGATCTAGATAGGCTGGGCGAATGGGCCAGGAAATGGCAAATGGAATTTAATGTTGGCAAGTGTGAGGTGGTCCACTTTGGTAGGAGGAATGGTAGGAAGGACTATTACTTACGGGGCGAAAAACTGCAGCAGGCGACGGTGCAGAGGGACCTCGGGGTCCTTGTGCATGAGTCGCAAAAACCCAGCTTGCAGGTGCAGCAGGTGGTCAGGAAGGCGAATGGGATGCTGGCCTTCATAGCGAGGGGGATTGAATATAAAAGTAGGGAGGTCTTGCTACAGCTGTATAGGGCATTGGTGAGGCCGCAGCTGGAGTACTGTGTGCAGTTTTGGGCGCCGCACCTGCGCAAGGATACTTTGGCCCTGGAGGGAGTGCAGAGGAGGTTTACTCGGCTGATACCGGAGTTGAGAGGATTGAGCTATGAGGAGAGGCTGAATAAACTAGGCTTGTACTCGTTAGAGTTTAGAAGAATGAGGGGAGATCTCATTGAGACGTATAAGATGATGAATGGGATGGATAGGATAGAGGTGGAGAGACTCTTCCCGCTCAAAAAAGACAGTAGGACTAGGGAGCACAGCCTCAAGATAAAGGGGAGGTGGTTTAGAACAGAGTTGAGGAGGAACTTCTTCACTCAAAGGGTGGTGAATCTCTGGAATTCTCTGCCCGTTGAAGTGGTGGAGGCTGCCTCGCTAAATATTTTTAAGAAACGGGTTGATGGGTTTTTGATAAGAGAAGGGATTAAGGGTTATGGGGAGAGGGCGGGAAGGTGGAGCTGAGTCACGACAGATCAGCCATGATCTTATTGAATGGCGGGGCAGGCTCGAAGGGCCAGATGGCCTCCTCCTGCTCTTATTTCTTATGTTCTTATGGTCACTGGTCATGCAGGTCTGTGCTTGATGTGCATAGGTTGTAGATATTGCTGTGCTCATGTAACCCATCATCTAAGGTGTCGAGAGATTTTGGGGCTTGTTAATATGAGTGGTGAATGTATGCTATTCACAACCACTGGAAGTAGTTGGAGCCAAAACATTGTGTGATTTTGAGGAGAAATTAGATATAGCTCTTGGAGCTAAAGGGGTCAAGGCATATGGGGGAAGGGGGGGATCAGGATATTGAATTTAATGATCAGCATGATCAAAATGAATGGTGGAACAGGCTTGAAGGGCCGAATGACCTACTTCCTGCTTCTGGTTTCTATGTTGTTAATGGACCTTGGCTCCAAACCTCAACTGATAGAGTACATTAGTTATGCTTGGGTCATGAAGCCAGCTTCTTAGAGATTTGGAGTAGGTGATAGGTTTTTGAGAGAAAAAAAACAATATATAAATTAATCCCTGAACCTGGAGTGTTGCAGATGTAAATCGATACTGAGAAAGGCAGTGCATCATAGGACATTAATGGAGAGGAGTCAGAATGGTGACTTTTTGCAAAGAAGCCTCAAGGGTAACGTAACATTTGTAAGGATCCAGGACAACTTCAGGGAAAATAATTGAACAAAGTCTTCCAACACATCATTCGAGTATATATGGTTCCCATGGTAGCTCTCTAACCTTTAAGCTGAAATAGGGAATGAGGGCAAAAGGAAGCATGAAAACATTAGCGATTCAGTCCTTTGGGCTACTGCAGTCTTTGCGAGTGTTCTTCCTTTCATAAGCCATTTTGTCAAAACCTAACCTTTGCTTAAATGTGCACTCTCTTTAATAATCTTCAGATCCTTTTTTTAGGAGGCATTACTTCAACAGCAGGGAGTTTTAGATTCCAGCCACACTCAGCATTTTGTCAAATCTTCCTTTAATTACCCTTATGTTGGTTTTCTATTTATTTTTGTTTCTCGTGCTCAGTGTGTTAGTAAGAATCTGACTATATTAAACTTTCTAACCTTAGTATGGCCATTCATTCATAATCCAGGTCAACCCTTAATCTTATTTTTGGAGAACAGTCTCTCTTCAAAGTTGTATTTGTTCAGTACCGTAACATTATCGTGAATCGGTCCTACACCTTTTATGTTGGAAAAAGCAGTTCCAGTTGACTTTATTGCATCTTCTACTTTTGTTGCCATCTCTATTTAGTGACTTGGGTCTCTGCTCATTCGCTAAGTTTAAAACCTTATCTTTTTATGGTGTTGGTAACACTGTGCTTTCACAGAATCCTCTTTGTCTTTCCAAGGAAGCAAAATAATACATAGAATCTTACAGCACAGAAGGAGGCCATTTGGCCCGTCAATCCTGCACCAACCACAACTTCAGGCCCTATTTCCATAACCTCACGTATTTACCCTGCTAATCCCCTGACACTAGGGTCAATTTCGTGTGGCCAGTCAACCTAACCTGCACATCTTTGGACTGTGACAGAGCACTCAGAGGAAACCCACGCAGACATGGGGAGAACGTGCAAACTCCACACAGACAGTGACCGAAGCAGGAATCAAGCCCGGATCTCTGGCACTGTGAGGCACAGTGCTAACCACTGTGCCACCGTGCCGTCCATCTTGTCGACCTGAAATTTTGACTTGGACGGTACAGTGGTTAGCACTGTTGCCTCACAGAACCAGGGAACCGGTTTGATACCCGGCTTGGGTGACTGTGCGGAGTCTGCACATTCTCCTCATGTCTGTGTGGGTTTCCTCTGGGTGCTCCGGTTTCCTCCCACAGTCCGAAAGATGTGCTGGTTATGTGTATTGGCCGTGCTAAATTCTCCTTTAGTGTACGAACAGGCACCTGAGTGTCACAGGTTACACACTGAGTTACACAAATACTGCAATGGAGTTACTGCAAACAGGGACGTTTGCAGTAACTCCATTGCAGTATTTGTGTAAGCTTACTTGGGACACTAATAAATAAGCTTAAATGCTAAACTTACTTTCTCCACAGATACTGAATTCCAAAGATTGTTCTGTACTTTGTTCAACTTTAAGTGCCAAAAAATTTAACTGGGTGGATAGTAGCATAACAGTTTCTGAAATAATTATTAAAGTGTTTTTTTCATCATTGTTACAGAACATAATGTAGTTCAGTTTTTTTTCTCCCCATTTAGCTCAGCCAAGTAGCTCATGTAGAACAAAGAACAACACAGCACGGGAAACAGGCCCTTCAGCCCAACGAGCCCGCGCCACCGTCCCATTGTCTCAGTGACCTATTCATGATTTTAGTCTACGCCTAATGTGCGAGGATCAGGGAGTCCAATATAGGGACAATTTGTTACCCAATCAATCAGCCTAAAAGCACATCTTTGGGATGTGGGAGGAAACCGGAGCACCCGGAGGAAACCCACGCAACCACGGGGAGAACGCACAAACTCCCACTGACACAGGCCCAAATCCATGTGTCCGCACAGCAACAGAGATAGTCTCTGAGCTGTCATGTTGCCCTTGAGATGGTCCAGTTTAAGCACACCAACGACATGAAGCAATAGGCAACTTCCGAAGCAACATCCAAGAGCAGCCCACTACAACCTGCCGCATGCATGCCCCTTGCTGGTCAACAAGGTGGACTTAAATGCCTGTGGAGACAAAAAATTCATTATTAAACAGGCAAAGACGGTAACATCCCTGAGGCAAAAACGGAATCCCAAGCCTACAATGTTTAGTAAGGCCTGCTATATCCCCCTATATGTAGACCGCTCATGTGGCTGTCTAAGTGACTCTTAAACAACCCTAGCGTGCCTGCTTCCACCACCTTACTCGGCAGTGCATTCCACACCCCCACTACCCTTTGCGTGAAAAACTGCCCTCTAATATTTGTCTTATACCTACCCCCCTCACCCTAAACCCGTGACCCCTCGTTCTATCCATTTCTAATAGCGGAAAAAGCTTACCACCATTTACTCTATCTATCCCCTTCATAATCTTATAAACCTCTATTAAATCCCCCCTCAGCCGACGTCTCTCAAGGGAAAACAGCCTAAGTTCGTTCAATCTTTCCTCGTAAGACAGCCCTTCCATACCAGGCAGCATCCTGGTAAATCTCCTCTGCACTCTCTCCAGGATCTCTACATCCTTCCAGTAGTACGGCGACCAGAACTGGACGCAGTACTCCAAGTGTAGCTTCTATCTAAATCTCTTTTTGGGATATTCTTGTGAATTTGGAAAAGACAAAGCATCAAAATAATTAGCCATAATTTAAATACCTAGCTGTTACATTCAACAGAACCAGTCATGCAAAATGTTTGTTTGAAATGATTGGCTTGGCTTGATTTCTGTCCTCTCCCTCAGCTAATAATTTCAACAAATTAGTTAAGAGTTTTGTGGATAAAACTGGATTTTAATCTGCTATTTACCACGGCAGAATTGGAAAAGTTAATACTGAATTAATCATAGAAACCCTAGAGTGTAGAAGGAAGCCACTCGGCCCATTGGGTCCGCACCGACCACAGTCTCACCCAGCCCTGTTCCTGTACTCCCAGATACTTACTCTCCACTGTCTGTGTGGAGTTTGCAGCTTCTCCCCGTGTGCTTGGGTTTCCATCGGGTGCTCCAGTTTCTTCCCACTTTCCAAAGATGTGTGGGTTAGGTCGATTGGCCATTTTAAATTAACCCTTAGTGTCAGGAGAATTAACTAGGGTAAATGCATGTGTTTGTGGGGATAGGACCTGAGTGGGATTGTGGTTGGTGTAGACTTGCTGGGCCAAATGGCTTCCTTCTGCACTGTAGGATTCTATGATTCTATTCAGTTTTTTTTTTAAAGTGCATCTACTTAAGAACATAAGAAATAGGAGCAGGAGTAGGCCATCTAGCCCTTCGAGCCTGCCCCGCCATTCAATAAGATCATGGCTGATCTGTCGTGGCTCAGCTCCACCTTCCCGCCCTCTCCCCATAACCCTTAATCCCTTCTCTTATCAAAAACCCATCAACCCGCTTCTTAAAAATATTTAGCGAGGCAGCCTCCACCACTTCAACGGGCAGAGAATTCCAGAGATTCACCACCCTTTGAGTGAAGAAGTTCCTCCTCAACTCTGTTCTAAACCACCTCCCCTTTATCTTGAGGCTGTGCCCCCTAGTCCTACTATCTTTTTTGAGCGGTAAGAGTCTCTCCACCTCTATCCTATCCATCCCTTTCATCATCTTATACGTCTCAATGAGATCTCCCCTCATTCTTCTAAACTCTAACGAGTACAAGCCTAGTTTATTCAGCCTCTCCTCATAGCTCAATCCCCTCAACTCCGGTATCAGCCTAGTAAACCTCCTCTGCACTCCCTCCAGGGCCAAAATATCCTTGTGCAGGTGCGGCGCCCAAAACTGCACACAGTACTCCAGCTGCTTGTAGAACTAAATGGCTGATCTCTTGAACAGGAGCTAAATATCTGAGTTTTCAAATCAAAAATATTTCTAAATGTTTTCGAAACTCCAACCCTGCCACAAAATGCCGTACTATGCCTGATTTGGAAGTGCTAGTGTTGCTTTTGACAGTGGTTTTGGCATTAAAGTAGATTATAAAATGGGAATTATCCCTGTGCCTTGTTATAAAATAAATTTTCCTCTATCACTGAGTCTTGCTGTCATCTAACCACAATGCAAGGGAAGAATTTCCATTCCAGTGCATTTATCATCATCCTCAGTCTCAGAATACTTACAGTTAGCAGAGAGAGATATCAAAAAATGTTTCGTGGAGCAGAAACAAAAAGCAAAATTATCCAGCAAAGTAAATCATGTGAATGGATAAGACAACCAAACAAATATTTTACGGTTGGTTATGTATTATTTAACAGTTGGCTGGAAGTATGTTGTTTGCCGCAGAACAATTTAAGGGATTTCAGCATTTTCATGAGCTATAGTTTCATTGTCATGGTGTATGATTTCATTAGAGTTTTTCAGCAGCCCTGCACTTTATGGCACACACTCGGTCTCCTGAAGAAAGTCAGTGACAGCAGTCAAGTCCAAATGCTATTTAAAAAGTTGCGCCTTTCCCTTGGAATAGATCATTAGGACATATTTCAGCAGTGTGTCTTGTCATTTACAATTGCACCTAATACTTTCCTTCCTTTTGTGATATTCTAGTACGACGAACTAGTCCCAGCCTCCTTAACCACCAAGCTGGGTGGCTTTTACATCAACAGTGGAACGTTGCAATTCCGCCAAGCATCTGAATCCGATGGGGATGAAGATTTTATAAAGGACAAGAAGAAAAAGTCTCCAAAGGTGAGGGGTAACAAAATTGAGTTGCTATGTGCTGCATACTCTGCAGGTGATTTACTCTCGTATATCCGCACCTTTGGATTTCCAATGTCATAAAGTCTAATCTGACATTTTAAGAGAAAAACTTCCAGAATTTCTGGCAGGATTATATTTGATCCATTTTGACGTTCGACAGAAGAGTGCAAGTTACTGTGTAACATAGAGCAAAAGGAGGCCATTTGGCCCTTGAGCCTGCTCCACTATTCATTATGATCATGGCTTATCGTCCAACTCAGCCTAATCCTGCTTTCTCCCTATAACCTTTGATCCCATTCGCCCCAAGTGCTAAATCCAGCTGCCTCTTGAATATTCAAAATTCAATGCTTTGGCATCAACTACTTCCTATGGTAACGAACTTTACAGGCTCGCCACTCTTTGTCTCCTCACCTCTGGAAGGAGAAGCTGTGTCTTCAGTTGGAAACCAATTGCTTTAAACACATTTTTCTGCTCCCCCCCCCCCTCCTTGTTTGATATTCTTCCTTTTGAAAATATGCTTGTTTAAGCATTTATTAAAAGGTTTAGAGCACAGATGGCAATCACAGTAACCATTATGTCTATTTGGTTCTTTGTGAGAGTAATCCACCATCTATGTATGCTCTTGGGATTTTTTTCCTGATTCAGATATTTAAAAATACCTTTTAATATATTTTAAGACTTATGTTTGGCCCTGTGTTAGCACTACTACTTCTGAATCAGATGGCCATGGTTTAAGCCTCGTGCCAGAAACTTGAGCACGTTATCCAGGCTGAAATGCCAATGCAGCACTTGAGGAATATTGTACAGAGGTGCTGTCTTTCAAATGAGGCATGAATCCAAGACACCCCCTTTAAAATTAATTATTCCCAGCATCATGCTGGTGAATCCATGTCATAAGCTTTCTATGTCTTTAATTGCCTGTTTATAATGAGCACTTGCCCAGCCAAGACTGCACACAGTATTATGGGTATGCTCATGGTTCTCAAATTATATGGTTGGTCTGTCAAAAATATCAATTTCCTGTCTGTATTCTGACAAGCTGTGGTCTGTTTTATTAACTTAAGAGTTTTTGAATTTTTCTTTTCTCTTTCCTTTTGATTTCAGCAATGGGTTGATTTTCTGTTTCCTTTCTTGACTGCCTCTGTTTCTGTAATATGAACTTTTGTTGTCGCGCTGCCAGAAATCTTTGTCTTTTTATATACTTTCAGCAGTTTCTCTCTGTTAAACATGAAGCTGCATCTCCGAGTAGTCAAACAAGATTAGAGTAGTTAGAGATAATGGTGGCTTTGAGTCATGTGCTATCTATAACAGACTCGCATCCCAGGAGAGTGGGAGGGACCGGTGAGATCTTCCACATGATCTCAACTGTTTTGCTTTTTGTAATTTTAACCTGTCTGACATCAGTTTATCTTGACTGAGTAAATTATTTGTTTATAAATTTCACCAAGAGCTTATTTTCCCACACCCATTCTCCAATGTAGGGAAGGAAATAGAATCATAGAATACCTACAGTGTAGAAAGAGGCCATTCGGCACATCGAGCCTGCACCAACAACAACAATCCCACCAGGCCTTATCTCCACGTATTTACCCTGCTAGTCCCCCTGACACCAAGGGGCAATTTCACAAGGCCAAGCAACCTATCCTGTATATCTTTCGACTGTGGGGATGGAAACTGGAGTAAACCCGCCCAGATACAGGGAAAACACGCAAACTGCGCACAGTCACCTGAGGCTGGAATTGAACCAATGTCCCTGGCGCTGTGAGGCAGCAGTGCCAACCACTGTGTCACCATGCTGCCCATAGTGAAACTTAGATGGTTTTAACTTGTGGAAAATCTTTAAAAACAATACCATGCAACAGCTGAAGTAGAAATAGTGACAAGAATGTTTAAAATATATGAAAAAGACAGAAAAGTGAAATAAACAACAGTGTGACCATAATATATTGTATTATTATATTTAAGCGTGTAAATTGTGCTTTTATTATTGTGGAATGATTATATTACAGCAAAATAGCTACGCCTGGTTAGGACCTTCGATTCTGTAATTATAGGTTTTAGCGTTTCTTTCATTATCATTACATTGCTGCAAAGGTTCCTCAGGGTGCTTGGAGTATCCTAGGCCCAACCATCTGTAGCTGCTGCAGTGGAGGTAGTGATGTAGTGATATTGTCACTGGGTTAGCAATCCAGAGACTCACGGTAGTGCTGTGAGGCTGCAGGTTCAGATATCAGCATGGCAGATGGTGAAATTTAAAACCATTAAAAAATCTGGGCCGCAATCCTCCCATCCTGTTGTGTTAATGATTTAGTGCAGATTGTCACATTGATCAATTTGCGGGTTTCATACATGCATTGCCGCCTCCGCCTTCCGCTGGAGGGGTTCACTCTAGCGGAAAATACAGTAGCTTCCTACTAACAGGGAACTTGCGGCCCGATCCTGCTGAAGTGAAGGGGGTACAATTGGGGCCTCCTGGGCATTGGCACCTTGTCTGTTTTAATTATAAAAAGTACAGCTTCATAGACAGTTTCACACCATCCAAGACAAATAGACCAAGTGATTGGCGCTCCATCCACCACCTTCAACATTTACTCCCACCATCGCTCTGCATAGTGAGAACAGTTCATACCCACCTGCAAGATGCACTGCAGCAAATTGCCACGGTTCCTTTGACAATTCAGCGACGACTTCTACCGAGAAGCATAAGGATAATAGACGCATGAGAGCACTGCCATCTACAAACTCCTCTCCAAATTGCGTGCCATCCTGGCTTGCAATTGTGTCATTGCCCTTTCACGATTGTTGGGTAAAAATTTGCCCGCCATTCGCTCCTAAACAGCACTGAGGTGTACCTACACCATGTGCACTGCAGACGTTTGAGAAGTTGAGTCGCCAATGTTTTTTTTAAAAAGCTGAAAACTTACAGAACCAATTTTGTCAAAGATCAGAGCTGTCAGCGGTATAAAGAACACAGTAAAATTTGTGCTTTCATGTTATGAGGTGCCGAATTCAAAGTCAATTTAACCTAAACCAGATGAATACTGTAAACTTTGAACAGCTAATTAAAATCACTTTCCAGTTGCAATCTGCATTCGTTGTAAAAAACATTTGGGTAGATTTCAGTTCTGTTAATTCTATCTAGTACTACTTTGTTTTTAGTCCTGATATTTGTCTTTTTTGAGTAGAAACGAAAATTAAAAGAAAGTAATGAGAAGATGAAGAAAAGGAGAAAAGAAGATGGGCATGAGAAAGAGAAGAAATCTCAAAAATCCAAAATTTCCAAACAGGCTGGGTAAGTCATGTGGCAGTTTAAGTTCCTACATTTGAAAGAGAATCCACAAACAACATGTTCCTTCAAGTATTCATATAGACAGTCCTGAACACACTCAGCCAGCTCGTGTTTGCTAAACTTGAAACAAAAGTCCCCTGTTTGAGATGATTCCATGATTTGGCAGCACTCGCCGAACAATCCTGAGTGTGCTGATACCCACAGGGAACAACCAATTTAAGATGATCAGTCAAACTCGTTATGTGGCTCATTTGTGAGAAGCAACATAGGCCAAGAATCCATTCTTTGCAAACAAAAGCAATATGTTGAAGCCTTGTGTCTTCTTTGAATTACCTGGGCACTTGTAGTTCCCTGTTGCTTTCTCCGTGGCAAAGCCTTGGCCATTCAAAATCAAATTGTCAGCAGCCTTTCCTCCTGAATGTAGTATGAATTATTGCACTCATTTGAAGCTATACCAAAACTATACAAAATATTATAAAATAGCAATCACTACGGATGCTGGAATCTGAAACAAAAATAAAATGCTGGAAAATCTCAGCACGTTTGAAAGCATCTGTGGAGAGAGAGAGAATAGAGCCAATGTTTCGACTCAGGATGACCAAACTCGAAATATTAAGATTCTGTTCTTTCTCCACAGATGCTGTCAGACCTGCTGAGACTTTCGAGCATTTTCTCTTTTTGTTGTACAAAATACAAGATGTGTACTTGGAACTTTGTACTCTGTCTCTTCCCAATATCAAGTTGAATTTTAATCAATTGAGTTGGAACTGGGGATATTGCAGTGACAACAATAAAAATCACAAAATGTTCTCTGATATTTTGTTTGTTGCCACTGCAATACCCCCCCCAATTGGTTAAAATTTAACTTGATACTGGGAAGACATGGGGTGAATTCTGTCTCCGATATTAATCCGTGAAACATTGCATTTGGTTAAGTACAAAGTTTGGAGTGCCCATCTTGTATTTTGTACAACAAAAATTGAAGATGCTGGAAAATCTCAGCAGGTCTGCCAGCATCTGTGCAGAATGAACAGAAGCTTAACATTGAGTTGCTCTATTCCCTCTCTCCACAGATGCTGTCAGACCTGCAGAGGTTTTCCAGCATTTTCTGGCTTTGTTTCAGATTCCAGCATCCACAGTGATTTGCTGTTTTTGTAATGTTTTGTACAGTGTTAAGTGAACAAAAACTTTATTCCAGTGTAGTGTGTTTGAGGCAGGGCTCTGAAGTGAAAGGAGAGTTTTCGAAGCCTGTTGCCATCCAAAATGCCAAAACACATTTTTTATTAGAAAGACTGATTTCAGTGGAAAATAGTGGCCGCAATTTATACAAGTAAGAATGTTGAAATGTTCCAAAAATGATGATATGCAAATATTGAATCTTTTATTTTGGTAATTTTAGGAATTGTTACTTCTCCATGTTTTAAGATGCATGACTCTGAAAGTCCCTAGGAGTTCTCCAGATAACTGGCTGTAATTTGAGTGGGAGACCAGGGAGCAATAATAAATTGCCTTTACTGTCCATCCCTTACCCACACAATGTCAAGATTAGAGAAACCCCTGGGAAGCGGAGGGTAATTGATGCAAATCATACAGACGCACGTAGGGACAATCTGGACAAGCAAATAAGGGGGAATGGAATGGGAGTTACAATGGTACATTTAGGTGGAAGGAGGTTAACAGTCCAAAGATGTGCAGGTTAGGTTGATTGGCTACGCTAAATTGCCCCTGAGTTTCAGATGGATAAGCAGAGTAAGTATGTGGGGTTACAGGAATAGAGCTTGGGTGGGATGTGGTCAGTGCAGAATTGATGGGCCGAATGACCTCCTGCACTGTAGGGATTCGAGGCTCAAGTTGAGCATGAGCACCACCATGGACTGGTTGGACCCCACATGTGTTCAAGTTACACAAAGGAAAACACAAGTGTACCTTCTGCAAGTGCTGCAAATGTTGACTTTCTGCTTCATACAACTTTATGGATCCTGAACTAATGAATATTTTAATTAACACAAGTACACCGGTCCACCTATCGATCATCTTAAGAAAGTGACCCTGAAGAGTTCCATATTAGAATTTTGTCCATACTTGAATGCTAACATCCCTATAATGCAAACAATTTTACACTGAAAAGCTGGTCCAAAAACAATTACACAAAATGCCAGAATTTTCCAATGTCACATTCCCTGCCATTGCAGCCAGGGTGCATCTAAAGTTTCAACCTACATGGTATAATAGGTCACCATTTTATAACTGTGTATGGTTCTGGTCACCCTATTATAGAAAGGATTTCATTAAACTAGAAAGAGTGCAGAAAAAATTTACTTGGATGCTACCGAGACTTGATGGATTGAGTTATAAGGAGAGGCTGAATAGACTGGGATCTTTTTCTCTGGAGCGTAGAAGGCTGAGAGATGGTCTTATAGAGATCTATAAAATAATGAGGGGCACAGATCAGCTAGATAGTCAATATCTTATCCCAAAAGTCGGGAGTCCCAAACTAGAGAGCGTAGATTTCGGGTGAGAGGGGAGAGATACAAAAGTATCCCGAGAGGCAACTTTTTTCACAGAGGGTGGTGAGTGTCTGGAACAAGCTGCCAGAGGTAGTAGTAGAGGAGGTACAATTTTGTCATTTTTTAAAAGCATTTAGACAGTTACATGGGTAAGATGGGTATAGAGGAATATGGGCCAAATGCGGGCAGTTGGGATTAGTTAGGGGTTTAAACAAAGGGGCTGTTTCCATGCGTAAACCTCTATGACTCCTTGAATGAAAAGACAGGTGTACCTCAAAAGGACTACTTCTGCAAGTGCTGCAAATGTAGACTTTCTGCTTCTTACAAATTTATGGATCCTGAATTAATGAGAATTTTAATTAACGCAAGTGCACCAGTCCTTCAATCGATCATGTTAAAAAAAAAATGGAGACCTTAGTTGAAACACTGATTGCATTTAGACTGTCTTTTATTTTTGCTCATCCATGATGTCTGCTGTTTTTTAAAATCAGGTTTATGCCACTAAACATTCATAAAGAAGATAAAAAGAAAAAGAAAAAATACATGGGAGCCTTGGGTGTGAGAGAGATGTTAAAAAAATTTGAGAAGGAGAAAGAAGCTTTGAAGAAACGAGAGGACCAGAAGAATGTGCCCATCTCTCAAACTATGGCAGGCATTCCTCACGAAACTGATAACAGCTCACTAAACATTAATGTTTCGGACCCTCTGCTTTCACTGATTGGATCTGCTAATGAGACTGATCTTCTCAAAGTGGCCAGCACTGTAGAGCTGGAAATAGACTTAGAACGTCTTCTGAATGACTCTCCCCCAGGGAGTCCCCTTAATGACTTTGATGATGGCAGTGATCCTCTACCTGTACTACAGTACTCAACAGCGGGACAAACACCTAAGCAGGTTCCCACGTTGCCTGAAGGACTTCCAACACTACTAGAAAAACGTATTAAAGAGCTGACACAGGTAAGGTGCAAATGAAACAAGTAGCACAGGAAAATAATCACCAGGTGTAAGAGATCCTAATAAAAAGTGTCAAGCTTTCTGTCATTGGGGGTGACATGTAACATTCAAGTTATGTTTGGCAATATCTCCTCGTAGATGTGGTAGTTCGAGTAGTATTTAACCATCAGTAAGGCACAAATATTACTCTCTAAATCCCCAGGTCCACAAAATTTGTACAGGAATAAAATAATGAGTAAGAAATTGAATTGTGTTGCCTAGGTTTTGAGGATTGGATTTCCAGGCACATAGATCACATGGTTTTAATGGAAGCTATTCCAAGAGTTGCAAACTTGAGCGACATCTGGTTTAGGCATCCATCGCTGGATCTGGCTAGACCACATAAAGCGATAGGCTGGGCGAATGGGCCAGGAAATGGCAAATGGAATTTAATGTTGGCAAGTGTGAGGTGGTCCACTTTGGTAGGAGGAATGGTAGGAAGGACTATTACTTACGTGGTGAAAAACTGCAGCAGGCGACGGTGCAGAGGGACCTTGGGGTCCTTGTGCATGAGTCGCAAAAACCCAGCTTGCAGGTGCAGCAGGTGGTCAGCATGGCGAATGGGATGCTGGCCTTCATAGCGAGGGGGATTGAATATAAAAGTAGGGAGGTCTTGCTGCAGCTGTATAGGGCATTGGTGAGGCCGCAGCTGGAGTACTGTGTGCAGTTTTGGGCGCCGCACCTGCGCAAGGATATTTTGGCTCTGGAGGGAGTGCAGAGGAGGTTTACTCGGCTGATACCGGAGTTGAGGGGATTGAGCTATGAGGAGAGGTTGAATAAACTAGGCTTGTACTCGTTAGAGTTTAGAAGAATGAGGGGAGATCTCATTGAGACGTATAAGATGATGAATGGGATGGATAGGATAGAGGTGGAGAGACTCTTCCCGCTCAAAAAAGACAGTAGGACTAGGGGGCACAGCCTCAAGATAAAGGGGAGGCGGTTTAGAACAGAGTTGAGGAGGAACTTCTTCACTCAAAGGATGGTGAATCTCTGGAATTCTCTGCCCGTTGAAGTGGTGGAGGCTGCCTCGCTAAATATTTTTAAGAAACGGGTTGATGGGTTTTTGATAAGAGAAGGGATTAAGGGTTATGGGGAGAGGGCGGGAAGGTGGAGCTGAGCCACGACAGATCAGCCATGATCTTATTGAATGGCGGGGCAGGTTCGAAGGGCTAGATGGCCTACTCCTGCTCCTATTTCTTATGTTCTTATGTTATTGTGTCTTCATCTCCTGGGTTAAAACTGTTCATTTACCCTGGAATACAAAGATATTCCCGGCTTCCTCTCCCTGCTGGAAATCATCATCTTTACACCCTTTTCCTTTGTCTCCTCAACCCTCGCCTCCAACAATAAATGCATGAAGTTTGTGAACTTTGTTGTTCTTAGGGTCGAGACCATTCAGTTGGCTGCCTCTGCTGCACTGTTCCTTTTCTGTTAGCACACCAGGCCAAACATTCACTCTGCCCGAGCCCTGAACTCACATCTTTCTCTTTCTTCTACCCACCTTCCCCATCCCATTTTTGACCTTCTATGGTCCAGGAGACCCACCTCTTGCTCCCTTGATCATCCAACTTCATAAGAACATGAGAAATAGGAACAGAAATGGACCGTGTGGGCCTTCAAACACCATGTTCAGCAAGTGTGTGAGTGCTCTTCTGCCTCATTTCCCCTGATTTCCTGAGAGGCTAGCAATCTATCCATCTCGGCTTTAAAAATGATTAATGATGGAACACTGACAACGCTCTAGTGTAAAGGTTCAAAAGATTCATCAGCTTTTGAAAAATTTCTCTTTATCTCGATCCCAATTGATTGAAAGACAGCACCTGGAACACAGGTTCAACTCCAACCTTGGTGACGGCCTGTGTGGGATTTATATATTCTTTCTGTGTCTGCGTGGGTTTCCTTCGGGTGCTCCGGTTTCCTCTCACAGTCCAAAGATGTGTAATTTGGATGGATTCGCCATAGTAAATAGTCATAGAGTTTAGAGCATGGAAACAGGCCTTTCAGCCCAACTTGTCCACACTGCCTTTTTTTAAACTGCTAAGCTAGTCCCAGTTGCCTGCATTTGGCCCATATCCCTCTATACCCATCTTACCCATGTGACTGTCTAAATGGTTTTTAAAAGACAAAATTGTACCCACCTCTACTACTACCTCTGGCAACTTGTTCCAGACACTCACCACCCACTGTGTGAAAAAATTGCCCCTCTGGACACTTTTGTATTCCTCCTCTCTCACCTTAAATCTATGCCCTCTAGTTTTAGACTCCCCTACCTTTGGGGAAAAATATTGACTATCTAGCTGATTAATGCCTTTATTATTTTATAGACCTCTATGAGATCACCCCTCAACCTTCTATGCTCCAGAGAACAAAGCCCCAGTCTTTCCAGCCTCTCTATATAACTCAAACCGTCAAGTCCTGGTAGCATCCTAGTAAATCTTTTCTGCACTCTTTCTGGTTTCATAATATCCTTTCTGAAATAGGGTGACCAGAACTGTACACAATATTCCAAATGTGGCCTTACCAATGTCTTGTATGGTGTTACTGGGATAGGTTGGGGAAGGGGCTCTGTGTAACTTACTCTTGTAACTTGGAGGATCGGTGCAGACTTGATGGGCAGAGTGGCCTCTTCTGAATTGTAGGGATTCTATGATTCCTTAGCTGAGACTCTGCTACCCCCACATTCCCATTCAAGAGCAGCAGCGCTCCATGTCTGTCTTGTTCAGCCCTTTTAGAACCTTGTAAGTTTCAGTAAGATCACCTTTCACTCTACTAAACTCCTGAAATCAAAGTTATACAGCCTCTCCTCTTAGGACAGTCTCTCATCCCAGGACCTTTGGTATTCCTCTTCCATATTCCTCCTTAAGCACGAAAACCATAATGGTATTCCACATGTGGCCCCACCAAGTTCTGTGCATTTGTCGCATTTTTTTAAAAATCCTGTACTCCAATCCCCTTGCAGTAAAGGCCAACATGCTATTTGCCTTCCAAGTTGCTGGCTATTTTTGCATGTTAGCTTTGTGTTCCTTGTACAGTTACACCCAACTCTATCTAAACAACAACATTTAAGTTTCACACCATTTAAAAAAAAATCTGCTTTCCTATTCTCAAAACCAAAATGCATAAACCACCAACTTCCGCACATTATACTCCATCTGTCACCCTGCTGCCTGTCTATATTGCTTTGCAGCTTTGATATGAATTGTGCATAGCTGAACGCCCAGCACTGATGCTTGTGGCGCTGCACTAGTCACAGCCTATTTGTCCCTATCCTCTGTTTCCTATCTGTTAATCAATCCTCCATCCCTGCTAATATATTACCCCCCAACTCCATGAGTCATTATTTTATGTATTCATCTTTTGAGTGGCACCTTATCAAATACCTTTTGGAAATCTGGGTGTATTGCATCTACTTGTTTCCCTTTATCTACCTTTCCAGTTAAATCCTCAAAAAAACTAATAATCTTGTCAAACACATTTTTCTTTTGTAATATAATGTTGATTGTGTCTGATCATACTTTGATTTTCTTAGTGTATTGTTGAGATGTCATTAACAATACAGTTCCACTGTTTTTCCAATGATTGATGTCAGGCTAACTGACCAGTCATACTTAGTTTTCATGCTCCATCTTTTCTTCTATAGCTCTGCTCCATTTGTTAACTTCCAATCCACTTGGAATGTTCTAAAATCTAAAGAACTTTAGAAAGTCATAACCAGGAAAGAGCAGCTCCTTTTATTCCACTGATTTCAAGCAAGATAGTTCAGGCATTGAGAAATGCTATAATTTGTTATAGTAAGAATGAGGTGGTAATCAGACTGGGTCACTGGTTACAGAAAATCTGGCCAAACTTCTAATAAACCAACTTTGAATTGTTTTAGTATGAAGTCTTAACCCATCATTAAGTATATTTCATGCTGGAACCAATGCCAAAGGCGGGTGTTTCTGTGGTAAGTTGGGCTAATATCACTGTAAGCGTTAATGAGGCCAAAACACAGGGACAGTATTCTAATGATTTCACTGTGCACTGTACACTCTACTATGTGAATCCGTTGTATAACTGAGTAGTCTTGGTGATCCAAAGTTAGTCCACCAGTATCTTAAATTGGACTTAAGCTCCATGGTTGTGCAAGCCAATCAACTGAAGTAAAATTCAGTAACTTTTTGGTAGTAATCCTTGCTCCACCACCATCCCCATGAAAGTTCTCTTCCCCCTTCCTCCTTCCCCCTGTCCTCACTCCATTCCAGTATCTATTTCCCTCCATCATTTGGGGAGGTAGTGACCTAGTGATATTGTTACTGGACTGGTGAACCAGAGCAAGATCTGGGGACCTGGATTCAAATCCTGCCAGATGGTGAAATTTGAATTCAGTAAAAATCTGGAACTAAAAGTGATAATGACCATGAAACCATTATTGGAAAAACCCACCTGGTTCGCTAATGTCCTTTAGGGAAGGAAATCTGCCATCCTTACCTGGTCTGGCCTACATATGACTCCAGAGCCACAGCTCAATTTGGTTGACTCTCAAATGGACCTCGCCATATCCCTCTCTGATTCCGTTTGTCTTCCATTTTTTAATTCTGCTTCACCATAAAAACTTAAGTGTGTCTTGACAAAACAAGTTGACAACTTACTCTTTTAAAAAAATGTATTTTGTAATTAAACAAAGACCCAATAAACATTGCAATCTGATGATACACACAAAAGACTGGAGACAAGTGAAGAACAATAGACATGAAGAAAATTGCAGGATGAAGATCCTAAGTTCTTAAGAATTTCTTAAGTAGATTTTTTTTTCAATCGTTGAAAGAAAGTTTTGCTAATGATAACTAAACTGCAGTGATGAGGTCAAGTATGCTGTCTGGGCAGGAAACAAAATAAGTTTGTAGCCAGTGAACTAAAATGGGGAATGTTAACAATCTAGTCTCTGGATTTTTTTTTACCTGGAACAGTGAGGGATCCAACTGTGCAGGACTGTATGAGGTATACTTTCATAACTTTACAACCAATGTTTCATAAATTCAGAAACTATCAATTGCACGCATTGTTCAAATAATTAATCCAGAATGAACTATGTTCTGATCCAGAAAACTAGGTGGTGAGGGATAGAACAGGAGCCAGTCTTTACACAATTTACATACTTTTATATACAGACATCTCCAAACTTAGTTTCAGCCTGTTCCTATTTATACTCTTTTTGAGTTAAATAATCAATGACTGTTCTTATTTATAAGAAAACATGTAAATTTCTCCAGTAATTGCCCACCACCTGAATACAGTGAGGCAGCACGGTGGCACAGTGGTTATCATTGTTGCCTCACAGTACTAGAGATGTGGGTTCGATGCCTGGTTTGGGTGACTGTGCAGAGTCTGTACACTCTGCCCATGTCTGGGCAGGTATCCTCTGGGTGCTCCAGTTTCCTCCCACAGTCTGAAAGACATATTGGTTAGGTGCATTGGCCGTGATAAATTCTCCCTCAGTGTACCTGAACAGGCGCCAGAGTGTGGTGACTAGGGGATTTTCATAGTAACTTCATTGTGGTGTTAATGTAAGCTGACTTGTGATGCTAATAAATAAATACTTTTTTACTTCACAATTATTGCATTCAATTACTATATACTTAAATATGGGTTCTTTATGACTGAAAACATTGACTGACTCCCCAAAAAAAGTTAACATACATACCAAGATGTTAACTTTTATTAGTATTGATCATTATGGGTTTTTTTTTAATTTGGTTGATATCTTTTCAGATTATTTTTGAAAGTGGAGTGGCCAGGAAGCTATTGAATTGAACTTTTTTCTTCTTCTTCTGTAGTACTTGGTTGCCATTCAGTTTTGCTTAGGACAAACTGGTGCTGAAGATCATCAAGAACTGCAGCTCTTTAATCCAATTAAAATAGGCTTTAGAAGGGACCTGAAGTTACGACAAAAAGCTGATGATATTCTTGTCTTGTAGGCTGCCAAAGCCTCAGAAGGAGAGGGGAAGCAGAAATTCTTCACACAAGATGTCAATAATATTCTGCTAAAGTAAGTATAATCCACTGAACATTGACTGTCTTTCAAAAAACATGTAGCTGTTTACATTAGAATGGGGTGACTTAATGGAGGCCCTTAAAATTGGCCAAGGATTTGATAGGGCAGATGTTAAAAAGATGTGCTCACTTCTTTAAATCATTTGTGGGACATGGGCGTTGCTGGGTGGCCAGAATTTATTGCCCATCCCTAGTCGCCCTTGAAAGACAACCACATTGCTGTGGTTCTGGAATCACGTGTAGGCCAGATGGGTAAGGATGGCAGATTTCCTTCCCTAAAGGGTTTTCATGAACCGGATGTGTTTTTCTGACAATCAACAACGATTTCAGTGGATTCTTAATTCCAGATTTTTTTTTAAATTGAATTCAAATTCCACCATCTGCTGTGGAAGGATTTGAATGCGGGTCTCCAGAACATTAGCTGGGTTTCTGGATTAATACTTTGGTGATAACACCACCAGGCCACCACCTCCTCTCATTCGAGAATCCGAGACTAGAAGGGATAGCCATGATCTGCAGATGCCGGTATTTGACTGGGTTGGATACAGTAAGAAGTTTCACAACAGGTTAAAGTCCAACAGGTTTATGTGGAATCATGAGCTTTTGCAGCGTTGCCCAATCACCTGATGATGGAGCAGCGCTCCGAAAGCTCGTGATTCCAAATAAACCTGTTGGACTTTAACCTAGTATTGTGAGACTTCTTATTTAGAAGGTAACTGTAAAAGATTTGATACTTTTTAATGTAACTAAGTAATTGGGCGGGGGAGAGAAAGTTCTTTATTGAGTAGCAGCTGCGAAAAGCACCGATGTGTTTAAGGGAAAACCAGACAAGTGCATGTGGGAAAACCAGACAAGTGCATGTGGGATATGCAAATAGAATTCAGTGAAGTAGGATGAAGAGAGAGGGTTTATGTTGAGCACAGGTACCAACATGGACTAGTGGACTGATTGTCCTGTTTCTGTGCTGTAAATTTTAACTTCTGTAGAAATTAGGCTAAAATCATTCTTACGCAAAATGAATCCGATTGAGCAAAAGATTTAGACAAATAAACAGCTTGAAGGTTTTGAACTATTTTGAAGTAATGCTTAGCTTGAGTCTTGTCAGAACCTTCCGATAATTTTGAATTAATAATCAGAAGTAGCATTTTGTAAAAACGCTGTTTTAACCTTAAATTGTTAAAGGCAAATGTATTTTATTGTACTTGGACTATTTGATCTGTTTATCGTATATTTGTGGACAGACCAACTGGAATAACTGCTGAATAAAAGTTGGCCTGTCAAAATAGATGTAATCACTCAATGAAGCATTTGGATTGTTTTTACTTCAATTAGATGCACACAACAAACTGCCTAATAATTTTATATCCAAGTAGTCATTTGGTGGTACAAATACGAGTATTGTTGAAAAAAGAGACGCGTCAAAGCTTTTTCTCTTGTACTCATCAGGATACTTCTCAAGAATACCATTATAAAGGGAAAATATCACTTTATGCTATTTGAGAAGAGAAGCCAGCAAGTGGACTCTGGTAGAGATGTTGTCATAGAGAATACACCAGTTGAAGCAATTGACCAGATAACTGCCAAGCACTGTTTGAGATTTAAACCAGCAGCTTTACCTTGATTGACCATGGTATTGCCTTAAGGAATAAAATAGCAAATGGCTGTCAATTATTTTGTTTAGCTGAAATAGGCATAATGTGTGTTCATCTTCTGTCTAAAGAACTAGGTCCTATGTATTAATATACGTAGCTTCTAGTACACATGTGCCACACTGTGAGCCCGACTGACCTTCTTAAATTTCTTTGCACGCTGAGAATTATTTAGCCGATGTTGTCCAAACATGGAATTACATCTAATGTTGGACAGTGTTTTGAGTCGTAGGCATGGACTGTTGGATATGTTCTGTACTTTGCCCATTCTGAACAGCAAAATGCTGTGATATGCTGTTTAATGCAATCTCCCAATATTTGGGACAAATGGCCCACATATCTAGCATCACACTGGCACTGAAATTCAAATACCACATTATTCATTTGTATGATAGGAAAATTATCTTGTTGGCTTGATTGCAGCATCCTGTTTGTGGCGGCTATTTGAAAGAGCAAGTGCACAGATTGCATCTGTTTCAGCGAAACAAAATAATGGACAGCCTTTTGCTCATTCGTTCCCCAAGACAATGTCTTGGATCAGTCAGAGTCAAGTGCCTGGTTTAAAGCACAACAATGCTTGGCAGTTATTTGATTGGTCAAATCAGCTGGTGTATACTCCATGACAACACCTCTACCAATCGAAGTCTACTTTCTGTCCAATCAGTATTCTGTTCTGTCTCAGTTCAAGTTGTTGTTTTCCCTTTATATGGTATTCTTGAGAAGTGACTCGATGAGTGAATGACAAAACTTTCCGACATGTCTCTTTATTAAACAGTAAGAACATAAGAAATAGGAGCAGGAGTAGGCCATCTGGCCCTTCGAGCCTGCCCCGCCACATTTATTCCTATAACCAGGCTAAGTTAGCTTGATATAACTATTTATTGTGGTCCGCACGGACTCAATGGGCTGAACAGCTTCCTCCTGCATTTTAGGAATTCTGAATTCCACGGACCTGTGGTGTTGGTGTTATTTTGGAAGTGGGATAATTATTATGAATTAATACAGAGCTTCTCGCATCAGGAATGTCAGTGTGAAGTTTAGCATGTTCCATACAAGTTTCTGCCCAAGTGCTTTAAAATAGTGCAGGGTCAGCTACCCTTGCCACCTGAATTCTTGATACACATTGCCAGCCTGTGAAGCCCTGGCGCCAGGAGACATAACTTGAGCAATTTGCTGGAAAATCTCAGTAGGTCTGAGCAATTTGCCTGTGTTTCTGCTTCCCTATCACATTCCCCATGCCACGTAAAGAAATGGTGTTAACAGAGCACAGTACATTTAGGTTTATCAGAATGTAGCCAGTGTTAGGAAAGTGTAACTATGCGGAGGGATTGGATAGGTTGGGCTTATTTTCCTTGGAACAAAGAAAGCTGAGGGGTGACTTGATAGAGGTGGACAAAACTATGAGGAGAAAGGATAAAAGTGGACAGAATAAAATTGTTTCCTTTGAGGGAGAATTGTAGCATCAGGGGGCATAGATTCAAGATAAGTGGCAGTAGGGATAGAGGGGACATGAGGAAGAACTTTTTTACACAGGGTGGTGAGTGTCTGAAATTTGCTGGCTGAGTTGGTAGTGGGGACAGAGACTCTAAACTCTTTAAAAAATACCTGGATCTATACCTTAAGTACTGTAAGCTACAGGAATGGTTGCAGGAAGGTGGGATTCAAAAGGGCACCTGGACTGGCACAGATGAGATGAGCCAAATGGCCTTCTGTGCTTGTAACTGTTCTCTGGTTCTAATATACCATCTATGTTAGGTAATGCAAATAACAAATGTCATTGATGGGATGGCAAAACTAGCCCTGTGTCATTCAGTTACTTAGTGCAGAGGAATGATAGTTTCATATTCAGAAATGCGAAGTGTTCAGTCAGTAAACTGATGCTATTTGAACTGCCATGCTTTTCATGGTTATGTGTCACGTGGTAAGAGGCTGCATTAGAAAGAGAATTTGGGTGTTTTTAATTTCAACAAGACTCTTGCTGTGTAGTCCAAGTCAATGTTGATGTGTTTATGCTTTCAGTATTGAACTCCAGTCCCGTGAATTGAATAGCCAGGCCCGCTCTGGGGTCTACGCACACCTGGCATCCTTCTTACCATGCAGCAAGGACACACTGGTCAAAAGGGCAAAGAAACTACACATGAATGAGCAGGTAACTGATGTGAAAATTAGTGTTCTAGATATAAAATCCATTCTGCAGCTGTAACTCTTGTCTTGAAATTAGGAAAACTATTTGCAGAAGCGTTGCATCCTACTTTTAAAAGCTATAATAGGCTAAAAGCACATAATTCCAACTACATTTATGATATAAGCTTGTCCAAGAGATATATATTTATACATAACAATTTTTTGTTACTAGTTTTAGTTATTGACTGTAAATTTGAGTATTATTACACTGGGGCCTTGTATTAAGAGCAAGCCTTTCTTTTGCTGCAAATCCAGTTTGCATGTGAAGTATTTTATTTTTAAGACTGTTGCTTAGAAACATTTAAATTTGATCCAAAATATTTCTGATGTTTATGTACAAATTGCCTTTTTGATAGAGGTTTAGGAGCAAATCTTTGAATTTTGAAAGTTCTGAGCAGCAGCACATTTCAACGGTTTATTTAATTAAATCATTTGCTGGTTTTGTGTTTTAAGACAATGAATTGTCACCCATCCCCAAAGGTTGTATAGTTAACACATGACTTCATACATTTAATGTTTCTCCAATACACCGCTGGATAGAGTCTTCATTAGTTTATGTTACGCAACGTAATCTCTCATCCTTGTCAATCTCTGCAAGCTGATTTCTTTGTTGTCTTTATTTTGTCTGCTCATATCACATGTAAGGCTGGCACAGTTCACTGCAATAATTAGCAGAGAAAAATTGATTGACAATCTAATAATGGCTACTGCTGTGCTGCTTGGCTATTAAGTGAACCTCTTTTTTGCTGGGGAAACTCCTCTTTCGATGAGTCGTGTTTGTGGCTTGTACATCGGTATGAACTTATCAGCAAGACTGACACTGCAGTTTCACATTTACATGAATGATTACACTCAGGCATTGGTTGTTAACCTGGTTGGTTCACGTGGGTGCAAAAGATCCTCTTGAAGAGGAGGAGAGCTTTCTCAGTATTTAAAACTGAGATGAGGAGGAACTGCTTCTTACAGGGTGGTCAATTGTTGGAACTTGCTGCCCCATTGCACAGTGGAGTCTGAATCATTGAATGGTTTCCAGGAGGTTCACAAGAATGGTCCCTGGAATGAAGAGCTTGTTGTATGATGAACGTTGAGGACTCTGGGTCTCTTGTTGGAGTTTAGAAGGAGTGAGGGGCATCTTATTGAAACTTACAGAATGCTGTGAGGCCTGGATGTAGTGGACGTGGAGAGGATGTTTCCACTAGTAGGAAAAACTAAAACCAGAGGGCACAGCCTCAGGCTAAAAGAGATGAGGGGGAATTTCTTCAGCTAGAGAATGATGAATCTGTGGAACTCTTTGCCGCAGAAGGCTGGTGGAGGTCAGGTCATTCAATGTCTTTAAGACCAAGATGGATAGGTTCTTGATTAATAAAGGGATCAGGATTATGAGGAAAAGGCAGAAGAATGGGGATGAGAAAAATATCAGCCATGATTGAATAGCAGAGCAGACTCGATGGGCCAAGTGGCCTAATTTTGTTCCTATGTCATATGCGCGATAGACATATTTCTAATTAAAAGAGGGAAATGGGGAACAGGTGGGGAGGTGGGTTTGAGACCAGGGAAAGATCAGCTATGATCTGATTGAATGGCGGAGCAGGCTCAAAAGGCTGAATTAGCCTACTTCTGTTCCTAATTCCTATGTTCCTAAGTATTCTGACTTGCAATCTTCTACCCATCACTATTAGCTTTTGGAAAATGCCATTCATCTCATTGCGGTTTGTGGGTTGGTGTTAGTACGGAATTGTTAGTATATTTTCCTACATTAAGCAGCTATGTTTCACAGAATAATTTATTGATTGAAGTATTTTGTTTTGAGATGCTGCTAAAGAAATGGAGCATTGATTTCATGTTAAATGTCTTCAGCGTTATAGTTTTGTCACTGGCATTTTACTTCAGAATCATCTGTAGACAAGAAAGTAGAGGTGCACAAACTATCCATCTTTTGGGCATTCATAATGAGTCACCAGGGTGGAAGGTTGGAACCAGGTCAACTTTTCATAGCAATCTCTGTTCTTGGCTCCCTGAACCAGGTTAGTATTCAGCAATTCAGGTAATTGTTGATGAAACAGCCAGGCTGTCTCATTAACATATTTCTGGATTTTGCGTTCTTCATACTCTGCTTCACATAATACTGGAAGCGAGTGCAGTATTGCACAGGGGAATCCTGATTGAGCAAGCATTGGGAAATCACTGCGTTGCTTTAAGCTGGCTAAATCCCAGTGGTATTGTTGCGCACTTTTTGTTGTGTGACCAAAGTTTATTTCAAAAGAAGTTACAAAATAGCACACAAATAGTGCAGTGTGAAGGCAGGAACACGACCGTAACGGAGAAAATTATATTACTTCAGCTTCTCCTCCTCATAATATCACCAATGGATGAGATACAGTCAGGGCAGGGCAACAAGCCACATACAATGTTTACAATGCAATCAACGAGAAACTGATTCAGCATAAAACATTTCCAGCGTAGGAAGCAGCAGCTCACCAATCTCATGAGCGTAAGCACACAACTCAAAAGCAAACCAGGTCTATTGAGCGTTCCTAACACCTCAAATTAATCGGTAACCTCTTAGGCTGTAGCCAGTGGTCACTATCTGCAATATTCATGCAGGTAAAATTAAGAAGATGCCCGCAAAAAATGGCACTTTGTTAAATGTCTCAATTCAATCCTCCCATAAGGCATTCTCCAAGCCTGCAAACCTCCAGTACCTTGAGCTTTCATTTTAATTACTATTGAATGTCATAGACCATGTTCCTGACCTAATATTCCAAACATATTGATAATAAAAGTAAATTGCTGCGGATGCAGGAGTCTGAAACCAAAAGAGAAAATGCTGGAAAATCTCAGCATTTCTGGCAGCATCTGTGAGGAGAGAAAAGAGCCGATGTTTTGAGTCCAGTTGACCCTTTGTCAGGACTCGAAATGTCAGCTCTTTTTTCTCCTTACAGATGCTGCCAGATCTGCTGAGGTTTTCCAGCATTTTCTCTTTTTATTCCACATTGTCGCGCACATTTAGGGTGCTTAATCCTTCGATATTGTCAGCCTGTGCTTAAGCTGTGGACTTTAAGTGGAGTGTGCTTCTGCAGGGAGAGAGCATATACTCTAATTAAAAGCACTTGTAAACTGAAAGCAGTAGCACAGAGCCTGTAATTGTAAATTACTCCTGTTGTGCTGTATGATATGAATGTTCTGCAGGGGGAGATGTGGCCTAAATTGGAGGAGGAGATTGTGGGGACTTATTAAGATTTTTCTTTTAGCAGACCTTAAAACAACATAGATTTTTGGCTGGAAAATCTAAAAAGATACTGTCTGGATTCTGCTCTTAGCAATGGAGTGTCACTCAGCATTCACTTTGCTGACAGCTGCTAGCAGGCATTTTATTGGCTTGTCAGTGGAAATTTCCTCCAATCTGGCAACTTTCCCAATACTGAGCCCTCTACAGGACAGTTAAAGCTCTGCGAGCAAACCAGCAGCAGCAAGATTCTTCACATATTAGGTTGAAGAATCCTTTTTGAGACGTGTAATGTCCAAACAAGGAAGAATAAGGCAGGAAATATACATTTTAATCGGTGTTCTGAAAGTGAAATAAAGATGGAAAAATACAGGAGAGAGAATAGAATTTTTTTTATCTGCAGTACGAATGTTCCTAATTTTCTTCTGAGAAGATGAGTCTTCAGAATTGTAAAATCTTTTTTTTGAGACGGGGAGAGTTGTTTAGCAGTGGTGATCTCTTATTACGACAGTTTAATAACACTCTTCTGAATGCACAAGACTAATTTCCTTAGCTGTTTTGACTATGGACTGAGTGGACAAGAAGGACAAAGAGAAGTACAGCACAGGAACAGGCCCTTCGGCTGTGCCGATCATGATGCCCTAACTAAACTTTAAAAAAGCCGTCTGCCCTTACTCAGTCCATAGCTCTCTGTTCCTATGGACCGAGTAAACACAAAATTCTTGGGGTCCATTTGTCTGACTATATTTGATTAAACCCCCATGGGCCAAGTAAGTGTTAATTCCATTGTATGGAGAAAGAGGTCAACATGTTTGCTCTTTCTTGGCAGGTGGGAGGGCAGCACAGTGGCACAGTAGTTAGCACTGCTCCCTCACAATGTCAGGGATCCGGGTTCGATTTCTGGCTTGGATCACTGTCTGTGTGGAGTCTGCACCTTCTCTCCATGTCAGCATGGGTTTCCTCCCACACTTTGAAAGACGCGCTGGTTAGGTGCATTAACCTGAACAGGCGCTGGAGTGTGGCAACTCGGGGCATTTCACAGTAACGTCATTGCAGTGTTAATGTAAGCCTTTCTTGTGACTAATAAATAAACTTTACTGTGTTTTACATTGCTCTCTTAATAAGTCTTTGCAGAAAGGCCAAGTGGCAACAGTTAAAGCCCCATGTTCAACAAAGTTCTTTCATGTCATTGATCACATTCAATTTACAAAATAGTTTTGTAAATTATTTTGTAAATTGAGTTTGTGTCTTTATATGCCTTATTTGTGAACAGAACTCCCACTCACCTGATGAAGGGGTAGCGCTCCGAAAGCTTGTGGCTTGTGCTACCAAATAAACCTGTTGGACTTTAACCTGGTTTTGAGACTTCTTACTGTGTTTACCCCAGTCCAGTGCCGGCATCTCCACACCATTGATCAGGTTGTACGTGGAAATGCTTAGTAGTTGTGAATAACCACATTCTGTAATGAAGTTTTAAGTGCGGCTCGGTAGCACTGCTGCTTCACAGCTCCAGGGACCTGGCTTCGATTCCTGGCTTGGGTCACTGTCAGCATGGAGTTTGCACATTCTCCTCGAGTCTGCGTGGATTTCCTCCAGGTGCTCTGGTTTCCCCCCACAGTCCAAAAATTTGCAGGTTAGGTTGATCAGCCATGCTAAAATTGCCCTTAGTGTCCTGAGATGCGTAGATTAGAGGGATTAATGGGTAAATATGTAGGGATATGGGAGTCAGGCCTGGGTGGGATTGTGGTCAGTGCAGACTTGATGGGCCAAATGGCCTCTTTCTGTGCTGTAGGGATTCTGTGATTCTATGACTTAAACTTAAATATGTTATATTCATGGAAGACATTTACGTGTATGTGACCAAATCTTTATTATAATATTTTACCCATGTGATGTTTTATTTCCAGTTGGAATATTTTGGAGCAGGGGTAATGATGTTGCAAATAACATTAGCACAGGATGGCTGGAATTCTCCGACCTTAGGCTGAGATTATCCAGTCCCGCTGCCGTGAACTGAGATTTGGCTGAGCGCCAAATTCTCTGTTCTTACTGGCAGCGGTAGTGGGGTATGTGAGACCAGAGAATTCCGGCTGGCTACTTTTATACATTTTAAATGCTATTGTCTTCTTATCCAAGTGTAATCTTGATACAAAGTGTTTTATTTCCTACTTTTTGGAAAGTTACCAAGAGCTAAAGCTTATTTTTCTGCTTCATTTCCTCTCCCAGTCATAACTCTTACTTTTGAGTATCTCAAAACCACAGTGCTGCACATTGCAATGTATAAATCATACCTTTTTAAATTAAATTTGGAAAGGTTACATGTAGGCAGAAGGCAATTTTCTTCTCATCCACACTCCATGGTGTTTATGGTTGTAGTACAGTCCTCTCATGGTGATTCAACCATTGCTGAGTGCACTCTGAATTGGAACTGAAAGGCTTTTAATTGAAGCCCAGGTAAAATTACCTTAATGTTGTGTTGAGAAACCTACTTGAAAGATATAATGGAAGTTGCAAAGATTAGAAAGGGAGACCAGACAGACATTTGTGATTAGGTAATACCAAGTATAATCTACACCAAGGATGGCACAGATGGCACACCTCACAGTAAAAAGTCTGACAACACCAGGTTTTAGTCCAACCGATTTATTTGATAATATTCTCACAAGCAAGCAAGCTTTCGAGGGGACTGCCTCTTCGTCAGGTGAATGGAGAGTTCTCCATTCACCTGACGAAGAGGCAGTCCCCTTGAAAGCTTGCTTGCTTGTGAGAATATTATCAAATAAATCGGTTGGACTAAAACCTGGTGTTGTCAGACTTTTTACTGTGTTTACGCCAGTCCAACGCCGGCATACCCACATCATGACACCTCACAGTGCCAGGGACCCGGGTTCGATTCCCAGCTTGGGCCACTTCTGTGTGGAGTTTGCACATTCTCCCTGTGTCTGCGTGGGTTTCCACCGGTTGCTCCGGTTTCCTCCCACAGTCCAGAGATGTGCAGGTTAGGTTGATTGGCCGTGCTAAATTTTTTCTTAGTGTCAGGGGGACTCACTAAGGTAAATGCATGGGGTTATGGGGTCTGGGTGGGGTTGTGATCGGAGTGCAGACCTAATGGGCCAAATGGCGGCCTCCTGCTCTGTAGAATGTTGTGATTCTATTCCATGATTCTAAGTACGAGCTTTGCTCATTTACTTGCACGTTTACCTCTGAATCAAAAGGTTTTGCAACTTGAGACCCAAGTGAAGCCCCAGTTTACCACTCGCAGAGCAGCGCTAAGGGAATGCTTGGTTATTTGAAGAGCCATTCTCTGGATGCATGAACTCTTGTTACCTTGGCTAGCATCCCTCATCAGTTAACATAAAAAAAAACTGCTCTGTTTCATTTTTTTTGGCAACTTGCTTTGCACAGAATTGGAATTGCTCGTTATTGTGTATGAAATGTTTTGGGGAGAGGAAACCAAAACTAGAAGGAAGAAGCTCGGTTTGGAAAGCAACTTGCACAACTTGGGTCGGTCCTAAGGCACTTCACAGTCAATTGCTTACCTTTGAAACCTAGTCATTATAGTTATGTGGATGGCCATTGCAGCTAAAGCACCTGGAAAGATTTCACAAGCTGCAATGAGATTCATCAAACAGAAAAGAGACAAGTGACCCAGATTGCCTGTTTTGGTTGAAAAATAAATGTGGACCAAGGCATGGGGAGGATTGCTCCACTTTTCCTAGAATGGTGTTATGGCATCTTACGTGTGCACTTGAACAGCAAGTTGACACCATGTTAGCACCAGGATTTAATGTACAATCTGAAAGGGGTCACCTCTGACCGTGTAGCACTCCATCTGCCTTGATCTTATACCCTTGTTGACTTAAGGCAAAAGTTCTGCTACACAGCCGAACTCACAGCTGGATATCACGAGGTTAAGATTTTGTTTTAAAGCCAAATGTTTAAATATTGTTCACCTATTTTTAACTGTGTTCTGACACGCCAATGCCAATATAAAATATAAGATAATGGCAGCAGCCTATGCAGCAAAAACAAAATATTGGAACTAATCTTAAAATCACCTTTAACCTCATTTGGAAAATATACCAAAGTTTGTAATAATATTGAAAACTCGTTGTCAACCTTGAGTTTTGTACAAAAGACAATTTGCATCATGTAGTTACTCAGAACAGAAACACTTGGTTGCTTAATCCAGGTTTGATTCTTATTGGAGGGAAAAGAATGTTCTGTGACAAATTTTGGTTTCCAGGCACTTCGTGTTAATGTTTGTAACACATTGATATGCAATATTTTTGTAAATTGGCTCTATATGAGTGGCAAAGTGGCACAGTGGTTTGCCCTGCTGCCTCACAGCGCCAGGGTCCTGGGTTCAATTCCGTCCTCGGGTTACTGTCTTTGTGGAGTTTGCACATTCTCCCCGTGTTTGCATGGGTTTCCTCCATAGTCCAAAGATATGTGGGTGAGGTTGATTGGCCATGTTAAATTGACCCTAGTGTAAGGGGATTAGCAGGGTAAATGTGTATGGTTGCAGGGTTGGGATCTGGGTGGGATTGTGGTCATGCGGACTCGATGGGCCAAATGGCCTCCATCAGCATGTGGGGATTCTATGATCCATAATACTAAATTCACCTTAACAAAATTCAATGTGGAATGTTTAAGATATTAGTATTGCAGTTTGTTCTGTTGTTTAGTCAAAGCATTGCATTCATGTTGAGTTTGTTTAATTGTGCCACCCTTAGAGAGTGATCACGAGGAGATATCATACACAATTCATTTTTACAGTCTTCTCCTGATAATTCAAAGACACCTCTTATGCTTCAAATATCAAATTTATCCAGTAATTTGAATAAAGCATTGAGTAAGTGACTGGAAAGTAGGATTTTAGTGGTTTAATATCCTGAATTATCATATAATTTGAATAGAGTAATTTTGAATTAAGAGGAGTAGACTTTTGAATTCATGAAGCATAAACACCAGCATAAAACCATGTCAAATGCATCATTGTTCCAAATGAATTTGACTTCATGAAGTTAGAACTGATTCTCATACATGGCCAGCATATGTCCTGTTTTAGCACCTTTGTTGCTTTTTCCATAAAATATTTTTCGGACAGAGGTGGAGGGAGGAAGGATTTCTATAGTCCCCTAATTCTGATGTTGGGAGCTCTGTTAAGCAACTAATTTTTTGTCCTCTTAAAAAATTATTACAGACTGGGGCAAAATGGCTGGTAAAGACAGGTGAATGCTTTATGCAGGTGAGCATTTATACAGGTTTCACTGTGTATAGTAAATATCAAATGAATTTAAGGATTCGTGTATAAAACTCTTTAATGCCACATATACATTGATTTATGCGTTTCTGTTTTGTGATCGGAAAACCATTTTTCTATACATAATCTGCAGCAGTCTACACAGCTTTAAATGATGTTTAAACTCTTGCATTTAGTAGTCCTCTTGGAGCCAATCCTATACTGTAGGCATGTTAATTTTAAACAGTTTCATCAGAAATTGCACTTGCGTTGCCATTTCTGCTTCAAAACAAGTTTCTGCCACTAAGTATCGGAGCTCCTTTTAGTGGCGGAAGAAAATTTCTACATCACTGCATTTAATTAGAGGCGTTCAGTATGTAATGTTAATCTAGATTCACTTGTCTATCACAAGTTTGCTGAAAATCTTACGTAAAGTTAATGGTTTTATGCTTTTTCAGGGGCTGGGGGTGATCAATGCAACTAATTATAAATTTTCTGAATCTGTGGTATTGCTTGGCCCTTTTTAATGCGTTGCTGAAGTTTAGTATAGAAGAAAAATGCATTTTGTTTGAATTTGTTTTCTTGCAGGATGGCCGGCTGAAGGAACCAATACATAAACTAAAAGAAGCAATCGGGAAAGCAATGCCACATCAGATGGCAAAGTATCAAGATGACTGCCAGGCTCACAGCCAAGCCAAAATTGCTAAGTATGTGCCATATAGCAATACAGTGGATTGCACTTGCGTTCCGAGCCATACAGCCTCTCCATCCCGTTCAGCTGGATTCTACTCACTTAATCAACCTGGCTCCATATGCCTTAATACGATTGCCTAATAAAAATCCTTCGTTCTCATTTTTGGATGTTTGTTGATCGAGCCTAACACCTGTCTTTTTGGGAAAGGTGGGAGACCAGAAGGGATGGGAAAAGAATTATAGATTTCCTTGCCTTTTGTTTAAATAAATAATTCCTGACATCCCACACAGGCCAGATCTATATTTCTCATTTTCCCTTGTTTAGGGCAAAAAAATCCCCACCCCTTTCCACCCCAGTTAAGCTGTTCCAGTGCAGCTGCAAGCACTGGTGTCAACTTGATATTGTGGAAAATTCCCCAGGTGCATCCTATCTATAACCAAACAGGACGAATCCAATCTGGCCAATTACAGCACCATCAGTTTACTCTTTAAGCATTAGCAAAGTGATACATAAGAAACATAAGAAATAGGAGCAGGAGTAGGCCACCTAGCCCTTTGAGCCTGCCCCGCCATTCAATAAGATCATGGCTGATCTGTCGTGGCTCAGTTCCACATTCCTGCCCTCTCCCCATAACCCTTAATCCCCTCTCTTATCAAAAACCCATCAACCCGCATCTTAAAAATATTTAGCGAGGCAGCCTCCACCACTTCAACGGGCAGAGAATTCCAGAGATTCACCACCCTTTGAGTGAAGAAGTTCCTCCTCAACTCCGTTCTAAACCGCCCCCCCTTTATCTTGAGGCTGTGCCCCCTAGTCCTATTATCCTTTCTGAGCGGGAAGAGTCTCTCCACCTCTATCCTATCCATCCCATTCATCATCTTATACGTCTCAATGAGATCTCCCCTCATTCTTCTAAACTCTAACGAGTACAAGCCTAGTTTATTCAGCCTCTCCTCATAGCTCAACCCCCTCAACTCCGGCATCAGCCTAGTAAACCTCCTCTGCACTCCCTCCAAGGCCAAAATATCCTTGCGTAAGTACGGCGCCCAAAACTGCACACAGTACTCCAGCTGCGGCCTCACTAATGCCCTATACAGCCGCAGCAAGACCTCCCTACTTTTATATTCAATCCCCCTCGCTATGAAGGCCAGCATCCCATTCGCCTTCCTGACCACCTGCTGCACCTGCAAGCTGGGTTTTTGCGACTCATGCACAAGGACCCCAAGGTCCCTCTGCACCGTCGCCTGTTGCAGTTTTTCGCCACGTGATGGAGGTGTCTTCATCAGTGTTATCAGGTGAAACTTGCCATTAACATGCTTCTTGATGCTCAGCTTTGAGTTCCACAATGAATACTCAGCTCCACACTTCATTACACCTTTGGTCTAAATGTGGCCAAAAGAGCTGCATTTGAGAGGTGAGTTGAGAGGGACTGCCCCTGATATCAAGACAACGTTTGACCCAGTGTGGCATCAAGAACCTCTTATCAAAATTGAGGTCAATGGGAGTCGGCCAAATCTTTCCATTTGTTTGAGTCATTGAGGTTTACAGCATGGAAACATACCCTTTGGCCCAGCTGGCCGATGCCACCCTTTTTCTTTTAACAGCTAAGCTAGTCCCAATTGCCTGCATTTGACCCATATCTCTCTATACGCATGTAACTGTCTAAACACTTTTATAAAGAAACATGGTTGAAAATGCATTGACTTAGAAACTGACTTACCACCTATGTACAAATTATGGACACAAGCTTTGTTCCTTTACTAAAGAACTAAATTTAAAGTAAAAGATACTTGTTTTGACATAAATTGGGCATTTCAATGTTTGCATTTTGTCACTTTGCCAATAATCTTGCAAACAAAAAAGCTTTATTTCTAATCTGCTCCTCCAACATCTGTGACATAAATAGTTCTGTAACATAAATGTTCAATGTGGATAATAAACCCCTTTTCAGATAATTAGAAAATATAATATAGTTACTGATCAGCCCAGTAATTTATTTATATGTTTATAAGAAGCATTGAGGCACTGATTAACATTTTGAGTTTTATGAATCCTGATCAATTGTTGATTCAGACTGATCAGTTGGTGAATTTTCAATTTATTTCAAATTTCTGATCTGCAGAATGATGGGGGAAGATAAGGACCAGAAGGAGAGAATGTTCTCTGACGATGATGATGATGAAGACAAGTTGGGAAGAAGAATTGTGGGACCTCGTAAAAAGTTTCACTGGAATGATGAGATCAGGTTGGATATGTTGATTGTTGTAACAGATCATGTAAGGCATTTGTGTCAACAAGTATGCCTTTTAAGTTCATCCGGTTATTATCATTCAGTTCATTACGGATTACATCTTTGCTGCACCGGCTAACTGATGGTGGGTATGTTGGATGACAGGACTGCATAGAACATAGAACATTACAGCGCAGAACAGGCCCTTCGGCCCTGTCAGATCATTCAACTTGGTCGATGGTTAGCAATGTTGTATTACTGATGTCATCAAGGAAAGAGTAAATGAGGTTGGTGGATTTGATGGCCTAAGTGCTGTTAACTTGACATTGATCGTAATGGCAGGATAGAATGGAACAATGGTGGGAGTTGCTTTTGTGAGATCAGCAAGTTTAGATTTGGAGGAGAAAAAAAATATAAAAGAAACCAAGGAGTGCTCTTAAACAAAGATTTGCATTGAGCTTATTGAAATGGGGACATTTAGTCAAGCTTTGTATTTACTGTGTATGTTAAGCACTTTCAATTTGTGTACACTAGATCACGGATTCATTGCAATCAAATAATCAGTAGAAACATTGGTGTAAATGTTTATTTTTACCATGTGGGTGGTAATCTGTCGGAACAATTAATGGTCCATTGTCGAGCTGAGTCACTTTTATTCTATTACTCTGAGCTCCAGCAGGTTGTCATGCTTGCGGTGAAGGTGAACACTTGGTCTGTGTGCCTGAACCACATGGTCTTAAAATAGCAGCACTTGATAATGTAGACTTCAAAATTTCCAATTGTTTCATTATATATATGTGTGATTGTTAAACAGTGCTGATTTTTGACCATTTTGTGTGTTGAATTCACAATTTGTAAATAAGCTGAATGAAGTCCAAAGATGTGCGGGTTAGGTGGATTAGCCATGCTAAATTGCCCCTTAATATCAGGGGTACTAGCTAGGGTAAGTACATGGGGTTGTAGAGATAGGGGCTGGGTGGGATTTGGTTGGTGCAAACTCAATGGACCGGATGGCTGCCTTCTGTACTGTAGGATTCTATGAACTCATTTTGCAACACTCTTTGCACCTGGAGGATGCAAAGATCACTTAGATCAAGACTTGAACATGAAATCAGAGCAACCAAAGAAAGTGTCACACTCAGCGAAAGTGCAGGCTGTGTTATGCTTTCCTCATGTTCTATTAGTGTACTCAGCAAACGGAATAATGGTGTTATATGCATGCACAATTTGGAAATATGGAATTAATCACCTTCATATTGTAAAGTGGAGTTGAGATTTTGGCCACCACCCATTCTCAGGGAATCCTCTCCAAATTTGGAAAACAAAAAATTTTGCGCAATCAAGATGATTTACTGGCAGAACAGTGATTAGCACTGCTCCCTCATAGCACTAGGGACCCAGGGTCACCATATGTGTGGAGTTTGCATGTTCTCTCCATGTCTGTGAGCACTTCCTCTGGGTGCTCCCATTTCCTCCCACACTCCATAGATGTACCAGTTAGGTGGATTGGCCATGCTAAATTGCCCCTTAGTGTCACAGGGACTGGTTAGGGCAAATGCATGGGGTTGTGGGGATAGGGCTGGGTGGGATTGTGGTCAGTGCAGACTTGATGGGCTGAATGGCCACCTCCTACACTATAGGGATTCTATGAGAGAGTTAACGTATCCTAGTTGCATTTTTGAAACATGTTAATATGCCTTTAGGTGAAATTTAGCAATAAATCAGCTATGTTTAATATGCAAGTATTGTGTATCGAGCAGTTAGGAACAATTCCTTCCATGGGCCAGGATCTCGTATTGAAGTTATGTCTGGACGATGAATCCTGACCAGTGAGAGAAAATGCAATGTGGTTGATGTTCTCGTGGTAGTCTATGTCCTTGGGATTTTGATATTTTGTCCCGCCACTTCTTCACTCTTCTTTATTATGTTGCGGCAACAGGGACTTGCTGTGTACTGTGGTGAGGACAAAAATGGCTTGCTATGAGCAGGAGAGAAACAAGTCCCAAGCTGCAGAGGACTACCTAAAGGCTTTTCTTGAATCAGAGGTGAAACCACTCTGGCCTAAAGGATGGATGCAAGCAAGGTATGTGGCAAAGGTGTATGTTTTGTTTTCATTCTTTATTATTGATCCTCTGAAGTAGTTCTCGAACTGATAACGTAGTCCCATGCAGTGTGCCACATGTGCTGTTCAAGCGTTCTGTGCACCTGTAGATAAATGAGCCGACCTTGCTTCATAATATAAAATCATTCAAATGTTTGGAAGCAATCAACTAAGATGGAATATTACTAAGTTCAGAGTTGTTAAATGAACAGTCCATTCTCCGAGTGAGAATGAGCATTAATAAGGTACTAGCTTCTCTATCAGCTGGTGCCTACAAAAGTAAGCTGGAGTGCCTGTGTATGTTCTTGAAGGTTGTCCTTTTCATACTATGTAGAATCCTATACTCAGGCCAGACTTGGAAAGGGAAGCGAGTGACAGTGGCAAAGGGTTTATTTAGTTTCTTCATTTATTAGTCACAAGTAAGGCTTACATTAACATTGCAATGAAGTTGCTGTGAAATTCCCCTCGTTGCCATGCTCAGGCACCTGTTTGGTTCAATGCACCTAACCAGCACGTCTTTTGGACTGTAGGAGGAAACTGGAGCACCTGGAGGAAACCCGCGCAGACGTGGGGAGAATGTGCAAACTCCACACAGTTTGTGTAACTCAAGCCAGGGATTAAACCCAGGTCCCTGGTGATGTGAGGCAGCAGTGCTAACCACTCTGCTAGCAGGCAGGTGTGCGTGATCATGGTTCAAAGCTTCGAGAATTCACTTTTACCACCACTTTTGACCACTGTTGCTGCGTGACTTGGCTGGGCACGCTCTGCCTTTAGGTGGACAAAACTACTCCCATCCCTGGATTAACACCTTCAGAGAAGGTCTTTATTCCAGTGTCTTGTTTCGCAATTTTGACTCTGCAATGGAAAGGGCACCAGGATTTAAATGGCTGCATGTACAGTGATGCTAACGCACCTACAGTGCTGCCCCCTTAAAATTATATCTACTGAAACTGAATGTCAGTTTAGTTCCTAAACTTTTTAGCTGCTGTTTGCTGCAATGCATTTTCCCCAGACTACCAAGCTATATTCTCTGTTTGTTATTCTGTACCAATAGCATGCACAGAATTACATAGAAAATGAAAAGTATAAACATTATTAAATACGCCTTTCTGATTTTTGGTGTCCTTACCACAAAGAAGAAAAGATTTGAGACTTTAAATAAATCTTACTTAAGACTAAGACTTAATTAAAACTCTTTCTGCATAAGAACAGAAAATTCTGGAAACACTCAACCAGTCAGGCTTCACCTTTTTGTTTCAGGAACAACTATAAAAGAAGCAGCTTCTTAGAATCCCTACAGTGCAGAATGAGGCCTTTTGGCCCATTGAGACTGTACTGACTACAAGCCCTACCCCCATAACCCCATGCATTTACCTTCATGACATTACGGAGCAATTTAGCATGGCCAGTCCACCTAACCTGCACGTCTTTGGACTGTGGGAGGAAACCGGAGCACCCGGAGGAAACCCACGCAGACACGGGGAGAATGTCTGTGTGGAGTCTTCACAATGACCCAAGCCAGGAATCGAACCCAAGCCCCTGACGTGTGAGGCAGCAGTGCTTAGAAAAAAAAATTTCATTAAATAATTTTTATAATAACATAAACACCTGTCCAGGATTGCAAGTAGAAGCCCAGGCTACAGAATAAAATCTTTAAGATCAATGATTCTGCAAGTTTATCATCAGTTGAATCTCCCAATATCTTCAGCATGGGCACTGAGCTAGAAATCTACATAGAACCCTACAGTGCAGAAACAGGCCCTTCGGCCCATCGAGTCTGCACCGAACACAATCCCACCCAGATCCTATCCCCATATCCCTACACATTTACCTGCTAATCCCTCTAACCTACACATCCCAGGACACTAAGGGGCAATTTTAGCATAGCCAATGAACCTAACCCGCACATCTTTGGACTGTGGGAGGAAACCGGAGCACCAGGAGGAAACCCACACAGACACGAGGAGAACGTGCAAACTCCACACAGGCAGTGACCCGAGCCGGGAATCGAACCCAGGACCCTGGAGCTGTGAAGCAGCAGTGCTAACCACTGTGCTACCGTGCCGCCCCATATCTTGAAATATCTTGAAACAACTTCTAACAATGATTGCAACTTGGCATGGATTGTGTCTGAGTTGTTTAAAGCGTTGTTATGTGATCCACGTGGTATAAAAAATAAGGAAGAAAGGCACAATATATTTGGATTTGTTTTTCCTCGACAGAACGTTATTCAAAGAAAGCAGGAAGGTACATGCTCATGTCACCTCAATACCGTGAGTATTTGCATCTTCTGTGCTCTTGTGCATTTACTGTCCTTTTTTTCAATACAAGCCGCTTTAGTGATGTGTCAGCTAATCCAACTGAGAGAAACTCATTCACAAAGTGTTAAAATGATGTCTAACATTACTGAATTAAAGTTTAATGTGTTTGCATACTAAGACACACAGTCTTTTCTGAAGACCATCTGAGATAGATTTTCCTGTGAACTGTCTGGCCAGGGAACTGATGGAGTGACTTACTAGTTCTTTATAGAACTGCCTTATTTTCATTCCGTTGAAGTCCACTTCACCAAATCACCACCCAGACAGTAATTGCCATTTTGGGTGTAATATTGCAATGCCACATTATTGCAGAAAATGGCTTTGTTCACCCATCTGATATTGTTACTAATTGGAACCATATATTACTCAGAAAGGGCAATGTGACACCATAAGTCATTTGGGGAAAAGAATTCAGACCATTTTAAGTTGCTGTTCTATTTCCTTCCCTCTCTTTCCCCTCTCTCACCCTTCTTTTGTGACATCTCCGTCCTGGGTATTTTACCCACTCTGCCTGGCCTCGAACTACTCTGTCCATCCTGGACTCTTATCTTCACCTCTTGGAGGTAGTACAGCACAGGTTCACTAGAACGGTTCCTGGGATAAGAGTCGTAGAATCAGTTTCCTGTAATGAGAGCCATAGAATCCTATAGTGCAGAAGGAGGCTATTTGGACCATGAGTCTACACAGACCACAATCCCATACATTTTCCCTATCAAGTCCTTCTGACACTAAGGGGCGATTTAACGTGGTAAATCCACCTAACCTGCACATCTTTAGAATGTGGGAGGAAACTGGAGCACCCAGAGGAAACCCATGCAGACATAGAAGAATGTGCAAACTCCACAAAGTCAGTGATCCAAGCTGGGAATCAAACCTGCCACTGTGTGGCAGCAGTGCTAGCCACCATGCTGCCTGCTGAGAGGCTGAGTAAATTGGACCTCTATTCCCCAGAGTTCAGAAGAATGAACTCGTTGAAGAATACAAGATTGGGGCTTGATAGGTAATGCAGAGGGTGTTTTTCCTTGGTGAGTCTAGAACGTGAAGGCACAACCTCAGGATAGGGTGTCATTCGCTTGCTTTTGAGATGAGGAGAAATTTCTTCCCTGAGAGGATTGTAAATTTCTATCCCAGTATGTTGTGGATGTTCCAGCATTGAGTGTTGTCTATTCTGCCTGTTACTTACATTCTCAGCATTCCAGTTTTTCTCTCTCCCTCACAGAAGTGTTGAAAGCAGCCCTACTCCCTGCCACTCTGTATCCATTCAACCAGATTAGAGACAGCGCACAACTTTATTCAAATTGCTTTTTAACTTTGAGCAACACAAGATGAGATTGATCATGGTATTTGACATTGTGTTGTTGGAAGATACAGATAACAAACTGCAAACTAACTTTGATTGCATTTTAATTTAGAACAAAGAAGAAAGTCATTGCTGCCCCAAAGACTAAAACGAAGGTAAGTGCAACTGGTGTACTGGGGACGAGATCCATTTGAAAAACATTTTGTTGGAATACTAATCCTCCAGCATTTGACCCTTGTATCCCAAATGTCTGAGTTTTTTGGCGTAATGATAGTTCCCAAGATAGGACAGATTAAAAGAATTGAACTTCTTATGTATAAACCAAGTAATTATGCCATTTAATTCTGGACCTGTTCCATGTTGTATCCGAGTTGGGAGAAATTTATCTTGGCTCTGTATTTGGAAACGTATCCCTCAGCACTGGAATACTTTAGCAAACACTAAAATCCAGTTTGAGCATTGATTATTTAGGAAGTACTTTTGAATTCTTAAATAAATGTAGCTGTGGGGTTCTTTCACTCCTGTAAGCATTTATCATCATTATCATCATGTGTACTCCATCTAAAGGCAGGATCTTGGCTCAGTCTTTCCACATCTCTCTATCCTGTGCCATTCTTTACATTTGACAATAACGTTCTCCAATTTTCAAGCCATCCAACATTCTCTTCCACCTTGTTACTCTTCTTCCTTGAAATCTTCCTTCCACAATGTCTTTTACAAGTTTTTAGGGAGACAGTCATCATGTTACTGGGCTAGTAGTACCGCGGTCCAGGCTAATGTGGGTTCTGATCGCACCATGGCAGCTGGAGGAATTTGCGTTCAATCAATAAACCAGGAATATAAAGCTAGTCTCCATAATGGTGTCCATCGATTGTTGCAAAACCACGTCTGGTTCACCAATGTCCGTTTGGGAATAAGATCTGCCATCCTTACCCAGTATGGCTTACATGTGGCTTCAGACCCACATGTGGCTTCAGACCCATGTGGTTGACTCTTAACTGCCCTCTGAAACATCAAGGCTTGCAGCTCAGTTTTTTATCCATTATTGTCACAAGTAAGTAGACTTGCATTAACAAGGAGCAATTAGGGATGGGATGGACAACAAATATTGGCCTTGCCAGCAACACCCACATCCCACAGAAGAATAAAGGGAAAGAAGTCTGCTTTCTGTTGGAATGTGTTTCAGTTTCTCAGAGAAACCCAGTTTTTCTGCCTCTTCCCAATTGTGTTCAACAAATTACTTTGTTCAATCGGTTACTCGTTTCATTGTTTGTCTCTTTTTATGGTCCAGCTGATTCTTTCCTTTCTCCTTCAAAAGGGCATTTCAGAACTTTTTAACAAGTTTATTTGCTTTTTCCGAAAGGGTGAAGTCTCACATCCATGCAACACAACACCCAAGCTCTTTACAAGTCACTTTTTGAGTTATTTATTCAGCTTTCTGTTCAGCAGCTGTCTCTTTTTGCTAAATATAACCTTTTTGATTTATACATGATGATGGTGAAATTCGCCTTTTGGTGTGTCCATTTGGTCATCTTTTATGTAGGAGTTTGTACATTAGTTTTGTGAACTACTTTAGTGTGCAATGCAAAAGGCATTTTCAAAGAAAAGGCTTACTGCTGCACATTCAAAAGGCCTGATAAAAATCACCAGGTGATGCTCTACCTAGGCAGAGATACAAAATATTAGTTACTAATCTATCACAAAAGTGCAAGCTAAATTGTAATGAAATGTCCAATCTAAGTACAAATAAAGTACCGTTTCTTGTACACAAGTTTAAATAATCAACTCTGTTTTAGATATAAATAAAATTAAAAGAAGTAGTTTCACGTGGTATCTGTGAAGGCGTCACAAACACCAGTTCATGGTGGTGTATGTTTTTGCGTTTTGAATCATGTGAGGAGTCATGTGAAATTCCCAGTGAGGATAACAGAACAAACAGTTACTAAAGAAAACGCATACACGTGACTAGAGCTATAACACTCGAAGACAATTAAATATATGGACTACTAAACGCACCATTTATGTAGCAATTATCCCTTGCTCCAATATACATATATATTTTATATGTGAGACCCCTGAACTCAAGACTTTCCCACTCCAAACAACATCCAAATTAAATAAATCTATCAGTCAAATCCAGTTTATAGTTACCATTCAATGCAAGGTAGATAATTGAGTCTGGGAAACATATTTTCCTAGTGCAGCAAAGATATTGAAACTGCCATTGTGAATGTTTCTGCACTGTTTTGGCTCTATGACCTCTTAGATGTTAAAATGATCTCTCAGACTCTGAGCTACAAAACTAGCTTCACCAGTCCTTGGAGGTTATAATGTCGCCTTGGCTACTAGATGTTAAATTTAGCCTGCCTGCTTCTCCAGTTACTAGCAATTGTACCCTGGTTCCTCTGTGATTTTCCCCTTTTTTGTATTTGGGCCATCTGCATCTCTTACTTTGCGTGACTCGCAAAATTAGCATCTCCACACCTTCATGGATCTCTGAGTTATCTAGATAAGCTATTTCCCTGATAGCAATTTATACCTGATTCTGTCTGCTAATCTCTTTACTGGGAAAAGTCGCATCTCATCATCCATTTGAATACTGACTATTGTTGTCACTCGGCAGATCCATAACAAAAGAAAAATAGTTTGACAAAGGACGTTACTGAATGAGGAATGAAGTGCAATATGAATATGACTTTAAGGGGGTTTAACATGAATACTTTTTTCTTTTACAGGATCAGTTCCTCAAGACTGAACGAAAACTGCAGCAAACGAGTATCCCAATTCATTGCAGTAATGCTGGTTCCATTGTGCAAGGATCGTGCACGCCACCTGTCACTCCAGTTAATGTGTCCGTTTCTTCCAGTGCTGCTCAGAGTTCCAGTAATACGACAACTCCTCAGTCGTTCAGTTTAGACGATTCCCTCGATGAGGATCTACCCAACAACCAGCCATCTCTGGAAGACGTGTCTGTCGCATTAGCAGCTCTAAATGATGCTGCAGGAGGCACCAAGAACTTCAGTTCTTTAGTATCAAATTCACCGAGTGACAAAGTGGCAGTGGCCATGTCTTCGGAAGAGAAGAAACATGTACAAAAAGTTCCGGCTCCCCCTTCTGCTCCCTCACCTGTTACTCAGTCACATTCACCCCTCAATCTTTTAGCTGAACAGGCATTAGCTTTGGGACAGTTGTCTCAGGAAAGGACTTCAGAAAGTACCACTAGTCTTATCACTGCTTTTAAAAACCATTCTTCAGCGAACAGCAAAGGTTTCACAGAGACTCTCCAAAACAAGCCGAAGCATCTTGGTGTGCAACGTACGTCACAGACTCAAGTTCAAAACCAGGTGTCAACGCAGGCTGCGAAACAGTACCACCAGACCAGCTCGCATCAGAAAAACTTCATGTCATCACCATCCTTTAGCATAAGCAAACTGCAAAGCAGTTCTCAGACTAAAGCGACTAGTCAGTTGCAACAGCGGCCATTAATCCAGCACCTAAAAACCTCAGCAAGGACTCAGAGTTTTCATTCTGTCTCCTCATCTCTAGCAAGTAATATACAGACTTCTCCCAGTCCTCAAAGAACACTTGGCACTTCAGTAGCTTCTGTCAGTTGTACGGCAAAACATACCAACTCTCAGAACTCTGCAAATCAGACTTTCAAGTCTCCGATGACTGTTGTCACAGCAGCAAAACATTCTACCCCTCCCAATAACCCTATTCAGAACATAGCAAGTATTCAAACCTCTGTGTCCAGTAGCACTCATTTAAACAGACAGTCTCCATCTCCAGGACAAGCATTAAATCGGCAGTCGCCTAATATCAGTGTAAAGAAGCCTTCAGTTTCTCAGAAACTTACTCTAGTGGCCCCTCCAGGTGGTAGTAATGGAGACTCAAGTAGTGGGACACAGGGTGTAGCTAAACTCCTAACTTCTTCTCTTAAATCTTCAGCTGTTAATAGTTCCACAGCCACAGGAGCAATGCTGGTGAGTGTAAACAGAAACATCTAGATTTATTTTAAACATACATTGGATTTATTATTGGATAAAATCAAATCGCTAATATGCTGGAATCTGAAACCTGAAGAAAATCTCAGCAGGCCTGGCAGCATCTGTATGGAGAGAAAAGAGCTGAAGCTTCCAATCGAGATGACCCTTTGACAAAGATGCTGCCAGACCTGCTGAGATTTTCCATCACATTTTTATTTAGGTTTCATCATTGTTGGAGAGGAGGAATTAAAAAGCTATGCTTAATATGCCGTTTGAATTTTAATTTTAATATCTCTTGCTATTTGAATGTTGTTTGTTGCTTTTCCAGTTTTTAGGTTAGGCCAGTTGTTGCCACTTATTCAAATTAGAGTTTGTGGCTCTTGTCCATGTTTGGTTATTTTGTGCATTTGATCATATATATGTGCATTAAGATTTTACTTTTTTGAAACGTTTTCTTTACTTTCAGAAACCGGGGAGTGGGTCAATAATTTGTTGTCTCATTCTCACATAAAAGTCCTATCTCACTGATTTCCTTCCTTAACTTGGGTCCTTTCTCTAGCCTGTAAGAATCAAGCAATTATCCTGTATAGTTATACCTCCTTTCTAAATGATTATATTCAGCAGTTTAGATAAGGTTGGCCTGTGGACCTGCAGAGGTTTTGCACCTAATGTGTTGCCATAATATTTGGCGGCACGGTGACATAGCAGTTAGCATTGCTGACCCACAGTGCCAGGGACCTGGGTTCGATTCTGGCCTCGGGTCACTCTCTGTGTGTAGTTTGCACATTCTCCCTGTGTCTGCGTGGGTTTCCTCCCTGTGCTCCAGTTTCCTCCCACAGTCCAGAGATGTGTGGGTTAGGTCAATTGACCATGCTAAATTGTGTCTTAGTGTCAGGGGGCCTAGTCAGGGTAAATGCATGAGGTTATGGGGATAGGGCCTGGGTGGGATTGTGGTCAGTGCAGACTCAATGGGCCAAATGGCTTCCTACTGCACTGTAGGATTCTACGATTGCCAGTTATGTAAGCATTATAAAGCTGAATTGGGATTACCATTCTGAATCGCTTTGCTTAGCTTGTGAAGTATGTAAATGGATCCTTTTGAGATATCTGCACAACTCTAATCCTGATCTCCTTCACAGCTCCAATTTTGATTACTTCAACATTGGTGGATTTACCTTCAGCTGCTAAGGCCCTAAGTTCTGGAATTTGTTAAGTGCAGCGTTGTTGATCTACCTGAATGCACATTTAGCATTTCTCTTATGTACAAGTAACAGTTGGCTTTGACTTGCTGTTGAATCATGTTACGTAACCTAAAAATGCACAAAATGTGTAAATCTGTTGAAAGCGTAAGGCAATAATTTTCTCCCCTTTCTGATATATTTCCCAATATAATCTGTCTTCAAGCCAGGTTTTAGATAGAGACAAGTGCAAAAACATCAAGGTTACTGTTACAAGAATCGACCCTCCCAAGTTTCATTCAATTTTCTTTTAGTAATGAAACTCTACTGGGCTATGGTTTCATAGTGGGAATCCTGCTGGACTAGTAATGCAGCGGTCCAGGCTAATGCCCTCCGCACATGGCCGTTTGGTGGAATTGAAATTCAGTTGGATAAGAACATAAGAAATAGGAGCAGGAGTAGGCCATCTAGCCCTTCGAGCCTGCCCTGCCATTCAATAAGATCATGGCTGATCTGTCGTGGCTCAGTTCCATAAAAAGAAAGAAAATATGAATTTGATAGGTAGTTTTAGTAATGATGTCACAAAGCTATCATGACTGTCGTATGCACCCCGTTGGTTCATTTTTGCTGTTAAGAGAGTTGAGGATTTTGACCCTGGGACAGTGAAGGAACAACTATATAGTTCCAAGAAAACATTGAAGATCAGGGTATTCCCATGTATCTGCTGCCCTTGTGGTTTGAGGTTGTAGGTTGGAAGGTGCTGTCAAAGGAGGCTTGTTAAATTTGTTGCTGTGCATTTGTATTTGGTTCACACTGTTGCCACTTTACATCAGTGGTGGAGAGCATGAATGTTTAAGTTGGTAAATGGGTGCGAATTCAAGTGGACTGCTTTGCCCTGGATGTTGTTGAGTTTCTTGTGTTGTTGGAGCTGCACCCATCCAGGCAAGTGGAGAGTATTCCATCACACTACTGACTTGTGCCTTTTAGATGATGGACAGGCTTTAGGGAGTGAGGAGATGAACTACTCACTGCAGAATTCCCAGTCTCTGGCCTGCTCTCAAAGCCACAGTATTATATGACTGGTTCAGCTTTTAGTCAGTGATAACCCCAGAATGATGGTCGTGGGAGATTCAGTGATGGTAATGCTTTTGAATATCATGGAGAGAATAGTTAGATTCTCTTTGTTGGAGGTGGTCACTGCCTAGCATTTGTGTGGCACAAACATTTCTTGCCACTTGTCAGTCCAAGCCTCAATATTGTCAGTGCCTTGCTATTTGTGAACAAATATCCAAGGAGTCGTGAATAATGCTGAACATTGTGCAATCATCAGCAAACATCCTCACTTTTATTCATTCAATGTAGGCTTTGCTAGCTAGGCCAGCATTTTGACCTGGTGATAGTGAAGGAATGACAATATATTTCCAAGTCAGGATGGTGAGGGACTTGGAGAGGAGCTTCCAGGTGATGGTGTTCCTATGTATCCGCTGCTTTCGTCCTTCTGAATGGTAGTGGTTGTGGGTTTGGAAGGTGCAGTCTGAGGGCCTTGGTGAGTTCCTGCAGTGCAACCTGTAGATAGTACACACTGCTGCTACTGTGTGTCAGTGCTGGAGGGAGTGAATGTTTGTGGATGGGGTGCCAATCAAACTGGTTGCTTTATTGATGTTGTTGGAGCTGCACCCATCCATTCAGGAAAGAGTATTCCACCACACTCCTGACATGTGCCTTGTAGATTGTAGACAGGTCTTTGGGGAGTCAAAAGATGAGTTACTCACTGCAAGATACCTAACCTCTTGACCTGCTTTTGTAGCCACAACAGTGGTATGGTTGGTCTAGTTCAGTTTCTTGTCAGTGGTAACCCTCTCCTCCCCAACAATGTCTCTTGATTTGATGGAAGGAAAGTCATTGGTGAAGAAACTGAAAATGATTGGGCCTAGGACATTGCTTTGAGGAATTCCTGCCATGATCTCTCTGGGTCTGAGTTGATTGACCTCCAATAACCACAACCATGTTCCTTTGTGTTAAGTACAATTGACCAGTGGAGAGTTTTCCCTCTGATTCCCATTGACTTGAGTTTTGCTAGGGCTCCTTGATGCCACACTTGGTCAACTGCAACCTTGATGTCAAGGTCAGTCACTCTCACCTCACCTTTCTATTTAAACTCCTCTTTTCCATATTTGGACCAAAGCACATTCAGGAATTGACAAGGTATTATATAGATATACAGCTCTAAAATGAGCTACCTGAGAACTCAGTATGAAAGATGACCGTCTAAATGCTTTCACCACTAAAAGGAAATGGCATTTATTTATTGAGTTTCTGAAAATGTCGATCTGTTAACCAGCAATTCCTTTCAGGTAATATTGTGCAAAATCAAGTATGCTTATATTGCATTGCTTTCAAGCTGTCAAAATAACAGTGTACAATCAAGGTGAACTGAAGCTTTAATTAAATGAAGATTTTAAATATTGATGTACGATTGGCATTTATGTTGATATTTTCTGTCTTAGTCTCTGCAGGCTACCACAGGAGCACCACTACTTGCCAGCTCTCCATCCTTGAGTCTTCTGTCACCTTCCTTTAATACAGCAAACCAGAAAATAACTTCAGCAACCCTGAGCCAAGCCTCACTCGGGATGATGCCAGGCATTGTTCCTATGCACTTTACCTTTCCCACGGTTTTAACGTTAGGCTCAGACTCTACACCAAAATCCGCCGTATCGACAGATGCAATAGTCACGGGACCTGCCCCAGGGACATTCCACCACGGCCTTGCACATAGTAAGTTTTATGTTATGGAGGGCGAATCACGAGTCCACCTTGCTGTTTGAGCTCTCATGCAACACTATTCTGTGGCAGCATTCACAGGAGTGAAAGTACAGAGTGCCATCCCCTTCAGAATTTAGAGTGCACGTCAGAATATAATAAAGTGATTATTCTTCTGTTTGAAATGTGTTACTGTTCCTCTGTGAATATTCATGTACTGAAGGGAAATGCTGGTGACCTGATTGAACAAATCGGCTTGGTTGAACCCAAATGTTTGCTGTAAAAACCACGCTTTAGTGATTGTGAACTGTTGGAATCAGTAACTCCCAGCCATTTATTCATAAATGTATTCTCAGTTGATAGTATTACATGACATATTCAAATAAGGGCTACATGGTGGCACAGTGGTTAGCACTGCTGTCTCTCTGTGCCAAGGACCTGGATTCAACTCTCAGCTTGGGTCACTGCCTGTGCGAGTCTGCACATTCTCCCCATGTCTGTGTGGGTTCCCTCCAAGTGCCCCAGTTTCCTCCCACAGTCTGAACAGATTGTTCACAACTTTGCGAGTCATAGTTGATCCCAAGATGAGTTTCCCACCTCGTCATCACGTCACTTTGACCTTCGTTATGTTGCCCAATCTCTGACTATGCTGAAACCCCCCCATCCTGCATTTGTTACTTCTAGCCTCAACAATTCCCGTGTACTTCTAACCAGCCTCTCCGAGTCTACCCTCTATTAACTTGAGATTATCCAAGGCACTACTGCCTGTATCGTAACTCACAGCAAGTCCTGTGCATCCAGTACCCCTATGCTTGCCATCAGAATTAAGCAATACCTAACTTTTAAATTCCCATCATTCTTTCCAAATCCCACTTTAGCCTGGTGCCTCTCTATCCCTGATCTCCTCCTGCCCTGGCCACTGCTATTACTACTACTAATAGTCCCTCCTCGTCCAACCTGGCTCGATTGTGCCCTGCAGATATTTAACATTTATTTTGTTTGGGAGATGTAAGCATTGCTGGCAAGGCTGGTACTGATTGCCTATATATGTTTTCTCTTGAGAAGATGGTAACGAACAGTCCTTGCAGCAACTTCCACATTGTGGGTTAAGAAGTTCCAGGATTGATCCAGTGACTGTGAAGGAATGACGGTATGGTTCCAAGTCAGGATGGAGTGTGACTTGGAGGGGAATTTGTAGATAATGGCCTTCCCATCCGTTTACTCCCCCCGGTGGTGGATTTGGAAGGTGCTGTCATGAGAGCCCTGGCGAGTCTCTGCTGTGCATCTGATAAAATGGTACCCCTGCCATCAAACACTGGTAGTGGAGGGAGGGAATATTTTAGGTGAGGTTATAGCGATAGGGTCTGGGTGGGATTGTTGTTGGTGCAGGCTCAATAGGCCTCCTTCTGCATTGTAGGAATTCTAGGGAATCTATTTTGATGATTTTGCACATATGCCTCTAATAATTACTTTCCTGATGGGCCTAAGGGAGTGGTTGGGATTGACAAAACAGCAGATCTTGACTATATGACTGGCTAGTTGTGCCATCAACCAGTGAAAAGGAATTCTGGCAAGTATCATCATCAATGAATGCTAGGAATTAAAAATTAAATCTTAAACATTTGTCCCTTCCACCACCGATGCATTGTGGCAGCAGTGTGTTCCAGTTATAAGATGCACTGTAGCAACTCCTCCTATCTTTAACAGCACCTTCCAAACGCATGACCTCGGCCACCTAAAACAAGGGCACCAAATGCACTCGAACACTACCACCTCCCAAGTTTCCCTCCAAACCACAAACCGTCCTGACTTGGAAATATGTCACCGTTTCTTCACTGTCAATGGGTCAAAATCCTCGATCTCCTTTCCTAATAACACTGTGGGTGTGTCTGCATCACAAGGATTGCAGCTGTTCAAAAAGGCAGCTCACCGCCACCTTCTCGGGGGCAGTTAGTGATGGACAGTAAATGTTGGTCTAGCCATCAATGCCCACATCCCATGAACTTTAATCCAGAGTTTCTCAGAGAGGGACTGTTCACCGAAAGTTAGTAAAAAGTTAAAATAAAAATGTTATTCTGTAAGCTTAATCCTTTTGTGATGTATGTTAATGTATACTATAATTACACCTTGTTTCTTGAGCAAAAGTGACCAGGAATTATTGAGTCTGGAAAAAAGAACTTTATCAAGAAGGTGTTTGGTGTGTATGGGGATTAAAGTTAAAATTGAATTAATTTACTGTATTTCTTGCTCATTATATTGAGTGGGAACAGTGATTCAGTCGATACACTCTGGCCTCGCAGTCAGAAGGTTGTGAATTCTAGTCCCACTCCAGAGACTTGAGCATGAAAATGTAGGCTGCTGCTCTACTGCACATTGATGGTATCCTATACTACAGTGAAGTGGCACAGTGGTTAGCACTGATGCTTCACAGCACCAGGGACCTGAGTTAAATTCCGGCCTTGGGTCACTATCTGTGGAGCTTGCTCGTTCTCCCCCTGCCTGTGTGGGTTTCCTCCCCCACTCTAAAGATGTGCAGGTTAGGTTGATTGGCCATGCTAAATTGACCCTAGTTTCAGACGTATTAGCAGGGTAATTATGTGGGGTTAAGGGAATAGGGCCTGGGTGGGATTGTGGTTGGTACAGACTCGATGGGCCAAATGGCCTCCTTTCACTGTGGGGACCCTCTGATTCAGTGTCCAAAAGACATGCTGGTTAGGTGCATTGGCTATGTGCTAACTTCCCCTTCAGTGTTTAAAACGTTTGCGGCGGTGTGGGCTCGTTGGGCCGAAGGGCCTGCTTCCCGTGCTGTGTTGTTCTTTGTTCTTTATTTATTATTGTCACAAGTAGGCTTACATTAACATTGCAGTGACGTTACTGCGAAAATCCCCTTGCGGCCACAGCTCGGTGCCTGTTCACAGGTGCCAGTATGTGGTGACTAGAGGTTATAGCAGATTAATTGGTTGCAGTGTTAATGTAAGCCTACTTGTGACACTAATAAATAAACTTTAAACTGTTGGAGGTACGGTCTTTTAGATGAGATGTTAAACTGAGGCTCTGTTTGCACACTTGGGTAATTGTAAAGTGTCTCATGGCACTATACAGAAGACAAGCAGAGTGGTTATCCCCAGAGACCTGGCCAATATCTAGCCCTCAATCAACATCACAAAAGCAAGTTCCCCAAAGCAGCAATGTGATGATGATGACTCTGTATATCTGGTCATCATCATCACACTGCTCCTTTGGGGACCTTGCTTTGTGCAAATTAGTTTGTGTCTCCTGCATTGACTACACTGCAGTAGGCACTACACCAGTTGCTTAATCACTGAAGATAAGCATTCGGGTGCAGCAGGCCATTTAAAAAAAAGCCAATGATATGTCAGTAAGGAGATTTGTGTGCAGGAGCAAGGGATATCTTGCTGCAATTATACAGGGCCTTGGTGAAGTTTGGAATATTGTGGACAGTTTTGGTCTCCCTTCCTGAGGAAGGATGCTTTTCTCTAGAGGGAGTGCAGAGAAGGTTTACCAGACTGATTCCTGGGGTGATGGAACTGCCATGAGAGTTTGAATTGGTTAGCATTCTGTTCTCGAGTTCAGAAGAACAAGGGAGGATTTTGTAGGAGCTTATAAAATTCTAACAGAGTTACGCCAGAAGGATGTTCTCAATGGTGGAGGTATTCAGAACCAGGGATCACAGCCTAAGGATATAGGGTAGACCATTTAGGGCAGAGATGAGAAATTTCTTCACCCAGAGAGTGGTTGGTGTATGGCATTCACTACCACGTAAAGTAGTTGTATATTTTCAAGAAGCAGTTAAATATAGCTCTTGAGGTGAAGGGGGTCAAAGGATATTTGGGGGAGAGGCAGGATCAGACTATTGAGTTGGATGATTAGCCATAACTATAATGAATGACAGAACAGGCTTGAAGGGCCAAATTGTCTCCTCCTGCTCCTATTTTCTATGTTTATGCTTCTGAAAGTACTTAACTAAAGGCTTTGGATATTCTAAGGTTGTGAAAGGTGCTACATGAATGCAGGTCTTTTTTTCAAAATATACAGCAATGTAACTCCTCGATTAATTTGCTGTTTCACGCAATTATTGCGGAAATACAGTGGAGATCCATGGGTAAACACTTCATTCTTAAAGCAATGTACTTTGTTTGATGATTGGTAGATTGATTGTCTTTGCTTTCTGCTGTTTTCATCTCTCAACTGTCCCTCAGCTGCACCTTTGACATCGAAATAGCCACTGAGGCACCGTAATACTGATGGCATCAAATCACTTTCTCACCTTATAAAGCAGTGAATGTGCTCGTTATTGCAGATGTGCTGTGCTGAAATAGCTAATCACTAAATTGCATGCCGTGGCTTTCCACTCTTGCCAATCAGCTCTTTCTCTCTCTCTTTCCATCCTCCAGGTATTTTTGCTGGCTTACACACAACCCCTCACCATGCAGTGCAGCTTCCACACGCAGTTTTGCCCACCCACATACAGCAATCTCTCCAAGGTAATATACCACGTGACTCTCTCTCCACTGTGTCTACCCCAACATGATGGCAGATTGCTAAATATTGTACTTCGTGTGTACGTTTTTTGTCACTTATTCTTTTCAAATGTTTGTATATTTTTTCTTATTTTAACGATAGTTTGATATGCTGACAAAATGTTAAGGGAAAATGTTGGCCATGGGAGCCTGTAATTACAGCTTCATGATGCTTGTTTTATACTGTACAGTATGGGTTGTTATCTTGTCTTTCTCTTTGTTATATTTGTTAGGAGCGGTGTTCAGTTTCCGAAAAGGAGCTGTATTTCTTATTTTGCAAGTGCCTGGGTTAAAACTAAAATATTAAGTTTATATCACTACCAAAGCTGCTTAATAGTTTTTTTTAAGAAGTTTGGTATAGTGCTCCTGATAAAATTGAGAGGCATAGATAAGGTTGACAGAATCTTTCTCAGCATTGAATTGTCTAATACTAGGGGCCATGCACTTAAGGTGAGAGGGGGAAAGTTCAAAGGAAATGTGAGGGGCAAGTTTTTTTTACACAGGGGAGTGATAGGTATCTGGAACGTGTTGCCAGGAGTGGTGGTGGAGGCAGATACAATAAAGAGCTTTTAAATAAGCACTTGAATATGCAAAGAATAGAGGAATTTGGAGTAAAGGCAGGCAGAGGGTATTAGTTTAATTTGGTGTCATGTTCAGTACAACTTTGTGGGCTGAAGGGCCTGTTCCTGTGGGGACTGTGCTGTTCCATGTCCTAACTGTATATGTCCTAGTTAGGTTTAATTAGCCTGTATTATAAAGAGTTAAAACCACTGTGCTGACAACAACATTTTTCTCTAAATTAGTGCTTGTATATTTGTCAAGATGTTGCCAAGGGCTGAAAGGACAGGGACTGCACAGGAACTGGCCCTCGTGCTTCATGTTTGGTCTGTTCTGAGAGCTAGTTGTTGTTTGCATGTTTCAGATGAAGTATTAAAACCCAACCTGTGCTGATTTTGAAAATGGAAGATTAGCTTCAATATCCTTACAGTGGCTTTCTTGGGAATGTTAGGTATCTTTAAAAGAATGTAATTGCAGCATTTGACTTGCAGGCTTTACTGATGCCATTAACTTTGTTATTTCCACTCCCTGTGTTTACTAATCTCCTCATGTTGTTGGGTTATATATTTTCCAAATTCCAGTTTTGACAGCAATATTCAGGGATATCTGTGAGGCTGTACAGAAGTGGTAGCTCACTGGTATCTGGTAATGTTACTTTAATGTTCCGCTATCACAATCTGTCGATTTGATAAGAGAGGCAGATAAGATGGGGAGAGAGGGTTTTGTTAAAATTTAAAACTGAGCAGCACCCTGTCTACACAGCAGCTCCTTCAGTCTCAATGGGAGCAAACTGCAGTTAGACATAGTCGCCTCCAGTCCAAACATCTTTCATTGTCAATGGGAATGATAGATGTGCTGATTCTTGGCATTCTCATTCCTGGTCCCAATTCCCTCTGGAAGGAGGTAGAATGTGGCTGGGTTGGGTGAAGGCAGGGTGCCAATTTAATGGCGCTCTGTCATCAACAGGACTGCTCGTGTTCAATGTCTGGCTGGGCACCTGGTTAAGGAATTGCTGTCTGTGGATCTCCATCTCCAGTAAAATGACAGTGGCTTCAGAAGAGGAGAAAGAGGGAGAAATCATAGCAAAAATTAGTGAGTAAAGGAGGAAAAATAGGTTCACCGTAGCATCAGTCATTGTAGCTACTCTGGAAGACCTCATGAATTGTACTGGAATAGAGGTGTGACTGAGGGCAGCCTGGTGGTTAGCACTGCTGTGTCTCAGCGCCAGGGACCCAGGTTCGATTACCGGTTTGGGTCACTGTCTGCATGTTCTCCCTGTCTGTGTGGGCTTCCTCCAGGTGCTCCAGTTTCCTCCCACAGACCAAAGATGTGTGGGCTAGGTGGATTGGCCATGCTAAAATTGTCCCTTAGTGTTGGAGCTCTAGCTAGAGTAAACACATGGGATTATGGGAATAGGGCCTGGGTGGGATTGTGGTTGCTGCAGACTCAATGTGCCGAATGGCCCCTGCACTGTAGGGTTTCTATGAATAGGTTTAACAAAAAATAAACACAGCACCAGGGACCTGGGTTCAATTCCAGCCTCGGGCCGCTGTCTGTGTGGAGTTTGCAGTTCTCCCCGTGTCTGCGTGGATTTCCTCCGGGTGTTCAGATTTCCTCCCACGGTTCAAAGATGTGCAGGTTAGGTGGATTGGCCATGTTAAATTGTCCCTTGAAGGAAAACTGTTATTTTTCTTACCCCTCCATTTAAAGCTGAGCAACAGTGCTTGTGCAGTGCCAGCTGATTTCGGGAGAATGGAATCTTGAGGTTTAAGTTCAATTCAAACAAAGCTCTGCTTGTCTTTTCACCTTTCAAACCTCTCCATCCAATAGGGAAGGATAAGCATGTCCCTTCTTTATTGCATGAAAGGCCTTTGTGATGAGCTTGAGTGTTCCTACTCTTACTCCAACTAAGCAACAATGCACAGCATGTAACGACCTATTTATTGAGGCCCAATGAGGAATGACTGGTATATAAAAAATATAAATTCTTTGTTTTATAGAAGGCTACTACCAAAGGTAGAGGAGTCTAAAACTAGAGGGCAGAGGTTTAAGATACAGGGGAGAGATACAAAAGTGTCCAGAGGGCAATTTTTTCACACAGATGGTGGTGAGCGTCTGTAACAAGCTGCCAGAGGTAGTAGTAGAGGCAGGTACAATTTTGTCTTTCAAAAAGCATTTAGATAGTTACATGGTTACGATGAGTATATGGCTAAATGCAGGCAATTGGGATTAGCTTAGGGGTTTGAAAAAAAGGGCGCATGGACAAGTTGGGCCAAAGGGCCTATTTCCATGCTGTAGACCTCTGTGACTCATATGTGCTTCTGAAGGGCAGCATGGCAGCACAATGGTTAGCACCGCTGTCTCTCAGTGCCAGGGATTTGGGTTCAATTCCTGGCTTGGATCACTATCAGTGCAGAGTTTGCACATTCTCCCCGTGTCTGTGTGGGTTTCCTCTGGGTGCTCCGAAGATGTGCAGCTTCAGTGGATTGGGCCCCTTAGTGTCAGGGGGATTAACAGGGTAAACATGGGGTATGGGAGTAGGGCCTGGGTGGGATTGTGGTTAGTGTGGACTCGATGGCCGAATGCCCTGTAGGGGTTCTGTTCTGTTCTAAGTTTGGCTCAGGACATGTTTGGTTACTTGGAAGGAGCTGTGTTTTGCAAGCTTGCTTGGAACTGACACTGGATAGAAAAACTGTTTCTCAGCGTTTCAAAAACAATCTCTTCCCTGCCCTTTTTTATTGTCCTGGAAAGCCATCCATAACGCCTATCGTCACTGATTCTTTTTTCTTTCTCTCTCCCTTCCCTTCAAATCCAGAAAGCAACAAAATCCACGGGGAGACTTCCAGCATGCAGCGCAAAATGCAGTGAACTCTGCTGCAAAGCACAGTTGAATGAAGCTAATGCTGCGATGGTACCGCAGCAACCTCAGAGGGAGCAGCCAAGCTGTAGGAGCTGCTAGGCTGGATGGCCAACTCTGCATTTGCTCTTGTTTACGGATCACTAGCGCCCTTTTATGCCAAGGGCGAGTACACCAGTCGAAATCTGCTGCGTACCTTTTGAGACTGACAACCGGAAAGGGCTTTGCTTCGATGGCAAAGATACCGGGGCCAAGTGAGAACTTCGAGTTGGTCTGGTGTATGCTTGGATTCAAAAGTGTATAGAAAAGTATCTTCCACTGAATGCCTATGCAAGAACACTTTTAATATTGACACAGTAGCGATGGTCATTAGAGCAAAATGTCATGCAGTGCATTCCTGAGATTTAAGGCAGCTGGAGTGTTTAGGTTTGTTTCTGTACGCTGTTCTAACTATTAAACTAAATAATCCTGTGTTCAGCGGTGGGCTTAATTAAAGCTTTTATCTTTTCTTCAGGCAACAACTTGGAATGTGTGCAGAGCAGCATTATCTGAAACATAGGCGCGCGGTGGCGGTGGGGTTGCACTCTCTGACACTCTGATGTGGAGGTGGGGTGAATTCAAGCCAGTACGGCTTTCAGGATAAGCAGGTTAGAAGTGTGTGCACCTCTCGTTTGGCACAGCCAAACACCCGCTAAGAGTTTTCTGTCTTTTAATGATGTCCCAAGTTCCGATTAGTGTAGAGTTCTTCAGAGCACTATGCATTGGATCGATTATTTAAAAAAAAAAGAAAAAAAATAAGTTAAATTGCTATTTATTGCCTGTAATGGTGAATTGTTTAAGGAGCATTTATACATTGTGGTGTTCTTGCTCTGTTGGTGCACTGTGAACAGGACCGTGACTCCTGAGGCACTATTGTGACCACCTTGTGCTCGTTCAAAGAGATGTGTATCTAGCACAAGAGAATGTGAAGTATAACAAATCAGAACTGTGATGGGTTTTGATTAACGATTCAAGGGGGAAAAAAGGCTAGTATTAAAGAATTTGCTTTAGGTACCTGTATCAACCACCTCAGTAGTGGCTAGAACTAAGAAGCTTGGCCTGGTGTCCAGCAGCTTAATTAAAAAAAAGAGAGAAAGCCATTAATCTCAGTCATATACTCTTACAGCTCCTCGTGTTACTGTAAATCCAGGAATGAAGGTGGGCTTACAGCCTTTGGGTTTGGCCCCTGACACAAAGAAAAATGATCATTTAGTTTGTGACGGTACGGTGTCGTTAACAGATACCGCTGACAGTAGGAGTAATACAATTGCAGTGCCTTTCCTTGTTGCGGAGAAGATGGAAAGTATGTGCTGAGATTTCATGTATTCTTAATCCCTGTACGACACTAACCTTTATTTATATTTTTTAAAAAAAGGAAAATGAACTGCAGGATTTGGGAAGTGATTTTTCTTTTTTTTAAAAAGGGAGAATTTGCCTGTAGTCCATAATTTGGCACAATGGAGTTGATTATTGAGAACCATGTAGGCAAAGAAGCCAAAGATTTTTTTCATGCAAGATGACGCAACCGTGGACTGATGGTTTGGAAGAGTGTGTTGTTTTTTTTTCTCTGACATTTTCAGAAGATTTTTAAACAAAAATGACATTTCATCTCTGGAGTGTTCCAGTCACGTTTGATACTATTGGGTGACTCACAGGTATGATGATGTTCTACAGAAACTCAGGACTTGAAAATTGCTGGATCTGATTTTGTGTTAATGAAGTTTAGCTCTACTTGAAATTGTATAATCAATTCTCGAATTCTGTATATTGTGATGTGTTAGCAAGTTCAATTTGTTTGAATTAAAATAGACATTACTTTGAATGATGGTGCTTTCATTGTACATTGTTTTATTTGAGACTTGTGTATGTATTTGCTGCAGAACAAGAAGTGGTTGTTCCTGTTGCACACTGACATGTCAATAAACTAGAACATTTTGGAGAACATTGGGCTTGCGTCTTTCTTCTCAAAGGCTGTTTCCCATCAGTGCAATTGAAAATGGTTTATTTGAACCAGCTTGAAGCAATCATTAATAGTCATTTCACTTTGCACCTTACTTCTAATTCCCTTTCTAATAAAAATGGCATCAATTTTGTTATAACCAAATGTTCACATGAAGGTAAAAGAACAAAGAAAAGTATCAGTGGCGGCCATGATGTCGGCATTGGACTGGGATTGGTACAGTAGGAAGTGTCACGACGACAGATTTATTTGTTATCACTCACCTGATGAAGGACCAGTGGTCCAAAATCTCCTGGTATCAAATAAACCTGTTAGACTTTAACCTGGTATTGTGAAACTTCTTAAAGAAATGTACAACACAGGAATAGGCCCATCGGCCCTCCAAACCCATGCCAATCAAGATGCCCTAACTAAACTTAAAAACAAAATCTTCTATCTTGGTCCCTATCTCTCTATTCCCTCCCTATCTATGTACCTATCCAGATGTCTCTTAAATGTTGCTAATGTACCTGCTTCCACGTCTTCTGCCAGCGTCTTCCAGGCACCTTCTCTTCTGTGCGTGAAAAATTCCCCCTGCACTTCTCCCTTAAACTTTCTCCCCCTCACCTTGAACTTGTAACCCCTCGTAATTGACACTTCCACCCTGGGAAAAAGTCTTTGACTATTCACACTGTGCCCCTCCTTGCGTGCAAGTAATAAAGCCGGGAAGTTTGCGTACTCTTAGTGTCATAGTCTTGATTGTACCCAAGCCAACAACAACTGGATGACTACTTAACTTGGCAGCACAGTGGTTAGCACTGCTGCCTCACAGTGCAAGGGACCCGGGTTCAATTCCGTCCTCGGATCTCTGCCTGCATGGAGTTTGTATATTTTCCCTCCAGGTGCTCCAGTTTCCTCCCATAGCCCTAAGATGTGCAGGTTAGTTGGATTGGTCATGCTAAATTGACCCTAGTGTCAGGGGGATTAGCAGGGTAAATATGTGGGGTTATGGGAATAGGGCATGGGTGAGATTGTGGTCAGTGCAGACTCGATGGGCCAAGTGGATTCCTTCTGCACTGAAGGATTCAATGATTCTAAGTCTGCTTCTGGTTTAAAGAACGCATTTCATCCAAATCCAATTATTTCCATGCAAACCCTTATAAACTCAGACAAAAATGGTTAAATTCAGTTTTTGACATTTCTATCTTGGTGGCACTGTGCACTGCTACCTCACAGCACCAGGGGCCTGGGTTCAATTCCAGCCTTGGGTGACCGTCTCTGTGGAGTTCTCCCCATGTATGGGTGGGTTTTCTCCGACGCTCCAAAGATGTGCAGGTTAGATGGATTTGTCATGCTAAATTGTCCCTTGGGTTCAGGGGCACTAGCAAGGTGAATAGGATAGAGTTATGGGGATTGAGCCTGGGTGGGCTTGTTTGATACAGGCTGGATGGGCTGAATGGCCTCCTGCTGCACTGTAGGGATTCCGTGATTCTCGATCCTTCGATTTCTTAAGTCAGTGGAAAGAATTTATCAAAGTTGATGCGAATATCATTGGAGTATTTAATGCTTTTGGTGAAAATATTACTGGTAGCAGCTGCAGTAAGTTGAAAGGTAGAAAATTCTGTAGGCCTTGTCAACTATTCATCGGAAGGTGACCCATTCTGTATTTTTCTAATTAGCACAGGTTAATGGCCATGGACTCGCTATCATCCATCATCATTTCATTTCAGTTCCACCTGATCCAAACCAGAAACACCAGCAGGCTGGTGAGAATGGAATATCACAGGCACATGGCACGAGAGCCATCTTCAGCAGCTCGGTAATTGTGGAGAGTGTAAGTCTGGATAAAGGAGGCTCGAAGAGAACCCAGCAAGGCACTCCTGCTTTTAATATTCCCTGTAAGTGGCTAGCTTTTATATTTAGGGATAGAAAATCTCCCAGTTGAATATTGTGAAGACTGAAGACATTAATCTTAGTCCCTGCACAAATTTCCATTCCCTCTCTGTCAACCCCATCCCTCTCTTTGAAAGCAATCTGAGATTAAGCCAGTCTATCCTCTACCGTACTGTCACATTGGGTGCGGAAATGAGCTCCCATCCCGCTGTTCATGCCAACACTGAAACCCTTTACATCATAGTCAAAAAGGTTTACAGCATGGAAACAGGTCTTCAGACCCAACTTGTCCATGCCGCCCATTTTTCTAAAATCCCTAAACGAATCCCAATTGCCTGCATTTGGCCCATATCCCTCTACACCCATCTTATCCGTGTAACCGTCTAAATGCTTTTTAAAAGACGAAATTGCACCCGTCTCTACTACTACCTCTTTAAGCTTGTTCCAGACACTCAGCACCCTCTGAGTGTAACAGTTGCCCCCCTGGACACTTTTGTATCTCTCCCCTCTCAGCTTAAACCTACGTCCACTAGTTTTAGACTCCCTGACCTTTGGGAAAAGATATTGACTGTCCAGCTGATCTGTGCCCCTTATTATTTTGTAGACCTCTGTAAGATCACCCCTCAGCCTTCTATGCTTCAGAGAAAAAAGTCCCAGTCTATCCAGTACATAACTCAATCCATTAAGTCCCAGTAGCATCCTGGTAAATCTTTTCTGCACTCTTTCTAGTTTAATAATATCCTTTCTATAATAGGGTGACCAGAACTGTACACAGTATTCCACGTCATCCTAACATCACTTGATTCAGCTGTTGTAAACCTCACTCATGCTCTAGTCTTGACTGTTCACCACCTGTTTCAGACCCAGTCTAGCAGTTCTATCCTTTAGGACTCAGCCAGCTCAGTGGTGCCACCAAGAAAACTTGGTCGTGGGCATTGGAATCCCCCACCCAGAGTACATTCTGCACTCTTGCCACCTCAGTGTTTCCTTCAAGTGGTATTCGACATGGCGGAGTACTGATTCATCAGCTGAGGGTGGGGATGGAGGGGGAAGAGGGGTGGGGTAGACAGTATGTGGTCACCAGCAGGAGGTTTCCTTGCCTATGTTTGACCTGGTGCAATGAGGCTTCACAAGGCAAATTAAGTGAAGATGACTCTGAATAACTGTGATTCTCTGGCCTCTGATTCACGGGCGGAATTGTCCCAAAATAATTCTAAGACCAAAAGATGTAGGAACAGAATTAGGCCACTCGGCTCATCGAGTCTGCTCCACCATTCAATCATGTCTGATATTTTTCTCATCTCCATTCTCCTGTCGTCTTTTCCCCTGATCCCCTTATTAATCAAGAACCTGTCTATCTTAAAAGCACTCAATGACCTGGCCTCCACAGCCTTCTGCGGCAAAGAATTCCACAGATTCCCCACTCTCTGGCTGAAGAAGTTCCTCCTCATCTCTGTTTTAAAGGATCATCCCTTTAGCCTGAGGTTGTGCCCTCTGGTTCTAGTTTATCCTGTAAAAAGTCTGACAACACCAGGTTTTAGTCCAACCTATTTATTTGATAATATACTCACAAGCTTTCAAGGGGACTGCCTCTTCGTCAGGTGAATGGAGAGTTCACCTGACGAAGAGGCAGTCCCCTCGAAAGCTTGTGAGAATATTATCAAATAAATAGGTTGGACTAAAACCTGGTGTTGTCAGACTTTTTACTGTGTTTACGCCAGTCCAACGCCGGCATACCCACATCATGTCTAGTTTATCCTACCAATGGAAACATCCTCTCCACGTCCACTCTATCCAGGCTTTGCAATATCCTGTAAGTTTCAATAAGATCCGCCACCCCCCCTTCTAAATTCCAGTGAGTACAGACCTAGACTCCTCAACCGTTCCTCATACACTCCTCATCTTCATGGGATCCAGAACTATGTTGAGGGCAACTCCCTCCTGGCTGTATACCACTGTCACCTCTGCTGGGCCTGTGGGACAGGACATAGCCAGGAATATCAGTTTGGACGTGAATAATTTGCCAGGTGTTAGCGATGGAAAGGTGGGAGGACTGGAGGGTCTTAATGACATTACTGTTACTAGAGAGGCGGTGCTCGACAGACTGGAGGGGCTGATTGTGGACAAGTCCCCAGGACCGGATGGAATGCATCCGAGGGTTCTGAAAGAAATGGCGGAGGTTATAGTGGATGCATTGGTGGTTATTTTCCAGATGTCGCTGGATTCCAGGCAAGTGCCGGAAGATTGGAAAACGGCTAATGTTATGCCGTTGTTTAAGAAGGGTGCCGGGCAAAAGGCAGGGAATTATAGGCCGGTTAGTTTAACGTCTGTGATAGGTAAAATGTTAGAATCCGTCATTAAAGAGGAAATTGCGAGGCATCTTGAAGGGAATTGCTTGATAGAGCAGACACAACACGGTTTCATTAAAGGAAGTCGTGTCTGACAAATTTACTGGAGTTCTATGAGGATGTGTCTAGGGCAGTGGATAGAGGAGAGCCGGTGGATGTGGTCTTTCTGGATTTTCAGAAGGCGTTTGACAAAGTACCTCTCGAGAGGTTATTGCAGAAGGTCGAGGGGACTTGGAGTTGGGGGTAGGGTGTTAGCGTGGATAGAGGATTGGTTGTCAAATAGGAGGCAGAGAGTGGGGGTCAACGGGTGCTATTCGGATTGGCGGATGGTGACTAGTGGAGTGCCCCAGGGGTCGGTGCTGGGGCCTCAGCTTTTTACCATTTATATAGATGATCTGGAGGAGGGAACCGAGTGTAGGGTGTCGAAATTTGCAGATGACACCAAGATTGGAGGAACGGCAAATTGTGCGGAGGGTGTGGAGAGTCTGCAGAAGGATCTAGATAGGCTGTGCGAATGGGCCAGGAAATGGCAAATGGAATTTAATGTTGGCAAGTGTGAGGTGGTCCACTTTGGAAGGAAGAATGGTAGGAAGGACTATTACTTACGGGGCGAAAAACTGCAGCAGGCGACGGTGCAGAGGGACCTCGGGGTCCTTGTGCATGAGTCGCAAAAACCCAGCTTGCAGGTGCAGCAGGTGGTCAGGAAGGCGAATGGGATGCTGGCCTTCATAGCGAAGGGGATTGAATATAAAAGTAGGGAGGTCTTGCTGCAGCTGTATAGGGCATTGGTGAGGCCGCAGCTGGAGTACTGTGTGCAGTTTTGGATGCCGCACCTGCGCAAGGATATTTTGGCCCTGGAGGGAGTGCAGAGGAGGTTTACTAGGCTGATACCGGAGTTGAGGGGATTGAGCTATGAGGAGAGGCTGAATAAACTAGGCTTGTACTCGTTAGAGTTTAGAAGAATGAGGGGAGATCTCATTGAGACGTATAAGATGATGAATGGGATGGATAGGATCGAGGTGGAGAGACTGTTCCCGCTCAAAAAAGACAGTAGGACTAGGGGGCACAGCCTCAAGATAACGAAGTTGAGGAGGAACTTCTTCACTCAAAGAGTGGTGAATCTCTGGAATTCTCTACCCGTTGAAGTGGTGGAGGATGCCTCGCTACATATTTTCAAGAAGTGGGTTGATGGATTTTTGATAAGAGAGATTAAGGGTTATGGGGAGAGGGCCGGAAAGTGGAACTGAGCCACGACAGATCAGCCATGATCTTATTGAATGGCAGGACAGGCTCGAAGGGCCAGATGGCCTACTCCTGCTCCTATTTCTTATGTTCTTATGTTTGTGATACAGTTCCCCCAATTTTGTCACAAGCCCCGAGATGTTAGGAAGATATTCCAGGGCTGTGTTTGCCCTTGTCATTTTTGGGTTGAGGCTGGGTGGTCTGTGCAGTTTCATTTCTCTTTATTTCCTTTGTAGTGGCTGGATGCAACTGAGTGGCTTGCTCGACCATTTCAGGGGGCATTTAAGAGTCAACCACATTGCTGTAGACCTGGAGTCACATGTAAGCCAGACCAGGTAAGGATGGCAGATTTCCTTCCCTGAAGGACATTGATGAACCAGATGGATTTTTCTGACAATGGCTCATCATTGTCTTTTAATTCCAGATATTTGTTGAGTTTTTAAATTCCACCATCTGCCGTGGTGGGATTCGAATCCGGATCCCCAGAGCATTACCTGGGGACTCTGGATTACTGGTCCAGTGACAATACCAGTACACCACCACCTTCCTCCGGGGTCAAAATCCTGGAACTCCCTCCTTAACAACACTATGGGTGGGATTTTACAGCCACGCTCACCCAAGACCAGAAATCCACCCCCCCCACCCTGAGATCAGCGGACCTTTGCATGATCTGCCCCCTACCTGCTAAGCTTCCTGTGGCAGGTGGGATGGGAAAATTCCATTCTATGGATGCACCTACACTAACTGCAGCAGTTCAAGAAGGCAGCTCACCACCACCTTGTCAAGGATAATTAGGGTTGGACAGTAAATGCTGGCCTAGCTAATGACGCCCACATCCCAGGATTGTACTGAAAAAAAAAGGATTGTGTTGGACTGTACGGCGACACAATGATTAACACTGCTGCCTCACAGCACCGGGGACCTGGGTTTGATTTCCGGTTTGGGTCACTGAGAACATGAGTCTGCGTGTTCTCCTCATGTCTGCATGGGTTTCCTCCCACAGACCAAAGATGTGAGAGTTAGGTAGATTGGCCATGCTAAAATTGCCCCTTAGTGTCAGGGGGACTAGCTAGGGTAAATGCATGGGGTTATAGGGGTGGGAGGTGCTCGGTGGAGACGCAATGGGCCCCCTTCTGTGCAGAAGGGATTGTGTGAAATAAAAAATATGGCAGACAGTACCGATTAGACAGGTAATGCTCGTTAATTTGCAAATACTCATTAATTTTTTTTAACAAGAAACTCCATAAACAGAGACAGGCAGTAGAACAGATTTATTTTATTATTTTTCTAATATAAATAAACAGACCCCTTATAATTATTCTATTCCCTGAAAGAAAGATACCATAAATGCAACATCCAGTCAAATTACAGAACACACCGACTAAATGGGATGGATACACGCCGTATATATTATTTTCTTGAATGTTCATTTTTTTTCCCGAAAGATTGTCGCCAAAGCTTATTCTTACAAAAGGGACTAAAAAAAATTTGCTTGGCACCTTAAGGAAAACAAATCCATCATTCCTAGGGAAGTGAAGTTTGGACGCGGGGCTTTCCAGTCAAGCTTGCTGGTCACGCGACCCGAGACTGGAAAATCCTGCCCGAGGTCAACGGACGTTTCCATTGCCCATCCGTCGCCCCGCTCCGATTCTGTGGCGGGCGGGGCGATGGAATTCCGGTATCCTTACAGGTGCTGCCAGACCTGCTGAGATTTTCCAGTGTTTTCTCTTTGGGTTCCGCTGAGTGTTATTTTGTTCCACTCCATCTCCCCCCGACCACATGGAAGCAACTTTGATTCCTAAAACAGAATGAACACGTTTGCTCGATTTCCCTCCCCCTTCCATCATCTGGTAGTTTGGGACTTGTGAACTCGACAGTAACGGTTAAATTCTTGAATTGCTTCTGGGCAAAAGAAAAAAAATAAACCTGTTCTTTTGGAAATGAAAGGTGGACTAGAATTCCCCAGCCGTTCACGCTGGCAGGATTCTCCAGTCCCGCCGACAGCGCAACAACCCCCCACCCTCCCCTCAGCCTGCAGGTTTCCTGCCAGCATGGGGTGATATCAATGGGAATTCCCATTGACAGCAGCGGGACTGGAGAATCCCGCCACTAGCAAACAGCATGCCCCCTCCTACTGGTGGGAAACATGCGATGGGAGGCTGAAGAATCTCACAGCGGTGTTTGTTGTATTGGATGGCCAAGAAAGGCAAATTGTACAAAGGTGTTGGGGGAGGGGGGGGTTCAAATGTGAAGCATCTTGTAATAAATCTCCTTTTCCTGAGTCACTTTAACTTGCTCATTATGCGTGGCCTCAAAATCCTGGAGATATTAATAGGCTGGAAAGCCATACAGAGCAGGTGTTCGGACGTTAAGGTGGAATCTGTCTACGATGAAATTCTGACCTGGCTATTGAAATTCTCCTTGGTAGCACCATGGATGAATCTCCTGGACGGTCCCTGTGAGATCCAGGGATTCCTCAAGAAATTCCCCTTCCGTCTGTGAAGGGGCTTCAGTGGAACTCAGGCCCACGAAGGTCTCGCAAAAGGCCCCAATACTTACCATAGAACCCTACAGTGCAGAAACAGGCCCTTCGGCCCATCGAGTCTGCACCGAACACAATCCCACCCAGACCCTATCCCCATATCCCTACACATTTTACCTGCTAATCCCTCTAACCTACACATCCCAGGATACTAAGGGGCAATTTTAGCATAGCCAATGAACCTAACCCGCACATCTTTGGTCTGTGGGAGGAAACCGGAGCACCCGGAGAAAACCCACGCAGACACGAGGAGAATGTGCAAACTCCACACAGGCAGTGACCCGAGCCGGGAATCGAACCCAGGACCCTGGAGCTGTGAAGCAGCAGTGCTAACCACTGTGCTACTGGATTAAAACTAATTGATTTCCAATGGGATGAGACAAATAAGGCCAAGTGATTCCTTTGGAAGCTGAAAACTGTGGACAAGTCCTTTCTTCAGTTTCTGTTGCTCCTTTTGCGGGGGGGGGGGGGAATCCACAAGGTTGGATCAGGCCATAGGAGTGCAGCTGATAACACAGGTGACTGTGAAGCCCACCCCAGCTATGAAAATGGAATAATCCCCCCTTCTCAAGAGTTGGGTTGTGTGGGTAGGGATTCCACATTGCCAAACGCACACGCAGGATTTGAAGTTTTGGGGGGGGGGGGGGGGGGGGAAACAACTTAGATTACACACAAGATTCAATTTTGACATGGGCCAATTTACATTGGCTTCTCTTTACACGTTAACTGCTTTTTAAACACATCTACAGTGAAAAACCAGAAAGATATGTCCTTTAAGATATAAAAGCATCTAAAAAATAGACAGTTCTGAAATAGTACAATAGCAGTTTACAATAACATTAATTCCCCAATCCCTTCCCCTTGCCCCTACCCCCAATAAGTTCCATTTGTTTTATCTGATGGTTCTAATCTTCTGCGTTGGAGTGGGTCCATTGGTTGATAAGCTTTGCATGAAGGAAGATGAGTTAGGGAGACCTGGAGGAGACAGGTAGCAGCAACAGCCCGGTTTCCGGGTCCACGACGGATATATCCAGAGCTTCCTTGTAGTTAATGCGATGCTTGCTAATCGGATCCACCAGATCTTTGGGGTAGAAGGCCTCATCTTTGAGTTTCTGGGCCATGCTGTCATCTATTAGGCCGGATGATTTTGCTTTTGTGAGTGAATTTTTGGCAGAGGTTTTGGGGTCAATCAGACCCCCAGTTAGGTACTGGGCTTCCAAGTACCACTCTGCAGCCTCGTAGTACAGCCAGTTGCGGTCGGCAGCCTTGGCAGCGGGAAGCAGAGCCTTGGTGGCAGGATCCTCAATGCCTTTGTAGGCACTCTCAGCGTTGGATAGCTTCTGTGCCATCTTTCCATCTATCAAGCCAAGCTCTGCTGCCTTCCTCACGTCATACCGACTCCCATCCCTGACAGCAATGATGCCCCCGGTGGCGGCCTGGGCTTCTAGCAGCCTCAGGGTAGTGTCTCTGTTAATGAGATTGCGGTTCGCCGCGTTAGTGACCGACATCTTCTGGTCAGTGTCCACGTCAAATATGCCTCCAATTGGCTGCGGCTTGGCTTTGGCCGGGGGGAAGGAAGGGTCTTGGCTGGAGCTGGTGGAAAGGTTTGGCTGGTGGTGAGGTGCGTCCTTGGCGTTGCTGAATATGGCTGAATTGGGCGAGCACGGCTCCTCGGATTTTCCCGATACCAGCGCTCCAAATTCCTGAATGGGAATTTCCTTATTCATGTACTGGTTGTACTGTCTCTCGGTAATCCTCCCCTTCTTTAAAGCCTCATCAACAGGATACTTCTCTCCAGAGGTGCGGTCATGGAGAATGGAGGATGTTCCTGAGGGACCTTTCACTGTTATCTCTTCCCAGTCACACTCCTGACTTTGGAGATTGATAAACATCTCCCTGTCAATGAGGCCAAGCTTGTAGGCTTCCTTGGGAGTCATCTCCTTGCCCGTATCTGGGTCGATGACCACAATGTGGCGCCTCAGACTGTTCTCCCTCTGTTCCCTCTTTGCTTTCATCGCGGCCAGTTCCTTTTCCAACTTGGCAATCTCGTTGTCCTTGGAAGTTGTGGCCTCTTTCAGGTTGTCCAGCTCCTTCTGTAGCGAGGATAACCGATACTCCATCAGGCTCGTGTTGCTGGCTGGGGAGGCTGACTTCTCCGATTTGACCTCCTGGGTTTGCTTAATGGTTTCCTGGATGTCGGAACGCAGGAAGTTGCATTCGTGGAGCAACTGTTGGTTTTCCCGCTGCAGTTTGGCATTATCCTCTTTCAGGCGATCCAGGTCTTTCTGTCCCTTGGTGTCCTTGAATTCCGTGTCCGACAGCCTCGATGTCAGGTGGTCCAACTCATCCTGCAAGTTGTGCTTGAGTTTGCTCTCTTCCTCTAGGTTCTTGTGGAGATGTTCAACCTCCAATTCTGTCTCAGGATCTCTCTCCACTTGGACTTTCTCCGTCACAATGTTTTTCTCTTTGACCTTCCGGCTTTCAAGCTCTATCTGTTTCAGTTTGAGGGTCTGGAGTTCTTTCTCGAGGACGTTTCGGCTTAATGTTTCATCTTCCACGTGTAATTTGAGCAGCGAGACTTCCTTCTCTTGCCCGGGATCTTGCTGCAAGACCACCTTCTGTTTTACCGTCACCTTATCCCGCACCTCCTTCTCTTTCTCCTCCAGGTTGGCGAGCTTTGTCCTCAATCTCTTGACCTCCTGCTCTGCGTTACGTCGCGACTGCCTCTCTGCCTCAAGCTCCAGCAGCTGTTCCTCCAAGTCGGACTTTCGCAGCTGCAGGGTGTGGATCTGGGCTTTAAGGTTTTCCTTCTGCCTCCTCTCCTGCTCAATCTCGTTGGCCAGCGTCCCGCACTCTGCCTTCAGGGTCGGATCCTGTTCGACCTTCACCACCTCCTGGTGCACCACCTTCTCTTTTACCTGCGCCAGCTCCTTCTTCTTCAGTTGGATGTTGTCCTCGTGGAGGCTCTTTTCCCTCTCCTGTTCCAGCTGCTTCTTCTGTTCCTCTATCAGTTTGCCCTTGAGGAAGGCCACTTCCTGCTCGGTGTTTGGATTCTTGCGGTACTGAATGACCTCGTTCACCACTTCCTTGGTTTGGACGGGAGGCTTGCTGTTCTTCAGCATCTCAATCTCCTTTTGGAGTTGGCTGATTTCTACGTCAGCCCTTTCCACTTGCCTGGACTTGTCCACCATCTCGTCCCTCAGCCTCTCCAGCTCTTGCTCGGTTTCAGGGTCTGGCTTGTACTTGATGATTTCTTTGATGTTGTCTTTGATCTCTACATCTGGACCTTTGTCCTTCAGGTGGGCGATTTCGTCCTGGACGCTCTTGAGCTGCTGTTCCGCGTCCGTGTATTTCCTCTGCTGCTCGATCAGGTCATTCCTCAGGACGGCCACCTGGCTTTCGGAGTTGGGATCGGGTCGCACGATCTCCCGCACCTTCTCTTGGATAACCGGTTTGGCCTTTTCCTCCTCCAGAACCTTGATCCTTTTCACCAGGTCGCTGATCTCTCGGTCATGGGCCCGCTTTTTGGCCAGCTCATCCTCGTGCTGGAGGCGAAGATTGTTCACCTCTTTCTCCAGGTTGGCATCCTTCTCCATCTTCACCACTTCCTTCACTATCACCTTCTCCTCCTCCTTGGCCTTTTCCCTCTCCAGCCAGGCCAGCTTATCCTGGAGCACCTTCAGTTCCTCCTCCTTCTGCTGCCTCAGCAGGCTCTCGTGTTGCTTGCTGTCCTGCAGTTGTTTGAACTCGGCCTCCAGCTGCGGGTCATTTTTCACCTTGAACACCTCTTTCTCGGTGATTTTCTCGTGCTCCTTGCTTTTCTCCTCGGTCAGAACGTGGAGACGCCTCTGGAGCAGCAAAATGTCACTCAGCTTTGTCGCCTTTTGCCTCTTGATCTCTTCTAGTTCCTCCTTGAGCCTCAGTATCTCATTCTCCTGATCTTTGTCCTGCTCAATCCGGAGAACCTCCTTCACCACGTACTGCTTGGCAGGGTCTTTCTTCCCTTGCTCCAGCGCGCGTAGCTTGCGTTCCAAGATCTCCAGCTCATTTTCCAAGGATTTATTCTGCAGCTGTTCAGCCGCCAAGGCTTCCTGGACCTTGTTCATCTCCTCATCCAGCTGTGGGTCGGCAATCTTTTTGACCACCTCTTTCTTGACCAGCGACCCCTTGAGCTTCTGATTCTCCAGGGCTGAGATTTCTTGCTGCACTTTCTTAATTTCATTCTCTACTTCTTGCCTGTGCTGTATCTCATCTTTCAGCAGTTTCTCCTGACTGAAGGATGCATTTGGGGCTGCAGCGTAATTCCTCGATTGGACCTGTTGCTGAATCTGTTCTGTTTCTGGTTGCTGTAACGGAAAGAAAAAGGTCAGGTTTTTTTTTTCCTGAACTTCACGGATGTTAAGAAGCAATTGTCTGAATTTAATCCATTGAACAGGCTGTCCTCCAACTTTAGACACAATCAGTTTGTGTACGGTTTTGGTCTCCTTACTCGAGAAAGGATATACTGGCACTGGAGGGGGTGCAGAGGAGGTTTACTAGGCTGATACCAGAGTTGAGGGGGTTGAGCTATGAGGAGAGGCTGAATAAACTAGGCTTGTACTCGTTAGAGTTTAGAAGAATGAGGGGAGATCTCATTGAGACGTATAAGATGATGAATGGGATGGATAGGATAGAGGTGGAGAGAGTCTTCCCGCTCAAAAAAGACAGTAGGACTAGGGGGCACAGCCTCAAGATAAAGGGGAGGCGGTTCAGAACAGAGTTGAGGAGGAACTTCTTCACTCAAAGGGTGGTGAATCTCTGGAATTCTCTGCCCGTTGAAGTGGTGGAGGCTGCCTCGCTAAATATTTTTAAGAAACGGGTTGATGGGTTTTTGATAAGAGAGGGGATTAAGGGTTATGGGGAGAGGGCGGGAAGGTGGAGCTGAGCCACGACAGATCAGCCATGATCTTATTGAATGGCGGGGCAGGTTCGAAGGGCTAGATGGCCTACTCCTGCTCCTATTTCTTATGTTCTTATATTGGCACTGGAGGGGGTGCAGAGGAGATTCAATAGATTGATTCTGGAGTTGAGAGGGTTGGCTTATGAGGAGAGATTGAGTAGACCGGGACTATACTCATTGGAATTCAGAAGAATGAGGGGGGATCTCAATGAGGTAGCAGTTGAGGCTACCTCATTGAACGCTTTTAAGGCAAGGATAGATAAATTTTTGAACAGTAAAGGAATTAAGGGTAATAGTGAGCGGGCGGGTAAGTGGAGCTGAGTCCATGAAAAGGTCAGCTATTGAATGGCAGAGCAGGCTTGAGGGGTCAGATGGCCTACTCCTGCTTCATATGTTCTTCATTCATGAGTCATGGGCATCATGGTTGGGCCAGCATTTATTGCCCATCCTTAGTTCCCCTTTGGAGGGTGACTGAAAGTCAGCATTGCTGTGGTTCTGGAATCACATGTAGGCCACATCAAGTTAGAACGGCAGATTTCCTTCCCTGAATGACATTGGTGAACCAGATGGTTCTTTTCCTGACAATTGACAATGGTTTCGTGGTCATCAGTAGACTCTTAATTCCAGACATTTTTTAATCAAATGCAAATTTCACCATCTGCCGTGGCAGGATTTGAACCCTGGTCCCCAGAACTTTAGCCGAGTTTCTGGATTAATAGTCTAGCGATAATACCACTGGGCCATCACCTCCCCTGAAAAGTGCGTCATAACTCAGACATCATAAGTTGGAACTGATTTTTCCATGGGAACAATGTTAGAAATGGGGGATTAACTCCTGAACCTTATTTGCCTTGAAAAGTAATATTCCTTTTCCATTGACCTGTGGCTGTGACAACATGAACGGCAAATAGTTTTGAAGACAAATCCAGGTTTACAAAGAACAAAGAAAATTATAGCACAGGAACAGGCCCTTCGCCCCTCCAAGCCTGCACTGTCTATGCTGCCCAATTGAACTAAAACTCCCTACCCTTCCGGAGACCATATCCCTCTATTCCCATCCTATTCACGTATTTGTCAAGACGCCCCTTTAAAAGTCACTACCATATCTGCTTCCATTACCTCCTCCGGCAACGAGTTCCAGAAACCCACTCAGTGAACTCAGATTCCTTGTAAAACAGGCACTGACACCCCTTTCCATGGAGTCAGTTAGTTTTAAACTGGAACTTTTGTCACGTTGAAGTTTGTGAGTACCTCTACATCTGAGAAGCAATTTGCCTTTGCTGAGATTGTGAAAGGTGGAACGTAAAAGGGACATAATAATCGGTAAAGGCCAACTGAGGCAATGGGCAAGTGGTATCATCCTGAGACTATTAATCCAGAAACTCAGCCAATGTCTTGGCGACCCAGGTTCGAATCCTGCCACAGCAGAATTTGAAAAAAAAAATCTGGAATTAAGAATTTACTGATGACCATGAAACCATTGTCGGAAAAACCCATCTGGTTCACTAATGTCCTTTAGGGAAGGAAATCTGCCGTCCTTACCTGGTCTGGTCCTACATGTGACTCCAGAATTCACAGCAATGTGGTTGACTTTCAACTGCCCTCAGGAATGGGCAATAAATGCTGGCCAGCCAGAAATGCCCATATCCCACAAATGGATTAAAAAAAAGTGTTCACTGGTGAGGTATCATAAAGTTGTAAACAGGGGGGTGGAATTTTCCCATCTCGCCTGCCACGGGAATCGCGGAACACGGACCATGCAAAGATCTGTCGACTTTGGGTGGGATCCTCCGGCCTTGGGGCATGAGGGGGGCTGGAAAGGCCCACACAGACTCCGGAATATTACCGGCACGCCCTCCCCGATTCCAGGGGGCAGGCAAGGCTCGGAGTTGAGCATTCTCTGTTGGCCTCGGGCAGGATCGTATGAGTGTTGGAAGGCAAAATTCCACCCAGGGCGTCAACTCATAAATGTCGCAAAGTGCAGTGCATCGTAACTCGATCGTGGTGAAGCTGAGGACTGTCTGTATGTCGGACTAATTCCAGTGTTGCCTTTCACTGAATACTAAACAATGGTGTCTTTTTGATGGGTGATGATTCTTGAGGACATTTTTGACAAACGCTCAATTAATCTTCAACCTAATACCAATTTCAGTACTCGGTGTGGGAAGCCGTTTGCATCACCCATTTTCATTCATCTTTTCCATGCAGTATAAGAGCCATTACCTGTTTCAGCAAGCCTTGTGCGAACTCTAGATTCCGCAAACGCTGATCGTTGATGGCTTTCACTGCTGTATATTTGGTGGCCAAGGCAGTTTCCTGTGGATTTACAACACAATATGTTCTTAATAGCCGAGGAGGTAAAATAACAAAGAAAATTACAGCACAGGAATAGGCCCTTCGGCCCCTCCAAGCCTGCACCAACCATGCTACCCGTCTGAACTAAAACCCCCTATCCTTCCGGGGACCATATCCCTCTATCCCCATCCTATTCATGTATTTGTCAGGACACCCTCAGAAGTCACTACCATACCTGCACCACAACCGGCAGCGAGTTCTAGGCACCCACCACCCAAAAGATTCAAATACTTGGCCATCAGGAGCAACCCTGCTGATAATAATCCAGGCTGCACTCCTGAAGAAGACTTGAGGTGGCGATACCAGCGTTGGACTGGGGTGGGCACAGTAAGAAGTCTCACAACACCAGGTTAAGGTGCAACAGGTTTATCTGGAATCACGAGCTTTTGGAGCACTGCTCCTTCATCAGGTGGTGCACCAAACACAGCATATTGCCTGGTTACTAACCAATACGAAATAGTTTGAGTTGCTGCGCCTGAGAATTGAACATCCTTCCCATTTCTATATCTAATTGTTCAGACAAACAAATTCAAGTCATGAACTGTTCAGCAGGATGGCAACACAAAGCGTACTTTTGTTTCGCAGTCAATATCCTCAAATAATTACCTCATCTTTAATCTTGTCAGCTGGTGACGTGAACTTTGGCTTTTTGGAGGATGCTTGTGCGTTGTCCGGGGCGACCAGTGACTTAAACATCTCAGCCTCAAGTTCGTAATCCTGCGATCGGAGACGGAGACAGAAATTTTAAAAAGCGGGGAGGAGAGAAGATCTGTGAATGATGTTCCTTCCTGCATCATCGCAAGGAGCTGAGTAACCCACCCAGAAAATTTTAAAGCCGGGATGTTAAGGGAGGAGTTTTCCCATCCCATGAGAATCGGGGTGTGGATATACAAAGGTCCGTAGACCTTGCGTTGGGATTACTGGTCTTGGGGCGAGCGCGGGTGCAAAATCCCATCCTAAGTGTCCATGGTCTAGAAATCCAGAATGCCAGGTGGTTAGATCACTCCTTATGGGAGCGCGGTGCAACTGGGACCTCCAGTTCCCAAAGCCCTCGATCAAGATCGCAAGAAACTACAAAGCATCATGAATGAAGCTCAGTTCATCGCGCAAACTAGCCTCCCATGCATTGACTGTCCATACTTCCTGCTGCTTCAGAAAAGCAGCCAGCGTAATTAAGACTCCGTGCACCCCAGACATTCTCTCTTCCACCCTCTTCCGTTGGGAAAAGTTGACAAAAGTCTGAGGACACATTCTAACCGACTCAAAAACAGCTTCTTCCCTGCTGCCATCAGACACTTGAATGGACCTATCTTATATTGAGTTGATCTTCCTCTGCACCCTAGCTATGACTGTAACACTACATTTTGCACTGTCTCCTTTCCTTCTTCCCGTGTACTCTATGATGGTGGCACATGGGTTAGCAACCTGTGTTCAAGTCCAGCCTTGGGTCACTGTCTGTGTGGAGTTTGCACATTCTCCCCGTGTCAGCATGCATTTTGTCCGGGTGCTCCGGTTTCCTCCCACACGCCAAAGACATGCGGGTTAGGTTGATTGGCCATGCTAAATTGCCCTTTATTGTCAGAGGGATAAACTGGATAAATACATGCTGTTACGGGGATTCAGTGGGTTTGTTGTCCATACAGGTTTACTGGGCTGAATGGCCTCCTTCTGTATGGTAGGGAATCTGTGATGAATGATATGCTTTGTCTGTATAGCGCACAAGAAACAATACTTTTCACTGTATCCCAATACATGGGACAATAATGAATCAAATCAAATCACCACTCTGACACTTTGAAACAATTTGTGACCCAAAGTAAGAAGATGCGTGGACAAATTTCTAGACTGATGAATTCATCCCCCACTCCCGCTCCTATGTTTTATGTTCTGGCAACATCAGACAAAATCTGGATTAAGCCCATGACCGCCTCGACCATATTGTGACACTTGTCTAGCTTCCAACTTGGGGAAAGGTGATGCTCGGAGGGTAAAACAATAGCTAACATTCCAATACAGCAGAGCCAAGATACAACAGCAGCCGTCAAACATCACTGCTTGTTATTTTCTTACCTTAGCTGCCTGCTGATATTTCTGGGCGTTACTGGATACTTTCACAAGTTCGGGTTCCTTGTTGGTAATATCCGTTACGACACGCTGTTCCAAAGGGGGGAATAACACAAAGATTAACACCACAAACAATGCGACTCACTGGACATCAACTAGAAATGATTACATTTGTTCATGAAAGGACTTAATCAGCTGGGCACTAGGATTTGTTTTTACAAAATAAACTCTGTGCACATAAGAGGAAATCTCCTCAAATCAGAGCCTCCCGTCTTCCGAACCTTCCTACCCCGGTACGTTAAACCCTTCCTGACTAAATTTTCAAAATAGATTTTTCCAAAACATATGTTGTGAAATCATTATGAATCCAATTCTACAGCTTTCCGGCCTTTAAGGGGATTATGCAATTTCTTCAAATCATTGCATAGAGGCAGTACGATGACACAGTGGTCAACCCTGCAGCCTCACAGCGCCAGGGACCCAGGTTCGATTCCCGGCTTGGGTCACTGTCTGTGTGGAGGCCAATTCCCTGTTAGGTTGATTGGCCAATGCTGAATTGCCTCTTAGTGTCCCAAGATGTCTAGGGTAGATGGATTAGCCATGGTAAATGGAGTTTAGAAGTGCGAGAGGGGATCTCAGAAACTTATAAAATTCTAACAGGATAGAAACCTACAAGATTATGAGAGGCATGGACAGAGTGGATAGTCAGAAGCTATTTCCCAGGGTGGGAGAGTCAATTACTAGGGGGGCACAGGTTTAAGGTGTGAGGGGCAAGGTTTAAAGGAGATGTACGAGGCAGATTTTTTTTTTACACAGAGGGTGGTGGGTGCCTGGAACTCGCTGCCGGGGGAGGTAGTGGAAGCAGAAACGATAGTGACTTTTAAGGGGCATCTGGACAAATACATGAATGTGATGGGAATAGAGGGATATGCTCCCCGGAAGGGTCGGGGATTTTAGTTCAGATGGGCAGCATGGTCAGTGCAGACTTGGAAGGCTGAAGGGCCTGTTCCTGTGCTGTAATTTTTTTAATGTTCTTTGTTCTTAGGGTTAGACAGGGTGGATTCAGAAAGAATGTTCCCAACGATGGGGAAGTCCAGAGCTAGGAGTCACAGTTTGAGGGTAACCTTTTTGAAATGAGGTGAGGAGGAATTTCTTTACCCAGAGGGTGGTGAATGTGTGGAATTGACCACCACAGAAAGTAGTTGAGGTTGTGTGATTTCAAGAAGAAATTAGATATAGCTCTTGGGGGCTAAAGGGATCAAGGGACTAAGTGGGGGAAGGGGGGGCAGGATCAGGATATTGAACTTAATAATCAGCCGTGATTAAAACGAATGCGGAGCAGGCTCGAAGGGTGGAATGGCCCTTCTAGTTTCTACGTTACTATGTAAATGTGTGGGGTTACAGGGATAGGGTGGGGGAGGGGGATTGGGTAAGATGCTCTGTCAAGAGAGTTGGTGCAGACTCAGTGGGCCGAATGGCCCCTTTTGCACTGTAGGGATTCTATGAATGGCTCTCGCCTACACTGACTTGGCACTGGAGCAGGAGTCAATGTTAAGGCGCTGTGTCAAAGCTCTCACAGGGATCTAAAACATGCATTTGACGATGAGTGATCTTGGTAGACAGCTTCAGATGTGGACGTTGCCATCCAGGCAGTGGACAGGGAGCAGGACTTTGGGAAACATGAGGTGTCAGCTGAGGGCTCAGGAGAAACAATCTCTAATACAAAGGGGTTGGAGGGAAGCCCGACGGAGGCCAGGCTGAAAGGAAGCCATTACTTCCTTCGTATTAATATGTGGAACATGGGTGTCGCTGGCTGGGCCAGCATTTATTGTCCATCCCGAGTCGCCCTTGGAGGGGCAGTTGAGAGTCAACCATATTACCTGTGGCTCTGGAGTCACATGTAGGCCAGGCCAGGTAAGGATGGCAGATTTCCTTCCCTAAAGGACATTAGTGAATCAGATGGGTTTTTCCGACAATGGTTTCATGGTCATCAGTAGATTCTTAATTCCAGATTTTTTTATTGAATTCAAATTCCACCATCTGCCGTGGCGGGATTCGAACCCGGGTCCCCAGGACATTCGCCGAGTTTCTGGATTAATAGTCGAGTGGTAATACTCTAGACCACCACCTTACTCTCTTTTCTGGCTTCACCAAGCGACTCCATGACTGAGCCAACAGGCACAAGGTAAAATTGTATCAGAGTGGTAACTGCACCTTGGGAATGATGGTTACACACTAATGAAGTCTCTGCAAGAGGTTCCTTTCCCGAATCCAAAAGTATATGATTAAAAAAGCAATGGGCAGCTTGGGATTGTGTCAGAAACGCAGGAAGTCGCTTCCAGTTTAACCTGCCTTCCCCCTTGCTGTCGAGCAGCCAGAGCTGTTATCGAACCTTAATCCTCCACATCAATAGGAACAAAGTAGAAAGGGTCAAGAGCTTCAAGTTTTTAGGTGTCCAGATCACCAACAACCTGTCCTGGTCCCCCCATGCTGACACTGTAGTTAAGGAAACCCATCACTTTCTCAGCAGATTAAGGAAATTTGGCTGTACGCGATGACTCTCACCAACTGTTACAGATGCACCATAGAAAGCATTCTTTCTGGTTGTATAACAGCTTGGTCTGGGCTCCTACTCTGCCCAAGACTGCAAGGAGCTAAAAAAGACTGTGAATATAGCTCAATCCATCACGCAGACAAGCCTCCCATCCATTGACTCTGTCTACATTTCCCACTGCCCCGACAAAGTAGCCAGCATAATTATTCACGTATCCCGGACATTCTCTCTTCCACCTTCTTCCATCGGGAAAAAGATACAAAAGTCTGAGGTCACGTACCAACCGACTCAAGAACAGCTTCTTCACTGCTGTCGTTAGACTTTTGAATGGACCCACCTCGCATTAAGCTGATCTTTCTCTACACCCTAGCTATGACTGTAACATTACATTCTGCACCCTCTCCTTTCCTTCTCTATGAGCAATATGCTTTGTCTGTATAGTGTGCAAGAAACAATACTTTTCACTGGACGTTTATACATGTCACAATAATAAATCAAACCAAAATTGAATTGTGATACCAGCCTTCAGGCCCAGTCTGTCTATTGATAAAGAAACCAATGGGTGTTGTCCCCAGTGCCATCAAGACCATCTGCCTTTGTGTTTCTCTTCCACTGGTACAGAGACTGATGTGAATGAAGATTGTGAAATACATTCACTCTCCAGCATTGATATCATTGAATATTAACCGGGTGTACTGTGCCATTACACGTTAATTTTAAGCGCCGTACCATCTGATTCTTCAGTTTGTTGTCAATCGATTTGGCGCTATCTGTCTCGCGTGGTTCATAGTTGGGTACGTTAGACAGCCAGCTGTCCAAAGCGTCACTGCCGTTCCGGAACTCTGCGTAGGAGTCCTTCGCCTTTTGTAGGTTTTCAGACCTGTTTAATCAGAAGGAGGTGATGAAGGAGCCGCAATGCATCCCCTTCCTCTCAATTCACTCATTCAAAACCTAATGAGGAAACAGCTCTCAAAATAAAGCTTTCATACTGGATCTATCACCCCCTCTACACGACCGGATCATAGGAAATTGGTGCAGGAACAGGCCATTCAGCCCCTCAAACCTACCCCACCATTCAATAAGCTCATAGCCGACCTGATCGTGGTCCCCATTTCCCTCTCGATCCTCCACAGCCCCCCCCACTGAACACCAACCCACTCCCCGCACCCCCACAATCACCCCCACAGCAACCAACCCCCACACCCCACATACCTCTCCACCCCCACAATCACCCACACAGCAACCAACCCCCACACCCCACATATCCCTCCACCCCCACAATCACCCCCACACCCCACATACCCCTCCATCCCCACAATCACCCACACAGCAACCAACCCCCACACCCCACATATCCCTCCACCCCCACAATCACCCCCACAGCAACCAACCCCCACACCCCACATACCCCTCCACCCCCACAATCACCCACACAGCAACCAACCCCCACACCCCACATACCCCTCCACCCCCACAATCACCCCCACACCCCACAAACCCCTCCACCCCCACAATCACCCCCACACCCCACATACCCCTCCACCCCCACAATCACCCCCACACCCCACAAACCCCTCCACCCCCACAATCACCCCCACAGCAACCAACCCCCACACACCCCACATACCCCTCCACCCCCACACCAACCAACCCCCACACCCCACATACCCCTCCACCCCCACAATCACCCCCACACCAACCAACCCCCACACACCCCACATACCCCTCCACCCCCACAATCACCCCCACAGCAACCAACCCCCACACCCCACATACCCCTCCACCCCCACATACCCCTCCACCCCCACAATCACCCCCACACCCCACATACCCCTCCACCCCCACAATCACCCCCACATCCCACATACCCCTCCACCCCCACAATCACCCCCACACCAACCAACCCCCACACCCCACATACCCCTCCACCCCCACAATCACCCCCACATCCCACATACCCCTCCACCCCCACAATCACCCCCACACCAACCAGACCCCACACCCCACAAACCCCTCCACCCCCGCAATCACCCCCACACCAACCAACCCCCACACACCCCACATACCCCTCCACCCCCACAATCACCCCCACACCAACCAACCCCCACACCCCACATACCCCTCCACCCCCACAATCACCCCCACACCAACCAACCCCCACACCCCACATACCCCTCCACCCCCACAATCACCCCCACACCAACCAACCCCCACACCCCACATACCCTCCACCCCCACAATCACCCCCAGACCCCACATACCCTTCCACCCCCACAATCACCCCCACACCAACCAACCCCCACACCCCACATACCCCTCCACCCCCACAATCACCCACACACTAACCAATCCCCACACACCCCACACACCCCTCCACCTCCGTACCCCCACATTCACCCGCACAACCACCAACCCCCACACTCTCCCAAACAACCCCCACCACTGCACCCCCCACAATCACCCACTCAGAACCAACCCACACCCCTCCACACTGCCCCACATACCCCTCCCCCCCCATGCACAACAACGAACCCACAATCACCGACCCCCACCCCCCACAACCTTGCCATACCCTTTTACTCTCACCGTCACCCCCCACCTCCCCGCCACACCCCCACACTCCCAACATCACCCTCACAAAAACCAACCCGCACCCCACCAGCCTATCGCACCTCCCACATCTGCATCACCGCTCATCTCCATCTCCCACGACCACAATCCGCTCCATCACCACGCTCCCCCCCACCCCCCGGCCCACGATCAAGCTCAGTCGTTACGGTTACACTTGAAAGAAGTGTAGAAACATCTGTGGTAATGCTGCAAAGGTAACCTGGCAAGTACAGACTGCCAGACTAACTGGCTCCAGCATTTAACCTTCCTAAAATGGAGAGGGAGAGCAGACAATAAAGTAACAATGGTCGCTGTCGTTAAGCTGGGAATCAATACGAGAGAAATGGAATAAAAATATTCCCTTATGCCCCATCATCCCTTCTAAAAGGGGCAACATGATGGCACAGTGATTAGCACTGCTGTCTCACAATGCCAGGGACCCAGGTTCAATTCCTGGCTTGGGTCACTGTCTGTGTGAAGTCTGCATGTTCTCCCCGTGTCTGCGTGGGTTTCCTCCGGGTGCTCCGGTTTCCTCCCACAGTCCAAAGATGTGCTGGTTAGATGCATTGGCGATGCTAAATTCTCCTTCAGTGTTACACAAACAGGAGTCAGAACGTGGCGACTAGGGGATTTTCACACTAACTTCATTGCAGTGTTAATATCAGCTTACTTGTGACCAATAAATAAAAAACTTTAAACATACTAAAGCATACGAATAGTTCTTGATTTGCTAGAATATTTTATTTTAAACACACGTTGCCATTAACAGGTTGTCCACCACTTGGTATTGCCTGCTTCCAATGGGCAGGGATATTAAGGAGCTGTCGCTCCAGTGCCATACTGAGGGAGTGCTGCACTGTCAACGGTGCTATCTTTTGATGAAACACTGGGCCTATGCATTGTCCTCTCTCTAAGGGGGACAAAATAGATCCCATAGCATTAGTTCGAAGGAGAGGAGGGAAGTTCTCCCCAGTGCCCCACTTATTCAGTGAAAGAAAAGATAATTTGGCTGTTATCACCAACCTATCAGTAGGATCTTGTTTGTACAAATTTATAGAATAGGAGCATAGAATCCCTACTGCGCAGAAGAGGCCATTTGGCCCATTGGGTCTGCACTGATTCTGACAGAGTATCTTGCCCTGACCCTAAATCCTGCTCTAGCCCCATTACCCCACACATTTCCCATGGCTAATCCCCCTAATCTTGGAACACTAAGGGGCAACTTAGCATGGCCAATCTACCTAACCAGCACATCTTTAGACTGTGGGAAGAAACCGGAGCACCCAGAGGAAACCCATGCAGATGTGGGGAGAATGTGCAGACTCCGCACAGACAGTGACACTAGACCAGATTTGAACCCGGGTCCCTGGTGCTGAGAGGTGATGCTAATTGCTGTGCCACCGTGCCATCATAGCTGAATCTCCTACCTGGGCGTGCAGGTCCTTAAACGTGGCAGCACGGGTGGAAAAGGTGGTGAAGAAAGCCTGTGGCAAGCTTGCCTTCATCGGCTGGGCATCGAGTATAAAAGTTGGAAAATTATGTTGCAGATATATAAGATGTTGGTTAGGCCGCATGTAGAATACTGTGTCTAATTCTGGCTGCCACGCTACCAGAAGGATGTGGAGGCTTTGAAGAGAGGACTGGAAAGGTTTACCAGGATGTTGCCTGGTATGGAGGGGGGTATTAGTTATGAGGAGGGACTGAATAAACTTTGTACCCTCTTTACTCAGAGGGTAGTAAGGGTGTGGAATGCCCTGCCTGCAGCAGTTGTGGACTCGCCAACTTTAAGGGCGTTCAAATGGTCAGTGGATAGGCAGATGGATAACATTGGAATAGTTTAGGTTAGAGGGTCATTGGATTGGTTCCACTGGTCGGCGCAACATTGAGGGCCGAAGGGCCTGTACTGCACTGTAATGTTCTATGTTCTAAACTGGGATTGTTCTCCCTGGAAAGACGGAGGCTGAAGGGTGACCTGATAGAAGTTTATAAAATTACGAGAGGTATAAATAGGGTGGATCGTTGGAAGCATTTTCCCCAGGGCAAAAATAACAATTACAAGGGGGTACAAGTTCAAGGTAAGGGGAGGAATAGGTGCAGTGGAGATGTGCAGGGGGAAGGATTTTACACAGGAGGGTGCTGGGGGTCTGGAATGCACCGATAAGTGACATTTAAGACTTATCTGATAGACACATGAACAGATGGGGAATAGAGGGATACATAGGTCCAGATAGGAGAGTGCGATCGGCACAGACTTGGAGGGTTGAACACCAGTACGATTACACGACAGAAATAGTAAATTGGTCTGAAGGTTGTAAATGGAGATGTATCTAGTCTTTCTCTGAGCCTCTGGTCAGTTGCTAGCCAGCCTGAGATATTATTGAGATATTAGAGTTTCAAGGGAAAATGGAGAACTAACCGGATGTCCAGCTGCTTGTGGAGATTGTTGTAGCGCTGGTTGAGTTTCTTGACCTCAGTGGCCTGTCGCTCGACATCCGGACAATGCTCCTGAAAGTTGTCAGTCAGCACGTTGCAGGTTTTCTTCACTGTGTTGAGGTTCTGCTCAGCCTCCTGCAAGACCGGTTTCTTCGACTTGAGTTCTGAGCGCATGGCCTATTGGGAAAATTAAAGACTGGATTACACGCAACACAATGAGGGGTGAAGACATGTTCTTCCTACCTGCGCGGCGGCACAGTGGCTCATACTGCTGCCTCACGGCGCCCATCCACACCCTCATATCCCCCCCGTGCCTCCAGCCAAACCGTTCCTGATTCCAGAATATCTTCTCAAATCGGGTAGCTTGTCACAAAGATATTCAAATTAAAAGCAGGAATCTTTCTTGAAGGCAAGGATGGCACGGTGGCACTGTTGCCTCACAGCGCCAGGGACCCAGGTTCGATTCCCGGCTCGAGTCCCTGTCGATGTGGCGTCCGCGCATTCTCCCAATATCTGCGTGGGTTTTCTCCAGGTGCTCCGGTTTCTTCCCACAGTCCGAAAGACGTGCTGGTTAGGGTGCATCGGCCGTGCTAAATTCTTCCTCAGTGCGCACAGACAGGTGTCAGAGAGTGGCGACTGGGAGGTTTTCACAGTAACTTCATTGCAGCGTTCTTGTAAGCCTTCTTGGTGACACTAATAAATAAAGTTTAAAATTTAAAAAAAAGGAATTACGGCATTAATTAGGGGCACTGAAACATAACGTGGCACGGTGGCACAGTGGTTAGTATTGCTGCCTCACAGCGCCAGGGACACAGGTTCGATTCTCGGCTTGGGTCTCTGTGCAGAATCTGCATGTTCTCCCCGTGTCTGCGTGGGTTTCCTCCAGGTGCTCCAGTTTCCTCTCACAGTCCAAAGATGTGCGTGTTAAGTGGGTTGGCTAAATTACCCCTTAGTGTCAGGGAGACTGGCTAGGATAAATGTATGGGGATGGGGTCTGGGTGGGATTGTGGTCCGTGCAGACTCGATGGGCCGAATGGCCTCCTTCTGTCGGGATTCTATGATTTAAATTGGGATGGGTCCCAAACAGAATGGTTTTAGTTTGGATGATGCAATGAGGAACGGCAGTAAGAGATTGGTGACATATCTAATGGAGTGACCCCAGTACAGGTGACGAAAGGCGGATTAGAAAGGCTATTTCCTGGGTGGAAATACTGTTTCCGAGCAGTTCACCCAGGCCAGGCTATTTCTGAGCGTCATACATTCAGAGATAATGCTCACCTCAAGCTCCTGTTTCTTGGTATCCAATGCCCAGATACTATCAGGAACAGTCTGATCCTTCACCAATTTGTTCTCGAACTCAGACAAAGTGTTTCTGCCTTTCTGGAGACTGTTCTCCAACTTGTTCACAGCCTGAGCCCTGTGAGGATGGTAAAGCAGTGTGCCCGTCATTCATTGTCTCCGGCGCAGAGGATCAAAGGCTCTCTTTCAGAGAGCCGGTGCAGACTGGATGGGCCAAATGGCCTCTTCCTGCACTGTTGGGGTTCTACAAATCACACCACAACCAGCGTCAGGTACGGGGAAAAGACAAATACAGCGGTACACATCCGCATGAATTCACACGCCCAGTGGGAGCTCAACGGCATCATACGTTTTGAGATGGGACTCCAGCCCCGGCACCCGGACCCAGACCCTGCAGCCTGGGATCCTGCTGTGTCCTAACCATAGTCTCGCAACACCGGGTTAGAGTCCAACCAGATTATTTGATAGTAAACCCACAAGCTTTCGGAAACGGTGTTCCTTCGTCAGGTGTGTGGGAGGTTCTGATCAGAGAAAGGCGTATAAACTCACACACAGTGTACACAATACTGATCAGAGAGTGAGTCTTTACAGCTAACCTGCTATTCAAGTCTTAAAGATGCAGACGACTGCCCTGTCTGGAGACAATATACATCTCTTTAACCTTTGCTAATGCTACCTCCACTCACATTGCATAACTTGAGGGCAAAAGGGCTGCCATGTTGATCCTGAATAAAATGGAAAGGAAACTGGGCAGCTGGACCATGGACAGCTGCCTATTTTACACCCAGTGTTTCCTTGTAAGGAAAATAAGTAAGATTAATTAGACAGTAACCATTTAATGACTGTTACTGGGCGGCCTCTCCAGTGCTGCCTCACAGCGCCAGGGACCCAGGTTCGATTCCCGACTCGGGTCACAGTCTGTGCAGAGCCTGCACATTCTCCCCGTGTCTGCATGGGTTTCCTCCGGGTGCTCCGGTTTCCTCCCACAGTCTGAAGAACGTGCTGGTTAGGTGCATTGGCCGTGCTAAATTCTCCCTCTCTGTGTACCCGAACACGTGCCCGAGTGGGGGGATTTTCACAGTAACTGAGTTGCGGTGTTAATGCAAGCCTACTTGTGAATAAACTTTAAACTTTTTCTAAAAAGCACATATTCCAGATTTGGCAGGTTTTGAACTTTATCACCAGGGATAAAGACCTGTGGCTTTGAGGATAGATTGGAGAAGCTGGGAGTGTTTTCCTTGGAGAAATGAAGGCTGAGGGGAGACTAGATAGAGCTGATGGAAATCATGAGAAGCATTGGACAGGGCTAAGTGGTGAGAAACTGCTCCCACTTTAGAGAGCATCAAGAATGAGAGAGTACGGAGTCAAAATAATGGGCAAAGGGAGTAAACTTGATGTGGGGAAAAGGTGGGATCTGGAAGGAACATAGAACACTACAGCACAAACAGGCCCTTCGGTCCACAATTTGCGCCGATCATATTCGTACCTACTAGGCCCTTAATCCTGTTAAATCCCATGTACTCATCCAGAAATGTCTTAAAAGACCCCAACGAGTTTGCCTCTACCACCACCGACGACAGCCGATTCCACTCACGACAGCCGATTCCACTCACTCACCCCCCTCCGAGTGAAAAATTCTCCTTTCAGGTGAAGACAGGTTGGATCGAGGCACTCAAAAGGGAATTGGATTACTACCTGAGTGAAGGTTACGGGGTGAAGGTAGGGGACTGGGATTAGATAGGATGTTCCTCCAGAGAGAGCCGGTGCAGACTCGATGGGCCTCGTTCTGCAATGCAAAGATTCCGTGATTCCTGCCAATTCTCTCCTCGGATTTCCTTGAGCAGATGACATAATTGGAAAACGGCTAATGTTACGCCGTTGTTTAAGAAGGGTGCCAGGCAAAAGGCAGGGAATTATAGGCCGGTTAGTTTAACGTCTGTGGTAGGTAAAATGTTAGAATCCGTCATTAAAGAGGAAATTGCGAGGCATCTTGAAGGGAATTGCTTGATAGAGCAGACGCAGCACGGTTTCATTAAAGGGAAGTCGTGTCTGACAAATTTACTGGAGTTCTATGAGGATGTGTCTAGGGCGGTGGATAGAGGAGAGCCGGTGGATGTGGTCTTTCTAGATTTTCAGAAGGCGTTTGACAAAGTATCTCATAAGAAGTTATTGCAGAAGGTCAGGGGACTTGGAGTTGGGGGTAGGGTGTTAGCGAGGATAGAGGATTGGTTGTCAAATAGGAGGCAGAGAGTGGGGGTCAACGGGTGCTATTCAGATTGGCGGATGGTGACTAGTGGAGTGCCCCAGGGGTCGGTGCTGGGGCCTCAGCTTTTTACCATTTATATAGATGATCTGGAGGAGGGAACCGAGTGTAGGGTGTCGAAATTTGCGGATGACACCAAGATTGGGGGAACGGCAAATTGTGCGGAGGGTGTGGAGAGTCTGCAGAAGGATCTAGATAGGCTGGGCGAATGGGCCAGGAAATGGCAAATGGAATTTAATGTTGGCAAGTGTGAGGTGGTCCACTTTGGAAGGAAGAATGGTAGGAAGGACTATTACTTACGTAGTGAAAAACTGCAGCAGGCGACGGTGCAGAGGGACCTCGGGGTCCTTGTGCATGAGTCGCAAAAACCCAGTTTGCAGGTGCAGCAAGTGGTCAGGAAGGCGAATGGGATGCTGGCCTTCATAGCGAGGGGGATTGAATATAAAAGTAGGGAGGTCTTGCTGCAGCTGTATAGGGCATTGGTGAGGCCGTAGCTGGTGTACTGTGTGCAGTTTTGGGCGCCGCACCTGCGCAAGGATATTTTGGCCTTGGAGGGAGTGCAGAGGACGTTTACTAGGCTGATACCGGAGTTGAGGGGGTTGAGCTATGAGGAGAGGCTGAATAACTGGGCTTGTACTCGTTGGAGTTTAGAAGAATGAGGGGAGATCTCATTGAGACGTATAAGATGATGAATGGGATGGATAGGATAGAGGTGGAGAGACTCAAAAAAGACAGTAGGACTGGGGGGCACAGCCTCAAGATAAAGGGGGGGCGTTTTAGAACGGAGTTGAGGAGGAACTTCTTCACTCAAAGGGTGGTGAATCTCTGGAATTCTCTGCCCGTTGAAGTGGTGGAGGCTGCCTCGCTAAATATTTTCAAGAAGCGGGTTGATGGGTTTTTGATAAGCGAAGGGATTAAGGGTTATGGGGAGAGGGCCGGAAAGTGGAACTGAGCAGTGACAGATCAGCCATGATCTTATTGAATGGCGGGGCAGGCTCGAAGGGCTAGATGGCCTACTCCTGCTCCTATTTCTTATGTTCTTATAACGAGGAATAATCTAAACTTCCCGAGTTCAAGTCCTGCCCCAGAAGCTCTGGAAAACCCCACGGCGTAAAATGAACGTCACTTACTTCTCCCCGGAGCAGTTGAGCAGGAGGCTGACCTGCTCAAACTTCTTGTTTGTGTCGTCGAGTTTGGTGCGGAGCTGGGGTGCCCCCGCTACTTGCGGGTTCTGCGAGAGAAAGCTCTGGCATTCCCTTTCCTTCGACAGCTTGGCGATTTCGATTTGGCCGATGGAATTGCTGATGTTCTGGAAGACGGAAAAGGAGATTTATAAAAGAGCCAGCTCAATGTTAATCACATTCAGGAACGTCCATCCCGTTTCAGAACAGCCCCAACACCAAAAACCAATCAAATTTCTGAAGTCATAGAACCCACGCTGCGTAGACGAGACCATTCGGCCCATCGAACCCAACAATCCTACTGTGTCGGAAATTAAATTGAGCTCCTTAAATTCACAACATGGTAGTTTCGTGATTTGAAGAATAAATGTATCAACAGCTGGATCATAAGTGATGCCTACGCCCCATGAGTGAATAATAAAAATAGAACTCTACAATGCAGAAGGAGGCCCTTTCTGAAGAATGAATCAGAATTCAGAAGAATGAGGGGCGATCTTATAGAAATATACAAAATTATGAAGGGAAGAGATACGATAGAAGCATTGAGTTTGTTTCCACTGGGAGGTAAGACTAGAACTAGGGGGCACGGCCTCAAAATAAGGGGGAGCAGATTTAGGACTGAGTTGAGGAGGAACTTCTTCAAACAAAGGGTTGTGAATCTGTGCCCCAGTAAAAGAGTTGAGGCTACCTCATTGAATGTTTTTAAGGCAAGGATAGATAGATTTTTGATCAGTAAGAGGAATTAAGGGTTATGGTGAGTGGGTGGATAAGTGGAGCTGAGTCCGGACCAGGGGACTTATCTATTTTCAAGCCCTCTAGAATATCCAGCACATCCCCGGTATCAACTGCAATACTGTCTATTTTACACCCCTGCACCCCAGTGTCCTCCTCAGCTACATTCATGTCCCCCTGCGTGAACACCGAAGAGAAATATTGGTTCAATGCCTCTCCAATCTCTTCTGGTTCCACACACAACTTCCCTCTACTGTCTGTAACTGGCCATAATCTTGCCCTAACCAACCTTGTTCTTGACATATCTATAGAACGCCTTAGGATTCTCCTTAATCCTATCAGCCAAAGTCGTCTCATGTCCTCTTTTAGCCCTTCTTAACTCCCTCTTCAATTCCCTCCTAGCCAATCTAAAGCTTTCTAGTGCACTACATGAGCCCTCAAGCCTCATCCGAACATAAGCCTCCTTTTTCTTCCTAACCAACAAATCAACTTTTTTAGTGCACCACGGTTCCCTAGATCTACCAATTCCTCCTTGCCTGACAGGGACACACCTATCACGGACTCGCAGTAGCTGCTCCTTGAAAAAGCTCCACATTTCGGACGTTCCCAGCCCCTGTAATCTCCTAGTCCAACCTATGCTTCCTAATTCTCTCCTAATAGCCTCATAATTACCCTTCCCCCAGCTAAAACTACTGACCCGAGGTTCATGCCTATCCCTTTCCATCACTAAGGTGAACGTAACCGAATTGTGGTCACTATCACCAAAATGCACACCAACTTCCAAGTCTAGCACCTGATCTGGCTCATTTCCCAGCACCAAATCCAATATAGCCTCATCTCTAGTTGGCCTATCTACATACTGAGTCAAAAAACCTTCCTGCACGCTTTGTACAAAAACTGACCCCTCTAACGAGCTAGAGCTATAGTAATTCCAATCAATATTAGTAATATTAGTAGTTTTATTCTAGGATTCAACTGAATTATCCAAGTGGATAATTCAGTTACAGTTACACTGCTGGAAGGCGATACGTCTGCTGTCTCAGGTGGATATATAATGTCACTAATCTATTTCAGTGTTCCTCGTGCACCAATAATCTCAGTTTCATTGATGCACATTGGCTGTTAGTTTTATACCGTGCGAGAGGACTGCACTCACTCTGATGGGTGAAAATCCCCCATCTCGACTCCCGCCTTTTGTTCTCCATTTCTAGGTTTCCCTGCCTTGCCCTACCCTGACCCACCCCTACCCCACATGGTCACTGCTCCTCGTTGTTCAGTTTTGTCCTCACTCAGCACATTGTTCTATTAATGCTGCTATCCCACCTTTGCCACTATTACCACTCCTGAGTCCCCAGTGGCGTCATTAACAATCCCTTTGTCAATCCCTCCTTAGTTCTGATCTATTAGGGTTTTCCCACCCTGTCCCATCCCCTCCTCTCCAAGTATCTCACCCATCACATTTCTCTCCCTTTTCAGTTCTGTAGATGGGTCGTGCAGACTTGGAAGTTAACTGTGTTTCTCCCTCCACAGATGCTGCCAGACCCAGAATCATAGGATCCCCTACAGAGCAGAATGGAGGTCATTCGGCCCATCAAGGCTGCACCAAAAACAATTCCACACAGGTCCTATCCCCGTAACTCCACTTGCTTGCAACCCTGACACTAAGGCCAACCCACCTAACATGGGCATCTTTGAACAGTGGGAGGAAACCAGAGCACCCAGAGGAAACCCACGCAAATACAAGGTGACATGCAAACTCCACACAGACGATCATCCGAGGCCAGGACTGAAGTCGGGTCCCTGGAGCTGTGGAGCTAACCACTGTACCACTGAATTTATCTATAAAAAGAACTATCTATATAAATGCAAATTCTCTCCGTAGCCTCCCATCCATTGGCTCTGTCGCTATCTCGGCAAAGCAAGCAGCATAATTAAGGACCCCACACATTGTCTTTTCCACCTTCCACTGGGAAAAAAATACAAAAGTCTGAGGTCCCGTACCAACCAACTCAAGAACAGCTTCTTCCCTGCTGCTGTCAGACTTTTGAATGGTCCCACCTTGCACTAAAGTTGACCTTTCTCTACACCCTATGACTGTAACACTACATTCTGTACCCTACCTGTTCCTTCTCTATATATGCTTTGTCTGTATAGCACGCAAGGAACAATACTTTCACTATATGCTAATACATTTGACAATAAATAAATCAAATCAAATCAAATCACTGACTCTGTTTGCACTTCCCGCTGCTTTGAAAAAGTAGGCACCATGATTAAGGACACCCCAGACATTCTCTCTTCCATCGGGAAAAAGTTTGGGGTCACGTACCAACTGACTCAAGAACAGCTTCTTCCCTGCTGCTGTCAGACTTTTGAATGGTCCCACCTTGCACTAAAGTTGACCTTTCTCTACACCCTGTGACTGTAACACTACATTCTGTACCCTCTACTTTCCTTCTCTATGAACGGTATGCTTCATCCGTATAGCACGCAAGAAACGATACTTTTCATTGTATGTTAATACATGTAACAATAATAAATCAAATTGAAACCTTTCAGTAACTGAGCTAACCTTCAGATCTTGAATGCGATCTTTGCTATCCTGGATGGGTCTCTTGTGCTCCAGTGGGGGTCGGGTGCAGGATTGGATCGCCTTCTCCTGTTTGACCACATTGTTCTGAATCTTATCCAAATCCGACAGCAGTTTCAGGCACTGGGTATCCTGGGTATCTGACCGAGTGGAAGGAAATACAGTTAAACTCATAACGATTCACCCTACCTCTTTCATACATAATCATTTCTCACCGGGCCAATCCCATTTGGCTAATGGCCGTGTTTCTCCAGCAGTTCTGCTCATTAACAATAGTTTCTTCTCAATAATCTAAACCATTAAGATCTGGGGCAGCCGGGTCAGATACTTGTCCCCAGGGTAGAAGTGTCAATTACACAGGGGCACAGGTTCAAGGTGAGAGGGGGAAAGTTTAAGGGAGGCATGCGGGGGGGGAAAGATTTTCACGCAGAGAGTGGTGGGTGCCTGGAACGCGCTGCCAGAGGAGGTGGTGGAAGCAGGAACATTAACAACGTCTGAGAGGTATCTGGACGGCTACATGAATAGGGAGGGAATGGAGGGATACGGACCAAGGAAGGGCAGAAAGTTTTTTTTTTAGTTTATTTAGGGCATCATGATTGGCACAGGCTTGGAGGGCCGAAGGGCCTGTTCCTGTGCTGTACCTTGTTCCTAGTTAGTGGTTAGCCTCACAGCGCCAGGAACCCCGTTCGATTCTGACCTTGGGTCACTCTTTGCACATTCTCCCCGTGTCCGTGTGGGTTTCCACCGGGTGCTCCGGTTTCCTCCCACAGTCTGAAAGATGGTTAGGGTGCATCGGCCGCGCTAAATTCAGTATCTCCGAACAGGTGCTGGAGTGTGGCGACTCGGGGATTTTCACAGTAACTTCATTGCAGTGTTAATGCAAGCCTACTTGTGGCACTAAATAAGTAAAATTTCACTCTGTCTTTGATCTCAACGGGATGCTGCAGCAAGTCACTGTGCCTGGGAGGATTTCAATGTTTTTGCCAGAACCTGGAGACAAAGACCTCAAGAGCTTTTCAATTCCATCCATCAAAGCAACTAAGGTGAGTGGAAGGTAATTGAAGTGCTGGTGATCTGCTCATCCTGAATCAAAGTTTGCACAGTTGCTATTGGTTCGCTCAGTAGGCTGGATGACTGCTTTGTGATACAGAGCAACGCTAACAGTGCAGCTTCCTGGAATCCCTACAGCGCAGAAGAGGCCATTCAGCCCATCAAGTCTGCACTGACTCTCTGACAGAGCATCTTACCTCTAGATCCTCCCCCATTCCCTGTAACCCCACACATTCCCCATGGTTAATCCCATCTAACCTACAAATCTGGGGACACTCAGGGGCAATTTAGCATAGCCAATCCACCTAACCTGCACATCTTTGGACACTAAGGGGCAATTTAGCATGGCCAATCCACCTAACCTGCAAATCTTTGGACACTCAGGGGCAATTTAGCATGTCCAATCCACCTAACCTGCATATCTTTGGACACTAAGGGGCAATTTAGCATAGCCAATCCACCTAACCTGCACATCTTTGGACACTCAGGGGCAATTTAGCATGGCCAATCCACCTAACCTGCATATCTTTGGACACTAAGAGGCAATTTAGCATGGCCAATCCACCTAACCTGCATATCTTTGGACACTCAGGGGCAATTTAGCATGGCCAATCCACCTAACCTGCATATCTTTGGACACTAAGGGGCAATTCAGCATGGCCAATCCTAACCCGCACATCTTGGAGTGTAGGAGGAAACTGGAGCACCCAGAGGAAACCCACACAGAGAATGTGCAAACTCCATACAGATAGTCACCCAAGGCCAGAATTGAACTCGAGTCCCTGGCGCTGAGAGACAGCAGTGCCATCTCCTGAGGTGTGGCAACCTTGAGGTTAAATCACCACCACAAGGGGAGAACAGCCTACGGTCATCTGAGACTATGGTTGCTTTGCCTTCAGCCCCAAGCTCAATAATCCTCCAAGAACTCGAAGAGCCTCAAATGCACCTCAAATGCATTTTCCATTCCCTTCTCCTCGCCTTTGTTAGCAGTGCGTTCATCCGCCTAGACTCACGGTGAGGCCATGGCCTAGTGGTATTATTGCAAGAGTATTAATCCCAAATCTCTGCTAATAATCTGGGGAACTGGGTTCGGATCCCACCACGGCAGATGGTGGAATTTGAATTCAATAAAAAAAATCTGGAATTAAGAATCTACTGATGACCATGAAACCATTGTGGGAAAAACCCATCTGGTTCACTATTATTCTTTACCCTGGTCAGGCCTATAGGTGACTCCAGAGCCACAGCAATGGTTTAAAGTTTATTTATTAGTGTCACAAGTAGACTTACATTAACATTTCTATGAAAATTCCCTGTGGTTGATTCTCAACTGCCCTCCAAGGGCAACTAGGGATGGGCAATAAATATTGGCCAGCCAGTGACGCACACGTCTTCTTTGCCTTTGTATCAATGTTTGTGTGAAGCAGTATGCCTCCCTGTGATAATGGTGCCGTGTAATTGTAAGTTGCTGATGTTAAGCTACTTCTAAAGATCAAAAACTGCGCCACGTATTACCCAGTACAATAAGAAAATGTCACCTACTTGACACGGGCACCGAGGATGTCTTCACTGCTGTGAAGAAAGAAGAAGACAAATAACAAAATCAGTTGAATGAAAGAGTGATCCATGACTAAGGGCCTCAAAATAGACAAGCCCCGACTCGGAACCAGGTTTGTACGCAGAGAGAGCTGGCGGTACAAGAGTCACAGAAAGTTAACAGGCGGATGTAGCAAGCATTCAGGAAGGCTAGTGAAATATTATTGCAGTGGGTTCAAACAATGATGTTTTGTTGTAATTATACAGGACTTTGGTAAGACCCCAGCTGGAGCACTGCTTGAGTTTCTTTAGTAAGAAATCTCACAACAGATTTCTTACGGCGTTTACCCCCAGCCGGCATCTCCACATCATGTTGTTTCTTTATCCAGGGAAAGATATAATTCCCGAAGAGAGTGTTCACTGGATGGATCCCTGGGGTGAGGTGGCTGCCCCAGGGGGAGAGATCGAGTAAAATGGGCCATTTGAAGAACAGAAAGAACAGGGTATTATGTAAATGGAGAAAAACTGCAGAAAGTGCCAATACAAAAGGGAATTGGGGGAACTTGCGCACAAAATACAGGAAACAAACACACAGATGCAGCAGCTAATCAGGAAAGCTATTGGAATATTATTTCAAGCAGGTTGGAGTATTACAATGGGAGGGTCTTGCTGCAACTGTACAAGGTTCTGGTGAGACCACAGCGAGAGTGTGAGCAGTTTTGGTCCCTTATTCAAGGATCTATTAATTCATCGCAGGCAGTTCAGCGAAGGCTCACTCAGATGATCCCCAGAATGGAGGGATTGTCTTATGAGGAAAGGTTACACAGATTGGGACTTTACTCATTAGAATTTAGAAGAATGGGAGATCTCTTAAAACTTATTGGATTAGAAACATGGGAATTAGGAGCAGAAGTAAGCAAATACAACCCGAATGGCGGAGTCTGCTCCGCCATTCAATCAGATTATGGCTGATCTCTCCCAACCCACCTCCCCAACCTCTTCCCCAAATCCCTTCATCCCGTTTTTTATTAGAAATGTATCCATCTCCCTCTTTAAACCATCTAACAACTCAGACTCCATCGCAATACAGGGCAGCGAGTTCCACAAATTCACCACCCTCTGTGACAAGTTGTTCGTCTGATCGTTAAGAAGGCGTACAGTGTGTTGGCTTTTATTGGTGGAGGGATTGAATTTCGGAGCCGTGAGATCATGTTACAACTGTACAAAACTCTGGTGCGGCCTCACTTGAAGTATTGAGTACAATTCTGGTCGCCGCATCATAGGAAAGATGTGGAAGCATTGGAAAGGGTGCAGAGAAGATTTACCAGGATGTTGCCTGGTACGGTGGGAAGGTCTTATGAGGAAAGGCTGAGGTTGTTTTTGTTAGAGAGAAGAAGGTTAAGAGGTGACCTAATTGAGGCATACACGATGATCAGAGGGGGTTAGATAGGGAGAGCCTTTTTCCTCGGATGGTGATGGCTAACACGAGGGGGCATAGCTTTAAATTGAGGGGTGGTAATTATAGGACGGATGTCAGAGGTAGGTTCTTTACTGAAGGGTAGTAAGGGCGTGGAATGCCCTGCCTGCAGCAGTTGTGGATTCGCCAACTTTAAGGGCGTTCAAATGGTCAGTGGATAGGCATATGGATAACATTGGAATAGTTTAGGTTAGAGGGTCATTAGATTAGTTCCGCTGGTTGGCGCAACATCGAGGGCCGAAGGGCCTGTACTGTGCTGTAATGTTCTATGATTCTTAAGGGGCTTGTCAGGGTAAATGCCGAGAGGGTGGTTCCCCTCATGGGAGAGTCTAGAACCAGAGGATACAATTCTCAGAATAAAGGGGCACCAATTTAAGACCAATTTATCAGGAGGTATCTCTTCTCCCAGAGGGTAGAGAGTCTTTGGATCTCCTTGTTACAGGGAGCTGTGGGGGTAGAGTCCTTGTGTGTATTTAAGGATGAGATAGATAGATCTTTGATCAGTGAGGAAATCAAGGATTACGGGGAAAATGCAGGAAAATGGATATGAGGAATGTGTGGGATCAGCCATGATTCTATTGAATAATGGAGCTTGCTTGAGGAGCTGAATGGCTTACTCCTGTTCCTATTTCTTCGAATCTTAACAAATCGGAGATCACTTGATACAAACAGCAAGGCCAAGAGGTAAAATAGTTTAGTTGTCCGATATGCTCAATGGCTTGAATCACACACCTGGTTTGTCATTTTGTTTTGTCCCCGTGTATCGCTTCTGTAGAGCGTTCTTTGTCGTCGCACTCTTCTGTTTTACACTATTGTACTGATTGGTGATGCTAGGAAGGATGAGATATAGACAAGTACGTGAGCCACGGAACACCGGGAAGAACATTGCTGAATGCAAACACACCCCGAAGAAAAGCGGCAGTGAAAGTTGGGAAAAGACTGGCACTGCTCCCAACTGGGCACCAAATGCTTAAAGGATTCCCCTGGTAGACCAGATTGTAGATAACTAAAACGGACATCTCCAGGTAGCTGGGGTTCAATTCCGTCTCGAAGGAAACTCCAACTTTCTGGGTGGGCCAATGATTAGCACTGCTGCCTCACAGCGCCACCCGGGTTCAATTCCAGCCTCGGGTCACTGTCTGTATGGAGTTTGCATGTTCTCCCCGTGTCTGCGTGGGTTTCCTCCGGGGGCTCCAGTATCCTCCCACACACTCCAAAGATGTGCGGGTTCGGTAGACTAGATGGGGGTGGGTTAAATTGCCCCTCGGTGTCCAAAGATGTGTCGGTTAAGTTGGTTGGCCATTGTAACTTGTCCCTTAGTGTCCAAAGATGGGTGGATTGGCCATGATAAATTACCCCTTAGAGTGTTCAAAGACTTGTGGGGGATTAGTTGGGTAAATAGAAGGGTTAAGGGGAAAGGTGCTCTGTCAAAGAGCTGGTACAGACTTGATGGGCTGAATGGCCTCCTTCTGCACTGTAGGGATTCTATGGAATTGGAACTCCAGTTCAGACCAGTCAAAGTTTGATCAGAAGACTGACTGATGGCAGACTGTTGATCGATCATGCTGGCAAGAGAGATTAGTCAATGTTCCTTGCACTGCCCAATCGGAAAAAAAATAGTTTGAACCAGTATCGTATCCCAGTTTTTGCTGCTGCTTCACTCTGGTGGTTAATTTAGCCAATCCCTTTCTTTTTGCTCTCTCCCACGTGAGGTAGCACCGTCAGGCGTCAACACTGTAAACTGGAGGGAGAAATCTCACCAAGATTGCCACCTGGAGGTGCACGTTGGCACCATCATCATTCACTACGGGTTAGCCTCCATTGTACTGAATCCATGGGGCTGGATTGTTCCAGTTACAGGGCTGTCTCTCGCCGTCTGGTGGGGGGGGGGAGGCCGAGCACCCATCAGCCGCTAACTGGCCAGATTTGGGATTACTGACCCTGGAGGCAGGGCGTCCTGCCCTACACAGCTGTCAGCCAATCAGAGGCTCTAGTTTCACGAGCGTCCAATTGCAAAGCCCAGGAAAGCCATGTGACTCCTGCTTAACTCCAGCACTAAATTCTGATTGGCCTAGGGATAGATTTACTTCAAGGGTGGAATTTTCCCATCCTGCCCGCCACGGGAATTGTAACGGGGCTGGTGTGGGGGGGGGACATGGACCATGCAAATGTCCATTAACATCGGGCGGGATTTTCCGGCCTTGGGGCGAGCGCAGTCGGGAAGTCCCACCCTAAGGCCGAAACTATCTCCCCAAATCGTAAAATCTTATCCAAGGCCAGTGGAGGTTCCCAGAAAGGAAATCTCCGTTGGCTTTGGGTGGGACTTCACGACCTCACCCAAGGGTCACAAACCCCACCCTAAGTATCTCATTAAAGGAACTTGCCACCACCAGAGGGCAGGATTCCTCCATTGGGCCCTTCGTCACTCTCGGGGACAGTTTAATTGACGCCGGGAATCCGATCCAGGCACTCACACCCAATTCTCCATTGCAACCTCTCCCTGCCTCGCCAGCAAGGCTGTTCCGGAATGTTCCACTGATTCCACCCCACAGGCTGCTGGAAGATTCAGTTCTCCTCAGCAATAATCTTTGACGTACCAAAAAAAAAACCCACAACATGGGGAGGCGACAGACTCGTGGAATTGTCACTAGATCCAGAAACTCAGCTAATGTTCTGGAGTTCGAATCCCGTGACGGCAGATGGTGGAATTTGAATTCAATAAGGAAAAAAATCTGGAATTGAGAACCATTGTCGGAAAATCCCATCTGGTTGGCTAATATCCTTTTAGGGAAGAAATTCCAACGTGTTTTGCAGTTAGCAAATGAGTTCGGTTCCCTTTCCCAAACATATGCGCCAAGGGGATGGATTGCGGACTTACTCGTCTCCAATGGCAACTGCTTCCGGGTCCGTTGGAGGGATTATGAAGCAGACAGCGGGAGCTTTTTGTTTGTGACCTGCCATATCCGTCACTTCCCAGTGAGTTCCATTGATGTTTTTATTCAGTATGTACCTCTCGCCACGCTGGATATGAGTCTGCCACACCAGAGAGAGAAAGGATTTGCTTACACAGGTTCACTTCCCAGGTCAACCAACATTTTTGCCTCCCTGTTCGCTACGGAATTGACCAATCAAAATTCTTGTGCCAAATCTGTTGCAAAATAAATCTTCAAATCTGAGATTGCTAGATTTTGCACTGTAGAAAGCATTGTATCGCAGCTCGGTCTGGGCTCCTGCTCTGCCCAAGACTACAAGAAACTATGAAAGGTCGTGAATGTAGCCCAATCCATCACACAATCCAGCCTCCCATCCACTGACTCTGTCTACACTTCCCGCTGCCTCGGCAAAGCAGCCAGTATAATTAAGGACCCCACACACCCCGGACATTCTCTCTTCCACCTTCTTCCATCAGGAAAAAGATACAAAAGTCTGAGGTCCCGTACCGACCGACTCAAGAACAGCTTCTCCCCTGTTGCTGTCAGACTTTTGAATGGACCCACCTCGCACTAAGTTGATCTTTTTCTATGCCCTGGCTGTGACTGTAACACTACACTCTGCACTCTCTCCTTTCCTTCATTATGAAGGGTACAGTAAGAAGTCTCACAACACCAGGTTAAAGTCCAACAATAAATTATTGAATCGAACATAACGGTGCCACAGAACTCTGGTCAATGGTGCTAAAACCTGTCTGGTTTACTCAGAGCGTTTTCGAGAAGGAAATCTGCCATCCTTGCCTGGTCTGGCCTCTAGGTGACTCCAAACCAGGTAACACTTGAACTTGGCAATGACCCAGCAAGCTATGCCATTCGAAAGCATTGCATAGAATCCCTGCAGTGCAGAAGGAGGCCATTCAGCCCATCGAGCCGGCACTGACAACAATCCCATTCAGGCCCTATCCTCGTAACCACATGTATATGTCTTAGCTGGTCCCCCTGACACCAAGGGGCAATTTTGCCTGGTTGATCCACCTAACCCGTTTGGTTTATTTGGGATCACAAGCTTTCGGAGCACTGTTTCTTCATCAGATGAGTGGAGAGGTGGGTTCACAAACACGGCATATATTTATAGGCAAGTGAACTCACCTGATGAAGGAACGGCGCTCCGAAAGCTCGTGATTCCACATAAACCTGTTGGACTTTAACCTGGTGTTGTGAGACTCCTTACTGTGCCCACCCCAGTCCAACGCCGGCATCTCCACATCATTCTCTATGAACAGTATGCTTTGTCTGTATCGCGCGCAAGAAACAATACTTTTCACTGTATATTATGTGACAATAATAAATCAAATCACATTCCTTGGCCATTGAGTCCTGGGGTGGTACTCGAACCCAGAGCCTCTGCCTTAGTGGGACAATGCTATTCGCCAGCACACGTTGGGTTGGATATGGTTAAATGTCTGGTTTAAAAGTGAGGGGAGCGAGCGGGGTTAAATGGGGGTGAGCTGGGATATCACTCCCCTGGCTTCACTTTGCGTTAACATACATAAAATTACACGGGCCAGTAAGTTGCAATGAGGAAATAAGAACCTTATAAATAGATATAGATGTTAGGAGAGTGGGCCAAGATGTGGCAGATAGCGTTTAACATGGATAAGTGGACTAGCTAGGATATATACACGTGGTTACGAGGATAGGGCCTGGATGGGATTGTTGACACGCATTTCGGTCAGAAAAATGGGGAGGCGACTTATTATCTCAGTGGGGGGACACTTTGGGCTGCTCCGATGCAGAGGGATCTGGGTGTCCTAGTTCATGAGTCATAGAAAACTAGCACGCAGCAGATAATAAAAAAGCGAATGGAAGGTTGGCATTTACGGCTAAAGGAGTAGAATGTAAAGGTAGGGAAGTCTTGTTGTAACTAAACACGGCATTGGTGAGGCCGCACCTGGAGTGTTGTGCACAGTTTTGGTCCCCTTATTTGAGGAAAGGTGCAGTGGAGACTGTTCAGAGGAGGTTCGCTAGATTGATTCCTGTGATGGAGAAATCTAGCACGAGGGGGCATGGCTTTAAATTAAGGGGGGGTAGTTATAGGACGGATGTCAGGGGTAGGTTCTTTACCCAGAGGGTAGTGAGGGATTGGAATGCCCTGCCAGCTGCGGTTGTAAATGCGCCTAGTTTGGGGGCGTTTAAGAGATCTGTGGATAGGTTTATGGACAAAAAGGGATTGGTTTAGGCTAGTGGGTCATTGTTTTTGTAACTGGTCGGCGCAACATCGTGGGCCGAAGGGCCTGTTCTGCGCTGTAATGTTCTATGTTCTATGAGGGGGTTTGCCGTACGGAGAGAGATTGGGCAGTTTAGGCCGATTCTCTCTGGAATGAGGGGAGATCAAATTGAGGTACTCAGGACGATAGAAGGAATGGATAAAGTAGATGTGGAGCGGATGCTTCCTCTGGTGGGGCACTCTAGGACGAGAGGTCACAGTCTTAGGATAAGGGGGAGGAAATTTAAAACAGAGGGGAAACTACTTCTCCCAATGAATCTGTGGGATTCGCCAGCCCAAAAGAGCGATGGATGCAGGGACAGTGAGTAAAATTTAAGGAAGGAGTGAGAGAGATTTTTAATTGGTTGAAGGGTTTTGGGGAGAAGGCAGGAAAATTGGGATGAGGAGCACATCAGCGACAATCGAATGGTGCAGCGGACTCGATGGGCCGAATTCTGCTGCTATAGTTTGTGAACCGATGAACGCTGCCAGTGGTTTAGTGTCACACCAACCCGGGCGGGGGGATCTCTGACTTCTCCCGCGTCGAAATCGCACAGTGCCTCCACAGGGACGGGCTTGGCAGGGTTTGCCCGGCGATATTTCAGAGGCAGCACCTGGCAGCTGCGATTCTTCAGAGTCCTCACTGCTTCGTCATACTTATCCAGTGCTCGGTCCTGGCCCTGTAGAAGGTGAAGCAGAAAACCGTCACTGACATTGATAATACCAGCAGCAGCACTAACCTGGTGACATTCATAGAATCACAGTACAGAGCAGAAAGAGGCCCTTCGGCCCATCGACCCTGCGCCAAACACAATCCCACCCAGGCCCTACCCCCATGTATTATACCCGCTAATCCCTCTAACCTCCTGGATACTAAGGTCCAATTTCTTAGCGTGGCCAATGAACCTAACCCGCACATCTTTGGACTGAGAGAGGAAACGGGAACACCCGGAGGAAACCCACCCAGACACGGGGAGAATGTGCAAACTCCACACAGGCAGTGACCCGAGCCGGGAATCGAACCCAGGACCCTGGAGCTGTGAAGCGGCAGTGCTAACCCGCTGTGCCACCGTGCCGCCCCTACTAATATTGTCACCAGACTAGTAATCCAGAGACCCAGGATAATGTTCTGGGGGTTCGAATCCCACCACGGCAGATGGTGAAATTTGAATTCTATAAAAATCTGGAATTAAGAATCTACTGATGACCGTGAAACCACATGTGACTCCAGAGCCACAGCAATGTGGTTGACTCTCAACTGCCCTCAGGCAATCAGGGATGGGCAATAAATGTTAGCCCAGCCAGAAATGAATTGGAAAAAGAAATACCCTCAGACTTGCAGTGAAATGGCTTCTGTTTCTGGGTGACAGGAGGATGGGTGACACGATGGTTAGCACTGCTGCCTCACAACGCCAGAGATCAATTCCCGGCTTGGGGTCAGTGTCTGTGTGGAGTTTGCACATTCTCCCCATATCTGCGTGGGTTTCCTCTGGGTGCTCCGGTTTCCTCCCACACTCCAAAGATGTGCGGGTTAGGTGGGTTGGCCATGTTAAATTGCTAGTCAGGGTGGGTTCTAGCTAGGGTAAATGATTGGGATTGTGGGGATGGGGCCTGGTGGGTTTGAGGTTGGCGCAGATGCGATGGGCAGAATGGCCCCCTTCTGCACTGTAGGGATTCTATGATCTGTGTTAACGGGCCCAACTTTATCCCAGTGTAAGTAGATACGTGGCAGTAATAAAGTACTAAACAGTACAGGAAATTACTGCGTCTGAGCAGTGCGCTCGAGCCTGAACTGTGAGGAATCTTACATAAGACCATAAGAAATAGGAGCAGGAGTAGGCCATCTGGCCCTTCGAGCCTGCCCCGCCATTCAATAAGATCATGGCTGATCTGTCGTGGCTCAGTTCCACCTTCCTGCCCTCTCCCCATAACCCTTAATCCCTTCGTTTATCAAAAACCCATCAACCCGTTTCTTAAAAATATTTAGCGAGGCAGCCTCCACCACTTCAACGGGCAGAGAATTCCAGAGATTCACCACCCTTTGAGTGAAGAAGTTCCTCCTCAACTCTGTTCTAAACCACCTCCCCTTTATCTTGAGGCTGTGCCCCCTAGTCCTACTGTCTTTTTTGAGCGGGAAGAGTCTCTCCACCTCTATCCTATCCATCCCATTCATCATCTTATACGTCTCAATGAGATCTCCCCTCATTCTTCTAAACTCTAACGAGTACAAGCCTAGTTCATTCAGCCTCTCCTCATAGCTCAATCCCCTCAACTCCGGTATCAGCCGAGTAAACCTCCTCTGCACTCCCTCCAAGGCCAAAATATCCTTGCGTAAGTGCGGTGACCAAAACTGCACACAGTACTCCAGCTGCGGCCTCACCAATGCCCTAAACAGCTGCAGCAAGACCTCCCTACTTTTATATTCAATCCCCCTCGCTATGAAGGCCAGCATCCCATTCGCCTTCCTGACCACCTGCTGCACCTGCAAGCTGGGAATCTTAAAGGAGTTTCCTAACAGTCTCTCGCTTGGATTGACTGATCCTCAAACACACCGGTGCAGGGGAGACTTGAGGGGATTAACAACTTGCCCATTTTGTGAAGGGGATGCTGGGACATTGAACTGGTCGCCACAGAGCTGGCCCTTTAAGTCCTCAGTACCTCAGACCCACAATGAACGTAACGCCTCCACTTTCTCTGGAAGCGAAGGAAATTCGGCTCGGCTCTTACAGATGCACCATAGAAAGCATCCTTCCTGGTTGTATCACGGGGTTGGATACAGCAGTAGCCCAGGCTATTGCTTTGGGACCAGGGGACCAGGGAACCAAATCCCACCAGCCGGGAATCGAACCCAGGGTCCTGGGTTCGATTCCCAGCTCGGGTCACTGCCTGTGTGGAGTTTGCACATTCTCCTCATGTCTGCATGGGTTTTCTCCGGGTGCTCTGGTTTCCTCCCACAGTCCAAAGATGTGCGGGTTAGGTTCATTGGCTATGCTAAAAACATTGCCCCTTAGTATCCTGGGATGTGTAGGTTAGAGGGATTAGCAGGTAAAATGTGTAGGGATATGGGGATAGGGTCTGGGTGGGATTGTGTTCGGTGCAGACTCGATGGGCCAAAGGGCCTGTTTCTGCACTGTAGGGTTCTATGTCTATGTCTAAGTTGCTGAGAATTCATTCGATTGGTAAATTGCATTTTTAAACAATAAGTTATTGAGTCGAACATAACGGTGCCACAGAACTCTGGTCAATGGTGCTAAAACCTGTCTGGTTTTCTCAGAGCGTTTTTGAGAAGGAAATCTGCCATCCTTGCCTCTAGGTGACTCCAAACCAGGTAACACTTGAACTTGGCAAGCCGTGCCATCCTAGAGCATTTCAGAGCATCCCTGCAGTGCAGAGGGAGGCCATTCAGCCCATCGAGCTGGCACTGACAACCATCCCACCCAGGCCCTATCCCTGTAACCCCACACATTTACCCCAGCTAGTCTCCCTGACAACTAAGGGGCAATTTCAGCACGGCCAAATCAACTTAACCCGCATATCTTTGGACTGTGGGAGGAAACCGGAGCACCCGGAGGAAACCCACGCAGACACGGGGAGAATGTGCAAACTCCACACAGACAGTGACCTAAGCTGGGAATCGAACCCGGGTCCCTGGCGCTGTGAGGCAGCAGTGCTAACCATTGTGCTTTGTGCCATTGTACCACCATGTTGGGGAATGGCAACAAACGCTGACCTTGGCTAGTCCACATCCCCAATGCCTAAATAAAAGCCTCAGACATCCCATCATTCCCAAACTCAGTGGAGCTATCTCCATTACAGGCACAGCATTGAACAACTGGAGGGTCGTAGTGAGTTTCAGAGCAGAAACAACTACATTTAACAGCCTTAATGTGTCTCCAGTGGTAATGTGTAGTTGATAAATTGTGGGTCACTCATTCTCGCTCAGGTCCAGAGCCATTGCGATGATAAAGACACCCCTCCTTACCTCGAGATCATGGAGCATGGTCTGAAGCTGGATTTCATCCTTGAACTCTGGATTGTATTTATGATCCAGGTCATCGTCGACTTTCTTTAGAAGATCCTGCATATCCTTTGAGTCTTTGTAAAACTAACAGATTGGAGAAAAAAATATGTTAAGTTACACAGTTTTATGAGTAGATTCAGATAGGACAGCTTGGCCATCTTTTTGTCAAAAAAATCTCGTGATTTTAGGTGTTATTAATATATAAGATAATAATTTACAGTGTTTCAGTTAATGTTGGTGTTCTTACTGTCTCAGTTTGTTGTAGCACTCTATGAGCAGTTTTTTTTAACCATTTTTAGTCTGAATGCCAGGTGACATGGAACCGAGAGAGTTTCAGATCTGTCTTTTGGGGTGTTTTTAGGCCCCACCCCACGCACCCTGCCTGCAAAATTTTGAACAAGTCTGTTTGCTCGCTGTAGAAGCCTGTGGCCTTAACATGCGCAGAAACCCACAGAGGGAGCTAGTGCGCATGTGCAGGCCTCTGATGCTGCACAAGCGCATCAGCAGTAGCAGGGGTCTGACAGACAAAGACAGAGCTGTCAGGCCCCTGCTGCTGCCGGCAGACTGAAGCAGCTCCCCGCACCCTGATTGCGGTGATCTACTCTCAGGACTCTGAATGGGAAAGTTTTCTTTCCTTCCACTAATGAGGGCACAGAGGTGACGCACAGCCTGTGGGTTAGAGCAGCAAGAAAGGAGACGTGCGTTTCTCTGCTGAAGGTAAATTGGGCACATGGCTATAACAGCCCTATAGAGAGCGGCACTAACACCTTGTATGCAGGAAGATAGGAACAGGAGATCATTCAGCCCATCAAACCTGCTGTGCCATTCAATACGATCACCATAAGACATGGGAGCGGAATTAGGCCACTCAGCCCATCTGCTCTGCTATTAATCATGGCTGATGATATTTTCCTCCCCATTCTCCTGCCTTTTCCCCACAATCCCTAATCCCCTTATTAATCACGGGTGATCATCTACCAGTTTCTCGCGTTAACACATTATCCCTAATATCCTTAAACATTCAGAAATCCATCAACTTCCTTCTGGAACATGCTCAGTGACTGAACTTCTGCTGGGGCAGGAAACTCCAAAGGTTCCCCACCCTCTGAGTGAAGAAATTCACTCTCTTGTGGAGGGTGAAGGAATTGAGGCTACCTCTTTGAATGTTTTTAAGGCAAGGATAGATAGATTTGTGAACAATAAAAGGACTGTGTGCAGTTTTGGTCACCTCACTGACGCAAGGATATTTTGGCCTTGGAGGGAGTGCAGAGGAGGTTTACTAGGCTGATACCAGAGTTGAGGGGATTGAGCTATGAGGAGAGGCTGAATAAACTAGGCTTGTACTCGTTAGAGTTTAGAAGAATGAGGGGAGATCTCATTGAGACGTATAAGATGATAAATGGGATGGATAGGATAGAGGTGGAGAGACTCTTCCCGCTCAAAAAAGACAGTAGGACTAGGGGGCACAGCCTCAAGATAAAGGGGGGGGCGGTTTAGAATGGAGTTGAGGAGGAACTTCTTCACTCAAAGGGTGGTGAATCTTTGGAATTCTCTGCCCGTTGAAGTGGTGGAGGCTGCCTCGCTAAATATTTTCAAGAAGCGGGTTGATGGGTTTTTGATAAGAGAGGGGATTAAGGGTTATGGGGAGAGGGCGGGAATGTGGAACTGAGCCACGACCGATCAGCCATGATCTTATTGAATGGCGGGGCAGGCTCGAAGGGCTAGTTGGCCTACTCCTGCTCCTGTTTCTTATGTTCTTGTGCATTAAGGGTTATGGTGAGTGGATGGGTAAGTGAATCTGAGTCCTCGAAAAGATTAGCCATGATCTTATTGAATGGCGGAGCAGGCTCGAAGGGCCTAATGGCCTACTCCTGCTCCTAGCTCTTATGTAGCTTCCTACTCTGTTTGCAGTGTGGGTACCTCTTGTATTATTCAGGTCGTTGACCTAATAACACCAGTGCTGTCTCTCTCTACAATAAGAAGTCTCACAAACACCAGGTTAAAGTCCAACAGGTTTATTTGGAATCACCAGCTTTCGGAGCTCCGCTCCTCCCTCAGGTGAGTAGAGAGGCAGGTTCACCTGCCTAGATATATATAAGCCATGTTTGTGAACCCAACTCTCCACTCCCCGAATGAAGGGGCAGCGCTCCGAAAGCTCGTGATTCCAAATAAACCCGTTGAACTTTAACCCAGTGTTGTGAGACTTCATACTACGCCCATATAAGAAATAGGAGCAGGAGTAGGCCATCTAGCCCCTCGAGCCTGCCCCGCCATTCAATAAGATCATGGCTGATCTGAAGTGGATCAGTTCCGCTTACCCGCCTTCTCCCCATAACCCTTAATTCCCTTATCGATCTGAAATCTATCTACCCGTGACTTAAATGTATTTAACCAGGCAGCCCCCACTGCTTCAATGGGCAGAGAATTCCAGAGATTCACCACCTTCTGAGAGAAGAAGTTCCTCTGATCTAAACTGCACACCTTCCCTTATGGGCGGCACGGTAGCACTATGGGCGGCACGGTAGCACAGTGGTTAGCACTGCTGCTTCACAGCTCCAGGGTCCTGGGTTCGATTCCCGGCTCGGGTCACTGCCTGTGTGGAGTTTGCACATTCTCCTCGTGTCTGCGTGGGTTTTCTCCGGGTGCTCCAGTTTCCTCCCACAGTCCAAAGATGTGCGGGTTAGGTTCATTGGCTATGCTAAAATTGCCCCTTAGTGTCCTGGGATGTGTAAATTAGAGGGATTAGCAGGTAAATGTGTAGGGATATGGGGATAGGGTCTGGGTGGGATTGTGTTCGGTGCAGACTCGATGGGCCGAAGGGCCTGTTTCTGCACTGTAGGGTTCTATGTCTATGTCCCCCTCTTACTTTGAGGCTGTGTCCTCCAGTTCTGGCTTCCTTTTCAAGTGGCCCAAAGCCAGTTCAATGCCAGTATCGCCGCACCATCTCTCTCCACAGATGCTGTTTGACCTGCTCTGTGTTTCCAGCATTTTCAGTTCCAATTTTGGATTGTTTTTTAAAATTTCATTGGTTTGCAAGTGACCCTTTACCAGAACACTGAACCATCCCGCTCTGGAGGAATCAGAGGAAATGAACTACAAAACTAATTTAGAAGCGGGCCAACATTAAACGAGGCTGGTCATTTCTTATTGTCAAAACCCGCTCCAGTTTAATCCCAGTCATTTCTCTAAACCCTGACACCCCAGTGTTGGCAACTGGAGTGTTGCCAACATGACCCTAGCCATGGGGGAGCCCTGTGTTGTATTAACTGTTGACCCAGGACATTTCCATTCCCTCTTCAGGTTGAGTTGTTACAATCAGATTTAGGCCGTATCACTCTCGCCACTGACCCGAGCTAAAATCAGGCCCAGGCAAAATGAAATAAAAGGGATTCTGACAGGGAGGACGATCCTGATTCCAATAGCATTGCGCATTGTCTCAGAACATAAGAACATAAGAAATAGGAGCAGGAGTAGGCCAACTAGCCCTTCGAGCCTGCCCCGCCATTCAAAAAGATCATGGCTGATCTGTCGTGGCTCAGTTCCACCTTCCCGCCCTCTCCCCATAACCCTTAATCCCCTCTCTTATCAAAAACCCATCAACCCGCGTCTTAAAAATATTTAGCGAGGCAGCCTCCACCACTTCAACGGGCAGAGAATTCCAGAGATTCACCACCTTTTGAGTGAAGAAGTTCCTCCTCAACTCCGTTCTAAACCGCCTCCCCTTTATCTTGAGGCTGTGCCCCCTAGTCCTACTGTCCTTTCTGAGCGGGAAGAGTCTCTCCACCTCTATCCTATCCATCCCATTCATCATCTTATACGTCTCAATGAGATCTCCCCTCATTCTTCTAAACTCTAACGAGTACAAGCCTAGTTTATTCAGCCTCTCCTCATAGCTCAACCCCCTCAACTCCGGCATCAGCCTAGTAAACCTCCTCTGCACTCCCTCCAAGGCCAAAATATCCTTGCGTAAGTATGGCGCCCAAAACTGCACACAGTACTCCAGCTGCGGCCTCACCAATGCCCTATACAGCCGCAGCAAGACCTCCCTACTTTTATATTCAATCCCCCTCGCTATGAAGGCCAGCATCCCATTTGCCTTCCTGACCACCTGCTGCACCTGCAGGCTGGGTTTTTGCGACTCATGCACACGGGTACAAGTTCAAGGTACAAAGTCACACAGCATTGTATCAGGTCCAGAGAATGAGGTCACCGCACACTCCCAAAGCACAAAGAACTGATCCCTATACAATTTAGCAGCGAGCATTGATCTGCCAGTGGGTTTAAAATGTTAGCTCAGTGTACCCAGTGTCCTTTCATTGCGCTGTTTTTGCATCAAATCCCTGTGTTTGCTTCATGACTTTCTGCGCAACCTCAGGAGACTCCCAATTTCCTGGTGGCACAGTGGTTAGCACGGCTGTCTCACGGCGCCAGGGACCCGGGTTCGATTCCCAGCTCGGCTCACTGTCCGTGCGGAGTTTGCACCTTCTCCCCGTATCTGCGTGGGTTTCCTCCAGGTGCTCCAGTCTCCTCCCACACGCCAAAGATGTGCAGGTTAGGTGCATTGGCCGTGCTAAATTGCCCCATAAGGTCAGGGTGACGGGCAGGGTAAATAGGTGGGGATATTGGGGATTGGCTCTGGGTGGGCTTGTTGCTGGTGCAGGCTTGATGGGCTGAATGGCCTTCTGCACTGTAGGGATTCTGTGATTCTACATCCTTTGATTTATATTGGTTGAAAGATTTTATCAAAGTTGACGTGAGTAGCATTGGAATTCGGGGGGGGGGGGGGGTCGGTGATGGTGGTGGTAGCTGGGGGGTGGTTAGTTATGGGATTGAGCCGGGGCAGGGGGGGGGGAGCAGTCCCGTGGCGGGTGGTATAATTGGGGGGGTATCCCCTGCTGGTTTGGGCTTGTGCAGAGAGTCCCTTGGGACAGGGAAGTGGAGGGTGGTTTAAAGTTTATTTATTAGTGTCACAATTAAGCTTACATTAACACTGCAATGAAGTTACCGTGAAAATCCCTTAGTCGCCACACTCGGGTACACTGAGTGAGAATTTAGCACGGCCAATGCACCAAACCAGCATGAGTTTTGGACTGTGGGAGGAAACCGGAGCACCCGGAGGAAACCCACGCAGACACGGGGAGAACATGCAAACTCCACACAGACAGTGATTTAAGCCAGGAATCAAACCTAGATCCTTGGTGCTATGAGGCAGCAGTGCTAACCCTTTGTGCCACCCTTGCCTTCATGGAGACAACTCAAGAAAGGCTCTTGATTTTAATTTGAATGCTCTTTGTGATAAGCTACCCGATTTGAGACGATACTCTGGAATCAGCAAGTTTGACTGGAGGCACAGGGATGTGAGGTGGATGAACATAGAACATAGAACATTACAGTGCAGAACAGGCCCTTCGGCCCACGATGTTGCGCCGACCAGTTACAAAACAATGACCCACTAGCCTAAATCAATCCCTTTTCGTCCATAAACCTATCCACAGATCTCTTAAACGCCCCCAAACTAGGCACATTTACAACTGCAGCTGGCAGGGCATTCCAGTCCTTCACCACCCTCTGGGTAAAGAACCTACCCCTGACATCTGTCCTATAACTACCCCCCCCTTAATTTAAAGTCGTGCCCCCTCGTGCTAGCTTTCTCCATCCGAGGAAAAAGGCTATCACTATCTACCCTGTCTAAACCTCTAATCATCTTATATGTTTCAATAAGATCCCCTCTTAGCCGCCTTCTTTCCAGCGAAAACAACCCCAAATCCCTCAGTCTCTCCTCATAGGATCTCCCCTCCATACCAGGCAACATCCTGGTAAACCTCCTTTGCACCCTCTCCAAAGCCTCCACATCCTTCCTGTAATGTGGGGACCAGAACTGCACACAGTACTCCAAGTGCGGCGGCACCAGAGTTGTGTACAGTTGCATCATGACGCTGCGACTCCTAAATTCAATCCCCCTACCAATAAACGCCATGAGGGTGTGGATGGGTGGTGACGGGGTTGGGGCGGGCGGGGGGGGGTGAGACGTGCGGTTTAGTGTGTGTGTAAACAATGTTAGGAGCTGAACTGAACCGAAACAGCTCTTCAAATCAGTGCCCGCGGTGATCCCACACTCCAGTGTGCCTCCCCAGCCCCTGCCCACACAGGCCCCCTCAGGGCGGAGTGGAAATGGAGGCAGGCTTTGCTTTGCAGAAGCTGCAACAGGCCCGACTTGTGTTTTGAGAGGAAAATCTGGGCCAATATCCTCCCTTCCAAGGTAGAATAATGCTCATGGCGGCTCAACTCTTTATACGCTGGAAATCTCGTTTACCTTGTGGTAGTCATCCATGTTCTTCAGGTGGTTTTCCTCACAGATCAGCAAGTTGAGGTATTCTTTCCAGTCAGCGTGTACAGCTTCCATGTGCGCCTGGCAAAAGAGGTAAAATTATGCGATCAATGCTCATATAACCGATGGACAAAACCTCAAAATTCAATCCTAGTTTTCCTGATCCTTTTGGGAACTACGAAAGGTCATGAATGTGGCCCAGTCCATCAGGCAAACCAGCCTCCCATCCATTGAGTTCACACTTCCCGCTGCCTCGGATAAACAGCCAGCATCATCACGGATGTGTCTAGGGCGGTGGATAGAGGAGAGCCGGTGGATGTGGTCTTTCTGGATTTTCAGAAGGCGTTTGACAAGGTACCTCACAAGAGGTTATTGCAGAAGGTCAGGGGACATGGAGTTGGGGGTAGGGTGTTAGCGTGGATAGAGGATTGGTTGTCAAACTGGAGGCAGAGAGTGGGGGTCAATGGATGCTATTCGGATTGGTGGTTGGTGACTAGTGGAGTGCCCCAGGGGTCGGTGCTGGGGCCTCAGCTTTTTACCATTTATATAGATGATCTGGAGGAGGGAACCGAGTGCAGGGTGTCGAAATTTGCTGATGACACCAAGATTGGGGGAAAGGCAAATTGTGAGGAGCGTGTGGAGAGTCTGCAGAAGGATCTAGATAGGCTGGGCGAATGGGCCAGGAAATGGCAAATGGAATTTAATGTTGGCAAGTGTGAGGTGGTCCACTTTGGTAGGAGGAATGGTAGGAAGGACTATTACTTACGTGGCGAAAAACTGCAGCAGGCGACGGTGCAGAGGGACCTCGGGGTCCTTGTGCATGAGTCGCAAAAACCCAGCTTGCAGGTGCAGCAGGTGGTCAGGAAGGCGAATGGGATGCTGGCCTTCATAGCAAGGGGGATTGAATATAAAAGTAGAGAGGTCTTGCTGCAGCTGTATAGGGCATTGGTGAGGCCGCAGCTGGAGTACTGTGTGCAGTTTTGGGCGCCGCACCTGCGCAAGGATATTTTGGCCCTGGAGGGAGTGCAGAGGAGGTTTACTAGGCTGATACCAGAGTTGAGGGGATTGAGCTATGAGGAGAGGCTGAATAAACTAGGCTTGTACTCGTTAGAGTTTAGAAGAATGAGGGGAGATCTCATTGAGACGTATAAGATGATGAATGGGATGGATAGGATAGAGGTGGAGAGACTCTTCCCGCTCAAAAAAGACAGTAGGACTAGGGGGCACAGCCTCAAGATAAAGGGGAGGCGGTTTAGAACAGAGTTGAGGAGGAACTTCTTCACTCAAAGGGTGGTGAATCTCTGGAATTCTCTGTCCTTTGAAGTGGTGGAGGCTGCCTCGCTAAATATTTTTAAGAAACGGGTTGATGGGTTTTTGATAAGAGAGGGGATTAAGGGTTATGGGGAGAGGGCGGGAAGGTGGAGCTGAGTCACGACAGATCAGCCATGATCTTATTGAATGGCGGGGCAAGCTCGAAGGGCCAGATGGCCTACTCCTGCTCCTATTTCTTATGTTCTTATGTTCTTATGAAAAAGATACAAAAGTCTGAGGTCACGTAACCGACCGACTCAAAAACAGCTAAAAAAATTAGCGCCAACAGAATGGGAGAATCGACCCCATCACTTTAAGCGCGTCCCTGTCCCCGCCATTACCTCGATTGCATTCCTTCCGGGGTGATTGGCCTGTAACAGTTTGGTGCCGTCATCGTGGAGTTTGTTAACAGCAGCCTCCTTTGCCTCCAAGTGTCGACTCACAAAGCTCTGTAAGACAGCAGAGGGTCTCAGTCTGATTACCATTCATCTCACCCCTCCAGGGGGGCGCCGATTCCTACATTCCACACTGGCCGGATTCCAGCTCCATCATTTCAACGGCGTGAAATATGATGGGCCTCCCATGAATGCGATGGCCGGGGTTTAAAATTGGGCGTTGTGCCCACCACCTCCTCTCCCTGGTCCGCCCGGCTCCTCCCCCATCCCACCCACCGCTGTAACTGTGCCAGGTGGGTTTCCTCCGGGGGCTCCGGTTTCCTCCCACCATCCAGAACACATCACGTTGGTTCGGGCGCATTGGCCGCACTCAATTCTCCCTCAGTGTGCCCGAACAGGAGCCGGAGTGTGGCGACTAGGGGATTATCGCGGTAACTTCACTGCGGTGTTAATGTCAGCCTACTCATGGCTAATAAATAAAAATAAGTTAAATGAATCATGGGAGGCATTGGATGATCTCTTTGCCCATTGGCCAATTGAGGCCCTAAAATGGCCTTCATGGCCACAGAGACCACCTCACGCTACCGCTGGGATGTTACCCCTGTGGGGTTGGCCCAGACAGTGGAACCTGGCAGACTGATGACCTGGCAAAGCTAAGAGTCTCTTTCTTGGGCATCTGGTGCCCATCGGAGACCCCCTCCCCCCCAAAAAAGGTCATTCATACCCACACTACCCCCACCCTCCCAGCCCCCCCCCCCCCCCCCCCCCGCCACCCCCCCCCTTGTTTCCCCACCTCCCCAACCTGACAAGCCCTGCCCTCCACCTGCCTCACCAGGATCTGCCCGCAGCAACCCCCACCCTCCAGGCACTCGCCGGACGGTCCGGGCCCCATCATCCTCTCCTCCCCGGGAGTGCCTTCAGTCCCCAGCTGCACTGCCACCGGGTCCACTGCTGGGCCGAGACAGCGTCTACCGCTCCGCAATTAGCTGCCCAGAGCTGTCACAGGGAGGGCCAGGCAGCCACAGGCCGAGGGATGGGGGGGGACCACAACGCCAGCTCCCCGAATGCTGGCAATGATCTGCAATTGCCCATTCTTCATGTCAGACCCTGCACTCTGAGTTCTGAAGCTAGTTGGTGGTGAACTGAGCTTGTTTTCACATCAACACACGTGTCCATTGAGGCCCAGGGGAGGCAGTGGCCTCGTGGCATTATTAGTAGATTATTAATCCAGAAACTTAGCGAATGTTCTGAGGAGCTGGGATCGAATCCCGCCAAATTCATTGAATTTGAATTCAATAAAAAATATCTAGAATTAAGAATCTGTTGATGACCATTGTTGGAAAAACCTATCTGGTTCACTAATATTCTTTTGGGAAGGAAATCTGCCATCCTTACCCGGTCTGGCCTACACAGGACTCCAGAGCCGCAGCGATGTGGTTGACTCTCAACTAGCCTTGGTGGCATTTGAGAATGAAAATTCTCATGGATGATGAGAAATGAAAAGCCCAAACTATTCAACCAGTCCTCGTACGATAGCCCCCTTCATCCCTGGTGAACCTATTTTAAAGTTTATTTATTTGTCCCAAGTGGGCTTACATTAACACTGCAATGAAGTTACTGTGAAATTCCCCTGGTCGCCACACTCCAGCACCTGATCCAGTCAGTGCACCTAACCAGCACATCTTTCGGACTGTGGGAGGAAACCAGAGCACCTGGAGGAAACCCATGCAGACATGGGGGGAATGTGCATACTCTGCATAGCCAGTGACCCAAGCCGGGACTCGAACCCGGGTCTCTGGCGCTGTGAAGTAGCAGTGCTAACCACTGTGCCACCACATCCTTCCTTAAGTAAGGAGACCAGACCTGGGCTTAATACTCCAGGTGTGGTCTCACCAACGCCTGAGAGAATTGTAACACTTCTATAGTTTTAAAATCCAGGCCTTTTGCAATAAATACTAAGATTCCCAGAGGCAACAAGTACTGGGCCTTTCCAGCAACGTCCACATCCCGGAGAATGACATGTTTGGAATTCCGGACTGCTGGTTACCTCGTATTGGCGATAACGGCTCTTGTAGTCTAAGTTCTGGTCACTCCAGTCGTAACGGATGCGATCTTCCTCCTGGGTGTCCATCCAGTACAGCTCGTTGGTGCAGTTCTGCATGTATTCACGGAGACTTGCCAAGTCTCTCTGCCTCTGCTGCGACCCTTTCTGTGGGAGCGAAGGATTTCTCGTGAGCAGGGTCGAGTAATAATGAGTGACTGTTGCATGCTATCGGTGTCATTTAGTTAAAAAGAAAACTCTTTTCATAAAACCCCACACAACAGAAGGAGACCATTCAGCCCATCAAGTCTGTACTGACCACAATCCCACCCTATTCCCGTAACCCTGCACATTTACCCAGCTAATCCCCCTGGCAGTAAGGGTCAATTTAGCATGGCCAATCAACCTAACCCACACATAGAACATAGAATCCACAAGTTGCGCCGATCATACCCCTACCTACCAGTCCTATCTAACTCTCAATCCCATGTACTCATCCAGAAGTCTCTTAAAAGACCCCAGCGAGTTTGCCTCTACCACCACCGATTCCACTCACTCACCACCCTCGGAGTGAAAAACTTACTCCTGACGTCTCTGGAGTGTGAAGCTTTGTACTAATTTGCGATCTCACCCAGTTATAAAGAATGAAGGACATGTGAATTTAGAATATACCAGTCAATCCCATACTCACCAGCAGTTTGTTGTATTTCAGTTCAATGTTGCTGACATATTCCTGTTGGAATTAGAAAGGAAAGCACTTTTAATGATAAGGAAGTGTGCGATTTTATTGGGAAATTTGTCATTTCCCCAGTTAAAAGTTTTAAACAGGGCGGCAATCGATCGTTACACAGTTTGAAGAGGGAGAGTGTCTCTGGATATTGGGTATGGGTAAAGCTCTCTCAAACCCATGGGGAGGCAGTAGTGAGGTGGTATTGCCATTGGACTTGTAATCCAAAGAGCCAGGGTAATGTTCTGGGGACCCAGGTTCAAATCTCACCCTGGTAGATGGTTTATTTATTCGTCACAGGTAAGGCTTACATTAACACTGCAATGAAGTTACTATGAAAATACTCAAATTTGAACTTAATAAAAATCTAGAATTAAAAGGTGACCATGAAACCATTGTCGGAAAAACTTATCTGGTTCATTAATGTCCTTTAGGGAAGGAAATCTGCTGTCCTTACCTGGTCTGGCCTACATGTGGCTCCAGAGCCACAGCAATGTGGTTGACTCTCAACTGCCCTCCAAGGGATGGGTAACAAATGCTGACCCAGCCAGCGATGCCCATGTCCTACAAACGAATAGGATGGAATTTTCTGGCCAGCTTGTTCCAAGGCTGGAAAACCCTGCTCCAGTCAACAGACATTTGCTTGTGTCCTGCCTGCTATGATACCGGCGATGGGAAAATTTTGCCCTCATTGCCCTGAGGAATGGGCAGTGAATGCTGACCCAGCCACTCATGCCCACACCCCATGAACGAACATAGAAAAACAAAAACAAACGGTGGCCAAAGGTTCTCCATCCTCGCTGGTGGCTGGGATTCTCCAGAGCTGCTGAGAGTTTTGGCCGGAATGCCAACCTTTCCGTTCTTGCTCACAACAGGTCCCACCTCGGGAGAGTCCTAGCCATAACCACCAGCCGAGTACCAGGGTCAGTTTGAGTGAGATTAATTTGGATAGTTGGACTGAAACAGCAGCTCAGTTCCTCCCTCCCCGGACTCTGCCTGACCAGCTCTGTGCTTCCTATAGTCTCAGTTTTTATTTTAAAATTTTGCAGTGTTTTGTTCCTATTTTACATAAACATAAGAACATAAGAAATAGGAGCAGGAGTAGGCCATCTGGCCCTTCGAGCCTGCCCCGCCATTCAATAAGATCATGGCTGATCTGTCGTGGCTCAGTTCCACTTTCCGGCCCTCTCCCCATAACCCTTAATCCCTTCTCTTATCAAAAACCCATCAACCCGTTTCTTAAAAATATTTAGCGAGGCAGCCTCCACCACTTCAACGGGCAGAGAATTCCAGACATTCACCACCCTTTGAGTGAAGAAGTTCCTCCTCAACTCTGTTCTAAACCGCCCCCCCTTTATCTTGAGGCTGTGCCCCCTAGTCCTACTGTCTTTTTTGAGCGGGAAGAGTCTCTCCACCTCTATCCTATCCATCCCATTCATCATCTTATACGTCTCAATGAGATCTCCCCTCATTCTTCTTTAAATGTTTTAAATGTTATATAATGTTATTTTAAATGTTATATAACATTTTAACTGTTATTTTAACATTTTAAATGTTATATAATGTTATTTTAAACAAAAGACCCTAAAGATTCATTCTGGTTGTACCCGATTATGAGAGTGTGACTGCTTGATTTTGTAGAATCATAGAATCCTACAGTGCAGAAGGAGGCCATTCAGTCCATCGTGTCTGTACTAGCCACTATCAATCCCATCCAGGCCCTATCCCCATAACCCTACTTATTTACTCTACCAACCCCCTGACACTAATTTACCATGGCCAATCACCCGCACATCTTTGGACTGTGGGAGGAAACGGGAGCAGCCAGAGGAAACCCACGCAGACACGGGGAGAATGTGCAAACCCAAGCCGGGAATTGAACCCAGGTCCCTGGCGCTGTGAGGCAGCTGTGCCGATCATCCGGAAGAAATTTTTATTTGTTGTAGTGATGCGAGCGTCGCTGGCTGTGCTCCTTGAGAGGGTGGAGGTGAGCTGCCTTCTTGAATCGCTGCAGTCTCTTGAGGCGTAGGTACACCCACCGTGCTGTCAGGGAATTCCAGGATTTTGTCCCAGCGACAGTGAGGGAACGGCGATACATTTCCAAGCCAGGACGGTGAGAGACTTGGAGGGAAACTTGGAGGTGTCTCCATGTGTCTGCTGTTCTCTTCTGTCTGGGTTGTAGCTGTAAGAAGTCTGACAACGCCAGGTTTAAGTCCAACCGATTTATTTGATAGTAAATTCACAAGCTTTTGGGGTTTGTCCCTTCGTCAGGCGAATGGAGAGTTCTGGCCTCAGACAGACAGCACATAACAGACAGACAATTGACAGATTACTGATTAGAGTGCGAATCTTTACACCTAACCTGTTAAATCAGTAATCTGTCAACTGTCTGTGCTGTTATACGCTCTGTCTGAGGCCAGAACTCTCCGTTCGTCTGACGAAAGGGGGCAAACCCCGAAAGCTTGCGAGTTTACTATCAAATAAATCGGTTGGACTTAAACCTGGGTGTTGTCAGACTTCTTACTGTGTTTACCCCAGTCCAAGGGAGGCATCTCTCCATCGTGACCAGATTGTAGCAGTCACGGATTTGGAAAGTGCTGTCAAGTGCTTAGTTCCTGCGCTGCATCTTGTAGATGGTACACACAGTTGTCAGCGTTGGTGATGGAGGGAGTGAATGTTTGTGGGTGTGGTGCCAAGCAGGGCTGCTTTGTCCTGGATGGTATCGAGCTGCACCCATCCAGGCAAGTGGGGAGTATTCCATTCCTGACTTGTGCCTTGTAGATGGACGTTGGGGAGTCTGAGCCTGAGGAGGTGAGTTACTCACCGCAAGATTCCCAGCCTAGTAGCTAAAGTATGTATATGGCTAGTCCAGCTCAGATTGTGGTCAATGGTAACCTCCAGGATATAGATTGTGGGGGATTATAACATTCTGAAGGATATTAATTAACCAAATGAGAATTTATGACACATAAAAATAAAAGATGCTGGGCTGACAGCATCTGTGAGGAGAGAATAGAGCCGATATTTGGAGTCTGGACAAATTTATGACAAATCAGGGAGTTTGCGATCAGGATTAAATGAGGTGAATATTCTATTCCAGATTTATTAATGAATTGAATTTAAGTTACCACAGCTTCTGTGGTGGGATTTGAACTCATGAAGTGAAAAAACCCCACCCAGGGACATTTCCATAAGAACATAAGAAATAGGAGCAGGAGTAGGCCATCTAGCCCTTCGAGCCTGCCCCGCCATTCAATAAGATCATGGCTGATCTGTCGTGGCTCAGCTCCACCTTCCCGCCCTCTCCCCATAACCCTTAATCCCCTCTCTTATCAAAAACCCATCAACCCGCGTCTTAAAAATATTTAGCGAGGCAGCCTCCACCACTTCAACGGGCAGAGAATTCCAGAGATTCACCACCCTTTGAGTGAAGAAGTTCCTCCTCAACTCCGTTCTAAACCACCCCCCTTTATCTTGAGGCTGTGCCCCCTAGTCCTACTGTCTTTTTTGAGCGGGAAGAGTCTCTCCACCTCTATCCTATCCATCCCATTCATCATCTTATACATCTCAATGAGATCTCCCCTCATTCTTCTAAACTCTAACGAGTACAAGCCCAGTTTATTCAGCCTCTCCTCATAGCTCAACCCCCTCAACTCCGGTATCAGCCTAGTAAACCTCCTCTGCACTCCCTCCAAGGCCAAAATATCTTTGCGCAGGTGCAGCGCCCAAAACTGCACACAGTACTCCAGCTGCGGCCTCACCAATGCCCTATACAGTTGCAGCAAGACCTCCCTACTTTTATATTCAATCCCCCTCGCTATGAAGGCCAGCATCCCATTTGCCTTCCTGACCACCTGCTGCACCTGCAAGCTGGGTTTTTGCGACTCATGCACAAGGACCCCGAGGTCCCTCTGCACCGTCGCCTGCTGCAGTTTTTCGCCCCGTAAGTAATGGTCCTTCCTACCATTCTTCCTTCCAAAGTGGACCACCTCACATTTGCCAACATTAAATTCCATTTGCCATTTCCTGGCCCATTCGCCCAGCCTATCTAGATCCTTCTGCAGACTCTCCACACCCTCCGCACAATTTGCCGTTCCCCCAATCTTGGTGTCATCAGCAAATTTCGACACCCTACACTCGGTTCCCTCCTCCAGATCATCTATATAAATGGTAAAAAGTTGAGGCCCCAGCACCGACCCCTGGGGCACCCCACTAGTCACCATCCGCCAATCCGTTGACCCCCACTCTCTGCCTCCTATTTGACAACCAATCCTCTATCCACGCTAACACCCTACCCCCAACTCCAAGTCCCTCGACCTTCTGCAATAACCTCTTGTGAGGTACCTTGTCAAACGCCTTCTGAAAATCCAGAAAGACCACATCCACCGGCTCTCCTCTATCCACCGCCCTAGACACATCCTCATAGAACTCCAGTAAATTTGTCAGACACGACTTCCCTTTAATGAAACCGTGCTGCGTCTGCTCTATCAAGCAATTCCCTTCAAGATGCCTCGCTATTTCCTCCTTAATGACAGATCCACCCCTCGCTAGCTCAGATTCCGTGGCGGGAGGAAAGGGAGAATTCCGATGCGTATCTCTCATTCAGGTCTCTGGGCTATCCGTCCAGCTGTGTTCCCACTCTTCATCCTGCAGTCCACATGAATATTTGTACTGCGGTGTGAGACTTTATAGATTATTTGTCTGAGGTGGTCCACTTTGGTAGCAAGAATGGTAGGAAGGACTATTACTTACGTGGCGAAAAACTGCAGCAGGCGACGGTGCAGAGGGACCTCGGGGTCCTTGTGCATGAGTCGCAAAAACCCAGCTTGCAGGTGCAGCAGGTGGTCAGGAAGGCAAATGGGATGCTGGCCTTCATAGCGAGGGGGATTGAATATAAAAGTAGGGAGGTCTTGCTGCAGCTGTATAGGGCATTGGTGAGGCCGCAGCTGGAGTACTGTGTGCAGTTTTGGGCGCCGCACCTGTGCAAGGATATTTTGGCCCTGGAGGGAGTGCAGAGGAGGTTTACTAGGCTGATACCAGAGTTGAGGGGGTTGAGCTATGAGGAGAGGCTGAATAAACTAGGCTTGTACTCGTTAGAGTTCAGAAGAATGAGGGGAGATCTCATTGAGACGTATAAGATGATGAATGGGATGGATAGGATAGAGGTAGAGAGACTCTTCCCGCTCAAAAAAGACAGTAGGACTAGGGGGCACAGCCTCAAGATAAAGGGGAGGCGGTTTAGAACGGAGTTGAGGAGGAACTTCTTCACTCAAAGGGTGGTGAGTCTCTGGAATTCTCTGCCCGTTGAAGTGGTGGAGGCTGCCTCGCTAAATATTTTTAAGAAGCGGGTTGATGGGTTTTTGATAAGAGAGGGGATTAAGGGTTATGGGGAGAGGGTGGGAAGGTGGAGCTGAGCCACGACAGATCAGCCATGATCTTATTGAATGGCGGGGCAGGCTCGAAGGGCTAGATGGCCTACTCCTGCTCCTATTTCTTATGTTCTTATGTTCTTATGTTATTAAATGTGCGCGGTGTCCTGTACCAGCACACACAGCGAGTGGTTTTCACCGTGCTGGCACCTCTCGCTTGCCGACTGCCAGCTTTACCTTGTCTTCATTCTTGTTGATGTGATCCCCAATAGTTTCGACCTCTTTAGTGAAGAGTTTGTGGTGTTCCAATTGCTGGTCGACAAACGGTAGCTCGTTGCCGAAACCTTGACTGTTCAGTTCGGCCTAAAGGAGGAAACGGACATTGGTAAGCTGCTTGGGAGGAACTGGAGCTTTGCTCTTTATAGAATATCTCTACTTATTATAGAATGTCCCTGCTCAAGACTGCGAGAAACTACGAAGGGTTGTGAAGAAAGCCCACCAACTTTCTCAGAACATTGAGGAAATTTGGCGTGTCAGCTACGACTCTCACCAACTTTTACAGATGCACCATAGAAAGCATTCTTTCTGGTTGTATCACACCTCGGTATGGGCTCCTGCTCTGCCCAAGACCGCAAGAAAACTACAAAAGGTCATGAATGGAGCCCAATCCATCACATAAACCAGCCTCCCATCCATTGACTCTGTCTACACTTCCCGCCGCCTTAGATGGAGATCTCATTGAGACGTATAAGATGATGAATGGGATGGATAGGATAGAGGTGGAGAGATTCTTCCCGCTCAAAAAAGACAGTAGGACTAGGGGGCACAGCCTCAAGATAAAGGGGAGGCGGTTTAGAACAGAGTTGAGGAGGAACTTCTTCACTCAAAGGGTGGTGAATCTCTGCCCGTTGAAGTGGTGGAGGCTGCCTCGCTAAATATTTTTAAGACGCGGGTAGATTGGTTTTTGATAGGCGAGGGGATTAAGGGTTATGGGGAGAAAGCGGGAAAGTGGAACTGATCCACTTCAGATCAGCCATGATCTTATTGAATGGCGGGGCAGGCTCGAGGGGCTAGATGGCCTATTCCTGCTCCTATTTCTTATGTTCTAAAAGCAGCCAGCATAATTAAGGACTCCACGCACCCTGGACATTCTCTCTTCCGCCTTCTTCCGTCGGGAAAAAGATACAAAAGTCTGAGGTCACGTACCAACCGACTCAAGAACACCTTCTTCCCTGCTGCTGTCAGACTTTTGAATGGACCCATTAAGTTTCTCTACACCCTAGCTATGACTATAACACTACATTCTGCACTCTCTCATTCCCTTCTCTATGAATAGTATGCTTTGTCTGTACAGTGTGCAAGAAATAATACTTTTCACTGTATACTATTACATGTGACAATAATAAATCAAATCAAAATAGAATGATAGCTCCATAGAATTGGACAAGAGACAGAATAAATCATTGGCTGGATTGAAAATCCACCCAAATTGGGGGTGCGAATGTTACAATTACAGGGACTTTTCTGTCTGTTTCTGTGACTAGGAATACTGAAGCTGAACGTTCCGATGTACCGAGTCAAAAATTAGATGGAGCCCATTAAATTCACAGCGTGGTATTTTACTTATCTGAAGAGTAAATGTGTGAACAGTTGAGTCATAAGCGATGCCCATCTCCCATGAATAGAGAAAATAGATCGTAGAATCCCTACAGTGCAGAAGGAGGCCATTCGGCCCATCGAGCCTGCACCAACCACAATCCCATCCAGGCCCTATCCCCATTACACTACATATTTACCCTACTAATCTCCCAAGGCAATTTAGCATTGTCAATCCACCTAACCTGCACATCTTTGGAGTGTGGGAGGAAACCGGAGTGCCCGGAGGAAACCCACGCAGACACAGGGAGAATGTGCAAACTCCACACACAGCAGGAGATGTCAGGGGTGAGTGGAGATGTCAGGGGTAAGTTTTTCACTCAGAGGGTGGTGAGTGAATGGAATCGGCTGCCATCAGTGGTGGTGGAGGCGGATTCGATTGGGTCTTTTAAGAGACTTCTGGATGAGTATATGGGACTTAGTAGGATTCAGGGTTATAGAACAAAGAACAAAAGAATAAAGAACAACCCAGCACGGGAAACAGGCCCTTCGGCCCAACGAGCCCGCGCCGCCACATCACCCTACACCTATTCTACCCTGCATGGCTACGAATGGAACCCTACTCAGTCAGATTCAGGGAAGAAATAGTGTCAATTTGGTAAAAACCGATTAGCCTGAGAGCACATTTTTGGGGTGTGGGAGGAAACCGGAGCGCCCGGAGGAAACCCACGCAACCACAGGGAGAATGCGCAAACTCCCACAGACACAGGCCCAAATCCATGTGCCTGCACAGCCAGCAGTGCTAGTCACTGAGCTGTTGCGGCGCCCATCTACCGGTCCAGGATCAAGCACACACACCGACATGAAGTACTAGGCCACTCCTGGAACTTCCAAGAGCAGCCCAGGCACGACCCGCCGCGTGAATGCCCCTCGTTTGACACGAGGTGGACCTCCACCTGTGGAATAAAGTCAAAATATTAATCTTACAGCCTGCCTTTCCGGTGTCTCCCGAGGTTTAACCCTATTTAATATCCCCTACCATATCCCTCCATTCTCGTTTCACTCATGTGCCTATCTAACTGCATCTTAAAAGAGTCCAATGTTCCTGCCTCCACCACCCTACTCGGTAGCGCGTTCCAGACCCCTACAACTCTCTGCGTAAAGAACCTTCCTCTCACCTCCAAATTATACCTCTCCCCCCTCACCCTTAAATGATGACCTCTCGTGTTTGTATCTAGTCTAGGGAGCAGTCTCTCACTATTAACTCTATCCATTCCCTTCATTATCTTATATACTTCTATCATGTCCCCTCTCAATCTCCGCCTTTCCAAGGAGAATAGTCCCAGTTTCCTCAACCTCTCCTCGTAACCCAGTCCCCCCATGCCAGGCAACATCCTGGTAAACCTCCTCTGCACCCTTTCCAGAGACTCCACGTCCTTCCGGTAGTAAGGTGACCAGAACTGGACGCAGTACTCCAAATGCGGTCTAACCAACGTTCTGTACAACTGAAGCATTAGACAGCAGCTTTTATACTCTATGCCCCTTCCTATAAAGGCCAACATCCCATAAGCCTTCCTAACGACCTTCTCCACTTGTGATGCAACCTTCATGGATTTGTGAACCTGCACTCCCAGGTCCCTCTGTATGTCAATACTCCTAATCGGCCTCCCTTTAATCTCATAGCTCCTCTCTGCATTATTCCGTCCAAAATGCATCACCTCGCATTTGTCAGGATTAAATGCCATCTGCCACCTATCTGCCCACTGCACCAACCTATCTATATCCTGTTGCATCACCTGACACTCCAGTTCCGTACCCGCCAACCCTGCCATCTTGGTGTCATCAGCAAACTTGCTAATCACACCACCTACGCCCTCTTCCAAGTCATTTATGTAGACTACAAAGAGGAGAGGTCCCAGTACTGAGCCCTGCGGCACACCACTGGTCACTGACCTCCAGCCCGACAAGGTCCCTTCCACAACTACCCTCTGTCTCATATTTCCCAGCCAGTTCTCAATCCACCTAGCTACCTTGCCTCGTATCCCATGCGCCTTAACCTTTTCTACCAGCCTACCGTGAGGGACTTTGTCAAACGCCTTACTGAAATCCATATAGATGACATCAACGGTTCTCCCATCGTCAACCGTTTTTGTCACCTCCTCAAAGAATTCCACCAGATTCGTAAGGCAAGATTATAGTTAATAGGTAGAGATATGTTCGGCGCAACTTGTGGACGAAGGGCCTGTTTGTGCTGTAGTTTTTCTATGTTCTATGTTAACCCGAAGCTGGAATTGAACCTGGGTCCCTGGCACTGTGAGGCAGTAGTATTAAACATTGTGCCTCCCTGTGCATCCCCTCAGCAGGTCAATGGGCTGACTCTCACAGATGTATAAACTTTGGCTTTGTGCTTTGAAATCCAGTTTGCTTTGGAAAACTGAAACCAGCACAGCGACTAAACAGAGAGATAGGGAGAGAGTGAGAGAATATAACTGTTCCCCAGTGGGGAATATTTCCCTGAGGCACCGTGAAAGCCCCCATTGATGCTTTTCTGCTGAGGTTACCGTGACTGAGCAGAAGTTTGAAGGGAAACACATTGGCTTGGGATAGATTTCAATAAAAATACAGCTTTCTCTGCTCTGTGCAGCTTCACAGATGAAACTTTTTGACTGATGTCTGAGAAACAATTTCCAATGGGAGATTCTATGGCCACCAACCAGCCGTGTAAATTCCTGCGTTCCATCATTGGCAGGTTCGGGAGGCCCTACTGATGCCTGTGGGTTTTTGCACGGGGAGAATGTGCAGACTCCACAGGGCAGGAGTCTTAGTAGCGTTGAAGAGCAGAAGGATCTCGGGGTCCAGGTCCACAGGACTCTTAAATCGGCCTCGCAGGTGAAGGACGTGGTCAAGAAGGCGTATGGTGTACTGGCCTTCATTAATCGAGGGATTGAGTTTAGAAGTCAGGAGGTAATGCTGCAACTTTACAGGACCCTCGTCAGGCCTCATTTGGAGTACTGTGCGCAGTTCTGGTCGCCTCACTATAGGAAAGACGTAGAAGCTATTGAAAGGGTGCAGAGGAGATTTACAAGGATGTTGCCTGGACTGGGAGGCATGCCTTATGAAGATAGGTTGAGGGAGCTGGGACTCTTTTCCCTTGAGAGGCGAAGGTTGAGAGGCGACCTGATAGAGGTTTATAAAATGTTGAGAGGAATAGATAGGGTGGACTCTCAGAGGCTATTTCCCCGGGTTGAAATGGTCGCTACGAGAGGACACAGATTTAAGGTGCGGGGAGGGAAGTACAGAGGTGATGTTAGGGGTAAGTTTTTCACTCAGAGGGTGGTGAGTGAATGGAATCGGCTGCCGTCATCGGTGGTGGAGGCAAACTCGCTGGGGTCTTTTAAAAGACTTCTGGATGAGTATATGGGGTTTAATGGGATTGGAGGTTATAGATAGGTCTATAGATTGGTGGGGTTGAGGTGATCGGCGCAACTCGAGGGCCGAAGGGCCTGTTTGTGCTGTAATGTTCTATGTTCTATATAGTGACCCGAGGCCGGAATTGAACCCGGGTCCCTGGCGTTGTGAGGCAGCAGTGCTAACCACAGTGCCACCATGCCGAGAGATGATGGTTTTGGGCCTACCTGTTTCTCATCGATCATTTTGGACCAGTCAATGGTAGGAATTCCATCCGTCCGGGTTAGGTTGTAAACCTTGTTATGCTCGACTCGCAGCTTACGTACTCGCTCTTTCAACTGCTTAACACTGTGAAGAAAAGGTCTTTGTTACTGAGAGACCGCAATGGATCGATCGCCCTCTGTGCTCCACATCTAATTCCTCAGATGGGATTCAGCATTCCTCAACAATTGAAACTGTTTAGGCATCATAGAATCCCTACAGTGCAGAAGGAAGCCATTCGGCCCATCGAGTCTGCACTGACAACAATCCCCCCAGACCCTATCACTGTAACCCCACTTATTTACCCTGCTATCCCCCCCCCCCCCGACACAAACGGTCAATTTATCATGACCAATCCACCTAACCCCACACATCTTTGGACTGTGGGAGGAAACCAGAGCACCTGGAGGAAACCCACGCCGACATGGGGAGAATGTGCAGACCTCACACAGACAGTGAGGCAAGCCAGGGAATCGAACCCGGTTCCTAGAACCCTACAGTGCAGAAACAGGCCCTCTAACCTAGGGTCCTTGGCGCTGTAAGGCAGCAGTGCTAACAACTGAGCCACCATTTCGCCCTGTATGTTGCTGCTCCCCTAATGGCCTCATAGCTTAGAGTAGCACCAGGTTATATAGGTCAGGTGTTGCTGGGTTTTAGCCTGGATGTGTGACAGCCAGCTGTAATAAAGACGCTGGAACCTGAAACAAAAATGCTGGAAAATCTCAGCAGGTCTGGCAGCATCTGTGGGGAGAGAATGGAGCCAACGTTCCGAGTCTGGATGCCTTTAATCAGAAACAGTCAGCGGAATTTTTTGACCTCGCTCGGGTGAGATTGTAAAATCCCACCCGAGGCCAACAGAGAATTCTGCTTTGTGAGCCTTCTGTAAGATTGTGGCCACTGTTCTCCCCACAGGTGCTGTCAGACCTGCCGAGGTTTTCCAGCATTTCCTGTTTGAGATTGGGAGGAGGCTGGTGTGGAGCATAACTAGCGGCGTGTAACCTTTAGCACTTGGGGAGAGTGGGATCAAAGGTTATGGGGAGAAAGCAGGATTAGGCTGTTGAGTTGGACAATCAGCCATGATCGTGATGAATGGTGGGTTAGGCCCGAGGGGCCAAATGGCCTCCTCCTGCTCCTATCTTCTATGTTTCAACGTTTTGGGCAGATTGCCCTGTTTCTATGCCGTAATTTTGATGCATTTCTGTTAAATTAGTGAAGAAACAAGCATAAGGAACAGCGTTCTCTGTTCAGTGGCATCTTTCTGTTTAGCTCCAGTGTCAAATAACAAAACCGGAGGCACTTACTCTTCCACGATCATGTCCGACTGTGGGTGCTTCTCAGCGGAGGCCGTTTCTGCATCATTCCGAAGATTCACCAGTATCGCATCGGAATCATCCATTAACTTCAGAGTTTCCTCGCGGAATATGGGGTTTTGCCCCTTCTCGATCTGCCTGACATCCTAGAAGGATAAATTCAAGGAAATGAATCCATTCAAGATAAGGCTTTAAATCCTTTTCATCAGAGTGTGTGTGTGTGTGTGTGTGTGTGTGTGTGTGTGTGTGTGTGTGTGTGTGTGGGGAGTTTGCATGTTCTCCCCGTGTCTGCGTGGGTTTCCTCCGGGTGCTCCGGTTTCCTCCCGCACTCCAAAGATGTGCAGGTTACATAGACCCCTACAGTGCAGAAACAGGCCCTTCGGCCCATCGAGTCTGCACCGAACACAATCCCACCCAGACCCTATCCCCATATCCCTGCTAATCCCTCTAACCTACACATCCCAGGACACTAAGGGGCAATTTTAGCATAGCCAATGAACCTAACCCGGTAATCTTTGGACTGTGGGAGGAAACCGGAGCACCCGGAGAAAACCCACGCAGACACGAGGAGAATGTGCAAACTCCACACAGGCAGTGACCCGAGCCGGGAATCGAACCCAGGACGCCTGGAGCTGTGAAGCAGCAGTGCTAACCCACTGTGCTCGGTGCATTGGTCGTGTTAAATTGATGTGCGGATGCTGGCGTTGGACTGGGGTAAACACAGTGAGAAGTCTCACCACTCCAGGTTAAAGTCCAACAGGTTTATTTGGTTGCAAAAACCACTAGCTTCCGGAGTGGCACTTGGTCACTTCCCTACTGAAGGAGCAGCGCTCCGAAAACTAATCGTTTTTGCTACCAAACAGACCCGTTGGACTTTAACCTGGTGTTGTGAGGTTTCTCACTCCCCTAAATTGACCCAGGAGAATGGAATCATAGAATCCCTACAGTGCAGAAGGAGGCCATTCGAACCATCGAGTCTGTACCGACCACAATCCCACCCAGACTTTATCCCCATAACCCCATACATTTACCCTAGCTAGTCCTCCTGACACTAAGGGGCAATTTTAGCCTGGCCAATCCATCTAATCAGCACATCTTTGGATGAGAGGAGGAAACCGGAGCACCCAGAGGAAACCCACGCAGACACGGGGAGAATGTGCAGACTCCGCACAGACAGTGACCCGAGGCTGGAATTGAACTTGGATCCCTGGCGCTGTGAGGCAGCGGGTGCCAACCACGGTGCCGCCCTGCCATGCTCAGGCTTCACAACTGATTGGAGGAGAGAGAAGCGAATATCTTTCTATCAAGAATACTTGAGTCTGCCATCTTCTTCTATGTGGAAGGAACTTATTTCCATTACCTAGCCCCTCCCCCCATCGCCTCCTCTATTCCAACCAATTGCAACTGTAGAGTGGCAACAGGAACCCCCACCCCCATCGATTGCCTGAGATCCCCCCCCCCCACACTCCCCAGGTCCCACCCTACATTGCCCCCTTGGCAGGTCCCCCACGCCCAATGAGGACTGCCAAGATGCCCTCTGGGCATTGGCACATTGCCCTCTAGGGCAGTGTCAGATGCACAGGTTGGCACTGCCAAGGTGCCAATGCCCAGATGGGCACTACCCCACCCCGCCACCCAAAATATGAGCTTGATCTCTGACAAAGGATCATCCAGACTCGAAATGTTGGCTCTATTCTCTCTCCGCAGATGCTGTCAGACCTGCTGAGATTTTCCAGCATTTTGTGTTCTCGTTGATGCCGTTATGCTACGTTTGTTTGTGTTGATGCGCCTAAGATTCCCAAACCTATTCAGAAATAGTGAACGGACAATAGTATTAGAAAGGAGACACAATGAGAATTGTACCCAAATGTAGATCCGAAGATGTCCATGTTCTGGAGAATCGCATCATGGCGAAATGGTTGGCTTACACTAACACTGCAATGAAGTCACTGTGAAAATCCCCTAGTTGCCACACTCCAGCATCCGTTCGGGTACACTGAGGGAGAATTTAGCATGGCCAGTGCACCCTAACCAGCACGTCTTTGGAGTGGGAGGAAACCGGAGCACCCAGAGGAAACCCACCCGGACATGGGGAGAATGTGCATACTCCACATAGACAGTGACCTGAGGCCGGGAATCGGACCTGGGTCCCTGGTGCTGTGAGGCAGCAGTGCTAACCACTGTGTCACCGTGCCGTTCAAATACTCACCAAGGAATTATTGAAATTAAGTTGGAGTTCACTTCAAATCAGTGCGTGAATCATACACAGCGTAACAGCTCATGTTTAAATGATGAAAATGTCTCGATCGGAGCAGGCACTTGGTTGAAAAGGGCTCAGGCTTTTAAATCAGTAACTCCTGTCCTCTCTGAATGCCTCGCATAGTTCTAGAGTTATCACAATGTAGGGTGGGCCTTCATATCTACAATGAGATAATGAGCGATAGAAACACACACCACCCACACACACCGACACTCACACACCCTCACATACACACACCCACACACCCTCACATACACACACCCACACACCCTCACATACACACACCCACACACCCTCACATACACACACCCACACACCCTCACATACACACACCCACCGACACTCACTCACCCACACACACTCACATACACACACCCACCGACACTCACACACCCACACACCCTCATATACACACACACACCCACACTCACTCACCCACACACCCACACTCACATACACACACACCGACACTCACTCACCCACACACCCTCACATACACACACCCACCGACACTCACTCACCCACACACCCACCCACACACCCACACTCACTCACCCACACACACTCACATACACACACCCACCGACACTCACTCACCCACACACCCACACTCACATACACACACCCACCGACACTCACTCACCCACACACCCACCCACACACCCACACTCACTCACCCACACACCCACACTCACTCACCCACACACCCTCACATACACACACCCACCGACACTCACACACCCACACACCCTCACATACACACACCCACCGACACTCACACACCCACACACCCTCACATACACACACCCACCGACACTCACACACACTCACATACACACACCCACCGACACTCACTCACCCACACACCCGCCCACACACCCACACTCACTCACCCACCGACACTCACACACCCACACACCCTCACATACACACACCCACCGACACTCACACACACTCACATACACACACCCACCCACACTCACTCACCCACACACCCTCACATACACACACCCACGACACTCACACACCCACACACCCTCACATACACACACCCACCGACACTCACACACCCACACACCCTCACATACACACACCCACCGACACTCACACACCCTCACATACACACACCCACCGACACTCACACACCCACACACCCTCACATACACACACCCACACACACTCACACACCCACACACCCTCACATACACACACCCACACACACACCCACACACCGACACTCACACACCCTCACATACACACACCCACCGACACCCACACACCCTCACATACACACACACCGACACTCACTCACCCACACACCCTCACATACACACACCCACCGACACTCACTCACCCACACACCCACCCACACACCCACACACCGACACTCACTCACTCACACACCCACCCACACACCCACACTCACTCACCCACACACCGACACTCACACACCCTCACATACACACACCCACCAACACTCACACACCCACACACCGACACTCACTCACCCTCACACCCACCCACACACCGACACTCACTCACCCACACACCCACACTCACTCACCCACACACCCACATTCACTCACCCACACACCCACACCCTCACATACACACACCCACCGACACTCACTCACCCACACACACTCACATACACACACCCACCGACACTCACACACCCTCACATACACACACCCACCGACACCCACACACACTCACATACACACACCCACCGACACTCACACACCCACACAGCCGCCCACACACCCACACTCACTCACCCACACACCCACACTCACTCACCCACACACCGACACTCACTCACCCACACACCGACACTCACATACACACACCCACCGACACTCACACACATTCACATACACACACACCGAAACCCACACACCCACACACACTCACATACACACACCCACCGACACTCACTCACCCACACACACCGACACACACACACACTCACATACACACACCCACCGACACTCACACACCCACACACCCACCCACACACTCACACTCACTCACCCACCGACACTCACACACCCACACACCCTCACATACACACACCCACCGACACTCACTCACCCACACACCCACCCACACACCCACACTCACTCACCCACACACACTCACATACACACACCCACTGACACTCACATACACACACCCACACACACTCACATACACACACCCACCGACACTCACACACCCACACACACTCACATACACACACCCACCGACACTCACACACCCACACACCCGCCCACACACCCACACTCACTCACCCACACACCCACACTCACTCACCCACACACCCACACTCACTCACCCACACACCTACCCACACACCCACACTCACATACACACACACACCGACACTCACTCACCCACACACACTCACATACACACACCCACTGACACTCACACACCGACACTCACACACCGACACTCACACACCCACACACACACACCCACACACACTCACACACCGACACTCACACACTCACATACACACACCCACCGACACTCACACACCCACACACACTCACACACCCTCACATACACACACCCACACACCAACACTCACACACTCACATACACACACCCACCGACACTCACATACACACACCCACACACACTCACATACACACACCCACACACACTCACACACACACACCCACACACCAACACTCACTCACCCACACACACTCACATACACACACCCACCGACACTCACATACACACACCCACACACACTCACATACACACACTCACACACCGACACTCACTCACCCACACACACTCACATACACACACTCACACACCGACACTCACTCACCCACACACACTCACATACACACACCCACCGACACTCACATACACACACCCACACACACTCACATACACACACTCACACACCGACACTCACTCACCCACACACACTCACGCGCACACCCACACTGCCAACCAACACAAGACTTTTAAACTGGGTGTAACTCTGCAAACTGTAGACAGGGAAAAATGGGATTTGGGAAGCAAGCCAGGAATCCTCCATCAAACGGTTGCCAATTGCAACCTGCCGAGACTTACTTGAAGCAAACATTCCTCCACCTTGTAGATATTCTTCTCCACGCTATCCGCATTCTGCTGCAGCTGTTCGATCAACTGTGTGAGTTTCGAAGGGACCTTTCTGTGAAAGAGGAAGACGATGCTTTCATTAAGGGGAAGGAGCAGATGGGAACACATTCTCTTATATTCCAGGCACGTCGTGAGACGTCTGCTCACGGTGCATTTCTGAATAATTGTTCGAAGAACAAAGGTAACACGGAACAGTACAGTGCAGTAACAGATCCACCAATTCCTCATCATTATTTAGACCCACTCCTTATTGCCCCTACACGGTTTCTATTCCTCTGATCATCTCACATTCAAGATACACCTTGAATGTTGCTAATGTGCCTGTTTCTGCCATCTCCACTGGCAGTGCGTTCCAGACACCCATCACCCTCCGTGAAAAAAGTCCCCCACACATCTCCCCTATCACCCTGAACCTGTGCCCCCTTGTAATTGACAAGAAAAAGCCTCCATCCATCCTATCTGCACCGCTCGTAAAATTTTGTCTATCAGGCCTCTCCACAGCCTCCATCTTTCCAGTGAAAACATCTCTAGTTTATCCAATCTCTCCTCATACCTAAAATCCTCCAGACCAGGCAACATCCTGGTGAACCTTTCTGTAACCTCTCCAAAGCTTCCACATCCTTCTGGTAACCTGAACTGTACGCAATATTCCAAATGTGGCCTAAGTTCGGTTTTGTTTAGCTGTAACATAACTTGCCAACTTCTACACTCGATGCCCCAGCTGATGTTGGCAAGCATGCTGTATGCCTTCCTGACCACCTTATCCACCTGTGTTGCCACTTTCAGGGATCTGTAGACCTGTACGCCCGGATCCCTCTGTAAGTCAATGTTCTGCCGTTTACTGTACAATTTACATCTGACTTTGATCTTCCAAAGTGCATTACCCCACATTTATCCAGATTAAACTCCATCTGCCGGTTCCCTGCCCAAGTCTGCAATCTATTTATTAGTGCCACAAGTGGACTTACATTAACACTGCAATGAAGTTACTGTGAAAATCCCCGAATTGCCGTACTCTAGCACCTGTTCGGGTACGCTGAAGGAGAGGTTAGCACAGCTAATGCACTTAACCAGCATGTCTTTCAGACTGTGGGAGGAAACCACAGCACCCAAAGGAAACCCACGCAGGCACGGGGAGAATGTGCAAGCTCCACACAGACACCCGAGGCTGGAATTGAACCCGGCTCCCTGACACTGTGAAGCAGCAGTGCTAATCACCGTGGCACCATGTTTTGGGATACAGTGAAAAGTATTGTTTCTTGCATGTTATACAGGCAAAGCATACCATTCATGGAGTACATAGGGGAGAAATAGAGGGTGCAGAATGGAGAGTTGCAGTTATGGATAGGGTGAAAAGAACATTATTAAACTGTTTAAAGTTAAGTTTTAAGAGCATAGAACGAGAGTAAAGGATCGGACTGGAGGGTATGGGGGCAGCTCGCAAGAGGCCACCTCGAGCTGGTGCCATCTTTTGCTTTTCAGAGACAAACTCACCAAGGTCCCTCTGCTCCCCAATCATGCCATTCATAAATGACCTGGATGAGGAAGTGGAGGGATGGGTTAGCAAGTTCGCTGATGACACTAAGGTCGGTGGTGTTGTGGATGGTCTGGAAGGATGGCAAAAGTTGCAGCAGGACATAGATAGGATGCAGGAATGGGCGGAGAAGTGGCAGATGGACTTCAATGCGGATAAATGTGTAGTCGTCCATTTCGGCAGAACCAACGGGATGAACGAGTACACTATCAAGGGCAGGAGTCTTAGTAGCGTTGAAGAGCAGAAGGATCTTGGGGTCCGGGTCCACAGGACTCTTAAATCGGCCTCGCAGGTGGAGGAGGTGGTCAAGAAGGCGTATGGTGTACTGGCCTTCATTAATCGAGGGATTGAGTTTAGGAGTCAGGAGGTAATGCTGCAACTTTACAGGACCCTTGTCAGGCCTCATTTGGAGTACTGTGCGCAGTTCTGGTCGCCTCACTATAGGAAAGACGTAGAAGCTATTGAAAGGGTGCAGAGGAGATTTACAAGGATGTTGCCTGGACTGGGAGGCATGCCTTATGAAGATAGGTTGAGGGAGCTGGGACTCTTTTCCCTGGAGAGGCGAAGGTTGAGAGGCAACCTGATAGAAGTTTATAAGATGTTGAGAGGAATAGATAGGGTGGACTCTCAGAGACTATTTCCCTGGGTTGAAATGGTCGCTACGAGAGGACACAGATTTAAGGTGCGGGGAGGGAAGTACAGAGGTGATGTTAGGGGTAAGTTTTTCACTCAGAGGGTGGTGAGTGAATGGAATCGGCTGCCGTCATCGGTGGTGGAGGCGAACTCGCTGGGGTCTTTTAAAAGACTTCTGGATGAGTATATGGGGTTTAATGGGATTGGGGGTTATAGATAGGTCTATAGATTGGTGGGGTTGATGTGATCGGCGCAACTCGAGGGCCGAAGGGCCTGTTTGTGCTGTAATGTTCTATGTTAAATGAGGGGCACAGGCAGGGTGGGTAGAGAGGAGCTACTCCCCTTAGTTGAAGGGTCCGTTACGAGGGGACACAAGTTAAAAATGAGGGATGAGAGGCCCGAGGGGATTTGAGGAACAATTATTTTACTCAGAGGGTGGTGACGGTCTGGAATGCGCTGCCTGGGAGAATGGTGGAGGTGGGGTGCCTCACATCCTTTATAAAGTACCTGGATGAGTATCTAACACGCCGTAACAGTCAAGGCTGGGGGCCAAGTGCTGGCAAGTGGGATTAGATGGGCAGGTCAGGGCTTTTCATGCGTCAGTGCAGATTCCATGGGCCTCTTCTAACGCTGTTATACTTTGTGAGTCTGTGAAACATTTCCTCGTCAAATTACTTCTTCCAAAAGTGCATCACCTCACACTTGTCAGGGTTAAATTCTATCTGCCACTCATCTGCCCATTTGACCATCCCGTCTGTATCTCCTTGTAGCTCAAGTCATTCAACCTCAGTGTTAACAACCCAATGACCAGCTAATCAGCCATTGAGAGGTGGATATGGCGCAGGACATCAGGGATACGTCCCTGCTCTTCATCAGAATGGGATCTTTTACATAGTGAGGGAAATCAGCGAGGAAATCATTCACTCTTATGGAGCTGCTGGTGGCTACATTCAGAGTGGCATTGCGAGAGTATTTTTTTTTAATCCATCGCGACACTTCACGCCCAAGCATCACAAAAAGCAATTCAAAAATCTGAAACCTAAATCTCCAGCAGAAACTCTTTCAGACAGTGACATCCTGCATACTTCTTTTCATAAAATTATGCAGAAATAAAGAGGAAAATGTGTCCTAAAAGCAGGAATTAATGAGATCCTGGCTATTATTACAATTGTTTAGTGAGTTTTTTTTGGGACTGAGACATTTCTGTAGTCAGCTGAAGACATTTAAGGAGAGATTTTGTGGCCTCACTTATCCATAGATCGGAAAATCCCACCCGTGGTCAAGGGATCTTCCCATTGTCCGCCCCTCACTCACTCCGATTCCCGGGGCAGTAGAATTCCGGCATCAGAATTAGAAGTAGGTGAGGTCTTAAAAATAGATCCTTTATTGTCTCTTGCTGGAACACTCCCTCTGCTGGTACATGTGTCTATATAACCTGAAGGTGGACAAAATGCCCAATAGAATTTTCAATACAGCACCTGTTAGAACTCTGACCTACATGTTCCTGCCCATTCCTGCATTTTCTCCATTCGATAAAAGTCATTCCAAGTATTATTCTTGGCCTTAGTAGCTACTTACTGGAAGATAATTAGTGTTACTAGTGAACTGGTAGTTATTTGACACCAAAAAAGCCAACATCTCTGTGCTTCTATTCTGCACACACATTTGTAAAATCTGTCACCATCTCCCATTAGTAAATGATGGTTGTTAACATGAGCAACACATGTATTCCCCAGAAATAACCAAACTCACCAAAAGTCATTTAACCGCAGTGCTGTCTGGGGAGTAACACTATCTTTCAGATTCAATATTGAACCCCCACCCTGGATACCCTCTTAACTGGTTGTAAAAGAACCCATGGCACTATTCCAAAGAAGAACTGGGAAGTTATCCCTGATCTTGATTTGATTGTATTGGGATACAGTGAGAAGTATTTTTTTTTTTGCGTGCTATTGAGAAAAAGCATACCGTTCATAGAGTACATGGGGGGAGAGGGAAAGGAGAGAGCGCAGAATGTAGTGCTACAGACATGGCTAGGGTGCAGAGAAAGATCAACTTAATATAAGGTGGGTCCATTCAAAAGTCTGATGGCAGCAGGGAAGAAGCTGTTCTTGAGTTGGCTGGTCCTCAGACTTTTGTGTCTTTTTCATAGAATATTCTAGAATCCCTACAGTGCAGAAGGAGGCCATTCGGCCCATCAAGTCTGCGCCAACCACAATTCCACCCAGGCCCTACACCTCCCCTTAACCCCATGTATTTACCCTGCTAGAACCCCCTGACACATAGGGGCAATTTACCAAGACCAACTGGCCTAACCCACACATCTTTCCTGATGGAAGGAGAGAGAATGTCCGGGGTGTGTGGGATGCTTGATAATGCTGACTGCTTTTCTGGGGCAGCGGGAAGTGTAGACAGAGTCAATGGATGGGAGGCTGGTTCGCATATGGACGCTTTGTAGTTTCTTGTGGTCTTGGGCAGAGCAGGAGCCCATACCAAGCTGTGATACAACCAGAAAGGATGTTTTCTATGGTGCATCTGTAAAAATTAGAGAGACTGGAGATCTCATTGAGACGTATAAGATGATGAATGGGATGGATAGGATAGAGGTGGAGAGACTGTTCCCGCTCAAAAAAGACAGTAGGACTAGGGGGCACAGCCTCAAGATAAAGGGGAGGCGGTTTAGAACAGAGTTGAGGAGGAACTTCTTCACTCAAAGGGTGGTGAATCTCTGGAATTCTCTGCCCGTTGAAGTGGTGGAGGCTGCCTCGCTAAATATTTTTAAGAAACGGGTTGATGGGTTTTTGATAAGAGAAGGGATGAAGGGTTATGGGGAGAGGGCGGGAAGGTGGAGCTGAGTCACGACAGATCAGCCATGATCTTATTGAATGGCGGGGCAGGCTCGAAGGGCCAGATGGCCTACTCCTGCTCCTATTTCTTATGTTCTTAACATGAGCACAAACAGATCCTTCGGCCCACAAGTTGCGCCGATCTACCTACCTATCTACCAGTCCTATCTATAACCCTCAATCCCATTAAATCCCACGTAATCATCCAGAAGTCTCTTAAAAGACCCCCACCACCACCCACGGCAGCCGATTCCACTCACTCACCACCCTCTGAGTGAAACAGAGTAGAAAGTAGAGGTGTTGGTGGGTTTTATTAACTATAGCACCAGGACAGGTGATTTGAAAACTTGGAAACACTTGATCATTTCTACTTCATCCCCATTCATCCTGGTATAAACAGGATAGACTGGTATCCTAGCCAACATCAGTTGGATAGTATAATTATCCCTCAGTCAACATCACAAAAGCGGAGTACTTGGTCATGATCGCATTTCTTTGTGCGAGATCTTGCTGTGTACGATTTGCCTCATTCCCTATATTACTACAGTGACTACATGTCAAAAGTATTTCATTGGCTGTAAAGCATTTTTGGACATCTGGGGGAGGTTGTGAAAGGCTCGATACAAATGCCAATCTTTCTCTTCTATAAATACGACACTGGGAGGCATATTGCACTAAATCTTAGAGTCACAATCAATTCCAATTACATTGATCGCTGGCTGAAAACTTTGCAATTTAGCCATAAGTCTCAAACTGTCTAAAATTAAGTCCACGCATAATCAAAATTGAAAAGCATTGGAGGTGTTTAATGGGTTGCGAATGTAGCCCAATCCATCACACAAACCAGCCTCTCATCCATTGACTCTGTCTACACTTCCCACTCCCTCGGCAAAGCAGCCAGCATAATTAAGGATCCCACGCACCCCGGACATTCTCTCTTCCACCTTCTTCCATTGGGAAAAAGATACAAAAGTCTGAGGTCATGTTCCAATTGACTCAAGAGCAGCTTCTTCCCCGCTGCTTTTGAATGGACCTACCTTGTATTAAGTTGATCTTTCTCTACACCCTAGCTATGACTGTAACACTACATTCTGCACTCTCTCCTTTCCTTCTCTACGAACGGTATGCTTTGTCTGTATAGCGCGCAAGAAACTATTGGTCACTGCATACATGTGACAATAATAAATCAAATCAAAGAAATTGAGCAAGTTTCTAGGTTTCTGATACATCTTCAGAGCAGCTACTCTCAAATAAGTAGCTAACTGGGCAAGAATTCCATGTTGGATCTGAACAGCGGGGAAGGTTTTGGAATTTCTTGAAGGCTGACTGGGATTGGGGAATCATCAAATGGAAAATACAGCCACACAGGAGGCAATGTTTGAACAGGAACCTGGGCACGGAATCAAAGCTTCTTCTAAAGAAAAGAGACATAGTTTGTAGCTCACCTGGTTCAGGTGATTTGAAACAACCACACCCACTCTCCTGTGCATAACACACAGTTTTAAATCGTATCAGTGGCTGCTTTTGATTAATTAGCCAGAATGTTCCAGCCCTTCTTGTTGGCTGCTGTGAACAGAAATATTGGCTGGAAATTTTCCAGTCGTTCATGCCAGCGGGATTTTCCAGTCCCGCCGCTGAGCATCAAATTCTCCATCCTCGCTGGCAGTGGGGCACGAACGGCTGGCAAAGTCCACCCTTTAACGGATCCAGAGTGGGAGAACCCACGGCATGGGCAAGGTTGGAAAACTCAGTGTTAAAAGTTCATTCAGGCTTCTGACAGATAAACCACAGTGCCAACTGTCACCTCAACAATCCTTAACTGGCAATGTTTTCGGAATATTCTAGCGAGGGACAGCAGGGCAGGGAGCAACGGAGTAAGATCACGAGGCCAAAGATTTATGGGCCTTAAGGGCAATAGCTCACACATTAGAGAAAATACAATCTCTTACATTCATAATGAAAAGTGGAAAGAGATCTGGTGGGTTTGATGGTCACCAAACCTGCCCAATAGTAGCACCGTAAAAAGTCTGACAACACCCAGGTTTAAGTCCAACCGATTTATTTGATAGTAAACTCGCAAGCTTTCGAGGTTTCCCTCTTCGTCAGGTGAATGGAGAGTTCTGGCCTCAGACAGAGCATATAAAGCACAGACAGTTTAGAGATTGCTGATTAGAATGTGAATCCTTACACCTAACCTGCTGTTCAAGATCTGAAGTGGCTGATAATGTGAGTGGAAGGAGCACTGATCACAGGTTAAAGAGATGTGTATTGTCTCCAGACAGTACAGTAAGTGAGGTTTTGCAAACCCAGGCAAGTCACAGGGGTTACAGATAGTGCGACATGAACCCAAGATCCCTGTTGAGACCGTCCTCATGTGTGGGGAACTTGACTCCTTCCACTCACATTATCGGCCACTTTCGGACTTGAATAGCAGGTTAGGTGTAAAGATTCGCATTCTAATCAGCAATCTCTAAACTGTCTGTGCTTTATATGCTCTGTCTGAGGCCAGAACTCTCCATTCACCTGACGAAGAGGGAAACCTCGAAAGCTTGCGAGTTTACTATCAAATAAATCGGTTGGACTTAAACCTGGGTGTTGTCAGACTTTTTACTGTGTTTACCCCAGTCTAACACCAGCATCGCCACATCAATAGTAGCACAGCAGCAATTTAAACAAACAGTGGCCTAGTAGTAGACTATTAATCCAGAAACTCAGCTAATATTCGGGGGACCCAGGTTCAAATCCCACCATAGCAGATTGTTGAATTTAAGTTTAGTAAAACAAAAATCTGGAATTAAGAATCTACTGATGACCATGAAACCATCGTCAATTGTTGGGAAAACCCGTCTGATTCATTAATGTCCCTTAGGGAAGGAAATCTAGGGCAGAGAGATTCTTCCCGCTTGGAAAGGAAACCAGAACTAGGGGGCACAGCCTCAAAATAAAACGGGGGGCAGTTTAGAACAGAGCTGAGGAGGAACTTCTCTCAATGAATCTCTGGAATTCCCTACCCATTGAAGTGGTGGAGGCTACCTCGTTGAATATGTTTAAGTCACGGGTAGATAGATTTCTGATCGATAAGGGAATTAATGGGGAGACAGCGGGAAAGTGGAACTGATCCACTTCAGATCAGCCATGATCTTATTGAATGGCGGGGCAGGCTCGAAGGGCTAGATGGCCTACTCCTGCTCCTATTTCTTATGTTCATATCTGCCGTCCTTACCCGGTCTGGCCTACATGTGACTCCAGAGCCACAGCAATGTGGTTGACTCTCAACTGCCCTCTGAAATGGCCCAACAGGTCACTCAGTTCAAGGGCAACTAGGGATGGGCAATAAATGTTGGCCAGCCAGTGACACTCATGTCCCATGAATGAATGAATGAAATAATGTTATTGGCGAACCAGTTGGTCATAATGCATCTATTAGAGACTCAGGTGGTGCCATACCTTGGTGCTACGTTCACTGAGTCTTGGGGAAATGGGAACTAGCGATGAAAAATGATACTAATCTCTTGATGGATGACAGTAACAACAAGCAGTTTGACGTCATTCTGGCAGAGATTTTCCACAGAGTGATCTTCTAGTCCGCATTTGGACACCAAGAGACACTTTAGCATGGCCAATTCTCCTAACCTGCACATCTTGGGACTCTAAGGGGCAATTTAGCATGGCCAATCCACCTAACCTACACATCTTTGGACACCAAGGGGCAATTTAGCATGGTCAATCCACCTAACCTACACATCTTTGGACACCAAGGGGCAATTTAGCATGGTCAATCCACCTAACCTACACATCTTTGGACACCAAGAGGCAATTTAGCATGACCAATCCACCTAACCTGCACATGTTTGGGCACTAAGGGACAATTTAGCATGGCCAATCCACCTAATCTGCACATTTTTGGACACTAAGGGACCATTTAGCATGACCAATCCACCTAACCTTCACATCTTTGGACACTAAGGGACCATTTAGCATGACCAATCCACCTAACCTTCACATCTTTGGACACTAAGGGGCAATTTAGCATGGCCAATCCACCTAACCTACACATCTTTGGACACCAAGGGGCAATTTAGCATGGTCAATCCACCTAACCTACACATCTTTGGACACTAAGGGGCAATTTAGCATGGCCAATCCACCTAACCTACACATCTTTGGACACCAAGGGGCAATTTAGCATGGTCAATCCACCTAACCTACACATCTTTGGGCACTAAGGGGCAATTTAGCATGGCCAATCCCCAACAGAGGAGGCTACATCATAAAAGGTGAAATCCAGTTTACTAAACTGAAAGATATAGGAGAAAATCACTCTCATTCGGAGAGAGAGAGTTTGGACAGTGAGAAGGGTTTAATCTCCTACACTTGCATGGAAAGATGCCATTGGAAATGGAGGGGGTTTTAGGGGTAACTGAGGAGTGGATTAGGGTGATGCAGAAGGAATAGCCCCTATGGAATAGTGAAAGGGGGAAGGCAGGGGAAGATGTGTAGGTGGTCACATCAGGTCGGAGCTACGGAAAATGGTTTTAAAGTTTAATTTGTTTATTGGTGTCACATAACCTTTGACCTTTGTCTTTTTAATGCCCGCCTCATTTGGTTTTTAGTCTGTAAGTTTTTTAAGTTTATTTATTAGTGTGTCACAAGTAGGCCTACATTAACAATGCGATGAAGCTACTCTGAAAATCCAGATAAACTAGATAGGCAACACCTTCTCCCAAAGGTAAGGGAGTCTAAAACAAGAGCGTATAGGTTTAAGGTGAGAGGGGAGAGATACAAAAGTGTCCAGAGGGGCAATTTGTTCACACAGAGAGTGGTGAGTGTCTGGAACAAGCTGCCAGAGGTAGTAATAGAGGCGGGTACAATTTTGTCATTTAAAAAGCATTTAAACAAATGGGTATAGAGAGATATGGGCCAAAATGCAGGCAATTGGGATTAGATTAAATGATAAAAATAAGGACAGTATAGACAAGTTGGGCCAAAAGGCCTGTTTCCAAGCTGTAAATCTGTATGGCTCCCCCAGTTGCCACACTCTGGCACCTGTTGGGGTACACTGAGGGAGAATTTAGCTTGGCCAATGCTCCTAACCAGCACGGCTTACAGATGTGGGAGGAAACTCCGGTGCACCCGGAGAAAACCCACTCAGGCACAGGACGACCTGAGGGGGCGGGGGGGCAAGAGAGGGGGGCGGGGGGCGAGAGAGGGGGGCGGGGGGCGAGAGAGGGGGGAAGGGGGCGAGAGAGGGGGCGGGGGGGAGAGAGAGGGGGGCGGGGGCGAGAGAGGGGGGAAGGGGGCGAGAGAGGGGGCGGGGGGGAGAGAGAGGGGGGCGGGGGGGAGAGAGAGGGGGGAAGGGGGCGAGAGAGGGGGCGGGGGGAGAGAGAGGGGGCAGGGGGGAGAGAGAGGGGGGCGGGGGGGAGAGAGAGGGGGGCGGGGCGAGAGAGGGGGCGGGGGGGGCGAGAGAGTGGAGAGGGGGGCGAGAGAGTGGAGAGGGGGGCGAGAGAGTGGAGAGGGGGGCGAGAGAGTGGAGAGGGGGGCGAGAGAGTGGAGAGGGGGGCGAGAGAGTGGAGAGGGGGGCGAGAGAGTGGAGAGGGGGGCGAGAGAGTGGAGAGGGGGGCGAGAGAGTGGAGAGGGGGGCGAGAGAGTGGAGAGGGGGGGCGAGAGAGTGGAGAGGGGGGCGAGAGAGTGGAGAGGGGGGCGAGAGAGTGGAGAGGGGGGCGAGAGAGTGGAGAGGGGGGCGAGAGAGTGGAGAGGGGGGCGAGAGAGTGGAGAGGGGGGGCGAGAGAGTGGAGAGGGGGGGCGAGAGAGTGGAGAGGGGGGCGAGAGAGTGGAGAGGGGGGGCGAGAGAGTGGAGAGGGGGGGCAAGAGAGTGGAGGGGGGGGCGAGAGAGTGGAGAGGGGGGGCGAGAGAGTGGAGAGGGGGGCGAGAGAGTGGAGAGGGGGGGCGAGAGAGTGGAGAGGGGGGCGAGAGAGTGGAGAGGGGGGCGAGAGAGTGGAGAGGGGGGCGAGAGAGGGGGGAGGGGGGCGAGAGAGAGGAAGGAAAGTGGCAGGGAGGGACAGAGAGAGATAAGTAATTAAAACTGCCTGCCTCAGTTGGTGGAATGAGAAGCAGACTGGATCATTGAAAATGAGCAAGATTTATCACACCCCACAATTCCAGGAATATTCCCGTTGAGGCAATCGTGCAGATTGAGACTTGTCCCTTAAACAAAACTGGTTAAAAAAAAAAAAAAATCGCACCATTGGTTCAGTCAAGGTTGTTTTCCCTCCAGTGACGGTGGCCCAGAATTTTGTGGAAAGTTTGTGGCATAACCAGAAATGTTCCTGACTGTCCCCCACCGTCCTGAGCCTGTGCCCTCGGGTGGAAATCCTCCCCCTGTTCTGGGTGAGAGAGGCACAGCGAAGAGACAAGACTCCAGCGGAGAGGCTCCATGGTAGAAATAAGCAGTGGTCCCATTGACTGTGCCACCTTAACATTGGCCTGCAGGGAATGAGCCCCACAGGGAGAACTGCCGTAAACGTCAACATAACTTATCCATAACTACATTCCAGATCAGTCAAAATAAATATGTAGCCAGAAGATACGATATTTACCAAAGAAATACAACTGAACAGTCAAATTAGATGCCAATCCTGCAATGGCAAGCTTGTTGATTTCACAACCCAACCAGTTCCTATTGCCAACTCCTCACCCCCTTTACCTGGTGGTAACTCTGTCAACCCACAAGGATTGCCCCCCCCCCCATCCTCTCCGCAAACTAAACATAGAAACTAGAAGCCGGAGTAGGCCATTCGGCCCGTCGAGCTTTTCTGGCACTTGCTGCACAATCTGGGGGTGAGGTTTGTGCCACCACTGGCGGTGGGGCAGGGCCTGGTCAGGCAGCCGAGGATTGAGGCGCCTGGGCGGCACGACAGCCCAGCGGTTAGCACTGCTGCCTCGCGGCGCCAGGGGCCCGGGTTCGATTCCTGGCTTGGCTCGCTGCCTGTGCGGAGTTTGCAGGTTCGCCCCGCGTCTGTGTGGGTTTGATGGACATGCGGGCACCGCCCCGGCAGTGTCAGTCTGCGCCAGGTTGGCAGCACCAGGGGGCTGGGCCTGCTGCGGAGCCCTATGCGGCTGGGGGGGGGGTTTCCCCTCAATGGTGAGTGAGGTGATGCCTGTGAGGGGGCAGAGACTGCCATGCTGGTGCTGGGTGAAAAGTGCCATGATACTTGGGGTATGAGGGGTGCGGGGTGCCCCCAGTGCTTGTACAGGTAGGAGGGGGGAGGGGGGGGGTCCTCACTGTCTATGGGGCGGTGGGGGAGTATTTATTTATTTATTAGTGTCAATAACCTTAGATTAACATTGAAATGTGAAAATGCCCCCAGTTGCCACACTCCTGCGCCTGTTCGGGTAACACTGAGGGAGAATTTAGCACGGCCCACGCACCCTAACCAGCACGCCTTTCAGACTGTGGGAGGGAACCGGAGCACCCGGAGGAAACCCACGCAGACACGGGGAGAATGTGCAGACTCCGGAGAGACGGCGAGCCCAGCCGTGCGGGGCAGCTGCGCTAACCGCTGTGCCGCTGGGTCAAAACCCTGGAACTCCAAATCCCAACAACACTGTGGGTGCGTGTACCAAGATTAGACTATTGAGTTGGACAATCAGCCATGATCGTGATGAATGGTGGGGCAGGCTCGAAGGGCTGAATGGCCTCTTCCTGCTCCCACGTTTCTATTTAGAAACAAAATCTCAACATAATCATTTCACACGTCTTGGAACAAATGCTTGCTTTGTGTTAATCCAGGGAGTTGCGGTAACAGGTAGTGGTGTAGAGAGTGTTACATAGTTTGTTTTTGCCAGCGGGCCTACCATACCAGTTAAACCACTCTCGGACCAGGAGGCGGTACCCGATTTGCATTTACTGATCCGATCTGCTTCACGCCACTGGTTGGAAGATCCATCATTCCGAGTCTTGGCACAAGGTTAAAATCTAAATCGGACCTTATCTGGTGAGGGAGACAGCTCAGTGTAACTTCCACAGCACCCGGCGCATCCTTTTCCACAACGCCAATCCCAGCCTTTGCTGCGGTACGCCATCGTTAATCGCCATGGCAACCAAACATTTAATTAGTGACTCCCCCACAGTTGGAACTGAAAGCGGTTCAACAACTTTCCCACCCAGTGTTTCGATGGTAAAAGATCAGAGGTGGTAAATTATTCCGGTGGAATTGGGGAGAATTTCCAGTTCATAACTCCTCCATTTCAGACTGTGAATTTTACGCTGAGGATTAAATCAGTTTTCCCAGGGGGTGGGGGGAGGCAAATGGGTTTCCCCGGGTGCTCCAGTTTCCTCCCACACTCCAAAGATGTGTAGATGTTTAGGTGGATTGGCCATGCTAAATTGCCCCTTAGTGTCCCAAGATGTCCATGTTACGTGGATTGGCCATGCTAAATTGCCCCTAAGTGCCTCAAGATGTCCATGTTACGTGGATTGGCCATGCTAAATTACCCCTTAGTGTCCCAAGATGTCCATGTTACGTGGATTGGCCATGCTAAATTGCCCCTAAGTGCCTCAAGATGTCCATGTTACGTGGATTGGCCGTGCTAAATTGCCCCTAAGTGCCTCAAGATGTCCATGTTACGTGGATTGGCCGTGCTAAATTGCCCCTTAGAGTCCAAAGGTGTCCATGTTACGTGGATTGGCCATGCTAAATTGCCCCTTAGTGTCCAAAGGTGTCCATGTTTGGTGGATTGGCCATGCTAAATTGTCCCTTAATGTCCAAAGGTGTGTATATTAAAGTTTAAGTTTTTTTATTAGTGTCACAAGTAGGCTTACATTAACACTGCAATGAAGCTACTATGAAAATCCCCTAGTCGCCGCAGTTCGACACCTGTTTGGGTACACTGAGGGAGAATTTAGCATGGCCAATGGACCTAACCAGCGCGTCTTTTGAACTGTGGGCGGAAACTGGAGCACCCGGAGGAAACCCATGCTGATATGGGGAGAATGTGCAAACTCCGCACAGTATCCCAAGCAGAGAATTGAACCAGGGTCTCTGGTGCTGTGAGGCAGCAGTGCTAACCACTGTGCCATTGTGTTAGGTGGATTCGCCATGCTAAATTGCTCCTTAATGTCCAAAGATGAGTAGGTTAGCTTAGTTGATATTATTACTAGGCTATTAATCCAAAAACTCAGCTAAAGTTCTGGAGACCCGGGTTCGAATCCCAGCGTGGCAGATGGTGGATTTTAAATTCAATAAAAAAAATATACCTGAAATTAAGAATCTATTGATGACCATGAAACCATTGTTGGAAAAACACATCTGGTTCACTAATGTCCTTTAGGGAAGGAAATCTGCTGTCCTGACCCAGTCTGGCCTACATGTAACTCCAGAGCCACAGCAATGGGGTTGACTCTCAACTGCCCTCAGGCAATAAGGGATGGGCAATAAATGCTGGGCAGACAGTGACACCCACGTCCCACACATGAATAAAAAAAAGTGCAGAATGAGGGAAAATTGGCATTTATCTAATGGATATGCAAATCAAATAAACCTGAGTTAATTTGAGTTAAAAAATAATCTGTGTTTAATTGTGAAAATACTCAAAACAATGAGTGATCTCAATAAGTTTGTAAAGTAAACCCTTGTCTCAATAAAGACTTTGAATTATTGATATTTTTCTCAGATGAAGGCCAAAAGCGAGGGCAATTTGACACATAAATTATTCATTTGTGTCACACAATTGAAGGGTTTTGTTTTGCAGGGTAAAAAAATAGATGATTTGTATTTCTACTTGAACCAATCCATGCATACCTTGTTGTCATGGAGATAGGCTGGGGTTCCATAGAAATATTGGATCCCTGCAGAGCCTTCTGACCCATCGAGCCTTCACCGACTCACCAACAGAATGTCTTCCCCACCCTATCCCGTAACCCCACATATTTACCCCACCAACCCTACTCATCTTTGGACACTAAGGGTCAACTCATCATGGCTAATTCACCCAATCCATGCATCTTTGGAGTGTGGGAGGAAACCGGAGCACTCAAATGAAACCCACGCAGACACGAGGGGAATGTGCAAACTCTGCACAGACAGTGACCCGAGGCCAGAATCGAATCTAAGTCCTTGGTGATGTGAGGCAACAGTGCTAACCACTGTGCCACCTTGCTGCCCCAAGGTTAACAGTACAACCACATGTGGAGAACCCTGTGCCATCTTTACATAGGTAATGTTAAAAACTGTGGTGGAATAGTCAAGTTAAGACAAGAGTCTTAGACAAGAGTGCTCAGAGTTCGTACTTGACACCTACAAAAGCCTGAGGACATATACAAAACTCTGGTGCGGCCGCACTTGGGAGTATTGCACACAGTTCTGCATTATAAGAAGGATGTGGAGGCATTGGAAAGGGTGCAGAGGAGGTTTACCAGGATGTTGCCTGGTACGGTGGGAAGGTCTTATGAGGAAAGGCTGAGGGACTTGAGGTTACTTTCATTGGAGAGAAGACGATTACAAGGTGACCTGATTGAGGCATACAAGATGATCAGAGGGTTAGATAGGGTGGATAGTGAGAGCCTTTTTCCTCGGATGGTGATGGCTAACACAAGGGGACATAGCTTTAAATTGAGCGGTGGTAATTACGGGACGGATGTCAGAGGTAGGTTCTTTACTCAGAGGGTAGTAAGGGCGTGGAATGGCCCTGCCTGCAGCAGTTGTGGACTCGCCAACTTTAAGGGAGTTCAAATAGTCAGTGGATAGGCAGATGGATAACATTGGAATAGTTTAGGTTAGAGGGTCATTAGATTGGTTCCACTGGTCGGCGCAACATCGAGGGCCGAAGGGTCTGTACTGCGTTGTAATGTTCTACGTTCTATGACTCAAGATGCCGCCATCAGACTTTTGAATGGATCCAACACACACTGAGTTGATCTTTCTCTACACCTTGGCTAAGACTGTAACACTACAGTTTGTGCTCTCTCCTTTCCTTCTTTGTGAATGGTTTGCTTTGTCTGTATGACGTGCAAACAACACTGGACACTAATACATGTGACAATAATAAATCAAATCAAAGCCTACAGTGAGGAAAGACTTTGTGCAAACTTGGCACTTCTTCAGAGTTAAAGATGCATGTTAAAGATTAGGATTCAGGTGACTGAATGTATTTTAGGCTCAGTTTTCTCAAGAAGTAGATGGTAGATTAGCTCAGTTTCTGGTCATTGGGGACATAAGAACGTAAGAAATAGGAGCAGGAGTAGGCCATCTAGCCCTTCGAGCCTGCCCCGCCATTCAATAAGATCGTGGCTGATCTGAAGTGGATCAGTTCCACTTTCCCGCCCTCTCCCCATAACCTTTAATTCCCCTGTCTATCAGAAATTCTGTCTGACTTCCAGCTGGAACTCATGAGAGAGAGTTATTCTTTACAGGAGTTCTGAAGATTTCAGAGGATTCCCACACCAAGCTGCCTAATGTTAATTAGAGGGTGAAAAACAAACTAGTGCTGGGGGAACACTCAGTGAATTGATTTATTATTGTCACCAACCAACTCAAGAACAGCTCCTTCCCTATTGACATTCGAATGGACCTACCTTGCATTAAGTTGATCTTTCTCTACACCCTAGCTACAACTATAACACTAGATTCTGCACCCTCTCCTTTCCTTCTCTAAGAACAGTATGCTTTGTCTGTGTAGCACTCAAAAAAACAGTGCTTTTCACTGTGGGTTAATACATGTGACGATAATAAATCGAATTAAAAATCAAATCAAAATGTATTAGCATACAGTGAAAAGTATTGCTTCTTGAGTGTTATACAGACAAAGCATACTGTTCACAGAGGAGGAAAGGAGACGGTGCGGAGTGTAGTGTTACAGCCATAGTGTTACAGGGTGTAGAGAAAGATCAACTTAATGCGAGATAGGTCCATTCAAAAGCCTAATAATGGCAGCAGGGAAGAAGCTGTTCTTGAGTACGTGACCTCAGACTTTTGTATCTTAGGTAGAAGAGAGAATGTCCGGGGTGTGTGGGGTTCTTCATTATGCTTTGCCAAGGCAGCGGGAAGTGTAGACGGAGGGTGACTTTAACCCAATTCAATCGGGCAGGAAATGTGTAGAAAGCTGATTGATATCCCGCCCAATATCACTCTCCAGAGCCTTGAACAGAGAGGAAAAATTGGGCAAGATATAAAAACAACATTCTACTTGATTTCATCAGTTTTTCCAGTGGTTAGTTTGTGTTAAAATTGATATTTGTACCTATCCCTCCTGAATCAATACCCCACACCTCCCAGTTATTTTTAAACAATTCCTGTGGTTTCCAGTCAGTGGGCACTTAACAGATTATCTCGTCCCAAGCAATTGGGTGTAACTCAGTAAAACATTCATCATCTTAGGTCGTTCGATAGTTAGTAATTATTAACTGTGAGGATAGCACAGTAAAAGGTCCAAGCTGCCTCCATGCTTGCTTCTACCCACGTCTCTGCCCAACATTACACTGACCCCAATGGGCAGAACATGTGTTCTCCCCCCCCCGCCCCGTCCCTGTGAGGGAGGTTCTGTACTCAGTCTTAACTCCTTAAATGCCAGCCCCTTTGTGTTACACTCGTTACCACCTCGCCGTGTGTGGGAGCTTGCTGTGCACAAACTGGCTCCAACAATGGCTACACTTCGCGGTGGCACAGTGGGTAGCACTGCTGCCTCGCAGCGCCAGGGACCCGGGCTCAATTCCAGCCGCGGGTCTGTGTGAAGTTTGCATGTTCTCCCCAGGTCTGCGTGGGTTTCCTCCCGCATTGACCGTGCTACAGGATTTTCACAGTAATTTCATCGCAGTGTTAAGGTAAGCCTGTTTGTGACACCAATAAATAAACTTTGAGGAATATAAACCATCACCGGTAAATCTGTCATCCCCCCAAGCACGGTGAGAATCTCATAGAACACAGAACATAGAACATTACAGCGCAGAACAGGCCCTTCGGCCCACGATGTTGCGCCGACCAGTTACAAAACAATGACCCACTAGCCTAAACCAATCCCTTTTCATCCATAAACCTATCCACAGATCTCTTAAACGCCCCCAAACTAGGTGCATTTACAACTGCAGCTGGCAGGGCATTCCAGTCCCTCACCACCCTCTGGGTAAAGAACCTACCCCTGACATCAGTCCTTTAACTATCCCCCCTTAATTTAAAATCGTGCCCCCTCGTGCTAGCTTTCTCCATCCTAGGAAAAAGGCTATCACTATCTACCCTGTCTAAACCTCTAATCATCTTATATGTTTCAATGAGATCCCCTCTTAGCCGCCTTCTTTCCAGCGAAAACAACCCCAAATCTCTCAATCTCTCCTCATAGGATCTCCCCTCCATACCAGGCAACATCCTGGTAAACCTCCTCTGCACCCTCTCCAAAGCCTCTACATCCTTCCTGTAATGTGGGGACCAGAACTGCACACAAAACTCCAAGTGCGGCCGCACCAGAGATGTGTACAGTTGCATCATGACGCTGCGACTCCTAAATTCAATCCCCCTACCAATAAACGTCAAGACTCCGTATGCCTTCTTAACAACCTTATCTACTTGATTCCCAACTTTCAGGGATCTATGTACACATACACCTAGATCCCTCTGCTCCTCCACACTATTCAAAGTCCTCCCGTTAGCCCTATACCCAACACATCTGTTATTCCTACCGAAATGAATTACCTCACACTTCTCCACATTAAACTCCATTCGCCACCTCTCAGCCCAGCTCTGCAACCTTTCTAAGTCATCCTGCAAACTATGACACCCTTCCTCACAATCTACCACACCTCCGACTTTGGTGTCATCAGCAAACTTACTAATCCACCCAACTATACCCTCATCCAGATCATTAATAAAAATTACAAACAGCAGTGGCCCCAAAACAGATCCCTGAGGCACACCACTTGTAACCGAACTCCATGACGAATATTTCCCATCAACCACCACTCTCTGTCTCCTATCTGCTAGCCAATTCCTGATCCAATTACCTAGATCACCCCCAATCCCATACATCTGCATTTTCTGCAGAAGCCTACCATGGTGAACCTTATCAAACGCCTTGCTAAAATCCATATACACCACATCAACTGCCTTACCCCTATCCACCTCTTTGGTCACTTTCTCAAAGAACTCGATAAGGTTAGTAAGGCATGACCTACCCGCTACAAAACCATGCTGACTGTCTCTAATCAACACATTACTTTCCAAATAACTATAAATCCTGTTTCTAATAATCCTTTCCAAAACCTTACCCACCACAGAAGTAAGACTCACCGGTCTATAATTCCCAGGGAAGTCCCTTCTCCCCTTCTTAAACAATGGGACAACATTTGCTGTCCTCCAATCTTCTGGTACTATACCAGAGACTAACGACGACCTGAAGATCAGAGCCAGAGGCTCCGCAATCACCCCTCTTGCCTCCCAAAGAATCCTAGGGTAAATCCCATCTGGACCAGGGGACTTATCTATTTTCAATCCCTCTAAAATATCCAGAACATCCCCCGTATCAACTGCAATACTATCTATTTCACACCCCTGCACCCCAGTGTCCTCCTCAGCTACATTCCTGTCCCCTTGCGTGAACACCGAAGAGAAATATTGGTTCAACGCCTCTCCAATCTCCTCCGGTTCCACACACAACTTCCCTCTACTGTCTGTAACTGGCCCTAATCTTGTCCTAACCAACCTTCTGTTCTTGACATACCTGTAAAACGCCTTAGGGTTCTCCTTAATCCTATCAGCCAAAATCATCTCATGTCCTCTTTTAGCCCTTCTTAACTCCCTCTTCAACTTCCTCCTAGCCAATCTAAAACTTTCTAATGCACTACCTGAGCCCTCAAGCCTCATCCGAACATAAGCCTCCTTTTTCTTCCTAACCAACGAATCAACTTTTTTGGTGCACCACGGTTCCCTGGGCCTACCAAATCCTCCTTGCCTGACAGGGATATACCTATCACAGACCCGCAATAGCTGCTCCTTGAAAAATCTCCACATCTCGGATGTTCCCAGTCCCTGTAATCTCCCATTCCAACCAATGCTTCCTAATTCTCTCCTAATAGCCTCATAATTACCCTTCCCCCAGCTGAAACTACTGACCCGAGGTTCATGCCTATCCCTTTCCATCACTAAGGTGAACGTAATCGAATTGTGGTCACTATCCCACTAAGGTGAACGTAATCAAATTGTGGTCACTATCCCAAGCACGGTGAGAATCTCCCCCAAGCCCGGTGAGAATCTCCCCCAAGCACGGTGAGAATCTCCCCCAAGCATGGTGAGAATCTCCCCCAAGCACGGTGAGAATCTCCCCCAAGCACGGTGAGAATCTCCCCCAAGCACGGTGAGAATCTCCCCCAAGCACGGTGAGAATCTCCCCCAAGCACGGTGAGAATCTCCCCCAAGCACGGTGAGAATCTCCCCCAAGCACGGTGAGAATCTCCCCCAAGCACGGTGAGAATCTCCCCCAAGCACGGTGAGAATCTCCCCCAAGCACGGTGAGAATCTCCCCCAAGCACGGTGAGAATCTCCCCCAAGCACGGTGAGAATCTCCCCCAAGCACGGTGAGAATCTCCCCCAAGCACGGTGAGAATCTCCCCCAAGCACGGTGAGAATCTCCCCCAAGCACGGTGAGAATCTCCCCCAAGCCCGGTGAGAATCTCCCCCAAGCACGGTGAGAATCTCCCCCACGCACGGTGAGAATCTCCCCCAAGCCCGGTGAGAATCTCCCCCAAGCCCGGTGAGAATCTCCCCCAAGCACGGTGAGAATCTCCCCCAAGCACGGTGAGAATCTCCCCCAAGCACGGTGAGAATCTCCCCCAAGCACGGTGAGAATCTCCCCCAAGCACGGTGAGAATCTCCCCCACGCACGGTGAGAATCTCCCCCAAGCACGGTGAGAATCTCCCCCAAGCACGGTGAGAATCTCCCCCAAGCACTGTGAGAATCTCCCCCAAGCACGGTGAGAATCTCCCCCAAGCACGGTGAGAATCTCCCCCAAGCACGGTGAGAATCTCCCCCAAGCACGGTGAGAATCTCCCCCAAGCACGGTGAGAATCTCCCCCAAGCACGGTGAGAATCTCCCCCACGCACGGTGAGAATCTCCCCCAAGCACGGTGAGAATCTCCCCCAAGCACGGTGAGAACCTCCCCCAAGCACGGTGAGAACCTCCCCCACGCACGGTGAGAATCTCCCCCAAGAATGGTGAGAATCTCCCCCAAGCCCGGTGAGAACCTCCCCCAAGCACGGTGAGAATCTCCCCCAAGCACGGTGAGAATCTCCCCCAAGCACGGTGAGAATCTCCCCCAAGCACGGTGAGAATCTCCCCCAAGCACGGTGAGAATCTCCCCCACGCACGGTGAGAATCTCCCCCAAGCACGGTGAGAATCTCCCCCAAGCACGGTGAGAACCTCCCCCAAGCACGGTGAGAACCTCCCCCACGCACGGTGAGAATCTCCCCCAAGAATGGTGAGAATCTCCCCCAAGCCCGGTGAGAACCTCCCCCAAGCACGGTGAGAATCTCCCCCAAGCACGGTGAGAATCTCCCCCAAGCACGGTGAGAATCTCCCCCAAGCCCAAACCCTGTCTGAATCTTCCCCAATGTCAACACTCAGAAGGACACTCAGAACTGGGTCCGGAATGTCAGCATTTAAAGGGTTAACACGAGGCTGAGTACAGAACCTCCCTCTCTCAGTGATGGGGGGGTGGAGGGGGGGGGAGGTGGTGGAAGAACACAGGACCTGCCCCTAGGGGTCAGTGTAGTTATGGACAGAGACGTGGGTAGGAGCAAGTGTGGAAAAAGCTTGGAGGTTTATTGTGCCTATCCTCACAGTTAATAAATACTAACGATGGAGCTACTGAAGGTTATGCACTGCACTGCAATTGGATGAGGGAATTAATACGGTTATTTTTCCTTCCCAGGTCAGCCAGTGGATGTCAATGTTGGACACAGCCAGCAACTGATTCCCCTCCAAGACAAACTAACCCAGCAGAGATCCTGAATCAATGGAAATTTCCTAAACTCTCACATGATGGTGGCACAGCGGTTAGCACGGCTGCCTCACAGTGTCAGGGACCCGGGTTCAATACTGGCCTCAGGTGACTGTGCGGAGTTTGCACATTCTCCCCGTATCTGTGTGGGTTTCCTCCAGGTGCTCTGGTTTCCTCCCACCTTCCAAAGATGTCCAGGTTAGATGAATTTTTTTCTATCGCTTATGGGACATGGGTGTCGCTGGCTGGGCCAAGATTTACTGCCCATCCCTACTTGCCTGTGGGCAGTTGAGAGTCAACCACATTGCTGAGGCTCTGGAGTAGGCCAGACCAGGTAAGAACAGCAGATTTCCTTCCCTAAAATACATTAGTGAACCTTGGAATTGGCCATACTAAATTAATGTCATAGAGTCAGAGATTTACAGTATGGAAACAGGCCCTTTGGCCCAACTTGTCCATGCAGACTACTTTTAAAACCACTAAGCTAGACCCGCATTTGGCCCATATCCATCTACACTCATCTTACCCATGTAACTATTGGAACACTTTTTAAAAGACAAAATTGTACCCACCTCTACTTCTACCTCTGATAACTTGTTCCAGACACTCACCACCTTCTGTGTGAAAAAATTATCCCTCTGGACCCTTTTGTATCCCTCCCCTCTCACCTTAAACCTATGGCCTATAGTTTTAGATTCCCCAACCTTTGGGAAAAGATGTTGACTATCTAGCTGACCTGTGCCCCTCATTATTTTATAGATCTCTATAAGATCACCCCTCAACTTTCTACACTCCAGAGAAAAAAGTCCCAGTCTATCCAGCCTCTCCTTGTAAGTCAATCCATCAGTTTAACCCATGGTGTCAACCATTAACCCTTAGTGTCCCAAGATGTGTAGGCTAAGGATATTGGTGGGGTAAGTATGTGGGGTTACGGTAATAGGGCTTGGGTGGGATGCTCTGTCGGAGAGCCTGGTGCAGACTCGATGGGCCGAATGGCCTCTCCTGCACTGTAGGGATTGGATGAAACATTCACAATAGAACATAGAACATAGAACATTACAGCGCAGAACAGGCCCTTCGGCCCACGATGTTGCGCCGACCAGTTACAAAACAATGACCCACTAGCCTAAACCAATCCCTTTTCATCCATAAACCTATCCACAGATCTCTTAAACGCCCCCAAACTAGGTGCATTTACAACTGCAGCTAGACCAATGACGGACAGTACAATGAAATAAAGATACAATATTGGGAAATGTGGCCAGCATTTTGACCAGTCAAACCAAAACCTCTTCCGTTGCAATGGAAAGTTCTGAAAGTGCCACAAGAGAGATTCAGAGTTGATCGGGGACCTGCCAGCTGTTATTAACTTTGATGAAACTGGAAGATCTGAAATTTGCGGGCACGTGGCGGAGATTCAGTTCGAGTTTAAGCGAGAGTTCTAGGAGATTATGTCAAGTTGATGCTCTCATTCCACTCGTGTTAGGACAATGGGAAGATTAGCATTTAATTCTTACTGCAGGAACACAGTCATTTCACTAATAGCTGTCAGTATTTCCAGCCACACCATCCCGCAGTCCATTGGTATCTCTCCCCAGTCGCATATTTGGAATTCCAGCTCCCAAATAGGAAACCACTGTACTGAAGTTAGACTGGTTTCAACCCTGTTTCACAACACACCCAGTGCATTCCTGGCATAGCTGATAGGCCCGACTCCTCATAGAATCCCTACAGTGTAGAAGGAGGCCATTCAGCCCATCGAGCCTGCACTGACAACCATCCCACCCAGCCCCTATCCCTGGAACCGCACATATTTACCCTGCTAATCCCTCTGACACAGTGTGGAGATGCCGGCGCTGGACTTTGGGTAGACACAGTAAGAAGTCTCACAACGCCGGGTTAACATCCAACAGGCACGAGCTTTCGGAGCGCTGCTCCTTCATCAGCTGCACTCAAGGGATATAGGGGGAAGGCGGGATCAGGCTATTCAGTTGGATGAACAGTCTTCATCATAATGATTGGCCAAGTAGGCTCAAAGGGCCAAATGGCCTCCTCCTGCTCCTATTTTCTGTTTCAATGGGCCTGAAGTCCCCGAGGCCAGACCAGGTAAGAATGTCCGTGTGGAGTTTGCACATTCTCCCCGTATCTGCGTGGGTTTCCTCCGGGTACTCCGGTTTCCTCCCACAGTCCAAAGACGTACGGGTTAGGTTGATTGGCCGTGCTAAGAAATTGCCCCTTAGAACCCAGGGATGTGCAGGTTAGAGGGATTAGTGGGTATAATATGTAGGAATAAGGGGGTAGGACCTGGGTGGGATTGTGTTCAGTGCAGACTCGATGGGCCGAAGGGCCTCTTTTTGTACTGTAGGGTTTCTATGATTCTATGACAGATTTCCTTCCACAAGAGGCATTAGTGAACCAGATAGTTTTTATTAGCACCATTCATTGAATCCTACAGTGCAGAAGGTGGCCATTCAGCCCATCCAGGCTGCCCCAACCACAATCCCATCCAGATCCTATCCCCGTAACCCTTCATATTTCCCCTGTTAGTGCCCTCTGACACTCAGGGACAATTTAGCATGGCCAATCCACCTAATCCGCACATCTTTGTACTGTGGGAGGAAACCAGAGCACCCGGAGGAAACCCATGCAGATACGGGGAGAATGTGCAGATTCCACACAAGCAGTGACCCGAGCTGGGAATCGAACCTGGATCCCTGGCGCTGTGAGGCAGCAGTGCTAACCACTGTGCCACCATGACTCCCTCAACGATAGTTATCAAGGTAACTCAGACTAGTTTTATATTTCAGATTATTAACGGAGCTTTGGAATTCCCTCAGCTACAACACTGAGATTCGAACACGTGTTCCTAGATTATTAACCAGAGCCAGGATTCTTTGATCTCGTCCGTAGCTGGGATTCTCCAGTCCCGCCGCTGTGAATGAAGATTTGGCTGAGCGCCAAATTCTCCAGTCTCGCTGGCAGAGATGGCAACTGAGAGTCCTGGCCCTGATCTCTGGGTTATTAATCCAGTGACAGCACTGATCGCTATCCATGCATTGATTCTATTATTAAGATTGAGGGTGTCAAGGTAAACAGGAAAAAAATTAGGCAAATAAAACAGGCTTACAACAAATATGTGCCTGAACTCAGCTGATATTTCTGCAGAGTCAGTTTCTTTCAGCAGGGTTAAGCAGAATCATTACATTTAAGGCTCCTCTTAGTTCCCCCTGTTCAATGTATTTGCCCTGAAGTGATCACACAATAGCTACCGAGCCTTTGAGATAACAGTGTCGCGATAAGTAATACAAGTTCCTCGTCATTCAATAAGACCATCATAACTTAGTCTCAACTCTGGACAGCTCAAACTTTATTTTTTTAAAAATCCCTTTAATTTGCTATATTCAGTGACTCAAAAACTTTTATAACTGAATGTTCTGCAGTTTTAGAATCCCTACAGTGCAGAAGGAGACCATTCGGCCCATCGAGTCTGCACTGACCACAACCCCACCCAGGCCCTATCCCCATAACCCCGTTCATTTACTCTAGCTAATCCCCCTGACACTAAGGAGCAATTTAGCCTGGCCAATCCACCTAACCCGCACATATCTTTGGACTGTGGGAGGAAATCGGAGCACCCACAGGAAACCCACACAGACACGGGGAGAACGTGCAAATCCACACAGACAGTAACCCAACCCAGGTCCCTGTGCTGTGAGACAGCAGTGCCAATCACTATCCCACCGTACTGCCCCAGATCCGTGCTCTCTCAAACCATGGCAAAAATTGGGTGGCGTACACCAGTTGGGCTGAAGGGCCTGTTTCCCAGTGACCTGGGTTCGATTCCCGGCTTGGGTCTGCACATTCTCCCCGTGTCTGCGTGGGTTTCCTCTGGGTGCTCCAGTTTCCTCCACTCTGAAAGATGTGCATGGTTAGGTGCATTGGCCATGCTAAATTCTCCCTCAGTGTACCCAAACAGGCGAGTAGGGGATTTTCACAGTAACTTCATCGCAGTGTTAATGTAAGTTTACTTGTGATACTAATAAATAAACTTTAAAAATTTAAACTTTAACCAGAACAATTATTCAGGTGGAATTTGGCTGTTAGGGATTCCAGTTACTGATAATATAAAAATTCATTAAATGCTGTTAGAATTTAACTAAGCACACATAACTTTGTTCAAACGAATTTGCTGGACTAACCACTGCATTGCTGACATTAACTTAAAAACTTATTTTCCGTTCAATTTCTTTTGAAGACTTGCGTCTGATGTTAGAATATCAAATCTCACTGCAACCAGGTTTAAAGTTAATTAGTTCATTTTTTTAATTCATTCCTGGGATAGGGACATTGCTGGCTGGGCCAACATTTATTGTCCATCCTTAGTTGCCCCTTGAGAAGGTGAGCTGCCTTCCTGAATCACTGCAGGTTGACCCACTATGCCGTTAGGGAGGGAAATTCCAGGATTTTGACTCAGCGAAGGAATGGTGATATAATTCCAAGTCAGGATGGTGAGTGGCTCGGAGGGGGATTTGCAGGTGGTGGTGTCCCCATGTATCTGCTGCCCTTGTCCTACAATGACGTTACTGTGAAAAAATCCCCTAGTTGCCACTCTCCGGCGCCTGTTCGGGTACATTGAGGGAGAATTCAACACGGCCAATGCACCTAACTAGCACGTCTTTCGGACTGTGGGAGGAAACCCATGCAAGCACAGGGAGAAGGTGCAGACTCAGCACAGACAGTGACTCAAGCTGAGATTCGAACCCCGATCCCTGGCGCGGTGAGGCAGCAGTGTTGTGCCACCATGCTGCCCCACCTGAAGTTTGAAGAAATTCGGTGCAAGGCTTCTGTCCAAATTCTGGGTGTGTCTCAGTGCTGTGACGTTACACCGTGACAGGAGTGGAAAGACCAGATCGGAAAGTTTGTGCGGCTTCCTTAAATCGGGATGGGCTTTCGGGTTGAAGGGAATGTTTTGCATTGGTTTCAATGATGCAGGCGCTGGGATAGAATGCGGTCAAACCTGCACAGCGTTGGACGAGCTCAGTAACATTCTCCCTATTGAATACGTTACAACATTTGCATTCTGTGCCCTGTCTCCGTTTTTGTGAAATGAGCAAGGCCCCCAGTGGTACAGTGGTCAGCACTGCTGCCTCACAGCGCCAGGGACACAGCGGGTTCGATTCCAGCCTTGGGTGCCTGTCCACACGGAGTCTGCACGGGTTTCCTCCCTAGCCCCAAAGACGGGCAGGTTAGGTGGATTGGCCATGCTAAATTGCTCCTTAGTGTCCAAAAACGTGTAGATTAGACCAGCTATAACTTCAGTCACTCATTAATTACAGCCTTTCTGCAAACATTCAACATAACAATGGATCTGACAAAACCCATCCTTCCGTCCAGCTGGGTTACCACATGAACCTTACTGTACAATGTTTGTGTCATATTCTAACATTTCAGTTCAAATCTCACACTCCCGTGCGTTGAATTCAATCCGAGCCTTTCTACCCATTGACTAAACCCATCGAGGTTCCTCTGCGTTACTGCGCGTTGGTTAAAATGTTGGGCCTCTGTACCCAGTTTGGGGCCATCCACAAAGTTTAGAGTCACAGAAGCTTAGAAAGAAGGGTAGCACAGTGGGTTAGCACTGCTGCCTCACGGCGCCAGGGACCCGGTTCGATCCCCGGCTCGGGTCACTGTCTGTGTAGAGTTTGCACATTCTCCCAGTGGGTTTCCTCCGGGCGCTCCGGTTTCCTCCCACACTCCAAAGGTGTGCAGGTTTACATAGCACAGTACAGGCCCTTTGGCCCTCGATGTTGTGCCGAGCTATGTCCAAACCCAAGATCAGGCTATCCCACTCCCTATCATTCTGGTGTGCTCCATCTGCCTATCCAATAACCACTTGAAAGTTCCTAAAGTGTCCGACTCCACTATCACAGCAGACAGTCTATTCCTCACCCCAACCATTCCCTGAGTAAAGAACCTACCTCAGATATTCCTCCTATATCTCCCACCATGAACCTTATAGTTACGTCCCCTAGTAACAGCTACATCCACCTGAGGAATTGGCCATGGTAAATTGCCCCTTAGTGTCGGGGGGATTAGCAGAGTAAATACATGAGATTATAAGAACATAAGAACATAAGAAATAGGAGCAGGAGTAGGCCATCTGGCCCTTCGAGCCTGCCCCGCCATTCAATAAGATCATGGCTGATCTGTTGTGACTCAGCTCCACCTTCCCGCCCTCTCCCCATAACCCTTAATCCCTTCTCTTATCAAAAACCCATCAACCCGCTTCTTAAAAATATTTAGCGAGGCAGCCTCCACCACTTCAACGGGCAGAGAATTCCAGAGATTCACCACCCTTTGAGTGAAGAAGTTCCTCCTCAACTCTGTTCTAAACCGCCTCCCCTTTATCTTGAGGCTGTGCCCCCTAGTCCTACTGTCTTTTTTGAGCGGGAAGAGTCTCTCCACCTCTATCCTATCCATCCCATTCATCATCTTATACGTCTCAATGAGATCTCCCCTCATTCTTCTAAACTCTAACGAGTACAAGCCTAGTTTATTCAGCCTCTCCTCATAGCTCAATCCCCTCAACTCCGGTATCAGCCTAGTAAACCTCCTCTGCACTCCCTCCAGGGCCAAAATATCCTTGTGGGATAAGGCTTGGGTGGGATTGTTGTTGGTGCAGAATCAAGGGGCCAAATGGCCTCGTTCTGCACTGTAAGGGCTCTATAGTTCAGCCCTTCGAGCCTGCCACACCATTCATCATGATCATGGCCGATCCTACCCTCTCCCGATATCCTTTCATCCCTCGTCACCTCAAATGTTTAACTTGCCACTTTTGAAAATAAAACACAACTCCTAACATCTTGGGACTCCACTGATGACTCTGGGGGTCCAATTTGACATGGTTCTGTCCCAACCATCACTATCCCATGCATCAGAGCATCATAGAGGCCATTCAGCCCATCGAGTCTGCACCGACCACAATCCCACCCAGGCCCTATCCCCATAACCCACATATATTTACCCTGCTAATCCCCCTGACACTAAGGTCAATTTAGCACGGCCAATCCACCCAACCCGCACATCTTTGGAGTGTGGGAGGAAACTGGAGCACTCAGAGGGAACTCACACAGACGCGGGGAGAACGCCGTACAGACAGTGACCCAGGGCTGGAGCTGAACCCAAATCCCTGGCGCCATGAGGCTGCCGTGCTCACCACCGTGCCACCCAAGTTTGGCCTTGTCTCTTATCATCCATTCCTTGGCCAATCATCTCTTGAATCAGCCAGTTCTTTGGGGGCAGTGTCTAAAACCATCCTGAACCCAAAGCAGAATATCACCTTCGTTCATTAGATGGATAATCACCAGTAGAAGTTCTGTAACACAATGGACGGGATTTTAAGGCCTTGCTCATCCCGAAACCTTGGGCTGGATTTTACGGTTAACGGACATTTCCATCGTCCACCCCTCTCCCGTTCCAGTTCCGTGGCGGCGGGGGGGGGGGGCTGTAAAACTCCGGCGAATGGATCTATCCGTAATACCTCCATGTTGAGCACCTTCCCATTTTCCTCTTTTGAACAACAACAACAACTTGTTAATAATCAAAATGGCGCTGGAGGGGATGGGTGACCGCTTGCGATCTGTCTAATTCTCTCTTTTACACCCACTCCGTGTTTTCACACTACTTACTGCACTTCCTCTACGTCTTATCTGCATAGCGCACAAGAAAAAGTATTGATTCTTGCGCGCTACACAGACAAAGCATACCATACTGATATACATGTGACATTAATAAATCAAAATCAACTGGCCTTGACGTGGCAGTTTTAATAATGTATCAAAGTATTTAAGTTCAAAGATGAATACCCTTTCTGAAGACAGTCACAGGTTTTTTAGTGTTTGATACATTCGCCCTTTAAATTAATCCAGGAATGTATGAATTGCTCTAACCTCATGCCAAGATAACCTCCCACATCAGTGAGAGTTTCATTCCCAAGTGGGGCCACGATACCGCAAGTATTTGACATTTCGGAATAGGTGTAGAGCAGCGACATCGCTTCTGAACAATGAAACAGCCAATACTTATGCTACCAAGAACTGCTCCCTTTCAAACTCTATGCTGCAGAATTCTTGGTGAAACATTGATATACAAACAGAATGCAATGCAAAGCACTCACTGAGTTTGGCAACATTTAACTGAGGTAGTTCGCTCGAGTTCTGATGTGATGGCGGCACAGGTAGCACAGTGGTTAGCACTGCTGCTTCACAGCTCCAGGGTCCTGGGTTCGATTCCCGGCTCGGGTCACTGTCTGTGTGGAGTTTGCACATTCTCCTCGTGTCTGCGTGGGTTTTCTCCGGGTGCTCCGGTTTCCTCCCACAGTCCAAAGATGTGCGGGTTAGGTTCATTGGCTATGCTAAAAAATTGCCCCTTAGTGTCCTGGGTTGTGTAGGTTAGAGGGATTAGCAGGTAAAATGTGTAGGGATATGGGGATAGGGTCTGGGTGGGATTGTGTTCGGTGCAGACTCGATGGGCCGAAGGGCCTGTTTCTGCACTGTAGGGTTCTATGCCCCACCCAAAGCATTAACCTCCATGGGGGGTTTTCACAGTAACTTCATTGCAGTGTGCACGTAAGCCTAATAAATACACTCTAACTTTCCTTTGGATACCGAGAGATTCATTTCCAGCATCTTGTTTTAAGTTTCAGATATCGGGCACTTGTATTTTTGTCCCCATTTTGTAAAAACACAACTGATTGTGAAAAGCCAAGGTTAATCAGCACATGCCCATCTCAACTGCTTCCCATTTTACATTTCATTCTTTGTCCCAGATCATTCCCCCCTTGTGGGAGACTCCAGGGCAAGAGGGAATGATCTCAGCGCAAGGGGGGGGGTGGCCCCTTTAAGACAGAAACGAGGAGGAATTTCTTCTCTCGGAGGGTAGTGACATTCTTTACCTTCGAGAGATGTAGAGGCAGGGTCATCAAGTATGTTAAGGGTGGCGCTGTGGTTAGCACTGCTGCCTCACGGTGCCAGGGACCCGGGTTCAATTCCGACCTCGGGTCACTGTCTGTGTGGAGTTTGCACATTCCCCCCCCCGGGTCTTTCCTCCCACACTCCAAAGACGTGCAGGTTAGGTGGATTGGCCATGCCAAATTGCCCCTCGGTGCCGGGGGATTAGCAGGGTAAATACATGGGGTTACAGGGATAGGGCTTGAGTGAGATTGTTGTCGGTGCGGGATTACGGGGATGGGGCCTGGGTGGGATGCTCGATTGGTGCAGACTCGATGGGCCGAATGGCCTCCTTCTGTACTGTCAGGGTTCCATGATTCTATATGCAAAGCTGAGAGGGGATAAGGCAGGGAAGTGGAATTGAGAACTATCACATCGTGAGCTCAATGGATTGAGGAGCAGACTCGATGGGCCGAGTGGCCTACTTTTGGCCCTACGCCTGATCTGGACCCCGCGTAGAAGCTGTATTTGTTTCAGCAAAACAGCAGCACATTAATAGGAGTAGAGAACCTCAGGTAGCACCAGTATGTGGGTTCCCAGAGTTGAACACCAGTTCAAGGCCGGCATCTCTACATCATGACTCCTGTATCTGCAGAGCGGAAAGGGAATACCCTTCTCTTTTACAAAATGTGGAATCAGATCACTGAGTGGCCACGGAGGTAGAGGTTAGAATTTATTCTCTAATCAGAGGGTGATAATAGCGTCATCGAGATTACATAAGAACTAGGAGCAGGAGTAGGCCATTTGGCCCCTTGGGCCTGCTCCGCCATTCAATGCTGATCTTTTCGTGGACTCAGTTCCACTTACCCGCCCACTCACCGTAACCCTTAATTCCTTCACTGTTCAAAAATTTATCTATTTTTGTCCTAAAAACATTCTATGAGGGAGCCTCAACTGGGCAGGGAATTCCACAGAGTCACAACCCTTTGTGTGAAGAAGTTCCTCCTCAACTCAGTCCTAAATCTGCTCCCCCTTATTTTGAGGCCCCTTCATTCCAGTTTCACCTGCCAATGGAAACAGCTACCCTGCTTCTATCTTATCTATTCCCCTCATTATCTTATATAAGATCTCCCCTCATTCTTCTGAATTCCAATGAGTATAGTCCCAATCTCTCCTCATAAGCCAACCCTCTCAACTCTGGAATCAATCTAGTGACACTCCTCTGCACCCCCTCCAGCGCCAGTATATCCTTTCTCGAGTAAGGACTGTACACAGTGCTCCAGGCATGGCCTCACCAGCACCTTATACAGTGTAACCTCACTGTTTTTAGACCGTACCAGCCTCTGACAGAATGACTCAGTCCTATCTCCTCATCCTTCCAAATTCATCACTTTCTAATATGTACCCAGTGCTCTTTTGAAATCTTCAATGAATCCACCCCCACCACTCTCCCAGGCAGTGCATTCCAGATCCCAACAACCCCCTAAGTAGGAAAGTTTCTCCTCCTTGCATTCATTCCGAATTTGTGGAGAGTTATTTGTTGAGGAAATATACAGTAAATGGCATAACCCTTAAGAGTATTGATAGGCAGAGGGATCTGGGTGTACAGGTCACTGAAAGTCACAACGCAGGAGGAGAAAGAGAACGGTGGCACAGTGGGTTGGCACTGCTGCTTCACAGCTCCAGGAACCTGGGTTCGATTCCTGGTTTGGGGCACTGTCTGTGTGGAGTTTGCACATTCTCCCCATGTCTGCGTGGGTTTCCTCCGGTTTCCCCCCCCCCACAGTCCAAAGATGTGAGGGTTAGGTTGATTGGCCGTGCTAAAAATTGCCCCTTAGAGTCCTGAGATGCGTAGGTTAGAGGGATTAGCAGGTGGATATGGGGGTAGGGCCTGAGTAGGATTGTGGTCAGCGCAGACTCAATGGGCCAAATGGCCTCTTTCTGCACTATAGAGTTTCTACTTCTATGAAGGCGTACGGCACGCTTGCCTTCATCAGCCCTGAGTTTAAAAACTCAGGGGCACTGAGTTTAAAGATTGGCAAGTCCATGTTGCAGCTTTATAGAATCTTAGTGAGGCTGCACTTGGAATATAGTGTTCAATTCTGGTCGCCACACTACCAGAAGGGTGTGGAGGCTTTGGAGAGGGTCCAGAAACGTTGCCTGGTCTGGAGAACATTAACTACGAGGAGAGGTTGGAGAAACTTGGTTTGTTCTCACTGGAGCGACAGAGGTTGAGGGGAGACCTGTTGGGGTCTATAAGATTACGAGGGGCGGAGTGGATAGTTAGGAGCTTTTTCCCCCAGAGTAGAAGAGTCAGTTATGGCGGCACGGTAGCACAGTGGTTAGCACTGCTGCTTCACAGCTCCAGGGTCCTGGGTTCGATTCCCGGCTCGGGGTCACTGCCTGTGTGGAGTTTGCACATTCTCCTCGTGTCTGCGTGGGTTTTCTCCGGGTGCTCCAGTTTCCTCCCACAGTCCAAAGATGTGCGGGTTAGGTTCATTAGCTATGCTAAAATTGCCCCTTAGTATCCTGGGATGTGTAGGTTAGAGGGATTAGCAGGTAAATGTGTAGGGATATGGGGATAGGGTCTGGGTGGGATTGTGTTCGGTGCAGACTCGATGGGCCGAAGGGCCTGTTTCTGCACTGTAGGGTTCTATGGTTATCCTGGCGGGTGTAGGTTTAAGGTGCGAGGGGCAAGTTTTAAAGGAGATGTATGGGGCAAGTTTTTTTTTTACACAGAGGGTGGTGGGTGCCTAGAACTCGTTGCCGGGGGAGGTGGTGGAAGAGGATACGGTAGTGACTTTTTAAAGGGGCGTCTTGACAAATACAAGAATAGGATGGGAATAGAGGGATATGGTCCCGGGAAGGGTAGAGGGTTTTAGTTCAGTGGGGCGGCATGGGCGGTGCAGGCTTGGAGGGCCGAATGGCCTGTTCCTGTGCTGTAATTTTCTTTGTTCTCTATGAATCATTGGTGCATTTGTTGAGAATTAGTCACTTGTTACACCTTGACCGGGGCTGAACCCCACCCATCTCTCTGCAATCAGGTACAGTGCGAGAGGTGAGGTGGATTAGAATGCTAAATTCTCCCTCACCTGAACAGGTGCCAGAGTGTGGCGACAAGGGGATTAACTTCTTTGCAGTGTTAATGTGAGCCTGCTTATGACACTAATAAATAAACTTCAAGTAAAGATCCTGCAATACTTATTATAAATATAAGTATTTATACTTATAATAAGTATAAATTATTATAAGTTAATTATAAGTTTTTTTTTGGTGTCATTAGCAATATCGGGTAAAATAAGCAAATAAAATCAGTCTGTAATAAGTTTTTTATAGTAAAAAGTCTGACAAAACACCAGGTTTTAGTCCAACCGATTTATTTGATAATATTATCAAATATTTGAGAATATTATCAAATAAATCGGTTGGACTAAAACCTGGTGTTGTCAAACTTTTTACTGTGTTTACGCCAGTCCAACGCCGGCATACCCACATCATAAGTTTTTTATACCGCTAGAAATCTGAAATAAAAACAGAAAATGCTGGACTAAAAACTCAGCAGGTCTCTGGAGAGAGAAGCAGAGTTAATGTTTCGATGCGCAGTGCTGCCTCACAGTGCCAGGGACTCGGGTTTGATTCCCGGTGTGGGACACCGCAAGGAGTTTGCACATTCTCCCCGTGTCCGCGTGGGTTTCCTCCGGGCGCTCCGGTTTCCTCCCACAGTCCAAAGATGCGCGGGTTCGGTGGGTTGGCCACGCTGAAATTGACCCTGTCAGGGGGATTAACGAGGTTTACGGGGAGTGGAGCCTGGGTAGGATTGTGGGCGGTACAGACCCGATGGGCCAAATGGCCTCCTGTAGGGATTTAATGGCTCTGCTCCGAACATGATGTGGGGGTTGCCGGCGTTGGGCTGGGGGTGGGCACAGTAAGAAGTCTCACAACACCAGGTTAAAGTCCAACGGGTTTAATTTGGTATCACGAGCTTTCGGAGCGCCGCTCCTTCCTCAGATGGGCGAGGAAGGGGCATCACCCCAGTCAACTCACCCGATGAAGGGGCAGCGCTCCAAAAGCTGGTGCTGCCAAATAAACCTGTTGGTCTTTAACTTGGTGTTGCGAGACTACTTACTGCTCTGAACAATCTGTAAATGGGCAAACCGTTGTTCCATATAACTGACTGGGGCAGCGCACAGATAGACTCAATATTCCTACTTAAGCCAATAAGCCCTTCCAACCTGGGGGTTGAAGCAAGTTAGGGCAATGTTAATAGACTTTAGATCTCAGCATCGCAATCATTCACGTTGCCCATTCTTGCTTTAATCAGACTTCTTAATTTTGCCTGTGTGGCCACACCCTCCCTTGTTGAGTTTGAAGGGTGTTTTGAAAGCAGTTTTTAATTAGGGGAGCCACAGGCGGTTCAAAGGTATTTTTAAAATTTTGTGTGTGGGGTGGGGGGGACAAAATAGAACCTTATTGAACTTTAAAACCGGACAGAAAGGCTTGGAAAACATCAGATAATGAAATGCATGCTTAACAATAAGTAAGGTTGAGAATGCAGAAATAAATAGGTTTAGCACTTACTTGGTTTTGGGGGGTGTTACATTCTTGGATTTCTTTTTGAACATCTTGGCTGCCCCTGAGTGCTGCTTTCAGAGGGAAGCGATGATGATAAATCCTTATCTTCACAGTCACTGCGATGGCAAAGGTTGGCACAGAGCGAGAACTCTGCTATTCTCTGCAGACAGCGTGTTAGGAAAGAGAGAGCTGGGGTGCTCACCTGTCCTCTACTCTCGACACTTTACCTGTGAGCTCCTGTGGTGACTGATAGGAGCTGAAGACCCAGAGCCCGCCCATCCCTTTGCTCCATTGGTCAGCTCCTGCCACCTCCTTGCTTGCCCATTGGTTAGCCCCTTGGCTAAGCTCCCACGGTTGCCCAGCGACTGGCTTTGATTGGCAGCTTTGCTCTGCTTGGCGGGGGGGCGAATGCTCCCTATTGGAGGTTTAGCCCCTCCCAGCTTGTGTGACAGGGAGAAGCAGTTCCTCATTCCTCAGGTAAGCCCAGCCCCAAACACTCTGGAGAATGCACTTTGAGACAAGAAGATAGCCTGGCTTTAAATATTTGACGTAACTCATCTTCCTCATGGAGGAATCTGCATCCAGGGGGCACAGTTCCAAAATGAGGGGTCTCCCAGTTAAAGCACAGATGGGAGTGAATTTCTCATTTTAATCCTCATAGAAAATAGGAAAAAGCCATTTGGCCCTTCGAGTCTGCTTCACCATTCATTACGATCATGACTGACCATCAATAGCGTGATAAGTTGGCACGGTGGCACAGTGATTAGCACTTGCTGCCTCAAAGCACCAAGTTAATGTCCAACAGGTTATTTGGCAGCTCAAGCTCCTTCATCAGGTGAGTTAGAGGCTCTGGAATCTAGTGCTGCCAGATGAACCTGTTGGACTTTAATCTGGTGTTGTGAGACTACTTACTGTACCCACCCAAGTCCAACACTGGCATCTCCACATCACGGCCTCACAGCGCCAGGGACCCGGGTTCGATTTCCAGTTTGGGGTCACTGTCTGTGTGGAGTTTGCGCATTCTCCCCGTGTCTGCGTGGGTTTTCCCTCTGGGTGCTCTGGTTTCCTCCCCATGTGCGGGTTAGGTTGATTGGCCGTGCTAAATTGCCCCTTAGTGTCCTGACAGGCTAAGGTTAGAGGGTCTGGGGTGTCAGGGAAGGGTAATACCTTTGGTGGGGGGAAAGCATCGTGTCCTTTCAGGGCGGTTTGTCCATCCTTTGTCCCCACCCCGGCACTCAGCTCTCACCTGTGGCCCCCCCACCCCCCCCATAGCTGTTTGCGTACGACACCCCGGGCCACACCCCAGGCAATGTCCAAAGATGTGCGGGTTAGGTTCATTGGCTATGCTAAAATTGCCCCTTAGTATCCTGGGATGTGTAGGTTAGAGGGATTAGCAGGTAAAATGAGTAGGGATATGGGGATAGGGTCTGGGTGGGATTGTGTTCGGTGCAGACTCGATGGGCCGAAGGGCCTGTTTCTGCACTGTAGGGTTCTATGTTCTATGTTCAATGGCCTCGACAGGCTGGCTAAACCAGGTGAGGGTAGCTGACGGGTCTCAACCCTCAGTGAGATAGGGAGATGTCTATCCCAACAAGTGAAGACAGAGTCTGTAGGATTGAGCGGAAGAGACCAATGGAAGGTTCAACGGCCCAGCCATCTTGACTCTTGTCTTGACACTGGATCCAGATGGGAGTTGGGAACAGACAGCGAGGCTGACGCTGCCCAACTCTCCCTCACTTTAATCCAAATCAAGTGCTAGTCTCGACACCATCATCACCTTCAACCCATGTCCTGTTCAACCCTTGAAGTCCTGTAGCGATGGGTGAGCGATGGTGCAGTAGGTGTGGATACACTGGGAGCTGCACGCAGGTAGCTCACGTCCTATGGGCGTCCATCTGGGCGACTGAACAGTGCTCTTCAGGAGTGCACGACTCACCTCCGTAGAATGAAGACGGGGCTGAAAAGGGAGCCCTAAAGATTGCCTGCTTCACCACACCCTGGCCTGTCTACTGAGGCTAGTGGGGATCCTGTCTTGCGGTCAAACGCACAAAATAAAACCCAAGGTGACACCGCTCACTTGGAACGTGCGCACACTTTTAGACAAGCCTACGGCAGACAGACCAAGGAGACCGAGTCGCCTCTCGTCCTCCTCCGCTCCAGCTCCCTCAACCTCTCCTCATAATCCTACCCTCCTATTCCCATAACCCCACGTATTTACCCCCTCAATCCCCCTGACACTCACAGTCAATTTATCATGGCCAATCAACCTAACCTTTCGGGCTGTGGGGGGAAACCGGGGCACCCGGAGGAAACCCACGCAGGCACGGGGAGAATTGGAATGGTTTAGGTTAGAGGGTCATTAGATTGGTCGGCGCAACATTGAGGGCCGAAGGGCCTGTACTGCGCTGTAATGTTCTATGAATGTGAAGACTCCACATATATAGTCACCCAAGGCTGGAATTGAACCTGGGTCCCTGGTGCTGTGAGGCAACAGTGTTAACCACTGTGCCACCGCACTGTCCGCAAGGAAGTGATTACATTGCAGTATACCCTACCACCCAATGATGCAACTGCTACCAGTAAAATGAAGGCTTTTATGTGACATGTTAATGACCCAAACTTCTCAAAACCCTTCCCATTTTGAAGTACCATCGCTTTCCATCCAATGCCGTGTTCTTTCCATGCACAATGGCTTATAACATCCATTTCACTAACGTAGCCCATCTCTCTGCCAGCCTCAGCCCAGCTCTTGTGAAACTCACCCCTGTACTTTGTCACCCCCAGACTAGGCTACATACCCACCTCACCAGCTGGCCAGCCTCCAGCCTCCAGAAGCTTGATTGGGGGCTTGGATGGTGAGAAACTTTTCCCACTGATGGAAGGGTCAAAAATGAGCTGACACCCACTTAGGATCATTTATAAAAGAAGCAACAGTGAGTTGTTCGAATCCACGATGTGCTGCCTCAACGTAGAACGGAGGTAGATTCAATCAAGACAAAGGGATAAATACCTGAAAAAGGAACATTTGAGGACTCTGGGTAAAGGCAGGGGTGGCATGGCGGTTAGCACTGCTGCCTCACAGCGCCAGGGTCCCGGGTTCAATTCCAGCCTCGGGTCACTGTCGGTGCGGAGTTTGCACATTCTCCCCATATCTGCATGGGTTTCCTCCGGGTGCTCCGGTTTCCTCCCACCGCCCAAAGATGTGCGGGTTAGATGGACTGGCCGTGATAAATTGCCCCTTAGTGCCTGGGGATTAGCAGGGTAAATACATAGGGTTACAGGGTAGTTGGGTAGGATTGTTGCTGGTGCAGATTTGATGTGGGGAAGACATCGAGGGCTCAGCTGTGTGCTGGGTGAAGGTGTGAAGTTTCAATATGCCATCCAATCAAGTTCGAAGAGTGACTGTTACAGGGAGCAGTTTTGTTTGGGGCTAGATAAGGTCGAGGCAGAGAGATTCTTTCCGCTTAGAAAGGACAGTAGGACTAGGGGGCACAGCCTCAAAATAAGGGGTGGCGGTTTAGAACGGAGTTGAGGAGGAACTTCTTCACTCAAAGGGTGGTGAATCTCTGGAATTCTCTGCCCGTTGAAGTGGTGGAGGCTACCTCGCTAAATATTTTTAAGTCACGGGTAGATAGGTTTCTGATAGACTGGGAATTAAGGGTTATGGGGAGAAAGCGGGAAAGTGGAACTGATCCACTTCAGATCAGCCATGATCTTATTGAATGGCGGGGCACGCTTGAAGGGCTAGATGGCCTACTCCTGCTCCTATTTCTTATGTTCTTATATGTTCTAATTCTCTACCCGTTGAAGTGGTGGAGGCTGCCTCGCTAAATATTTTCAAGAAGCGGGTTGATGGGTTTTTGATAAGAGAGGGGATTAAGGGTTATGGGGAGAGGGCGGGAAAGTGGAACTGATCCACGACAGATCAGCCATGATCTTATTGAATGGCGGGGCAGGCTCGAAGGGCTAGATGGCCTACTCCTGCTCCTATTTCTTATGTTCTTATGTTTCTGAGCATTCTTGGGTTTCCAGAATAGAAGTGAGTTGTGTGGGCAACCTTTACTAAAGTGGCAGAAGCTTTGCCCTGGGTGATATTACTGGATTTTTATAATCTTTATAGGTGTATATCTGTGGGTCTGACCAGGTAGGCTTTTTGGGAGGATGTTTTGTAAGTCTGTTTTAACTGCGGAATTGTAATCATGCGTGCTTAAGTTTTCTTTTCTTTCTCTTTGAAAGTCTTTTAGTTTTAAAAATCCCAAAAGTGTTACTGAAATTCTATTGGATCAGGAGGTTTCTTCTGAATACAAAGAAATGTTTATGGTCTGTTTCCCTCTGGGATTGGACTTACTCAGCAATTAACGTCTGCTGTGGTCACAATACCTGGGGTGAGATTTCCTGGCCCGTCTGGCAGCGGGACAGGCAAATCACACTAAATGCCATAGACATGGGCGAGACTGGAAAATCCCACCGGTGGCCAATGACAAGTTGCCTCTGCTGTTGGAAAACAAGGTGCGGGGCGGTGGGTGGTGGTTGGGGGGTTGGGGGGGGGGGGGAGGTTCTGCTCCTAGTTTCTGACCTTCCATTTGCCCCAAAACCTCCACTGTTCCACTTATAAGGTGTTTTGTTTGATTGTATCGCAGTTTGGTCTGGGCTCCTGCTCTGCCCAAGACAACAAGGAACTACAAAGGGTTATGAACGTGGTCTTGTCCATCACACAAACCAGCCTCCCATCCGTTGACTCTGTCTGCACTTCCCGCTGCCTCGGAAAAGCAGCCAGCATCATTAAGGACCCCTACACACCCCGGACATTCTCTCTTCCACCTTCTTCCGTCGGGAAGTAGATACCAAAGTCCGAGGTCACGTACCAACTGACTCAAGAACAGCTTCTTCCCTGCTGCTGTCAGACTTTTGAATGGACTTACCCCGCAGTGAGTATCTCTACACCCCAGCTAAGACTGTAACACTACACTCTGCACTCTCTCCGTTCCTTCTCTATGAACGGTATACTTCGTCTATATAGAACACAAGGAACAATACTTTTCACTGTATGCCAATACATGTGACAATAATAAATCAAATCATTTTTTTAACGCTTATTTATTAGTGTTACAAGTAGGCTTCCATTAACACTGCAATGAAGTTCCTGTGAAAATACCCTAGTTGCCACACTGAGGGAGAATTTAGTATGGTCAATGCACCTAACCTGCATGTCTATCAGACTGTGGGAGGAAACCAGGGCATCCGGAGGAAACCCACGCAGACACGGGGAGAATGTGCAAACTCCACACACACAGTGACCCGAGTCGAGAATCGAACACAGATTCCTGGCGCTGTGAGGCAGCAGCGTTTCATAAATCATAGAATAGAATCCCTACAGTGCAGAACGAGGCCATTTGGCCCTTCGAGTCTGCACTGACCACAATCCCACCCAGGCCCGATTCCCACAACTCTTCATGTTTACACTGCTAATCTCACTGACACTTGGGGCAATTTAGCATGACCAATCCACCTAACCTGCACATCTTTGGACTGTGGGAGGAAACCCATGCCGACACAGGGAGACTGCACAGACAGCGATCGAGGTTGGAATTGAACTCGGGTCCCTGGTGGCTGTGAGACTGCGGTGCTAAAACCACCGTGTGCTGCCCCCCAAATGTCAAGATTTGCTGTTGAATCTGTCGATGCAGACGTAACACGTTGACATAAGGAATCACTGGGCGAATGGTTTGCATTTCCAGAGCACTATTTGCATACATCTGAATTGCGGGGGTGGAAAGAACTGGAAGGGAGAGAGCAATAATTCAACTCAAAATGCTTATCATCCAATCGAGCGTTATCTCAGAAGGTTTCGCTGTGGTTTCTGAAACGTATCTGATTCACAGAAAGTCTCCAGGGCAAAGCCAAGTGTTTGGGACCATCTCATCGCTGCACCAGTGATACTCAGGTGACTGCCTGGGCTGAGGCTGGGTATTTTGTGTTAACCTGCTGAAGTTCCTACCGCAAGTTCGAAAAACTGGTTCCGCCACATTCACATCCAACATCTCATTATCAGTGCGATACTGCTTTTTCTATTCATTACCCCGGCTCAGGTTTCTAATGATTGGAGCACTGTCCAAGGTGTTTACCACCCTGAGGGAGCAAGGCCTCTAGTCTGTAGACAGAAAGGAGTTGCAGTTGTTTAAACTTGTTAGCCCTTTAGGGCAAGCGCTGTTCTCAGCTGGTAGACAGCTTTTCTCGCAGCTATCCCTTCCCCAGATCGTTGTAGGATCTTAGAATCCCTACAGTGCAGCAGGAGGCCATTCGACCCATCCAGTCTGCACCAACCACCATCCCATCCAGGCCCTACCCCCATAACCCCATGCATTTACCCTAGCTAGTCCCCCTGACACTAAGGAGCAATTTAGCACGGCCTAACCCGCACGTCTTTGGACTGTGGGAGGAAACTGGAGCACCTGGAGGAAACCCACGCAGACACGGGGAGAATGTGCAAACTCCGCACAGACAATACTTTTCACTGTATACATACAAAGAACAAGAACAAAGAACAACACAGCACGGGAAACAGGCCCTTCGGCCCAACGAGCCCGCGCCGCCGTCCCATGGTCAGTGACCTATTCATGATTTTAGTCTATGCCTAATGTGCGAGGATCAGGGAGGTCCAATATAGTGACAATTTGTTACCCAATCAATCAGCCTAAAAGCACATTTTTGGGATGTGGGAGGAAACTGGAGTACCCGGAGGAAACCCACGCAACCATGGGGAGACATGTGACAATAATAAATCAAATCTTTTGTTTTTAAAGTTTATTTATTTATTAGTGTCACGCACACATTAACACTGCAATGAAGTTCCTGTGAAAATCCCCTAGTTGTCACACTCCGGTGCCTGTTCAGATACATTGAGCGAAAATTTAGCTTGGCCGCTTCACCTAACCAGCCAGTCTAGCAGAGTGTGCGAGGAAACTGGAGCACCCGGAGGAAACCCACGCAGACACAGGGACCCAAGCCGGGAATCGAACCCGGCACTGTGAGGCAGCAGTGCTAACCACTGCGCCACCGCGCCGCGCCCAGCGAAATGTAATGTATTTACATTTATCTCTATTGTCTCACTGGAGCTGTGCTCCGTTAATGTATGCAGTGGGTGTTGTCGTAGACTTAGTGTGGGAAGCAGAGAAGGAGAAAGCAACCACGGTGGTGCAGTGGGTTAACACTGCTGCCTCTCAGCACCAGGGACCCAGGTTCAATTCCAGCCTTGGATGATTTCTGTGTGGGCCTTGCACCTCCTGTTTCCTCGGAAGATGTACAGGTTAGTTGGGTTGGCTAAATTACCTCTTAATCTTGGGGGATTGGTAGGGTAAATATGTGGGGTTATGGGGATGGAGCCTGGGTGGGATTGTTGTCAGTGCAGACTCGATGGGCCGAATGCTCTCCTTCTACACTGTAGGGATTCTAGGATTCTCAGAAGCAGCCGTGGCTCTGGAGTCACGTGTAGGCCAGACCAGGTAAGGACGGCAGATTTAACTTTCTTAAAGAACCAGGAGGGTTTTTCCGACAATGGTTTCATGGTCATCTGTAGATTCTTAATTCCAGATTTTTTTTAATTGAATTCAAATTCCACCATCTGCCGTGGTGGGATTCGAACCCGGGTCCCCGAGTGCTAACTTTTCTCAAAATATGTTGAAGTAGAATAATTGACACATTTATATTATTGCTGCTTCCATGTTTGGCAGAATAGGCACAACGTTACCAACAATTGTCACCCAACTGATACAGATAGGAATGGCTGGTTAAGGTTTGTTCGAAGAAATTGACCAGGAGCACAGTTAGTGTTAGTAAGAGTTACCACTTTCAGTAGCATCACCATAGAACAGTGCAGGAGGCCATTCATCCCGTCAAATCCCACCCTGGCCCTATCCCTTTCACCCCACATATTTACCCTGCTAATCCCCCTGACACTAGGGTCCATTTAGCATGGCTAATCAACCTAACCTGCATAATCTTTAGACAGTGGGAGGAAACTGGAGCATTCGGAGGAAACCCACGCAGATACGGGGAGAATGTGCAAACCGAACCTGGGTCCCTGGCGCTGTGAGGCACCGGTGCCCAACACCATCAGGAAAGCTGTTTTCACCATGCTGGGACCAACCTCTGCTTTCTGGTTAACCTGATTGCCTGGTTAACCTAATTGTGATGGATGCGAAACTTTCTACTAAGGTGGTTATGTTTTAAACTGTCCCTTTTAATTTAATGCCTTGGAATGAGGGATGGTGAAATCATGCAATACTCTTCCTGGAGACAGGCCCATGTGATTTGGTTGACATGGGGAAGGAAGGCCAGGATGAAATGCAGAAGCAGGAGGAAGAGACCAAAAACATTTGCAAAGCAGAGGAATAAGGATTGTTCCGTATTAGCCACTGACTACGAAGCTAAGGAGAACTGATTTTTCTGTTCAATGAAACTGGACTCATGGAGAATTAAATACCAAGAGCTTGTTGGAGTGGGTGTTTATTCGAACATAGAACACTACAGCACAAACAGGCCCTTCGGCCCACAAGTTGCGTCGATCACATCTATACCTACCAAGCCGTAGACATATCTATAACCCCTAATCCCATTAGATCCCATGTACTCATCCAGAAGTCTTTTAAAAGACTCCAGCGAGTTCGCCTCCACCACCACCACCGATTCCACTCACTCACCACCCTCTGAGTGAAAAACTTACCCCTAACATCTCCTCTGTATCTGCTCCCCAGCACCTTAAACCTGTGTCCTCTCGTAGTGACCATTTCAGCCCTGGGAAACAGCCTCTGAGAATCCACCCTATCCATTCCTCTCAACGTTTTATAAACCTCTATCAGGTCGCCTCTCAACCTTCGTCTCTCCAGGGAGAAGAGACCCAGCTCCCTCAACCTATCCTCACAAGGCCTGCCTCCCAATCCAGGCAACATCCTTGTAAATCTCCTCTGCACCCTCTCAATAGCTTCCACATCCTTCCTGTAGTGAGGCGACCAGAACTGCGCACAGTACTCCAAATGGGTGTTGTTACTGACAGTCCATTTGGTGATACTCAGAGGACTGAGTGGAGTGACTTTGACAGGGTGCCAGGAAACTTGCCCTGGTGTGGCAGGAAGAAGGGAATCTGCTGAAATACTTAGGGGAGCGTGAGTCTTAATCATTATATCCTCTGAGCGAATATGGCTTATTGTACAATGGGATATAAAGGGTCCGATTTTACCATTGCGTCATGCCCGTTTTTGAGCGCGACAACGTGGTAAAGTTGGGCCTGAGGCCATTAACCGTGATCCGTGCCCACTTTACCAAGGCCCGAAAATGGCCACGATCCGATGCGCGCCCGAAACGGGCACAACGGCGATAGTGCATTTGTATTGAGTGAGTGAACTGCCCGCCCAACTTTACCATCATTTCCCCCTTTACTGTCGCATTCGCCTGCCCAGATTCGGCGTGAGACAAACCTGAGGGTAAATTCAGCGCTTCCGATGGCTCTCTGACTCAGATCGGCGGTGGAGGGGGGGGAGGAGGGAGCGGGGAAACAGGTCAGATCGTTCTCTGGTTGGGGAGGGGGGGTGGGGGGGGCGTGCGGGAGAAGGGAGGTCCGATCATTTTCTGGTGGGGGGGAGGTGGAAAAGGAGGAGGTGGGTGAGATGTATTTTTGGTGGGTGGGGAGGTGGGGAGGAGGGAGGCCCGATCGTTGTCTGGATTGGGGAGGTGGGGGGGGGGGGAACCGAGGCCGGGGAGGAGGGAGGCCCGATCGTTGTCTGGTTTGGGGGAATGGGGGGTTGGGGGGGAAGGAGGGAGGCCCGATCGTTGTCTGGTTTGGGGGAATGGGGGGTTGGGGGGGAGGAGGGAGGCCCGATCGTTGTCTGGTTTGGGAGAATGGGGGGTTGGGGGGGAGGAGGGAGGCCCGATCGTTGTCTGGATTGGGCGGGTGAGGGGTGGGGGGGGGGGGGGAACCGAGGCCGGGGAGGAGGGAGGCCCAATCATTGTCTGGTTTGGGGGAATGGGGGGTTGGGGGGGAAGGAGGGAGGCCCGATCGTTGTCTGGTTTGGGGCCTGGGGTGGAGGGTGTGGCTGGATCGTTGTCTAATGGTGGTGGAGGGCGGGGGGGGGGGGGGGGTGGGGGGGAGACCCAAACTTTCTCTTGGGGGTGGGGGAGGCCCAATCATTCTCTGGTGGTGGTGGTGGGGGGTTGTTAGGGGGAGGGGGAGTTAATTCTATCCCACCACATTCCTAATTCTGATCATTCCTGTTATAAATGCTATCTAGATTATATTTCGGTTGCCGCGAATGTTACTTTTGTCCCCCTACACCAGCAAATTCAGAAAAAGCAGACATTATCTTATTACCGTTTCTCAAATTATCTTCTAAACTTAGAGAGGCAGCTCCTAGCATTGACTGCAAGTTGACTGTTGCTAAACACAGTCGCAACGGTTGATGAATCAAGTAATGATTATTTGTACTTGTTTTACTCTACGTTTTACTATATAACTTCAATAAAGGCCTGGATATGTACCTGGGTGGATATTGCAAGTACAGACAGCAGGGAGAAGGGATTCCACAGCTAGAATAGTGCAGGCGCAGTGAATGAGTGAAACAGTCAAAATACTGGGCTGTGAGTATGTGAAATATACTGGGACGGAGGCCAGATAGATCCCTGGTGAGAGGACAGAGGGCAAGGGGGTGCCACTGCCACTCTGTGGGGACAATCTGTGCGGGGGGGGGAGAAGGGGGCAGAGGGTCATGATCAGTCTGGGTAGCGGGGGTGTGAGTGGATAAGGGGGACAGTTAGGTAGTGGGGGGTGGGGATGATGTCTGCGTGGAGCCTTCGCTCCCATTTTTTGCCGCTGGGCCACTTTATCTGCTTCTCGCGGCCCGGGAGCGATGTGACAGCGGCGTGAATCTGTCGTGGCTCAGTTCCACCTTCCCGCCCTCTCCCCATAACCCTTAATCCCCTCTCTTATCAGAAACCCATCAACCCGCTTCTTAAAAATATTTAGCGAGGCAGCCTCCACCACTTCAACGGGCAGAGAATTTCTCCTCGCCACTCAGGCACAGTTCAGAGCTCCGATCGTTTCGGGCGCGCTAAGGCCCACCCAGATTCAGACCCGCAATTTTTGTTTTCAGACCTTTGTGCGTGAGGGGGCCTGAAAACAAATCTGAATTGCACCCAGATTCAGCACTTAGAATGAAAATGGTAAAATCAGACCCCAAATAGTTTTGGTTGAGTTAATTAGTTAATGGGGAAGTGCCGTTTGCTATACTTGTTGCCTGTTAAGTAATGTTTAGTCAGCGTTGATTTTAGTTTGTTTGCGAAGTAAAAGTCTTAAAACATGAAATCTTGTTGTACTGGGTGTGAGTTAGCATCAAACAAAGCTCCCTTTCCGGTGCAGAGGGACCTCGGGGTCCTTGTGCATGAGTCGCAAAAAACCCAGCTTGCAGGTGCAGCAGGTGGTCAGGAAGGCGAATGGGATGCTGGCCTTCATAGCGAGGGGGATTGAATATAAAAGTAGGGAGGTCTTGCTGCAGCTGTATAGGGCATTGGTGAGGCCGCAGCTGGAGTACTGTGTGCAGTTTTGGGCGCCGCACCTGCGCAAGGATATTTTGGCCCTGGAGGGAGTGCAGAGGAGGTTTACTAGGCTGATACCGGAGTTGAGGGGGTTGAGCTATGAGGAGAGGCTGAATAAACTAGGCTTGTACTCGTTAGAGTTTAGAAGAATGAGGGGAGATCTCATTGAGACGTATAAGATGATGAATGGGATGGATAGGATAGAGGTGGAGAGACTCTTCCCGCTCAAAAAAGACAGTAGGACGAGGGGGCACAGCCTCAAGATAAAGGGGAGACGGTTTAGAACGGAGTTGAGGAGGAACTTCTTCACTCAAAGGGTGGTGAATCTCTGGAATTCTCTGCCCGTTGAAGTGGTGGAGGCTGCCTCGCTAAATATTTTTAAGAAGCGGGTTGATGGGTTTTTGATAAGAGAAGGGATTAAGGGTTATGGGGAGAGGGCGGGAAGGTGGAACTGAGCCACGACAGATCAGCCATGATCTTATTGAATGGCGGGGCAGGCTCGAAGGGCTAGATGGCTACTCCTGCTCCTATTTCTTATGTTCTTATGTTTCCCTCCATCAGAAAATAGTGGACATGCTCAGCAGGTCGGGGCAGTGCCTAGGAAGAGGAAAACAGGGTTAATAGAGAGATTTCCTGCCCTCTCATCCTGCCCCTGTGGCATGGTTCTTGGTGGCATAAGGCTGCCCGACATTGCCCAGGATTTCACATTGATTTCTCTAGGTTTCCCACGGGTGAGAAGAGATAGAAATTCATCCCAAACATTTATATAATCATAGTCTTTCTGACCTTTCATCAGAATTTCCTTCCTCTGCCCTCTTTGTGCTACAGTAAGTCACAACACTAGGTTAAAATCCAACTGGTTTATTTGGTAGCACTAGCTTTCAGAGCACTGCCCCTTCATCAGGGAACATAGAACATTACAGCACAAACAGGCCCTTCACCCTCGAGTTGCGCCGATCACATCAACCCCACCAATCTATAGACCTATCTATAACTCCCAATCCCATTAAACCCCATATACTCATCCAGAAGTCTTTTAAAAGACCCCAGCGAGTTCGCCTCCACCACCGATGACGGCAGCCGATTCCATTCACTCACCACCCTCTGAGTGAAAAACTTACCCCTAACATCACCTCTGTACTTCCCTCCCCGCACCTTAAATCTGTGTCCTCTCGTAGCGACCATTTCAACCTGGGGAAATAGCCTCTGAGAGTCCACCCTATCTATTCCTCTCAACATTTTATAAACTTCTATCAGGTCGCCTCTCAACCTTCGCTTCTCTAGGGAAAAGAGTCCCAGCTCCCTCAACCTATCTTCATAAGGCATGCCTCCCAGTCCAGGCAACATCCTTGTAAATCTCCTCTGCACCCTTTCAATAGCTTCTACGTCTTTCCTATAGTGAGGCGACCAGAACTGCGCACAGTACTCCAAATGAGGCCTGACAAGGGTCCTGTAAAGTTGCAGCATTACCTCCCGACTCCTAAACTCAATCCCTCGATTAATGAAGGCAAAGGAAGTGGGAGTTCTGTTCACAAACAGGGCATATAAAGACACAAACTCAATCTACAGAATAATGATTGGAATGCTAATGATTGGAATCATTATCTTGTAAACTGAGTTTGTGTCTTTATATGGAACAGAACTCCCACTCACCTGATGAAGGGGCAGTGCTCCAAAAGCTCGTGCTGCCAATTAAACCCGTTGGACTTTAACCTGGTGTTGTGAGACTACTTACTGTGCCCACCCCAGTCCAACGCCGGCATCTCCACATTATCTCTTTGTGCCAACCAGACTTTTATTGTCGCCTTTGAAATCTTTTAAAATTTATTTATTAGTGCCACAAGTAGGCTTACATTAACACTGCAATGAAGTTGCTGTGAAAATCCCCTAGTCGCCACACTCCTGTTCGGGTACACTGAGGGAGAATTTAGCACGGCCAATGCACCCTAACCAGCACGTCTTTCAGGTTGCAGGAGGAAACCAGAGCACCCAGAGGAAACCCACACAGACACGGGGAGAACATGCAAACTCCGCACAGACAGTGACCCAAGCCAGGAATCGAATGCCAGTTCCCTGGCACTGTGAGGCGTAGGAGGCTGAGGGGTGATCTTATAGAGGTATATAAAATAATGAGGGGCACAGATCAGCTAGATAATCAATATCTTTTCCCAAAGGTAGGGAGTCTAAAACTAGAGGACAGAGGTTTAAGGTGAGAGGAGAGAGATACAAAAGTGTCTAGAGGGGCAATATTTTCACACAGAGGGCGGTGAGTGTCTGGAACAAGCTGCCAGAGGTAGTAGTAGAGGCGGGTACAATTTTGTCTTTTAAAAAGCATTTAGATAGTTACATGGGTAGAGGGATATGGGCCAAATGCAGGCAAGTGGGATTAGCTTAGAGGTTTTAAAAAAAAGATGGCATGGACAAGTTGGGCTGTAGGGCCTGTTCCCATGCTATAAACGTCTATGACTCTATGACTCCAATCAGAAACATGTAAAAACTAAATTAAACTGACGTCCGGAACTGCAGTGGAGCTGATGTGCTTAGATAATCAGACCCACATTTTGCTGATGAAAGAGTGGCACGGTGGCACAGTGGTTAGCGCTGCTGCCTCACAGCGCCAGGGACCTGGGTTCGATTCCCGGCTTGGGTCACTGTCTGTGCAGAGTTAGAATGTCCTCCCCGTGCCTGCGTGGGTTTCCTCCGGGTGCTCCAGTTTCCTCCCACAGTCCGAAAGATATGCAGGTTAGGTGGATTGGCCATGCTAAATTGTCCCTTAGTGTCCAAAGATGTGTAGGTTAGGGTGGATTGGCCATGCTAAATTGCCCCTTAGTGTCCAAAGATGTGTAGGTTAGGGTGGATTGGCCATGCTAAATTGCCCCTTAGTGTCCAAAGATGTGTAGGTTAGGGTGGATTGGCCATGCTAAATTGCCCCTTAGTGTCCAAAGATGTGTAGGTTAGGGTGGATTGGCCATGCTAAATTGCCCCTTAGTGTCCAAAGATGTGTAGGTTAGGGTGGATTGGCCATGCTAAATTGTCCCTTAGTGTCCAAAGATGTGCAGGTTAGGTGGATTGGTCATGCTAAATTGTCCCTTAGTGTACAAAGATGTGCAGGTTAGGTGGATTGGCCATGCTAAATTGTCCCTTAGTGTCCAATGATGTGCAGGTTAGGTGGATTGGCCATGCTAAATTGTCCCTTAGCGTCCAAAGATGTGCAGGTTAGGTGGATTGACCATGCTAAATTGTCCCTTAGTGTCCAAAGATGTGCAGGTTAGGTGGATTGGCCATGCTAAATTGTCCCTTAGTGTCCAAAGATGTGCAGGTTAGGTGGATTGGTCATGCTAAATTGTCCCTTAGTGTCCAAAGATGTGCAGGTTAGGTGGATTGACCATGCTAAATTGTCCCTTAGTGTTCAAAGATGTGCAGGTTAGGTGGATTGGCCATGCTAAATTGTCCCTTAGTGTCCAAAGATGTGCTGGTTAGATGGATTGGCCATGCTAAATTACCTCAGGATGTGTGGATTAGAGGGATTAACGGGGTAAATATGTGGAGTGACAGGGATAGGGACTGGGCGGGATCGATGCCGGTGCAGGATCAATGGGCCGAATGGCCTATTTCTGCACTGTAGGGATTCTATGGGTTCTGTTATAATGACTCTGCTGAAGAGAAGCTCGAGCTTGGGTTAGAGCCTCATGAGTAGCAATTGTTCCATCACATGGAGACTCGGGGCTGGAATCCCATGCGTGGCGAGGGCAAAGAGTGAGCGATAGTGTAACAGGTTTTCCAGAGTGTCACAAACTGGGCTCGTGTACAACTCAAAAATAACTGCAGGCATGGTCCAATCTCAGCTCTGATCTGTTGTGATGAATGCAAAGTATGTCTTTGCAGCGTGCTAGTAAAAATAGTTAGAAAGCACATCACCGTGAAACAAATAGCTTATTGCTGGCGTTATCTGATAAGCTCTGGTCTCCTTTTGAGTACTTTGCTAGTCTCCTTCAGTTTAAAACTCTCCTGCATCACTGAGGCAACTCCCTCAGACAGAGGGTGGTGTGTATATGGAATGAGCTGCCAGAGACAGAGTGGCAGAGGTGGGTACAATAGCAGCATTTAAACAGCATTCGGATAAATACATGGATGGGGAAGGATTAGAGAGATATGGGCCAAACATGGCAATTGGGACTAGCTGGGATAGCACCATAGACAGCATGGACCGATTGGGCTAAAGGACCTGTTTGCTTCAATACAGCACGCAAACAGGTAGCGTGGGCGGCACGGTAGCACAGTGGTTAGCACTGCTGCTTCACAGCTCCAGGGTCCTGGGTTCGATTCCCGGCTCGGGTCACTGCCTGTGTGGAGTTTGCACCTTCTCCTCGTGTCTGTGTGGGTTTTCTCCGGGTGCTCCGGTTTCCTCCCACAATCCAAAGATGTGCGGGTTAGGTTCATTGGCTATGCTAAAATTGCCCCTTAGTGTCCTGGGATGTGTAGGTTAGAGGGATTAGCAGGTAAATATGTCGGGATATGGGGATAGGGTCTGGGTGGGATTGTGTTCGGTGCAGACTCGATGGGCCGAAGGGCCTGTTTCTGCACTGTAGGGTTCTATGTTCTATGTTCAAGGTCCCAGTTTATTTGTTAGTGTCACAAGTAGGCTTACATTAACATTGCAATGAAGTTACTCTGAAAATCCCCCAGTTGCCACATTCCGGCCCCTGTTCGGGTAACACTGAGGGAGAATGTAGCACGGCCAATGCACCCTGGTACTTTGGTACCACTTTGGTAGGAATAATGGTAGGAAGGATTATTATTTACGGGGCGAAAAACTGCAGCTGGCGACGGTGCAGAGGGACCTCGGGGTCCTTGTGCATGAGTCGCAAAAACCCAGCTTGCAGGTGCAGCAGGTGGTCAGGAAGGTGAATGGGATGCTGGCCTTCATAGCGAGGGGGATTGAATATAAAAGTAGGGAGGTCTTGCTGCAGCTGTATAAGACATTGGTGAGGCCGCAGCTGGAGTACTGTGTGCAGTTTTGGGCGCCGCACCTGCGCAAAGATATTTTGGCCTTGGAGGGAGTGCAGAGGAGGTTTACTAGGCTGATACCGGAGTTCAGGGGGTTGAGCTATGAGGAGAGGCTGAATAAACTAGGCTTGTACTCGTTAGAGTTTAGAAGAATGAGGGGAGATCTCATTGAGACGTATAAGATGATGAATGGGATGGATAGGATAGAGGTGGAGAGACTCTTCCTGCTCAAAAAAGACAGTAGGACTAGGGGGCACAGCCTCAAGATAAAGGGGGGGCGGTTTAGAACAGAGTTGAGGAGGAACTTCTTCACTCAAAGGGTGGTGAATCTCTGGAATTCTCTGCCCGTTGAAGTGGTGGAGGCTGCCTCGCTAAATATTTTTAAGACGCGGGTTGATGGGTTTTTGATAAGAGAGGGGATTAAGGATTATGGGGAGAGGGCGGGAAAGTGGAACTGAGCCATGACAGATCAGCCATGATCTTATTGAATGGCGGGGCAGGCTCGAAGGGCTGGATGGCCTACTCCTGCTCCTATTTCTTATGTTCTTATGTACCCTAACCAGCACATCTTTCAGACTGTGGGAGGAAACCGGAGCACCCGGAGGAAACCCACGCAGACACGGGGAGAATGTGCAGATTCTACACAGACAGTGACCCAAGCTGGGAATCGAACCTGGATCCCAGGCACTGTGAGGCAGCAGTGCTAACCCCCTGTGCCAATCCATGTAATGCTCTTTAGTGTCGATGGAACGTTGTGTGAGCATTGGTTGCGTGCCAGTTGTCTTCTTGCGTTACGTACGTTTTTCACGCACAAACTGGGGTGGCACAGTGGTTGGCGCTGCTGCCTCACAGCGTCAGGGACCTGGATTCCATTCCCGGCTTGGGTCACCGTCTGTGTGGGATCTACCTGTTCTCCCCGTCTCTGTGTGGGTTTCCTCCGAGTGCTCCGGTTTCCTCCCACAGTCTGAAAAACGTGTTGGTTAGGTGGATTGTCCATGCTAAAATTCTCCCTCAGTGTACCCAAACAGCGGAGTGTGGCAAATGGAGGGATTTTCACAGTAACTTCATTGCAGTGTTAATGTAAACCTACCTGTGACAGTAATAATTAAATTGTGAACCTATGCAACTATCTGGGAGTTTGAGACGTGTTTGAAGTCACATTTCATAATGTACTTTTTATAGTCTTTTACTGAATAATCTTTTCCAATATTTTTAAACTTTCTTTTAAAAAGAGAAAAAGCTCTTGAATCCCACTACTTCATTGCAGTGTTAATGCGAGCCTAGTTGTGACAGTAATAAATAAACTTTAGCGTACTGGACACACTGGGCAGGATTTTCCATCCGCGCTCATCCGAAAAATCCTACCCGAGGTTAATGGACTTTTCCACGTTCTTCCCCTCGCTCGCTCCGATTCCCGTGTCGGCGGGACGGTAAAATTCCAGCCATGTTGACAGGTTGCGTGGTTGGAAATGGAAAAGATCATTTGGAAGCAAATGGAGCAGTCTGCGATCATGTTTGGGTATTTCCCATTCGGATAAACACACCCTACGTTCCATCATTCAGTTCGCAATTCGAGCTGTTGGAAGAACCAGTGGAACAGGTTAAAGTATCCTAAAGAAAAGGTGGGACGATCTTGCTTAAACTGAACGTTTGACATTAAAAATGGGAGTTCTTTCACGAGACGTTCGAGAGGATCAAAGGATTTAATTTGGTAAATTGATCGAGATATAAGAAATAGGAGCAGGAGGAGTCCATCTAGCCCTTCGAGCCTGCCCCGCCATTCAATAAGATCATGGCTGATCTGTCGTGGCTCAGTTCCACCTTCCCGCCTTCTCCCCTTAATTCCCTTGTCTATCAGAAATCTATCTACCCGTGTCTTGAATATATTTAGCGAGGCAGCCTCCATCACTTCAACGGGCAGAGAATTCCAGAGATTCACCACCCTTTGAGTGAAGAAGTTCCTCCTCAACTCCATTCTAAACTGCGCCCCCCCTTATCTCGAGGCTGTGCCCTCTAGTCCTGCTGTCTTTTCTGAGTGGGAAGAATCTCTCTACCTCTACCTTATCCATCCCTTTCATTATCTTATACGTTTCTATAAGATCCCCCTCATCCTTCTAAACTCCAACGAGTACAGACCCAGTCTATTTAGTCTCTCTTCATAGTCCAACCCCCTCAACTCTGGTATCAGCCTAGTGAACCTCCTCTGCACTCCCTCCAAGGCCAAAATACCCTTGCGCAGGTGCGGCGACCAAAACTGCACACAGTACTCCAGCTGCGGCCTCACCAATGCCCTGTACAGTTGCAGCAAGACCTCCTTACTTCTATATTCTATTGGATATATATTGGAAAAGATAAACTGGCACTGGAGAGGTGCAAAGGAGATTCGCTGGGTTAATTCCACAGTTGAGAGAGTTGGCTTATGAGGAGAGACTGAGTAGACTGGGGCTATACTCATTGGAATTCAGCAGAATCAGTGGGGATCTAATAGAAACATATAAGATTATGAAGGTTGTTTCCACTGGAACAAGGGAGCATAAGACAGAGCAGATTTAGGACTGAGTTGAGTAGGAACTTCTCCATACAAAGAACAATAACAAAGAACAGTACAGCACAGGAAACAGGCCCTTCGGCCTTCCAAGCCTGTGCCGCTCATTGGTCCAACTAGACCATTCGTTTGTATCCCTCCATTCCCAGTCTGTCCATGTGCCGATCCAGGTAAGTCCTAAACGATCCCAGTGTGTCCGCCTCCACCACCCTGCTTGGCAGGGCCCCCACCACCCTCTGTGTAAAAAAAGTCCCTCTGATATGGGAGTTATACCTCGCCCCTCTCACCTTGAGCTCGTGACCCCTCGTGATCGTCACCTCTGACCTGGGAAAAAGCTTCAAAAGGGTTGTGAATCTGTGGAATTCCCAGTTGAGTATTTTTAAGACAAAGATAGATTTTAACATAGAACATAGAACACTACAGCACAAACAGGCCCTTCGGCTCACAAGTTGCGCTGATCGCATCTATACCTACCAAGCCATAGAACTATCTATAACTTCCAATGCCATTAGATCCTATGTACTCATCCAGAAGTCTTTTAAAAGACCCCAGCGAGTTCGCCTCTACCACCACTGACGGCAGCCGATTCCACTCACTCACCACCCTCTGAGTGAAAATCTTCCCCCTAACATCTCCTCTGTACTTGTTCCCCAGCACCTTAAACCTGTGTCCTCTCATAGCGACCATTTCAACCCGGGGAAATAGCCTCCGAGAATCCACCCTATCTATTCCTCTCATCATTTTATAAACCTCTATCAGGTCACCTCTCAACCTTCGTCTCTCCAGGGAGAAGAGTCCCAGCTCCCTCAGCCTATCTTCATAAGACATGCCTCCCAATCCAGGCAATATCCTTGTAAATCTCCCCTGCACCCTCTCAATAGCTTCAACATCCTTCCTGTAGTGAGGCGACCAGAACTGCGCACAGTATTCCAAGTGGGGTCTGACAAGGGTCCTATAAAGTTGCAGCATTACCTCCCAACTCCGAAACTCAATCCCTCGATTAATGAAGGCCAGTACACCCTACGCCTTCTTGACCACCTCCTCCACCCGCGAGGCCGATTTAAGAGTCCTGTGAACCCGGACCCCTACAGATGCTGTGGAGATGCCGGCGTTGGACTGGAGTAAACACAGTAAGAAGTCTGACAACATCAGGTTTAAGTCCAACTGATTTATTTGATGGTAAATCAGTTGGACTTTGATAGCTCAGTTTGGTTCTTGATTTGATGTGGTATTCTAACCCACCTCCTTGTATTTAAAAAAAATTGTGAGTTTACTATTAAATAAATCGGTTGGACTTAAACCTGGTGTTGTCAGGTTTCTTACAGATGCTGCCAGACCTGCTGAGATTTTCCAGCATTTCCTCTTCTGATCTTCTCCTGCTCCTAATCCTAGTCCTTAAGAGATAACCTATTTCTTCTGGTAAGTATCAGGTCGGAATTATCTTCAACTTGGAGCTAGGCCTTTCAGGGATGTCAGGAAGCACTTCCACTTTCGGAAGACCGTGGATAACCGTGGAGCGCTCTTCCCCTTATAATGCGAAACAAATTGACAGTTTCAGAAATGGGCTTGATTGATTTTTATTCCGACAGATTTGTTTAAAGTTACGGAGCCGAGATGGACAAGTGGAGTTAAGGTGTGGATCAGCCGTGATAGGATTAACTGGGGTTTGAAGGGCGGACTGGACTTCTGTTCCTATGAGTTATTCCAAGGCTGTTGGGTGAGTCGGAGTGAGTGGAACTCGATGCGATTCACAGGCATCATTCAACACACCAAAATTAAATCACACCCACCGCTGTCAACCCTGAGAACACTGGGTGGCACGGTAACACAGTGCTAGCTCACAGGGACCCCGGTTTGTTTCCCAGTTTGGGTGACTATCTATGTGCGGAGTTTGCACATTCTCCCCGTGATGCCGTTGGTTTCCTCCTACATCCTCCCCCATTCATAAGATGTACAGGTTAGTCGGTTTGGCTACGCTAAATTGCCCCTCAGTGTCAGGTAACTATGTGGGATAGTTTCAGGCTCAATGGGCTGAATGGCCACTGGCGGGATTGTATAATTCTTTGGGGGGGCGGCACGGTGGTTGGCACTGCTGCCCCACAGCGCCAGGGACCCGGGTTCAAATCCGGCCTTGGGTCACTGTGTGTGTGTGTGTGTGGAGTTTGCACATTCTCCCCGTGTCTGCGTGGGTTTCCTCCGAGCACTCCAGTTTCCTCCCGCAGTCCAAAGATGTGCGGGCTAGGTGGATTGGCCGTGCTGAATTGTCACTTAGGTTAGGTGGATTAGCCATGGGAAAGATGTGGGGTTATGGGAATAGGGTGGGGGAGAGGGCCGGGTGAGATACTCTGAGGGAAAGCCGGTACAGGCTCGATGGGCCGAATGGCCTCTTCTGGGAATTCTAAGATTCATCTTTGTTACAGTGTGGAATTGCGTCCGATGCTTGCACTCGGAGCGTCACTTCAAGAAGGCTTTGTACTTTCTCAGGAGGAATCTTTTTATCAACTCAAAGCAGGGTGGTTTACTCAGTTAGAGATTTTGAGATGGGTGCCTTGGAGTACCCACGAGGTGTGACCTACCCGCCACGCTGCTGGTAGGAGAAACAGAGGCCTCCAGACCCCATTCCCAAAGCAGAGGCGTACTCCTGCGGGTCGATTCCCTGCCTTGTTGACAGGGCCGAACCTGGGGGTGTTGGCCGAGGCTAGGTGTAGTACATGACTCACTTCCAAAGATATTTCTAGATGAACATTTCTTATAAATCTAACTGACAATCTTAATGAATTAAATACACGCCCACAGCTGTGCCACAGTAATAGCTCAGCTGAATCTCTCCGTGTGGAAAATAGATCTCATGTTGGCCTGGACTTTGCAGTAATTCTTTGATTTAATTTGACTTGATTTGATTTATTATTGTGTTAACATACAGTGAAAAGTATTGTTTCCTGCGCACTATACAGACAAAGCATACCGTTCATAGAGAAGGTGCAGAATGCAGTGATACAGTCATAGCCAGGGTGTAGAGAAAGATCAACTTAGTGCGAGGTAAGTCCATTCAAAAGTCTGACGACAGCAGGGAAGAAGCTGTTCTTGAGTCGGTTGGTACGTGACCTCAGACTTTTGTATCTGTTTCCCGATGGAAGAAGGTGGAAGAGAGAATGTCCGGGGTGCTTGAGATCCTTAACTGTGCTGGCTGCTTTTCCGAGACAGTGGGAAGTGTAGACGGAGTCAATGGATGGGAGGCTGGTTTGAGTGATGGACTGGGCTACATTCATGACCTTTTGTAGTTCCTTGCGGTCTTGGGCAGAGCAGGAGCCCAGACCAAGCTGTGATACAACAAGAGAGAATGCTTTCTATGGTGCATCTGTAAAATACAAGGGGACAAAGAGGAAATCTATTGTTGCTTCCCAGTGCGATGTTCTTGCTTTGTAATGTGTGTCCCTCACAGGGGGATTCCTGAGCATAGATAGGGCCAGACTGAACGCAACCCAATATGAGGGGAACAATGATGACCAGACACAGTTAACCACACGAGAGCTCCCGTGCCAACCTCCCTGTGGTGGGAGAACCTCACCCGGTAAGGCACAGGGCAGGGTGAGGCCATTCAGCCCATCGAGCCTGCACCAACAACAACCCCACCCAATCCCTACCACGATAGCCCCACGTATTACCCCCCCCCGACACTAGGCCATGGTCAATGCACCCAACCCGCACATCTTTGGAGCCTGGGAGGAAACCGGAGCACCCGGAGGAAACCCACGCAGACACGGGGAGGACGTGCAAAGTCCACACAGACCAGAATTCCAACCCAAGCCAGGAATCGAACCCAGGTTCCCTGGCGCAGTGAGGCAGCAGCGCTAACCACTGTTTCCCCTGAGGCCACTGGGACTTACCGATGCCTCAGAGATTGACGGGCGCCTCAGAGCTGTTACCCAGCACCAGCTGATGACCCTCCCAGGGTGGGGCACTTGTTCTCAGGTACTTGATGCCCGATCGACGGACCTGGCATCATTGAAAGTTACTCCTGTATCCTTATCTTCAACACCCGCCCCCCCCCCCTCCCCTACACCCCCCCCCCCCCCCCCCCCACCCCCGCCCTCAACCCTTCACTCCCAGGACCCCCACCTATGAGGTATATCCCGCTCTCCCTCACCTCTGGTCTACGCTCTCACGACATTCCTGGACCTCCAACAACCCCACTGGGGGGCATGAGGCGCAGCCAGCCTCTGATTGGCAGGCAGCCCTCGGTGGGCGGGATCCCTGCCACCAGGTGACTCAACTGCGGAGAAGCGTGGCGACATCAAAATGGCTGAGGGTCACTTGATTCTGTGGGGGTCACCCCCTTGCCCCATCATCCGACTGGGTCCTCCACTGGCTCGCCAACTGGTCACCGGGACCCCCTCCCCGCGACTGACCCGACAAATTGGCCGGGATTTTACAGCCGCACTCGCACCGAGATCGGAAAATCCCGCCCGAGGTCACGGACGTCGGCGTGAGTCCTGCCCCACCCTAACCCTAACCCTAACCCTAACCCTAACCCTAACCCTAACCTCCACCACTTCAACGGACAGAGAATTCCAGAGATTCACCACCCTTTGAGTGAAGAAGTTCCTCCTCAACTCGGTTCTAAACCGCCCCCCCTTTATCTTGAGGCTGTGCTCCCTAGTTCTACTAGGGGAAATTCCACCCGTGTTGTTGGTGTCAAGTGGCACGGTGGTTAGTGCGGCTGCCTCACAGTGCCAGGGACCCGGGTTCAATTCCCGGCCTGGGTCACTGTCTGTGTGTGTGTGGAGTTTGCACATTCTCCCCATGTCTGTGTGGGTTTCCTCCGGGTGCTCCGGTTTCCTCCCACAGCCCAAAGATGTGCGGGTTAGGTCGATTGGCCAGGCTAAATTGCCCCTGGAATCGGGGTAGACTAGTAGGGTAAATGTGTGGAATTGCAGGAATAGCGTCTGGGTGGGATTGAGGTCAGTGCAGACTTGATGGGATTCTATGAGTTAACAGCAACAGGGAATGTGTCTACCCTGTCGAGTTTTGCTGTGAATCCGAGGGGTTTAACATAAGAAATAGGAGCAGGAGTAGGCCATCTAGCCCTTCGAGCCTGCCCCGCCATTCAATAAGATCATGGCTGATCTGTCGCTGCTCAGTTCCACTTTCCCGCTTTCTCCCCATAACCCTTAATCCCCTCTCTTATCAAAAACCCATCAACCCGCTTCTTAAAAATATTTAGCGAGGCAGCCTCCACCACTTCAACGGACAGAGAATTCCAGAGATTCACCACCCTTTGAGTGAAGAAGTTCCTCCTCAACTCTGTTCTAAACCGCCCCCCCTTTATCTTGAGGCTGTGCTCCCTAGTTCTACTATCTTTTCTGAGCGGGAAGAGTCTCTCCACCTCTATCCTATCCATCCCATTCATCATCTTATACGTCTCAATGAGATCTCCCCTCATTCTTCTAAACTCTAACGAGTACAAGCCCAGTTTATTCAGCCTCTCCTCATAGCTCAATCCCCTCAACTCTGGTATCTGCCTAGTAAACCTCCTCTGCACTCCCTCCAAGGCCAAAATATCCTTGCGTAAGTACGGCGCCCAAAACTGCACACAGTACTCCAGCTGCAGCCTCACCCATGCCCTATACAGCCAGTAAAAAGATAGAGTTCAGGAAGGGGCGAGCAGAATGGGTTAGAATTTGTTCATGGCTCACTCTGCCTCCAGACCACAGCGCTCACCCCACACTTTGTTGTTGAAGTTGAAATCACAGAACCCTACAGTGCAGAAAGAGGCCCTTCTGCCCATCGAGTCTGCACTGACCACAACCCCACCCAGGCCCTACCCCCATATCCCGACATATTATACCCACTAATCCCTCTAACCTACACATCCCTGGACACTAAGGGCCAATTTCTTAGCACGGCCAATCAACCTGACCCTCACGTCTTTCGGACAGCGGGAGGAAACCGGAGCACCCGGAGGAAACCCACGCAGACACGGGGAGAATGTGCAAACTCCACACACAGGCAGTGACCCGAGCCGGGAATCGAACCCGGGTCCCTGGCGCTGTGAGGCAGCCGTGCTAGCCGCTGTGCCACCGCGCTGCCCATTGTTTGGAAAGATCGGACAGGTATAAAGAAAGAAGGCACAAGTTCCTGCCTGGCCTCCATGCCGCGTTGTAAATCACTTTGATGTGTTGTACGACAGGGAGAAACTACAGATTTACACTATCAAGGGCAGGAGTCTTAGTAGCGTTGAAGAGCAGAAGGATCTCGGGGTCCGGGTCCACAGGACTCTTAAATCGGCCTCGCAGGTGGAGGAGGTGGTCAAGAAGGCGTATGGTGTACTGGCCTTTATTAATCGAGGGATTGAGTTTAGGAGTCGGGAGGTAATGCTGCAACTTTACAGGACCCTCGTCAGGCCTCATTTGGAGTACTGTGCGCAGTTCTGGTCGCCTCACTATAGGAAAGACGTAGAAGCTATTGAAAGGGTGCAGAGGAGATTTACAAGGATGTTGCCTGGACTGAGAGGCATGCCTTATGAAGATAGGTTGAGGGAGCTGGGACTCTTTTCCCTAGAGAGGCGAAGGTTGAGAGGCGACCTGATAGAAGTTTATAAAATGTTGAGAGGAATAGATAGGGTGGACTCTCAGAGGCTATTTCCCCGGGTTGAAATGGTCGCTACGAGAGGACACAGATTTAAGGTGCAGGGAGGGAAGTACAGAGGTGATGTTAGGGGTAAGTTTTTCACTCAGAGGGTGGTGAGTGAGTGGAATCGGCTGCCGTCAGTGGTGGTGGAGGCGAACTCGCTGGGGTCTTTTAAAAGACTTCTGGATGAGTATATGGGGTTTAATGGGATTGGGGGTTATAGATAGGTCTATAGATTGGTGGGGTTGATGTGATCGGCGCAACTCGAGGGCCGAAGGGCCTGTTTGTGCTGTAATGTTCTATGTTCTATGTTCTATGTTCTAACAATTAGGCTTGCCTGAGCAGGCCTCACTGCAAATCAGTCAACCTGAATCAACCGGTGCTCTGTAACAGACTGGTGGCGAGCTTCGCGACTCAATACAGGGCAGAACCAAAATGTCTCAGACTCATGCTCCAGGCAGGCAGCGAGATCCCTCCTCCTGCCCTCTATCTCACGATGAGCTAATGCTGACAACCAGTCCAGTGCTCTAAATATAGATGCGAGGATTAGCCGTTCATTTTGGCAGACAACCACAGTATGTGACGAGTAAGACTGCTCATCGCCCAGGGAGACGATGGCCCAGTGGTATTATCGCTAGATTATTAATCCAGAAACTCAGCTAATGTTCTGGGGATCCGGGTTCGAATCCCGCCACAGCAGTTGGTGGAATTTGAATTCAATGAAAAAAAAATTTGGAATTGAGAATCTACTGACGGCCATGAAATAATTGTCGGAAAAACCCATCTGGTTCACTGGTGTCCTTTTAGGGAACGAAATCCTTACCTGGTCTGGCCTACATGTAACTCCAGAGCCACAGCAATGTGGTTGACTCTCAACTGCCCCTCCAAGGGTGACTAAGAATGAGAAATAAATGATGCTTGACGAGTAGCGTCCCTCGAATGAATAAAAAAAAACTAGGGGAGAAACAGTTTTGAGTTCTTAGTCCTTGTCGGAACTGAAAGGACGGAGAATGTATGGATACAAGCAGCAACTTTGGGAATAGATGGGAGGTGTCCTGGGGGTAGACAGGGTGTTGCGTTGAGGAAGTACATTATGTAATATTAGTAAAAGGAAAAGGGGTGGTTTAAGATGGAGAAAGGTCACAGAAGTGGTTGAAGTCAGTTCTTGTGTCCTGAGGGCTGGAATGTGCCTAATCGGAACTTGAGTTGCGGTTCCTCCAGTTAGGTGTCACCGGAGTGTCGCAGCAGCCCCAGGACAGACATGTGGGCGCGAGGGCAAGGCGTTGAGTTAAAATAGCACGCCACAGGAAGCTGAGGGTCACCTGGATGCATTGGACAAATCCGCTCCGCAAAGTGGTCTGCCAGTCTCCCCAGGAGATCGCATTGGGAGCAGGGAGTGCTAGCTTTAGACAACTGGATTTCAGGATCGCTGAGATTTTTATTAGAAGAGATTATTATCCTAGTGTCTGGTAGTACAAAATACTGCTGAGAAGAGAGGTGTGCTAGACTCGTAGAGTGATAGAGGTTTACAGCATGGAAACAGGCCCTTCGGCCCAACTTGTCCATGCCACCCCTTTTTTTAACCACTGAGTTAGTCCCAGTTGCCCACATTTGGTCCATATCCCTCTATACCCATCTTATCTCTGTAACCATCCAAATTCTTTTTAAAAGACTGCTCTATTTCTACCTCTGGCAGCTTGTTCCAGACACTCACCACCCTCTGTGTGAAAAAAATTGCCCCTCTGGACCCTTTTATATCTCTCCCCTCTCACCTTAAACCTGCGCCTATGAGGAGATCCTATGAGGAGAGACTGAGAGATTTGGGGTTGTTTTCGCTGGAAAGAAGGCGGCTAAGAGGGGATCTCATTGAAACATATAAGATGATTAGAGGTTTACACAGGGTAGATAGTGATAGCCTTTTTCCTAGGATGGAGAAAGCTAGCACGAGGGGGCACGACTTTAAATTAAGGGGGGGTAGTTATCGGACTGATGTCAGGGGTAGGTTCTTTACCCAGAGGGTGGTGAGGGACTGGAATGCCCTGCCAGCTGCATTTGTAAATGTGCCTAGTTTGGGGGCGTTTAAGAGATCTGTGGATAGGTTTATGGATGAAAAGGGATTGGTTTAGGCTAGTGGGTCATTGTTTTGTAACTGGTCGGTACAACATCGTGGGCCGAAGGGCCTGTTCTGCGCTGTAATGTTCTATGTTCTATGTTCTATGTTCTATGTTCTATGTTCTATGTTCTATGTTCTATGTTCTATGTTCTATGTTCTATGTGCCCTCTCGTTTTGGACTCCCCTTTGGGAAAAAATATTGACTATCTAGCTGATCTGTGCCCCTCATTATTTTATAGACCTCTATAAGATCATTCCTAAGTCTCCTACCCTCCAGAGAAAAAGGTCCAGTCTATCCAGCCTCTTGTTATAACTCAATCCATCCAGTCCCAGTAGCATCCGAGTAAATCTTTTCTATTTGATAATATCCTTTCTATAATAGGGTGACCAGAACTGTGCACAGTATTCCAAGTGTGGCGTTACCAATGTCTTGTACAACTTCAACAAGACATCCCAACTCCTGTATTCAATGTTCTGACCAATGAAACCAAGCATGCCGAATGCCTTCTTCACCACTCTGTCCACCTGTGACTCCACTTTCAAAGAGCTATGAACCTGTACCCCTAGATCTCTCTGTCCCGTAACTCTCCCCAGCGCCCTACCATTAACTAAGTAAATCCTGCCCTGGTTCGATCGACCAAACTGCATCTAAATTAATCTAAATTAAGCTCCATCTGCCATTCGTCAGCCCACTGGCCCAATTGATTACAGTGCTGCTGAAGTTTTTCATCTTGTACTCATCAGGGCAAATGCAAGAATACCAAATTTCAAACCATTACAAACTACATGACCTGTATTTTTTTCCCAACGGAAGGTGGAAGAGGGTACGTCTGAGGTGCGTGGGGTCCTTAATTATGCTGGCTGCTTGCCCGGGACAGCTGGAATTGTAGGTGGAGACAATAGATGAGAGGCTGGTTTGCGTGATGGATTGGGCTACATTCACAACCCTTTGTAGTTTCTTGTGGGTCTTGGTTTGAGCAGGAATCATACCAAGCTGTGATAAACCAGAAAGACTGGGAATATTAAGGGACGGCTTCTTCACGGACATAGGTTTAAGGAGAGAGGGGGAAGATTTAAAAGAGACCTGACTTTGTCACACAGAGGGTGGTGCGTGTATGGAATGAACTGCCAGAGAAAGTGGTAGAGGCTGGTACAATAGCAACATTTAAACTGCATTTGGATAAATACATGGATGGGAAAGGATTAGACGGATATGGTGAAGTTAAGTTATTGATTAGTTGTAAGTAGGCTTACATTAACACTGCAATGAAGTTACTGTGAAAAATCCCCTTGTCACCACACTCCGGTGTACCCATGTTCGGGTACACTGAGGGAGAATTTAGCATGGCCAATCCACCTAACCCGCACATCTTTTGGACTGTGGGAGGAAACCGGAGCACCCAGAGGAAACCCACGCAAACATGGGGAGAATGTACAAACTCCACACAGACAATGACCCAAGCTGGGAATCGGATCCGGGTCCCCAGTGCTGTGGGGCAGCAGTGCTAACCACTGTGCTACTGTGTTGCCCCGCTGTGTGCCACTGTAGGCCAAACACACGCAATTGGGACTCACTGAGGGGGGGGGGGGGGGGACCATGGTCAGCACAGACCAGTTGGGCTGAAGGGCCTGTTTCCATGCTGTATTGGCCTATGATTCTATGACACTAGACATCGAGGAAACGTTTAGAAATGGTATTGCCCCAGAAATAAAGGAGACAGGTGGAACCCCTGTGGAATTTTAGATCCATTTAAATGTGTCCTTCCACATAACCCTGCTCACAGCTCACTCACATATCAAGGTATTGTTAGTATTGGCACAGCCCATGATGTTTAACAGTACAATTATTTGTCTTGCAATCTAACCTCTGCTTGCCAAGTTATCTAACTTAAATGTGAGTTCGGAATTGTCACCAATATAAACAAGTCTCCTGAGCGAGTCTCATCATTTGTAGACTTGGATCCTTGCCAGTATAAATCCCCGAGGCACATCTCCACACGTCGCTTAGATTCACCCCTCCAGGGCCCCCCTCTCCCTCAGTGTTGTGCCACGGGGAGGTATTTTAATCTACACATCTACATTTACAATTCTGTCATTAGTGTACTCTTAAACTGGACCATCTGATGGGCACGACGACAGCTCAGTGACTGCTGTGCAGATACGTAGATTTGGGCTGGTGCCTGCGGGAGTTTGCGCAATCTCCCCGTGCGTGCATGGGTTTTCTCCGGGTGCTCCGGTTTCCTCCCACACCCCAAAAACGTGCTCATAGGCTGATTGGTGTAACAAATTGTGCCTAAATTAGTCTTCCCTCAATCTTCCCCAATAGGCGTAGACAAAGGTCATGGGTAGAGGAGGGCGCTCACGTTGTTAAAATGGCAGCGCGGGCTCGTTGGGCCGAAGGGCCTGTTTCCCGTGCTGTGTTGTTCTTTGTCTTTCAAAAATCATTTGGACAGCTACATGAGTAGGATGGGAGTAGAGGGATCTGGGCCAAATGTGGGAAATCATAGAACATAGAACATTACAGCGCAGAACAGGCCCTTCGGCCCACGATGTTGCGCCGACCAGTTACAAAACAATGACCCACTAGCCTAAACCAATCCCTTTTCATCCATAAACCTATCCACAGATCTTTTAAACGCCCCCAAACTAGGTGCATTTACAACTGCAGCTGGCAGGGCATTCCAGTCCCTCACCACCCTCTGGGTAAAGAACCTACCCCTGACATCTGTCCTATAACTACCCCCCCTTAATTTAAAATCGTGCCCCCTCGTGCTAGCTTTCTCCATCCTAGGAAAAAGGCTATCACTATCTACCCTGTCTAAACCTCTAATCATCTTATATGTTTCAATGAGATCCCCTCTTAGCCGCCTTCTTTCCAGCGAAAACAACCCCAAATCTCTCAATCTCTCCTCATAGGATCTCCCCTTCATACCAGGCAACATCCTGGTAAACCTCCTCTGCACCCTCTCCAAAGCCTCTACATCCTTCCTGTAATGTGGGGACCAGAACTGCACACAAAACTCCAAGTGCGGCCGCACCAGAGTTGTGTACAGTTGCATCATGACGCTGCGACTCCTAAATTCAAGCCCCCTACCAATAAACGCCAAGACTCCGTATGCCTTCTTAACAACCTTATCTACTTGATTCCCAACTTTTAGGGATCTATGTACACATACACCTAGATCCCTCTGCTCCTCCACACTATTCAAAGTCCTCCCGTTAGCCCTATACTCAACACATCTGTTATTCCTACCGAAATGAATTACCTCACACTTCTCCACATTAAACTCCATCCGCCACCTCTCAGCCCAGCTCTGCAACCTTTCTAAGTCACCCTGCAAACTATGACACCCTTCCTCACAATCTACCACACCTCCGACTTTGGTGTCATCAGCAAACTTACTAATCCAAATCGGGACTGGCTTAGTGGTTACAAAAAGGGGCAGCATGGACAAGTTGGGCTGAAGGGCCTGTTTCCGTGCTGTAAACCTCTATGACCCTAAGGCCAGAATTTTACCTGCGTGCCAGCTCCGGGCGAGGCTCGGAGAATGGCATTCCCTATTGGCCTTGGGCGGGATCGTACAAACCTAGGGCAGACGTGCTGGTAAAATTACGTCCTATAACTCTACACACTGCGGCCGGACTATGGGATCGCATCTCATTATTAATGAAGAACAAGACTTTTTCACAAGTGTGCATTGTTCAGATTTAACGTAAAACCGTGGATTACACAAATAAATACGTCTACGCACTAAATTGTACCTTGTTAACATGAATGTTTGCAGGAATCTGATAGCTAACTTGTACTGTTGAAAGCAATGATTGCTGGGAAATGACCGTGACCTTTTTGGCTTTGCGTCCTGAACTAGGGGTGAAAGGTCACCTTCTGTGGAACGCTCGGTCCCATTTCTCGTGTCACCAGAAAGTCAACCCAAACTTCGACACATGAGCAGGAAGAGGTGAGAAACGCAAGCACTGACAAAGGGACATCTAGACTCGAAACATGGGCTCTATCCTCTCTCCACACAAGCTGTCAGACCTGCTGAGATTTTCCAGCACTTTCTGACCTTGTTTGAGATTCCAGCGTCCGCAGTATTCTGCCTTTATCTGAGAATGGTGAGGACGGAGCCCGCATTGGAGTGGGATCCTTATCGATGAGGTTTAAGAGCAACGCAGCAAGAATTGTTTTGGTTGCGATGGGTAAATACGCTGGTCTAAATATTGGGCAGTACAGGAGCTGTATTTTGGACAGTGAGCAGGCCCAGTATTTCAGCAGGAAGGTAATGGATTTGCTGTGCTCGCCATGTTGGTAAAGACTGAAAACAAGGTCAGTGTGCAGTCTCCATACCCACCAGAGACTTTAGGCCCTTTGCTATTGCTGCCTGTAGCTACAAGATCTTGAGCTGCCTAATGAGAACATAAGAATGTAAGAAATAGGAGCAGGAGGAGGCCATCTAGCCCTTCGAGCCTGCCCTGCCATTCAATAAGATCATGGCTGATCTGAAGTGGATCAGTTCCACTTTCCCGCTTTCTCCCCATAACCCTTAATTCCCTTGTCCATCAAAAACCTATCTACCCGTGACTTAAATATATATTTAGCGAGGTAGCCTCCATCACTTCAACGGGCAGGGAATTCCAGAGATTCACCACCCTTTGAGTGAAGAAGTTCCTCCTCAACTCCGTTCTAAACCGCCTCCCCTTTATCTTGAGGCTGTGCCCTCTAGTCCTGCTGTCCTTTCTGAGCGGGAAGCATCTCTCTACCTCTACCCTATCCATCCCCTTCATTGTCTTATACGTCTCTATAAGATCCCCCCTCATCCTTCTAAACTCCAACGAGTACAGACCCAGTCTATTTAGTCTCTCTACATAATCCTCTGTCGTGTGCTGTCCTCACACATCCACGTGGAGAGTCCAACAGTACCCCCCGTGATTGTCCAACTATGTCTGGGTTGACCCTCTCTCTGCTGCCCTTCACTCTGATGTGGGGTTACATGTAGTGTGACATGATAGCTAAGTTCCACATGCATGAGGATGGCCTCAACCGGGATCTTGGGTTCACGTCACACTGCACGTAACCCCACCATTTGGCCGAGACTTGCAAAATCCAGCTAACTGTCCTGGCTTAAGACAACCCATAACTTCTTAACCTGTGCTTAACCCTCCCTCCACTTGCACTGTCTGCATCTATAAAGACTAGATTACCTGTTAAGACTCTCATTATCTTGCAATTAAATCTTTACCTATATATGAGCTGTTTGCGAAACCTACCTCTGCACTCACCCGATGAAGGCGCAGTGCTCCGAAAGCTCGTGATTCCAAATAAACTTGTTGGACTTTAACAAACAGTGAGACTTCTTACTGTGCCCTTTATCTTTGCCTTCTAGAAGTTGGGCAGCATGGTGGCACAGTGGTTAGCACTGCTGCTTCACAGCGCCAGGGACGCGAGTCCGATTCCCGGCTCAGGTCACTGCCTGTGTGGAGTGTGCGCATTCTCCCCGTGTCTGCGTGGGTTTCCTCCGGGTGCTCCGGTTTCCTCCCACACTCCAAAGATGTGCGGGTTAGGTTCATTGGCCATGCCAAGCTGCCCCTCAGTGTCAGGGGGATTAGCAGGGTGGGATAGGGGCTGGGTGGGATTGTGGTCGGTACAGTCTCGATGGGCTGAATGGCTCCTTTCTGCACTGCAGGGTTTCTATGACTCTGTGAAGTGATCTCTTTAGTTTTAGACACTTTATTTGAACAAATAGAGTTAAAGGCCTAAATGAGCCCCTATTACATGATTGGCTTACCCCGATGATGTCAGCAACTAGGTGTGGCCAGGAAGACTAAAGGGTGGAATTCTTCCATGAGGGGCCAAGTCCTGTGGGAGGGGATGGGAATGTGGAGTGTTTCCCATTGCAAATGTCGGCAGGAAGCCATATCTTCCAGCCCTGACTCCATCAATGATGCAACTGGTGTCTAGCACCGTAGTCAGTGATGGGCCTGATGGTGCGCTATCGTTCCAGACGCCATCTTGAAAAGGCACCCACCATTGAGGAAGGAAGGGGGGCCTCCCGAAGATGATGATGGATCTCCAGGAATACTCTGAGGCTGGAAGATTGACCTCCTCAACGACTCTGAATCTGGAAGATCCACCAATAGATGCGACCCCACCTTCCCACCAACTCTGTGGTGTTCCGGGGTCCAGGATTGCGGGCGGCCTCCATTCCAAACTCCGGAGACAGCCCCAGACATTATTCAGGTGAGTCTCAACGCAGCGTTGTTCCAGATGTGTTTCCGACCCCATGTGTTTTCCTGCTGTTACCACAGAGAATTGGAAGTGGGTGGAAAATTCCTGTCAGGCCTTCATTGGGCCAGCATTTATTGCCCATCTCTTGGAGGGCAGTCAACCCCATTGCTGAGGCTCTGGAGTCCCATGTAGGCCAGACCAGGTAAGGACAGCAGATTTCCTTCCCTAAAGGACATCAGTGAATCAGATGGGTTTTTCCGACACTCGGCAATGGTTTCATGGTTATCAGTAGATGCTTAATTCCAGATACTTTTTATTGAATTCAAATTCCACCATCTGCTGTGGTGGGATTGGATCCCTAAAGTCTTACCCTGGATCTCTGGATTACTAGGCCAGTGACAATGCCACTGCTCCGCCAAATCCCTTGCAGTTAGACTGAGTTCCAGCTCAGTGAAAATCTCAGATGCAGACGAGATTATTTGATGAAGTTTTCAAGATTACGGCTGGAATTTTACCATCCCGACACGGGAATCGGGGAGGAGGGGCGAACCATGGAAAGGTCCATTGGCCTCGGGTGGGATTTTCCTGTTTTGGGGTGAGCGTGTCCGAAAAATCCCACCCTATGTACAGAAAGAGGTTCCAACTTCAATATATTGTGTGTACCAAAGACAGTTCCGCCAGAAGGCTGCTTTGCTAATGTTCTTTAGATGTGTTTGCAGTTGAAATAATAGAACATAGAACCCTACAGTGCAGAAACAGGCCCTTCGGCCCATCGAGTCTGCACCGAACACAATCCCACCCAGACCCTATCCCCATATCCCTACACATTTTACCTGCTAATCCCTCTAACCTACACATCCCAGGATACTAAGGGGCAATTTTAGCATAGCCAATGAACCTAACCCGCACATCTTTGGACTGTGGGAGGAAACCGGAGCACCCGGAGAAAACCCACGCAGACACGAGGAGAATGTGCAAACTCCACACAGGCAGTGACCCGAGCCGGGAATCGAACCCAGGACCCTGGAGCTGTGAAGCAGCAGTGCTAACCACTGTGCTACCGTGCCGCCCACAATGATTGTAATGATTCAATACATCGTGTTAGAGTTAGATCCCAGCAAAATACCACGCTATAAAATTTATTTATATCAACAAATCATAAAACCCATTTTGCCAGTATCTTGCTGATGTAAAGATAATAAATACAATCGATAGTGGAGGCAGGAATATTCTCAACTAATAATAGACACTTGGTAGTAAAGGACTTTAGCACTGCTGGAAAAAAAGACATGTTTTGTTGAAGTTTTTTGTTTTGCAGTCATCAGGACAATCTCAAAACTACTATGTGAGGGAAATCGACAACTTTATACCGTATGGGAAAAGAGTGTGCATTGATTGGCAAGTTAACTATGTGGTTAGCACATGCTGTCTCACAGCGCCTGGGAGCCAGGTTCAATTCCAGCCTCAGGTCACTATCTGTGTGGAGTTTGCACATTCTCCCCATGTCTACGTGGGTTTTCTCCGGTTTCCTCACACAATACAAAGATGTGCGGGTTTCATTGATTGGCCTTGTTAAATTGATTGTAGTGTCAGGGAATTAGTAGGGTAAATATGTGGAATTATGGGAATAGGACCTGGGTGGAATTGTGGTTAGTGCAGACTTGATGGGCCGAACAGCATCCTTCTGCACTGTAGAGAATCTGTGAAATCTATTCTAAGCGGACTCTGATTGGTAGAGGCATTGCCAGAGAAAGTGTTCCAGTTGATAGTGAATGATAGTTAACTGCCAAGCATTGTTTGATATTTAAACCAGGCAGTTGGACTCTGATTGTTTGAGGCCTTGGCCTGAGGAATGAACCAGCATACAGCTGTCACTTATTTTGTTTAGCTGAAATGGGCGCAATCTGTGTACCTGCTCTTTCTGTCTGCTCCGTGCATTATGTAGCTTCCAGTACACACAAATGTATCACACATTGAGCGCAAATGACCATCCCAAATTGGTTGTCAGCATAACTTTTATTGTGCTGAGGATTATTTATAAATGTTGTCCGATCGCAGAATCACATCTATTGTTCGAATTTGGGCGGGATTTTCCGATCTCATCCGTGGCCGCAATGTTGCAAATGAATTTACCGTTCTAGCCAAAACTCCATTCACTCCAGCAGCACCGGAGAATCCCAGCCACAAACAAGGACAAAGATTTTCAACCACTATAATTGGAGCTTCGCAAGCACAGGCTAATTGCCTATTGCGAACATAGAACCCCTGCAGTGCAGAAGAAGGCCATTCAGCCCATCGAGTCAACTCAACACCGATTCTCCAACAGAGCATCTTACCCAGGTACTTTCCCGTATATTCATCCGGCTAATTCCCCAATTTACACATGTTTGTCTTTTTGTTATTTACTAATTATTGTCACAAGTCGGCTCATGTTGACACTACACTGAAGTCCCTTTGAAAGTCCCGTAGTTACCACACTCCGGCGCCTGTTCGGGTACACTGAGGGAGAATATAGCATGGCTAGCGCACCTAACCAAGTCTTCCGGACTGTGGGAGGAAACCGGAGCACCCGGAGGAAACTCATACAGATCCTAAGGGACAATTTACACCACGGTCAATCCCATCTAACTGGCACATCTTTGGAGTGTGGGAGGAAACCCACGCAGAAACGGGGAGAATGTGCAAACTCCACTGAGACAGTGGCCCGAGGCCGGAATCGAAATTGGGTCCCTGGCACTGTGAGGCAGCAGTGCTAATTGCTGTGCCACCCTGCAGCCCGCTACTACGCCATCATGCCACGCCGTGTCAGAATAATCTTAAGGATTATTGCATTAATGCCGCAACAGCAGAAGGTTTGATATGATTTGGCAGACTTTGGGATTATAGATTACGCAGCGCCGCTGAAATTCATACACCCCCTGATTCATCTGGTGTGATAGGTGGAACGGAAAGTGTTTCTTTTTATCGCACTACTGATAATAAATGTTGAAATAAATCCCCTCGTACTCCCAAGGAGAATTTTGTTTTACGTAGCAAAAAGTGTTGACCTGAAACGCAATGCCTGGAACCAGATTGAGCAGGAACTTCCAAAAAGCAATTTAATATTAAGGTGGAAAGGAAACATTTGCAAAAGGGATCGGGAGGGGATCTAAACTAATTAGAGAGTGCTTTGAAAGAGCCAGCAGAGGCATGGGAGGCTGAATGGCCTCCTTCAGAGGTGCAAGCTTCCGTGAAGACCACGGAAGTTAAAATTTAAGTTAAAATTTATGTATTAGTCACAATGAAGTTACTGTAAAAATCCCCTAGTCGCCACACTCCGGCGCCTGTTTGGGTTCACTGAGGGAGAATTTAGCACGGCCAATACACGTCTTTCGGACTGTGGGAGGAAACTGAGCGGACAGAGGAAACCCATGCAGACACGGGGAGAATGTGCAGACTCCACACAGACAGTTGGGAATCGAACTCAGGTCCCTGACGCTGTGAGGCAGCAATGCTAACCATCGTGCCACCCTAACTTAACTTCAGGTGATATATTTCAGTTTGGCTTCACTTTTTTTTTAATGGTTTGTCACCCAGTCTGGATAACTCTCACTGAGCATGGATTATACAGAACACAATGGGTCGATCGAAGCTTGTTACTTGGTCGTGTTTCATTCAGTAGAAATCAGAAACCATTAGAATGAAACCTGAGCAGTTTATTAACGGTATCAGAATGCTCTAATGCTTTACTATCTTAAAATAATATCCCATCTGCCCTACTTATAAACCATCTGGTGTCAGTCAGTCACACTCTAATTAAGGTCATGAACGACATGTGTATCCTATAACTGACACCATACAGATATCATAGTACACATTCACAATGTGCTGCTGTTGTTTACTCAGTGATACAGTACTTTACTTCATAAATATAACTTCACTGATGGCCCATTGATAATATCACTCGACTATTCATTCAGAAATTCAGTTGATCAGTATTGTGGCGCAGTGGTTAGCGCTGCTGCCTCACAGTGTCAGGGGCCTGGGATCAATTCCCAGCTTGGGTCACTGTCTGTGCAGAATCTGCATGTTCTCCCCGTGTCTGCGTGGGTTTCCTCTGAGTGTTTCAATTACCTCCCACGCTCCAAAGATGTACAGGTTAGGTGGATTGGCTATGCTAAATTGCCTCTTAGTGTCCAAAGATGTGCAGGTTAGGTGGATTGGCCATGCTAAATTGCCTCTTAGTGTCCAAAGATGTACAGGTTAGGTGGATTGGCCATGCTAAATTGCCTCTTAGTGTCCAAAGATGTGCAGGTTAGGTGGATTAGCCATACTAAATTGCCTCTTAGTGTCCAAAGATGTGCAGGTTAGGTGGATTGGCCATGCTAAATTGCCTCTTAGTGTCCAAAGATGTGCAGGTTAGGTGGATTAGCCATACTAAATTGCCTCTTAGTGTCCAAAGATGTGCAGGTTAGGTGGATTAGCCATACTAAATTGCCTCTTAGTGTCCAAAGATGTGCAGGTTAGGTGGATTAGCCATACTAAATTGCCTCTTAGTGTCCAAAGATGTGCAGGATAAGTAGATTGGCCATGCTAAATTGCCTCTTAGTATCCGAAGATGAGCAGGTTAGGTGGATTGGCCATGCTAAATTGTCCCTTGGCGTCCAAAGATGTGCAGGTTAGGTGGATTGGTCATACTAAATTGTTCCTTAGTGTCCAAAGATGTGCAGGATAAGTGGATTGGCTATGCTAAATTGCCTCTTAGTATCCAAAGATGTGCAGGTTAGGTGGATTGGCCATGCTAAATTGCTTCTTAGTGTCGAAAGATGTGCAGGTTAGGTAGATTGGCCATGCTAAATTGCCTCTTAATGTCCAAATATGCGTCAGTTAGATGGATTAGCCATGGTAAATGCATGGGAGTATGGGGAGAGAGGGGGGGAGCATGCCTGGGTAAGACGCTCTTTCATTGAGTTAGTACAGGGTCAATGGGCCGAATGGCTTCCTTTTGCTCTGTAGGGATTCTATGGTTCTTAAGCAGCTTCCTGATCTAAACTGGTGTCAGACCTGGCTCTGTAGCAGCTGGGGGATCCTGTGTATGCATAGCCCTGTTTGCATCAGTCTGTGCAAAGCCTTCATTTTAAGATATTTCTGTCTACGCACAATTGCAGTTAATTCTAGACTGTAGGGGTTAACTAACACTGTTAAGCTGGTCAATTATAGCTAACATGACTACATGTAGGATTAGAAGGCATGATGGGTTAGCTAGAAACTGACTGCATTCCTAAAGGGTACACAATGCAGGCAAACAACGATTTCCCATTACAGCAGCTGCAAGGATTGTTTTTCTGGATGAGGAGGGCCTGCGAAAAACACTTCCAATAACGAGATAAGGGTTGAAATATATTTTGACTTGAGTTTGTGTGTGTGTTCAATTCAGTTCCGTTCAGACCCTGGCTGAGAAGCCAATCTCCAAGTTCGCTTTTGTCCCTCTAGAATGTTAATTCTTTAAGTAAACTGTTTTAAAACTCGTACCAAGTTCTGTCCCCCCGTCATTGAGACGTATAAGATGATGAATGGGATGGATAGGATAGAGGTGGAGAGACTGTTCCCGCTCAAAAAAGACAGTAGGACTAGGGGGCACAGCCTCAAGATAAAGGGGGGGCGGTTTAGAACAGAGTTGAGGAGGAACTTCTTCACTCAAAGGGTGGTGAATCTCTGGAATTCTCTGCCCGTTGAAGTGGTGGAGGCTGCCTCGCTAAATATTTTTAAGAAACGGGTTGATGGGTTTTTGATAAGAGAAGGGATTAAGGGTTATGGGGAGAGGGCGGGAAGGTGGAGCTGAGTCACGACAGATCAGCCATGATCTTATTGAATGGCGGGGCAGGCTCGAGGGGCCAGATGGCCTACTCCTGCTCTTATTTCTTATGTTCTTATGTTCTTATGTCTCTTCAAATGAATGAATGGACCCCACGGTAACACCCTAGTGTCTGATTTCCAACAGGAGTTAGAATGGACAGGGAAGGGGTCTCAGAGTGATGTGTCCAGATAAAGGGTCAATGCAGACTGGGGTCTCCCATGGTGGGGGGGGGGGCATTGGCCCGGCCTCCCAACACTTCCAAGCAGGATCACGAGCCTCCTTCACATTTTCTGCGCTTGTCACCTTGAGGAGCGGCAGAGATTTGAAGGGAGTGTCCATGACAGCTTCCTATCCAACACCCTTTGGCCGACTTGTTATTTTATTGGGGGGGGGGGTGATGACACCTACGATCTGTGAGTGATTAGTGAATGAGTGCCTGGGAGTTTCCCCAGATTACAGATGTGGAACCAATAAAAGGAGGGCACATTGCGCAAGAGCTCCCGCGTCATGAGAACAGTTCCACTCTCCATCGACACATCCCACAGAACCGAGATCCCCGTGGTATTCCCACTGCTGGTTATCAATCCTGTTCTCTAAGCACCTTCCCAAGAGGGGTTTCAGGAGCTTTGTCTGTTATGTCTGTGCTGGCTCCATCATTCCGCCCACCACGGGAATCGAAACGGGAAAGGGGTGGAACGTGGAAAGACCTCGGGTAGGGTTTTGCGGTGTTCAAGGTGACCGGAGAATCGCACCCCATGACGCTATTTAAGGGTGGCACGGTGCTGCTGCCCCACAGCGTCAGGGATCTGGGATCGATTCCTGTGCAGACTCTGCGCATTCTCCCCGTGTCTGCATGGGTTTCCTCCCACAGACTGAAAGGCATGCTGGTTAGAGCGCTAAATTCTCCCTCAGTCTACCCGAACAGGCACCGGAGTGCCACAGTAACTTCATTGCAGTGTTAACGTCAGCCTACTTGTGACACTAATAAATAAACTTTAGACATGACCAGAACCCAGGCTCCCGTGCACGGGGTGAAGAATACAACTCCACCAGAAGAATCACAGCAATTCACTTATTCATGATTTGTGTGAAAATGTCACACGACCAGAAGGATGTGGAGGCTTGGGAGAGAGTTCGGAAAAGGTTTACCAGGGTATTGCCTGGTATGGAGGGTATTAGCCATGAGGAGAGATTGAAAAACTGGGGTTGTTCTCTCTGGAGAGATGGAGGTTGAGGGAAGCGACCTGATAGAAGTTTATAAAATGATGAGGAACATAGATAAGGTAAACAGTTGGAAATTTTTTCCCTGGGCAAAAATGGCAATTACAAAAGGGGTACAGGTTCTAGAAAAGGGGGAAAGGTTTAGTGGAGATGTGCGGGGGAAGATTTTTACACAGAGGGTGGTGGGGACCTGGAATGCACTGCCAAGTGAGGCGGTTGAGGCAGATACGTTAGTCACATTTACCTGGATAAACACATAAACAGATGGGGAATAGAGGGATACAGCGGTTGGTTTAGATGGAACAGCATAATTGGCACAGGCTTGGAGGGCCGAAGGGCCTGTTTCTATGCTGTTCTGTTCTTTGTTTCTTCCAATTACCTCATTTTATGCTCCTAGCATTTTCCACCCCCCCCCCCAACAAGAGTGTGGGAAAATGTAGTTCACCTGGGTTTTCACAAAGCTTTTGACAAAGTTCCCCATGAAGGATTGCTAATTGCCATGGAAACCAGGGTTACAATATGAGATGGGGTCAGAGACTGGAATAAGGGGGCGAGGGGCAGGGAGGACTCCTGACGGGGGCCTGAGGAGAGTCACTGGGGAGGAAACGGGGCACTTACTCAGTGGCTGGAGAACCAGTGGGACTCCCTGATTGCTTTCACTGGGAAGGCCACTGGAATTAAATGTCCACCAACCGCTTAACTTCCCCAGGATTTGAACTCCGGGGAGTGTGTGTCCTGTCTCCAGAGAGATGCCAACCAATCTGAAGTTGCCTGTTCTTCACAGTCGATCGAGACAATAAGGGACAATTTCAGATTGTGAGTAACAATGAGAGGCCTACACTTACTTTACAGAACCCAGGCGAACAAAACATGGACCCCATCAAAGAAAGTTCTGGGCTCACTTGAAGATCCTCTTCAGTCTTCAGACTGGTCAAGATCAATCGATCTTAAGAAATTTTAAAGTTTATGTAGGCTGACATTAACACTGCAATGAAGTTACTGTGAACATCCTCGAGCCGCCACACTCTGTTTGGGTACAGCGAGGGAGAATTTAGCACGGCCAATCCACCTAACCAGCGCATCTTTCAGACTGCGGGAGGAAACCAGAGCATCCGGAGGAAACCCACGCAGACACGGGGAGAACATGCAACCTCCACACTGCCAAGGCTGTATCTGGGTCCCTGGCACTGTGAGGAAGCAGTGCTAACCACTGTGCCACCCTGCTGCCCACGGGGATTAAGATCAAGTTACAGCTGGAAAGATTGATATAGATTCTGGGTCAGGACCTGACGGGCAATCATAGAATCATTGAATTATTGAGGTTTGCAACATGCAAACAGACCCTTCAGTCCATCTTGTTCATGCCGCCCTTTTCTTTGAATCCCTAAGCTAGTCCCAACTGTCCACATTTGGCCCATTCCCCTCTATACCCTTCTTACCCATGTAACTGTCTAAATGCTTTTTTAAAAGACAAAATTGTACCCGCCTCTACTACGACCTCTGGCAGCTTGTTCCAGACACTCACCACCCTCTGTGGAAAAAAATTGTCCCTCTGGACACTTCTGCATTTCTCCCCTCTCACCTTAAATATATGCCCTCTGGTTTTAGACTCCCCTACCTTTGGGAAAAGATAGAAACATAGAAAAAAAAAACCACAGCACAATACAGGCCCTTTGGTCCACAAAGTTGTGCCGAACATGTCCCTACATTAGAGATTACTAGGCTTACCTATAACCCTCTAGAACATAGAACATAGAACATTACAGCACAAACAGGCCCTTCGGCCCTTGCGCCGATCACATCAACCCCACCAGTCTATAGACCTATCTATAACCCCCAATCCCATTAAACCCCATATACTAATCCAGAAGTCTTTTAAAACACCCCAGCGAGTTCGCCTCCACCACCGATGACGGCAGCCGATTCCATTCACTCACCACCCTCTGAGTGAAAAACTTACCCCTAACATCACCTCTGTACTTCCCTCCCTGCACCTTAAATCTGTGTCCTCTCGTAGCGACCATTTCAACCCGGGGAAATAGCCTCTGAGAGTCCACCCTATCTATTCCTCTCAACATTTTATAAACTTCTATCAGGTCGCCTCTCAACCTTCGCCTCTCCAGGGAAAAGAGTCCCAGCTCCCTCAACCTATCTTCATAAGGCATGCCTCCCAGTCTAGCTTACTAAGTTCCGTTACTTATCTAAAAGTCTCTTAAAAGACCCTATCGAATCCGCCTCCACCACCGTTGCCCATTCCATGCACCCACCACTCTCTGAGTGAAAAACTTACCCCTGACATCTCCTCTGTACCTACTTCTTAAACCTGTGTTCTCTTGTGGCAGTCATTTCAACCCTGGGAAAAAGCCTCTGACTATCCACTCGGTCAATACCTCTCAACGTCTTATACACCTCTATCAGGTCACCTCTCGTCTCTCTAAGGAGAAAAGGCCGAGCTTTCTCAACCTATCCTCATAAGGCATGGGTTCTTGATAAGAGAGGGGATTAAGGGTTATGGGGAGAAAGCGGGAAAGTGGAACTGAGCAGCGACAGATCAGCCATAATCTTATTGAATGGCAGGGCAGGCTCGAAGGGCTAGATGGCCTACTCCTGCTCCTATTTCTTATGTTCTTATGTTTATGTTCACCCAATCCAGATAACATCCTTGTAAATCTCCTCTGCACCCTTTCTATGGCTTCCAAGTCCTTCCTGTAATGGGGCGACCAGAACTGAGCACAGTTCTCCAAGTGGGGTCTGACCAGGGTCCTATACAGCTGCAGCATTATCTCCCGACTCCTAAACTCAATTCCTCGATTGATGAAGGCCAGTACACCATATACCTTCTTAACCACATCCTCCACCTGCGCAGCTGCTTTGAGTGTCCTATGAACTCAGACCCCAAGATCCTTCTTATCTTCCATACTGCTAAGAGTCCTACCATTAATATTATATTCTGCCATCCCATTTGACCTGCCAAAATGAACCACTTCACACTTATCTGGGTTGAACTCCATCTGCCCCTTCTCCGCCCAGTCTTGCATCCTATCAATGTCTCGCTGCAACTTCTGACATCCCTCCACACTATCCACAACACCTCCGACTTTTGTGTCATTGGCAAACTTACCAATCCATCCCTCCACTTCCTCATCCAGGTCATTTATACAAATCACAAAGAGTAAGGGTCCCAGAACAGATCCCTGGGGTACTCCACTGGTGACCGACCTCCATACAGAAAAAGACCCATCTATAACCACTCTCTGCCTTCTGCGGGCAAGACAGTTCTGGATCCACAAAGCAATGTCCCCTAGGATCCTATGCCCCCTCACTTTCTCAATAAGCCTTTCATGAGGAACCTTATCAAATGTCTTGCTGAAGTCCATATATACTACATCTACCACTCTTCCCTCATCAATGTATTTAGTTACATCCTCAAAATGACATTGACTATCTAGCTGATCTGTGTCCCTCATTATTTTATAGATGTCTATAAAATCACCTCTCAGCTTTCCAAGCTCCGGAGAAAAAGTCCCAGTCTATCCAGCCTCTCCTTATAACTCAAACCATCAAGTCCCAGTAGCATCCTAGTAAATCTTCCCTGCACTCTTTCTAGTTTAATAATATCCTTTCTACAATAGGGTGACCAAAATTGTAGACAATGTTCCAAGTGTGGCCTTACCAATGTCTTGTACAACTTCAACAAGACGTCCCAACTCCTGTATTCAATATTCTGACCAATGAAACCAAGCATGCCGAATGCCTTCTTCACCACTCTGTCCAGCTGTGACTCCACTTTCAAGGAGCTATGTACCTGTGCCTCTAGATCTCTTTGTTCTATAACTCTCCCCAGCGCCCTACCATTAACTGAGTAAGTCCTGCCCTGGTTCAATCAACCAAAATGCATCACCTCTCATTTATCTACTGCAAATCACTTACAACGCTAATCTAAACTCCCGAATGATGGGGAGTCGGGGGTCGCGGGGGCAATACATTGTTTCCTGTGGATTAGTATCCCTGCGGGAGTCGGAACACTCAGTAAAGGAGGGGTGTTGGGGGGTGAGGGAGCAAGGCTTTTTTTCAGAGAGAGATTTAGTTATCAGGACAATCAACAACTTTGTAAATATTAGGATTTCCGCTTCGGAATCTTGCTGAGGAATGCACCTGCAATGATGCTCTCCCTGCACCTCTTTCAGCCGTCTCCACTCACCTGCTACTGAGAGGGGGGGGGGTGTTGCCGAGAATTGGTGCCGTCACGCCCTGGACAAACATCTTAAAGGAATGTCAGTAACCAGCCCAGCCGGGTTTGACACAGGTGTGGCTGTACAGCAACCACAGGACTGGAATCTAGCCAGTTAACACCAGGGATCAGGGTCCAACCTGAGGCACCCACAGGCAGCCGTGGTCACAGAAGAAACCAGCGTGTGTCTGTGTGTGTGTGACGTTAAGCACTGGGCTTTTCTTTCCCCTCAGTCTTCCAGTGTCTCGTACAGGAGTGCGGTGTAACCACAGGCTTGTAAACCTCCTTGTTGGCTGTCGTAAGCTGATGAAAATGTGTAACTAAATTTTAAACTTTGTTTATTAGTCGGCTTACATTAACGCTGCAAGGAAGTTACTGTGAAAATTCCCCCGTTGCCGCGCTCCTGTTGGGGTGCGCTGAGAAGGAATTTAGCACGGCCAACGCACCCTAACCCGCACGTTTCTCGGACAGTGGGAGGACACCGGAGCACCCCCCCCGGAGAAAACCCATGCAGACACAGGGAGAATGTGCAGACTCTGCGCAGACTGTGACCCAAGATAGGAATCGAACCCGGGTCCCTGGTGCTGTGAGGCACTAACCACTGTGCCACCCTATTATTCTGTTTCAATGGGTGGGGAATGGCGGAGGGGAGGGTGCAGGGGACCCCCTTAAAGATTTATAAATAGGCGCTAACCCTGTGGGTTTCTGTGTTGGGGGCTATTGGCGAGGATCAAACGTTAGTTCAAGCCCACGATGGGGGTACCTTATCGTATCAGCTTGGATCTTGCTTATCTCTCTTGTGGACGCCATGAATTGGATTTGTAATGCTAAGGATGGGATAAAAATAATATTTAAAAATCGTGGGGGGCTGTGTGAGAAGGTGCTTTAATTGGCACAGGGAAGCTTTGCCAAAGCCTTTGGCCAAATGAAGGGTTGAACCTTGAGCAAATGCCTGCGATTCTGATGGGGAGACTGCCAGGACTTGTTAAATAAAGCTAAGTGCTGGGGAAGTCTGTCTTTAGTGGCTCATTCCTACCTCTGGTTTCACCAAGTATTAGTTAGCCCCACTGACTCTGCACAGCCCTGGCAACCCTAAACGCTGCGATGATAAAAATTTGGCTCACATTGAATATAAAAGTAGGGAGGTCTTGCTGCAGCTGTATAGGGCATTGGTGAGGCCGCAGCTGGAGTACTGTGTGCAGTTTTGGGCGCCGCACCTGCGCAAAGATATTTTGGCCCTGGAGGGAGTGCAGAGAAGGTTTACTAGGCTGATACCGGAGTTGAGGGGATTGAGCTATGAGGAGAGGCTGAATAAACTAGGCTTGTACTCGTTAGAGTTTAGAAGAATGAGGGGAGATCTCATTGAGACGTATAAGATGATGAATGGGATGGATAGGATAGAGGTGGAGAGACTCTTCCCGCTCAAAAAAGACAGTAGGACTAGGGGGCACAGCCTCAAGATAAAGGGGGGGCGGTTTAGAACAGAGTTGAGGAGGAACTTCTTCACTCAAAGGGTGGTGAATCTCTGGAATTCTCTGCCTGTTGAAGTGGTGGAGGCTGCCTCGCTAAATATTTTTAAGAAGCGGGTTGATGGGTTTTTGATAAGAGAGGGGATTAAGGGTTATGGGGAGAGGGCGGGAAGGTGGAACTGAGCCACGACAGATCAGCCATGATCTTATTGAATGGCGGGGCAGGCTCGATGGGCCAGATGGCCTACTCCTGCTCCTATTTCTTATGTTCTTATGTTCTTATGAAACCACCCGCCAGTGAAGGCAGGGGAATGTGTACTGACGGCACTCCTGTAAAACTGGATGCAGTGTATGAGCAAGTGTAAAGGAATGCTGTACACACACAGGCCAAGGTCCCTTTGACGGAGGCTCACTTAAGTACCATGTTAGATTTAGCGGGAGTGCCTATTTGCTCTGCTAGCTCTTGATTGGGCAACTGGGGTGGATTACGTGTCTGCTATATTTTGAATTAACTGCTTTGAATGAAGGATTTGCATGTGTATCTCATGTATAGAACGTGTAAAATCATTGAATGGTAATGTATAGTCCAACCCCGGCATCTCCACAGCATAGAATGTATAGAATCATTGAATTCCTACACTGCAGAAGGAGGCCATTTGGCCCATTCTTACCCATGTCCTATCCCCATAACCGCATATATTTACTCTGCTAATCCCCCGACACTAAGGGCAATTTAGCATGGCCAATCCACCTAACCTGCACATCTTTGGACACTGAGGGACAATTTAGCATGGCCAATCCACCCAACCTGCACATCTTTGGACACAATAGAGCAATTTGGCATGGCCAATCCACCTAACCCGCACATCTTTGGGCACTAAGGGGCAATTTAGCATGGCCAATCCACCTAACCTGCACATCTTTGGACACTGAGGGACAATTTAGCATGGCCAATCCACCAAACCTGCACATCTTTGGACACTGAGGGACAATTTAGCATGGCCAATCCACCTAACCTGCACATCTTTGGACACTAAGGGGCAATTTAGCATGGCCAATCCACCCAACCTGCACATCTTTGGACACAATAGAGCAATTTGGCATGGCCAATCCACCTAACCCGCACATCTTTGGGCACTAAGGGGCAATTTAGCATGGCCAATCCACCAAACCTGCACATCTTTGGACACGAAAGGGCAATTTAGCATGGCCAATCCACCTAACCTGCACATCTTTGGGCACTAAGAGGCAATTTAGCATGGCCAATCCACCTAACCCGCACATCTTTGGGCACTAAGAGGCAATTTAGCATGGCCAATCTGCCTAATCTGCACATCTTTGGACACGAAAGGGCAATTTAGCATGGCCAATCCACCTAACCTGCACATCTTTGGGCACTAAGAGGCAATTTAGCATGGCCAATCCACCCAACTTGCACATCTTTGTACACTAAGGGACAATTTAGCATGGCCAATCCACCTAACCTGCACATCTTTAGACACTAAGGGACAATTTAGCATGGCCAATCCACCTAACCGGCACATCTTGGGACAGTAAGGGGCAAATTAGCATGGCCAATCCACCTAACCTGCACATCTTTAGACACTAAGGGACAATTTAGCATGGCCAATCCACCTAACCTGCACATCTTCAGAATGTGGGAGGAAATTGGAACACCTAAAGGAGCCCCATAGGGAGAATTTGCAAACTCCACACAGGCAGTCACCCAACACTGGAATTGAACCCGGATCCCTGCCTTTTGAATGATGTCTCAAAGCAGTTTACCAATGAAGCAGTTTACCAATGAATAGAACTCCAGTTATTAAGAGAGGCTGGATAGACTGGGACTTTTTTTCCTTGGAGCGTAGGAGGCTTGTAGTTTGGTGAGTGTCTGGAACAAGCTGCCAGAGGCAGTAGCAGAGGCGGGTATAATTTAATCTTTTAAAAAGCATTTAGACAGTTACATTAGACAGTAAGATGGGTATGGAGGGGAATGGGCCAAATGTGGGCAATTGGGACTAACTTAGTAATTAAAAGAAAGGGCAGCATTTACGAGTTGGGCTGAAGGGCCAGTTTCTATGCTGTAAATCTCTGACATTGAGCTGAGTCTTTGAATATTTTGAAGGCAGAGCGAGATAGATTCTTAATAAGCAAGGGGGTGAAAGGTTATTGGGGGGGTGGGTGTTGGTGGGTGAGAATGTGGGGCTGAGGAAAAAGCCATGATCTTATTGAGTGACGTACAGCAGGAATGAAGGGCAGATTGGCCTACTCCTGCTCCTCGTTGGTGTGTTTTAGTATTATCAGCTCTTTGCAAGAACTCTTGCCCACAGTCCCATTCCTCCGAGAAGGGGCCTGCAATGGGTTAAGGAGACGAGAAGAGTTACTGGGTGTGCCCAATGGAATTTTTTTATTACAACTGCGTTAGTGTTAATGATACCAGGCGTGTCCAGTTAGAATGAGGAGGGTGTTTCCTGAGAGTTGGTGTTACAAGATACCATATCGACTGTGACGATTACCACACACGTCCCACGCCTCGTAAAGTTATTCCACAGCAACGACAACCTGCATTTATATAGCACCTCAATGTGGAAAAGCGTCCCCACTGTGCATCGCAGGAGTGTGAGCAAGTAAAATTTGCCACCGAGGCGCTCCTGGGGGGGTTAGGACGGGAGGTGGGTTTTAAGGAAAGGAGAGGCATGGCACGGTGACACAGTGGTTAGCACTGCTGTCTCACAGTGACCGGGACCCGGGTTCGATTCCCGGCTCGGGTCACTTCCTGTGTGGAGTTTGCACATTCTCCCCGTGTCCGCGTGGGTTTCCTCCCACAACCCAAAAATGTCCGTGTCAGGTCGATTAGCCATGCTAAAATTGCCCCTTAGTGTCAGGGGCGGTCTAGCTAGGGTAAATGCATGGGGTTATGGAGATGGGGTCTGGGTGGGATTGTGGTCGGGGCAGACTCGATGGGCCAAATGGCCTCCTTCTGCACTGTAGGGATTTTATGATTCCAAGAGAGCGAAGTGAAGAAGTTGAAGAAATTCCCAAGATTTCAGAAGCAAGAAGCCGAGGGCCTGGTTGACACTTGTGAAGAAATGGTCTCCAACCGGGGGGGGTCAGTATTGGAGACATCTCCGAGGACTGGAGGAGGTTACAGAGGTAGGGAGAGGCAAAGCGATGGTGGTGTGTGTCAATGAGAATGAGTGTTTAAAGATTGAGGCACTGCCGGAGTTGGAGACAGTGTGGGACGGTGAGATTCCAGATGGATAAGATTTAGATTTGGTCATGCCAATGTCACAGGGACATTTAAAAGGACAGATAGCTGGGCAGGAAAGGTTTGAAGAGAAATGCAGGCAAATGGGGTGAGCTTAGATGAGCTTTTTGATCAGTGTGGACCTAGCTCTGTCTTTAAAATATTTATGATGTGGAATTGCCAGCATTGGACTGGGGTAGGCCCAGTTAGTAGTCTCACAACACCAGGTTAAAGTTCAAGAGGTTTATTTGGTAGTACGAGCTTTCGGAGTGCTGCTTCTTCATCAGGTGGGTGCGGTGGAGAAGGAGCAGCACTCCGAAAGCTCGTACTACCAAATAAACCTCTTGAACTTTAACCTGGTGTTGTGAGATTTCAAAATATTCGAATAGTCTGCTTAGAGTCATTGAGGTTTACAGCATGGAAACAGGCCCTTCAGCCCAACTTGTCCATGGCGTCCAAAAAGCTCATCTAAGCTCACCCCATTTGCCTGCATTTCTCTTCAAACCTTTCCTGCCCAGCTATCTGTCCTTTTAAATGTCCCTGTGACATTGGCATGACCAAATCTAAATCTTATCCATCTGGAATCTCACCGTCCCACACTGTCTCCAACTCCCATTTTATCCATGTAACTGTCTAAATACTTTTTAAAAGACAAAATTGTACCCGCCTCTATTACTACCTCTTGTTCCAGACACTCACCACCCTCTGTGTGAAACAATTGCCCCGCTGGACACTTTTTGGACCTCTCCCCCTCACCTAAAACCTATGCCCTCTAGATTTAGGCTCCTCTACCTTTTGGAAAAGATATCTACCGAGCTGCTCTATGCCCCGCATTATTTTATAGACCTCTATAAGGCTGCAAGACTCCAGAGAAAAATGTCCCAGTCTATCCATTCTCTCCTTACAACTCAAATCATTCATCGAATACATGGAGGAGAAGGAAAGGAGAGGATAATGTTACAGTTCTTGATTCTCCAGAAGGAACTCTTTAGTTGCAGGCACTAAAATAAAACAAAACTTACTCCAACTTGTAAATCAAAGAAAAAGATTTAATAAAGAAACTTCATAGCTCTAGCACTTGAGCCCGGGGTCATTCCAAACTCCCCACATTCCCAACAGATTCTTATTTATACTGGGTCAGCTGACCAAAACATCATTTTGTCATTGGTTACATAATTTATGGGGTCAGCTGACCCTTACAGCTTGTTACCATTGGTCAAGCTACAACATGTCCAGTTTGTTCCAGACATTCACCACCCTCCGTGTGAAACAATTGCCCCTCTGGACACTTTTGTATCTCTCCCCTCTCACCTTAAACCTATACCCTCTAGATTTAGACCCCCCTATCTTTGGGAAAAGATGTTGTCTATCTAGCTGATCCATGCATCATCACTGGTTACGTTCTAACAATAGTCATGGATTGGGTGTAGGGAAAGATCAGTTTAATATAAGATGGGTCCATTCAAAAGTCTGATGGCAGCAGGGAAGAGGCTGTTCTTGAGTCGATTGGTACGTGGTCTCAGACTTTTGTATCCTTTTCCCTATGGAAGAAGGCGGAAGGGACTATCACTGGAATTTCACTGACCCAACTGCCATGGGAATCGGAGTGGGCGAGGGACGGAAAATGGAAAAGTCCACTGATCTCAAGTGGGATTTTCCAGTCTCGGGACAAGCGAGGCTGTAGAATCCCACTGCATGTCTCGGGTGCAACTCCTGCTCCCATTTCTTACATTCTTAAGAACAAAGAACAACACAGCACGGGAAACAGGCCCTTCGGCCCAACGAGCCCGCACCGTCATCCCATTGTCAGTGACCTATTCATGATTTTAGTCTATGCCTAATGTGTGAGGATCAGGGAGGTCCAATATAGGGACAATTTGTTACCCAATCAATCAGCCTAAAAGCACATTTTTGGGATGTGGGAGGAAACCGGAGCACCCGGAGGAAACCCACGCAACCACGGGGAGAACGCGCAAACTCCCACGGACACAGGCCCAAATCCATGTGTCCGCACAGCAACAGAGATAGTCTCTGAGCTGTCATGTTGCCCTCGAGATGGTCCAGTTTAAGCACACCATATGTTTTGTCCATATGTTCTTAAGACACTAATAAATAAACTGTAAACTTAATGATGTTGACTTTGTCCTGCTACATCCACAACTCGGGAGAGGATGGAAACAAACATGGCTGCCATGAGGGAACCTGGTCCTTGAGAGAGATTTGTGTTTCTTTTATTGCTCTCAGGTTACGTTTAATATTTATTACAATGCTTTGTCGCTTACTCATGCCACACCTTGGGTGTGTGTGTGGGAATGAATGTGATGTATCAGTGGCCCAGCAAGATTTCTCAGGGCCTCAGAGAGAAGGAAAAAGAGAGACAAAAAGAGAGGAGGAAATTTTCACTTCGGTTTGCCAGATGGAACTGTGGGGCGGGCTCCCTGTCACTCACTAAATTCCAGATTCTGACATGGCTGGTATTTCAGGAACCCTGCTGAGACAGTCAGACACTTTCTAACTCTATTCAAATCGGAGTTCGTCAATAGGACCTGTCGTCATCTTAACCCTGGAGGGAATGAGGCTCCTGTATCAGCCACACCAACAGCTAGAATTTAGGTGGAGGAGATGGCCTAATGGTATTATCTTAGCTGGCGACTTAGCTGGTTCGAATCCCGCCACAGCAGATGGTGAAAATTGAATTCAATAGAAAATATCTGGGGTTAAGAATAGAACATAGAACATTACAGCACAAACAGGCCCTTCGGCCCACAAGTTGCACTGATCATATCCCTACCTACCAGGCCAATCTACAACCCTCAATCCCATTAAATCCCATGTACTCATCCAGAAGTCTCTTAAAAGACCCCAGCGAGTTCGCCTCCACCACCACCAACGGCAGCCGATTCCACTCACTCACCACCCTCTGAGTGAAAGACTTACCCCTAACATCTCCTCTGTACCTGCTCCCCAGCACCTTAAACCTGTGTCCTCTCGTAGCGACCATTTCAGCCCTGGGAAATAGCCTCCGAGAATCCACCCTATCTAAACCTCTCAACATCTTATAAACCTCTATCAGGTCGCCTCTCAACCCTTCGTCTCTCCAGGGAGAAAAGACCGAGCTCCCTCAACCTATCAATCTACAATGACCATGGAAAAAACCCATCTGGTTCACTAATGTCCTTCAGGGAAGGAAATCTGCCATCCTTACCTGGTCTGGCCTACATGTGACTCCAGGGCCACAGCAATGTGGTTGACTCTCAACTACCCTCCAAGGGCAACTAGGGATGGGCAATAAATGCTGGCCAGCTAGCAATGCCCATGTCCCACAAATGAATTTAAAAAATGTATTTTTGAGTAAAGTTAGCGATCTGTCGTAACGCGATATTTCATAATCATTTTTTGTGACTTTAAAACAAGCCTCCTTCTTCAATATAAAACTCGGAGAGTGAATGAAATGCTGGAATTCAGGGTCGGGGGGCACAGCGGGAGTTAACACTGCGACTAACACTACCCTGAGTGGCACGGTGGTTAGCACTGCTGCCTCACAGCGCCAGCGATCCAGGTTCAATCCCTGGCTTGGGAAAGCTAAGGGTCACTGTTTAGAATGAGGAGAAAGTTATTCTGTCAACGTTGTTATTCTTTGGAATTCTCTTCCGGAGACGAGTGGAGGATGGGTCAGTGAATATATTCAAGGCTAATTTAGACAGGGTTCCCTGATCCACAGGAGAATCCGAGGGTTATGGGGGAGCTGGCAGGGCGTGGGGTTGGGACCACTATCAGATCTGCCACAATCTTATTGAATGGCGGAGCCAGCTTGATGGGACAGATGACTATTTCAGCGGCACGGTGGCATGGCGGTTAACACAGCCAGGGACCGGGGTTCGATTCCCGGATTGGGTCACCGTCTGTATGAAGTCTGCATGTTCTCCCTGTGTCTGCGTGGGTTTCCTCCGGGTGCTCCGGTTTCCTCCCACAGTCTGAAAGACGCGCTGTTTGGGTGCATTGGCTGTGCTAAGTTCTCCCTCGGTGTACCCAAACAGGTGCCGAGTGTGGCAACTAAGGGGTTTTCATTGCAGTGTTAATGTAAGCCTATTTGTGACATTACAAAGAACAAAGAACAATCCAGCACGGGAAACAGGCCCTTCGGCCCAACGAGCCCGCGCCGCCACATCACCCTACACCTATTCTACCCTGCATATCTATGAATGGAACCCTACTCAGTCAGATTCAGGGAAGAAATAATGTCAATTTGGTAAAAACCGATTAGCCTGAGAGCACATTTTTGGGGTGTGGGAGGAAACCGGAGCGCCCGGAGGAAACCCACGCAACCACAGGGAGAATGCGCAAACTCCCACAGACACAGGCCCAAATCCATGTGCCTGCACAGCCAGCAGTGCTAGTCACTGAGCTGTTGCGGCGCCCATCTACCGGTCCAGGATCAAGCACACACACCGACACGAAGTTCTAGGCCACTCCTGGAACTTCCAAGAGCAGCCCAGGCACGACCCGCCGTGTGAATGCCCCTCGTTTGACACGAGGTGGACCTCCACCTGTGGAATAAAGTCAAAAATATTAATCTTACAGCCTGCCTTTCCGGTGTCTCCCGAGGTTTAACCCTATTTAATATCCCCTACCATATCCCTCCATTCTCGTTTCACTCATGTGCCTATCTAACTGCATCTTAAACAAGTCCAACGTTCCTGCCTCCACCACCCTACTCGGTAGCGCGTTCCAGACCCCCACAACTCTCTGCGTAAAGAACCTTCTTCTCACCTCCAAATTATACCTCTCCCCCCTGACCCTTAAACGATGACCTCTCGTGTTCGTACCCAGTCTAGGGAGCAGTCTCTCACTATTAACTCTATCCATTCCCTTCATTATCTTATATACTTCTATCATGTCCCATTTTATTAATTACATTAATAAAATGAACTTTAAAATTTCTTAAGATTGAATGATCTTAACCCAGCCTGAAGACTGAAGAGGATCTTTAAGTAAGCGCAGAGCTTTCCTTGGTGGGGTCCAGACGCTGGGTCCCCTGCCTGGTAAATGTGGGGCCCCTCATTATTATTCACAGTCTGAAAGTGTTTCAACATTACAGCTTTTCACTGCTACTGTGATTTTGTTTGTTTCTTTGCAGGGAGTGTCTGTGTGGTGAACCTTCATTCTGGAGCATTGCCAATCCTAGTTTACAGATCTCAGTGCCCAGGTTTGTGTGGCGAGGTGGGCATTGTCCAGGCTTGATTCTGTGTCCAATGGGCATTGCACAGTCTGGGGAGGGTCGGGGGGTGGGGGGGGGGGGGGGCGGGGGGGGGGGGGGGGGCCACCGGGGTCCAGCTTTATCAGACAGACACAGTGGGAAATGATGGAAGAGATTGTATCTGTCTCCCTCTGGAGTTACAGTGAAGAAGTTCATTTGCCTTCCCTTTATTATCTCCCAGTGAATCCTGTGCGATGCTGTGGAAACTTGTTCAGTTTAATTATCGTGGGCAGGGTGAACAATATCGAATGATTCTAAACCACTGCGTTTTTTTTGAAACAACAATTGCTTTTTTTGCCGTGACAACAGTAATCGCGCCCCGCCTCACCCACACACTGGTCCGTTCTACACATGTGAACAGACATTCCTTTATCCTTACTGACACACACACACACACACTCACACACACACACACATGCACACATACACACTCACTCGCATACCCACTCACACGCACACCCACTCACTCGCACACACACTCACACGCACACTCACTCACACACACTCACACATTCACACACACTCACACACACACACTCACTCACACACCCACTCACTCGCACACCCACTCACTCGCACACCCACTCACTCACACACTCACTCACACATACACACACCCACTCACTCGCACACACATTCACACTCACTCACTCGCACACACACTCACACATACACACACACACTCACACACCCACTCACTCGCACACCCACTCACTCGCACACCCACTCACTCGCACACACACTCACTTGCACACTCACTCACACATACACACACACACTCACTCGCACACCCACTCACACACACACAGCCACTCACTCGCACACACACTCACTCGCACACACACTCACTCGTGCACTCACTCACACATACACACACACTCACTCGCACACACACTCATTCGCGCACTCACTCACACATACACACACACACTCACACACACAGCCACTCACACATACACATACACATACACATACACTCTCACACACACACACACACACACAGCCGCTCACTCACTCACTCACTCACTCACTCACTCACTCACTCACTCACTCACTCATTCACTCACTCACTCACTCACTCACTCACTCACTCACTCACTCACTCAACCTTTGGAAGTGCCAGAGGAATTGACACTCCCGATTAAATACAAGGGACTCCCTGATTGGCCTATCACTTGACTCCTTAATCAGGGAATTAATGTTCCAGTAGGCCCACCTCAATGGCCTGATTGAAGTCATTACAATATTATTATTCATTTATGGTACCTGGGTGTCACTGGCTGGCCAGCATTTATTGCCCATCCCTAGCTGCCCCTTGAGAAGGTGATGGTGAGCTGCCTTCTTGAATCGCAGAGGTCCATGTTCTGTGGGTTGACCCACAATGCTGTAAGGGAGAGAATTCCAGGATTTTGACCCAGTGACTAGAAGGGAACAGTGATATATTTCCAAGTCAGGACGGTGAGTGAATTGGAGGGGAACTTGTAGGTGGTGGTGTTTCCCTGTGTCTATTATCCTTGTCCTTCTAGATGGTTATGGGTTTGGAAGGTGCTGTCTAAGGACCTTTGGTGCGTTGCTGCATCTTGTAGATAATACACACTGCTGCTACTGAGCATCAGTGGTGGAGGGAGTGGGTCATAGGATCATAGAACCCAACAGTGCAGAAAGAGGCCCTTCGGCCCATCGAGTCTGCACCGAACACAATCCCACCCAGGCCCTACCCCCATATAGAACATAGAACATAGAACATTACAGCACAAACAGGCCCTTCGGCCCTCGAGTTGCACCGATCACATCAACCCCACCAATTTATAGACCTATCTATAACCCCCAATCCCATTAAACCCCATATACTCATCCAGAAGTCTTTTAAAAGACCCCAGCGAGTTCGCCTCCACCACCGATGACAGCAGCCGATTCCATTCACTCACCACTCTCTGAGTGAAAAACTTACCCCTAACATCACCTCTGTACTTCCCTCCCCGCACCTTAAATCTGTGTCCTCTCGTAGCGACCATTTCAACCCGGGGAAATAGCCTGAGAGTCCACCCTATCTATTCCTCTCAACATTTTATAAACTTCTATCAGGTCGCCTCTCAACCTTCGCCTCTCCAGGGAAAAGAGTCCCAGCTCCCTCAACCTATCTTCATAAGGCATGCCTCCCAGTCCAGGCAACATCCTTGTAAATCTCCTCTGCACCCTTTCAATAGCTTCTACGTCTTTCCTATAGTGAGGCGACCAGAACTGCGCACAGTACTCCAAATGAGGCCTGACGAGGGTCCTGTAAAGTTGCAGCATTACCTCCCGACTCCCTACATATCCCTACATATTATACCCACTAATCCCTCTAACCTACACATCCCTGGATACTAAGGGGCAATTTCTTAGCACGGCCAATCAACCTAACCCGCACATCTTTGGATGTTTGTGGAAATAATCAGACGAGGAATGTGTGTCAGTTTATGGCTGGAACACTGTCCTGTTTTTTTCACAGATACAAACAGAAAATACCGGTGAAACTCAATCACTCTGGCAGCTTTAGCAGAAAGAGAGAAACAGAGGGTGGAATTTTCCATCAACCTCCACCCACCCCCACTTCTCCCGCTACCCCCTCCAATGACATGTCTCATGGTTGCGGGACCCTCCAGTCTTCATACCTACCCTGTTTTGCGTGGCCTGCCCCCTGGCGGGGAGTTGGGTCGCTGTCAGTGGCACAGGAAGATCCCACCGATGGGAAGGGCTGGAGAATCCAGCCCAGGGTTAACATTTTGAGTCCGTGTGACACTTCTCCAGGTTGCACCAGGTAAAGGTAGGCTCGGGTTTCCCAGTCCCACCCAGGTTCACGGCAAGTAGTTGGGGGGGGGGTTTGGGGAGTTGGGGGGGGGGGTGGGGGTTGGGGGGGTGAGAGGGTTGGGGAGTGGGGGGGCTGGGGGGTGGCATCGGGGTGGGGGGTGGCGGGGTGGGCCGGGGGGGTTGGCGGGGGGAGTGGAACACTTGACGGTCCATTGATCTCAGATGGGAGTCTCTGCTCCCAAGGTGGGCAGGTTGGGAAAATCTCACCCAGTGATCGGAAATGCTGAAGGGGGAGGATTTTCGATGGATGGAAACATTCTTCTTCAACACAAGTCTGATGAAGTTGCCAAATAGCGCTGTTAATAAGAAAAGAAATGAAGGAATTTGCGTTAATGATCTCACGAAGGCTCAGAACAAAATCCCTGTGAGGTGTTGCAAATGCTGCCAATCATCACAGGTAGGGAATGGGTTTTGCGGTGATGTTTGTGGTGGGGTAGATATGAGCCAGAATCCTGGAGAGGATAACTCTTTCGCGCCTCTTTGTAAATTAGCATATCCGCCTGAGAAGGCAAGTGAGGCCTTCGTTTAATGCAAGGAGTATATTTTAATGCAAGGAGTATAGTAAATAAGGTAGATGAGCTTAGGGCGTGGATAGCTGCTTGGGAATGTGATGTGGTGGCCATTACGGAGACTTGGATGTCTCAGGGACAGGACTGGGTACTTCAGGTGCCAGGTTTCAGATGTTTCAGGAAGGACAGGGAGGCTGGCAGAAGAGGTGGTGGAGTGGCACTGTTAATAAGGGACAGTGTCATGGCTGCAGAGAAAGAGGATGCCGTGGAGAGACTTTCTACAGAGTCTCTGTGGGTGGAAGTTATGAACAGCAAAGGGTCGAAAACTTTGCTGGGTGTATTCTATAGGCCGCCCAATAGTGACAGGGAAGTTGAAGTGCAGATAGGGAACCAGATTCTGGAGAAATGTATTAAAAACAGAGTTGTCGTGATGGGAGACTTCAATTTCCCAAACATCGACTGGAATATCCCTAGAGTAAGGGGTTCGGCTGGAGAGGAGTTTGTTAGGTGTGTTCAGGAAGGTTTCCTGACATAGTATGTGGACAAGCCTACGAGGGGAGAGGCTGTATTTGACCTGGTACTGGCGAATGAACCAGGGCAGGTGATGGATCTCTCGGTAGGAGAGCATCTTGGGAATGGTGATCATAATTCTATCTCCTTCACAATTGCATTGGAACGAGATAGGATCAGACAGGCTAGGAAGGTGTTTGTCTGGAGTAAGGGGAGATACGAAGAAGTCGGGAAGTTACTTGGACAAATAAACTGGAAGGAGGCATTCTTAGGGAAGAGTACCGAAGGAAGGTGGCGGATATTCAAGGAATGTTTGTCTGGCGCTCTGCATGACAATGTTCCGATAAGGCAAGGGGGTTTTGGTAGGTCGCGGGAACCGTGGTGCACGAAGGCTGTGTTGAACCTAGTCAGGAGGAAAAGGAAGGTGTACAAAAGGTTCAGGGAACCAGGAGAGGTTAAGGGTCTTGAAGAATATAAGGACTGTAGAAAGGAGGTTAAAAGGGAAATTAGGAGAGCCAGAAGGGGTCATGAGAAGACCTTGGCGGGTAAGATTAAAGAAAATCCCAAGGCCTTCTATAAGTATGTGAAAGGTAAAAGGGTGAGAAGGGAAAGGATAGGACCTATAAAAGATGAAGGGGGAAAGGTCTGTGTAGAACCAGAAGAAATGGCGGAGGTGCTTAATGAGTACTTTGCATCAGTATTCACAGTGGAAGCTGATTTGGGAGATCTTGCTATGGACTTGCAGCAGGTGGAAAAGATTGAGTACGTGGACATTAAGGAGGAGGATGTGTTAGAACTTTTGAATTCTATCAAGGTAGATAAGTCGCCGGGACCAGATGGGATGTACCCCAGGATACTGTGGGAGGCCAGGGAAGTGATTGCAGAGCCCTTGGCGATGATCTTTGCGTCGTCAATGGAGACGGGAGAGGTTCCGGAAGATTGGAGGATTGCGGATGTAGTCCCTATTTTCAAGAAAGGGAACAGAGATAGCCCGGGAAATTACCGCCCGGTGAGTCTGACCTCAGTGGTTGGTAAGCTGATGGAGAGGCTTCTGAGGGACAAGATTTACGAGCATTTGGAGAGGTTTGACATGATCAGGAATAGTCAGCATGGATTTGTCAAGGGCAGGTCGTGCCTTACGAGCCTAGTTGAGTTCTTCGATAATGTGACTGAACACATTGACGAAGGAAGTGCCGTGGACGTAGTGTACATGGACTTCAGCAAGGCTTTTGATAAGGTCCCCCATGCAAGACTTCTTGAGAAGGTGAGAGGGCATGGGATCCAAGGGCCTTTGGCCTTGTGGATCCAGAACTGGCTTGCCTGCAGAAGGCAGAGAGTGGTTGTGGATGGGTCTTTTTCGGAATGGAGGTCAGTCACCAGTGGGGTGCCCCAGGGATCTGTTCTGGGACCCTTGTTGTTTGTCATTTTCATAAATGACCTGGATGAGGAAGTGGAGGGATGGGTTAGCAAGTTCGCTGATGACACGAAGGTCGGCGGTGTTGTGGATGGTCTGGAAGGATGTCAAAAGTTGCAGCAGGACATAGATAGGATGCAGGAATGGGCGGAGAAGTGGCAGATGGACTTCAACGCGGATAAATGTGTAGTAGTCCATTTCGGCAGAACCAACGGGATGAACGAGTACACTATTAAGGGCAGGGGTCTTAGTAGCGTTGAAGAGCAGAAGGATCTCGGGGTCCGGGTTCACAGGACTCTTAAATCGGCCTCGCAGGTGGAGGAGGTGGTCAAGAAGGCGTATGGTGTACTGGCCTTCATTAATCGAGGGATTGAGTTTAGGAGTCGGGAGGTAATGCTGCAACTTTACAGGACCCTCGTCAGGCCTCATTTGGAGTACTGTGCGCAGTTCTGGTCGCCTCACTATAGGAAAGACGTAGAAGCTATTGAAAGGGTGCAGAGGAGATTTACAAGGATGTTGCCTGGACTGGGAGGCATGCCTTATGAAGATAGGTTGAGGGAGCTGGGACTCTTTTCCCTGGAGAGGCGAAGGTTGAGAGGCGACCTGATAGAAGTTTATAAAATGTTGAGAGGAATAGATAGGGTGGACTCTCAGAGGCTATTTCCCCGGGTTGAAATGGTCGCTACGAGAGGACACAGATTTAAGGTGCTGGGAGGGAAGTACAGAGGTGATGTTAGGGGTAAGTTTTTCACTCAGAGGGTAGTGAGTGATTGGAATCGGCTGCCGTCGTCGGTGGTGGAGGCGAACTCGCTGGGGTCTTTTAAAAGACTTCTGGATGAGTATATGGGGTTTAATGGGATTGGGGGTTATAGATAGGTCTATAGATTGGTGGGGTTGATGCGATCGGTGCAACTCGAGGGCCGAAGGGCCTGTTTGTGCTGTAATGTTCTATGTTCTAACCTCTCCAAAAGCCTGCACCTCACGATGTGGAGTTGGCGGCGTTAGACTGGGGTAAACAGTCTGACAACACCCAGGTTTAAGTCCAACCGATCTATTTGATAGTAAACTCGCAAGCTTTCGGGGTTTGCCCCCGTCGTCAGACGATTGGAGAGTTCTGGCCTCAGACAGAGCGTACAACAGCACAGACGTATGCAGAACTCTCTCAGTACTCCACACTGGGAGATGTACTCTAGACTGGAACCCGATCCGTAACCTCAAGACTTGGAGATACCCAATGAGCCATTGGTTTCGAGTTGGGCTAAGCAGTCGTTATCATAGAGTCACAGAGGTTTACAATATGGAAACAGGCCCTTTGGCCCAACTTGTCCATGCTCTCCTTTTATTTTAAACCCCTAAGCTACCCCCAATTGCCCACAGTTAGAACATAGAACATTACAGCGCAGAACAGGCCCTTCGGCCCACGATGTTGCGCCGACCAGTTACAAAACAATGACCCACGAGCCTAAACCAATCCCTTTTCGTCCATAAACCTATCCACAGATCTCTTAAACGCCCCCAAACTAGGTGCATTTACAACTGCAGCTGGCAGGGCATTCCAGTCCCTCACCACCCTCTGGGTAAAGAACCTACCCCTGACATCAGTCCTATAACTACCCCCCCTTAATTTAAAGTCGTGCCCCCTCGTGCTAGCTTTCTCCATCCTAGGAAAAAGGCTATCACTATCTACCCTGTCTAAACCTCTAATCATCTTATATGTTTCAATAAGGTCCCCTCTTAGCCGCCTTCTTTCCAACGAAAGAAGGCGGCTATGGACTCCAGACTGGAACCCGATCCATATCCCTCTATACCCATATTACCCATGTAACTGTCTAAATGCTTTTTAAAAGATAGAATTTTCCTGCCCCTACTACTACCTCTGGCAGCTCATTCCAGACACTCACCACCCTCTGTTTGAAGAATTTGCCTCTCTGGACCCTTTCGTATCTCTCCCCTCTCACCTTAAACCTATGTTGTCTAGTTTTAGACTCCCCTACCTTTGGGAAAAGATATTGACCATCTAGCTGATCTATGCCCCTCAGTATTTTATAATTTCACCCCTCAGCTTTCTACACTCCAAACAAAAAATTCTCAGGTTGAAGATTGCTGCCTCACAGTGCCAAAGACCTGGGTTCAATTCTAGCCTCGGGTCACTGTCTATGCGGAGTTTGCCCTGTGTCTGTATGGGTCTCCTCTGGGTGCTCTGGTTCTCTCCCACAGTCCAAAGATACCTTAGAATCCCTACAGTGCAGAAGAAGGCCATTTGGCCCATCGAGCCTGCACTGACAACAATCCCACAACCCCACACTTGTACCCCGCTATTCCCTCTAACCTATACATCCTGGGACACTATGGGCAAATTAGCATGGCCAATCAACCTAACCCACACATCTTTGGACTGTGGGAGGAAACTGGAGCACCTGGAGGAAACCCATGCCGACACGGGGAGAATGTGCAAACTCCACACAGGCAGTGACCCAAGCCAGGAATCGAACCAAGGTCCCTGGAGCTGTGAAGCAGCACTGTTGACCATTGTGGCACCGTGCCAGTGTGTGGGTTAGACTGATTGGCCATGCTAAATTGTCCCTTAGTGTCAAGGGGATTAGCAGGGTCAATACAGAATAGGGTCTAGGCGGGATTGTTGTTGGTGCAGGTTCAATGGGCTGAATGGCCTCCTTCTGCACCGTAGGGACTCTATAAACCATCACAAGCAAATCCAACACTTATAGTGCCAGAGAGTCACAGGCCGCAAAATTAACTCTTTGAACCAGCGGGAACTTCTGCTCTCGCTGACGGCACACCCGATGTGTGTATCCCAGCAGAATGGGGTGGAATCAATGGGGAGTCACAAGGATAGCGGCGGAACCAGAAAGTTCCATCACCGGCTAAGGGTGCGCCAATTCCCGTCACTGAGACTTTTGCCGCGAGGAGGCCAGAGAATCCCAGTAATAGGAGTTTGATAACATGGAAAGAGGCCCTTCAGCCCATCACCTCTGTCTCAGCCATCAAGCACCTATTTGTTATACCCTGTAAAGCAGTGCCTGTTTAGCCACGTGATGTCACCAGAGTTTTTTTTTACCAGTTTTTATCGCTCTTCCATGTTGGTCTTGTCGATGAATCTGCGCCATGTGGGTCCAAAACCCACGAGATGTCACCTTGTCATCTTTTGTTTTGTTGGAGCGAGTTGATGGCCTAGTGGTATTATCGCTAGATTATTAACCCAGAAGTTCAGCTAATGTCCTGGGGACCCGGGTTCGAATCCCACCTCTGGTGGAAGTTGAATTCAATTTAAAAAAAATCTGGAGTTAAGAATCTGCTGATGACAGTGAAAACCCATCTGGTTCACCAACGTCCTTTAGGGAAGGAAATCCGCCATCCTTACCCACAGTGACGCGGTTAACTCTCAACTGCCCTCTGAAAGGAAGGGCAGTGAAATGCTGGGTAGCCAGCGATGCCCATGATTGGGTAGCCTTTTGGGCACAGTTGTAACTTTCCACAGAGAATTGGACCTGGCACATTGATGTTCTGTTTGTTTCCCTCTGACCCTGAGCAGTAAGGGTTATTATAAACCAGCTATGTAAAATTAATCACCACCATTTGAAATCAGGGTGGCGCAGTGGTTAGCACTGCTGCCTCACAGCGCCGGGGACCCCTGTTCGATTCCAGCCTTGGATCACCGTCGGTGCGGAGTCTGCACATTCTCCCCGTGTCTGCGTGGGTTTCCTCCAGGCGCTCTGGTTTCCTCTCAGAGATGTGCAGGTTAGGCTGATTGGCCATGCTAAATTGACCACTAGTGTCATTAGGTGCCAGATGGGATTTTCACAGTAACTTCATTGCAGTGTTCATGTAAGCCTACTTGGGACACTAATAAATAAATTTTAGAACTTTAAAGGAGAATTAACTGGGTAAATATTTGGGGTTGCAGGGGTGGGATTGTCACCAGTACAGACTCAATGGGCCAAATGGCCTCCTTCTGCACTGCAGGGATGCTGTGAATCTGAAAGATGTGCGGGTTAGGGTGCATTGGCCATGCTAGATTCTCCCTCAGTGTTACCCGAACAGGCGCCAGAGTGTGGTGACGAGGAGATTGTCACAATAACTTCATTGCGTTGTTAATATTTGTTACAGTTAAAGTTTGCTAATTAGTCACACGCAGGCGTACATTCACACTGTACGAAGTTAGTGTGAAAATCCCCCAGTTGCCATACTCCGGTGCCTGTTCGGGTACACGGGGGGAGGATTTAGCAGGGCCAATGCTCTGCTAAATCAGCACGTCTTTCAGACTGTGGGAGGAAACCGGAGCACCCGGAGGAAACCCACGCAGACACGGGGAGAATGTACAAACTCCATACAGACGGTGCTGGTAATCAAACCGGTGCCCCTGGCGCTGTGAGGCAGCAGTGCTAACCACTGGGCCACTGTTGTGAGACCAATAAGTAAATAAAAATAATCTAATTAAAGTAATTGCCTCCCGTGTCAGGCTGATTGGGGTAAATTTTAAGCTTGAATGTGCTTTGCCAGGCACCGTTATTGAAGGAGATCAGACTGATGAGCGGAAATGGATACTATTGGGCGGCATGGTAGCACAGTGGTTAGCACTGCTGCTTCACAGCTCCAGGGTCCTGGGTTCGATTCCTGGCTCAGGTCACTGCCTGTGTGGAGTTTGCACATTCTCCTCGTGTCTGCGTGGGTTTTCTCCGGGTTCTCCGGTTTCCTCCCACAGTCCAAAGATGTGCGGGTTAGGTTCATTGGCTATGCTAAAATTGCCCCTTAGTGTCCTGGGATGTGTAGGTTAGAGGGATTAGCAGGTAAAATGTGTAGGGATATGGGGATAGGGTCTGGGTGGGATTGTGTTCGGTGCAGACTCGATGGGCCGAAGGGCCTGTTTCTGCACTGTAGGGTTCTATCTCTGATTGCTGGCATGTTCCTTGTGATGCTGAAGGCAGCTCTGTTGATCCAGATTAGCACCACATCTGTTCAGAATCTGTCCCAAACCGTCATTTATGAGCCTCACACCCCAGCAGCTGCATCTCCTGAAGTCTGCTGTGCGTCAAACACAGGCAGGGGTGGTCAGTCTGCTTGTCTCCCCACCGGGGGAGATCTGTGGGCGAGCAAGCAGTCCCTGTCACCCATCGCCCCCCCCCCCCCCACTCCCCCCACCGTGCTGCCTCATTCTACACAAAGGCGTCTCGGGTTGGACTTGACTCCAGACGAATAGTCATTTCCACGGTCTAGGGCAGTTCCACGAACACTAACGGTCCGAGGAGCAGTTCAGGACAGCGAGTATCACCACTGCTGACCTCTGACCTCCGCCCTCTGGACGGCGAACAACCTCTACCTTGGGACAGAGCCAGAGGTGGCTGGCAACAGCTAATTGGAGGCTGGAGACGGTCGATTCACTGGGACTGAGTTAAATTCTGCCTTTCCCTTAGTTCCCGATGAGATGTGCAATCAGAAGATGGAGCCTTGAGAAATCTGATGGAAGTTCCCGAATTTACTGGTAAGAAACTGCACACAGCACTCCAAGTGCGGCCGTACCAGAGTAGTGTTGCAACTGGACACAACTCTGGTGCGGCCGCACTTGGAGTACTGTGTGCAGTTCTGGTCCCCACATTACAGGAAGGATGTAGAGGCTTTGGAGAGGGTGCAGAGGAGGTTTACCAGGATGTTGCCTGGTAGGGAGGGGAGGTCCTATGAGGAGAGACTGAGGGATTTGGGGTTGTTTTCGTTGGAAAGAAGGCGGCTAAGAGGGGATCTTATTGAAACATATAAGATGATTAGAGGTTTAGATAGGGTGGACAGTGATAGCCTTTTTCCTCGGATGGAGAAAGCTAGCACGAGGGGGCATGGCTTTAAATTAAGGGGGGGGTAGCTACAAGACGGATGTCAGGGGTAGGTTCTTTACCCAGAGGGTGGTGAGGGATTGGAATGCCCTGCCTGCTGCAGTTGTAAATGCTCCTAGTTTGGGGGCGTTTAAGAGATCTGTAGATAGGTTTATGGATGAAAAGGGATTGGTAGGCTAGTGGGTCATTGTTTTTGTAACTGGTCGACGCAACATCGTAGGCTGAAGGGCCTGTTCTGCGCTGTAATGTTCTATGTTCTGTGTTAGCGTGGATAGAGGATTGGTTGTCAAATAGGAGGCAGAGAGTGGGGGTCAATGGATGCTATTCGGATTGGCGGTTGGTGACTAGTGGGGTGCCCCAGGGGTCGGTGCTGGGGCCTCAGCTATTTACCATTTATATAGATGATCTGGAGGAGGGAACCGAGTGCAGGGTGTTGAAATTTGCTGATGACACCAAGATTGGGGGAAAGGCAAATTGTGAGGAGGGTGTGGAGAGTCTGCAGAAGGATCTAGATAGGCTGGGCGAATGGGCCAGGAAATGGCAAATGGAATTTAATGTTGGCAAGTGTGAGGTGGTCCACTTTGGTAGGAGGAATGGTAGGAAGGACTATTACTTACGTGGCGAAAAACTGCAGCAGGCGACGGTGCAGAGGGACCTCGGGGTCCTTGTGCATGAGTCGCAAAAACCCAGCTTGCAGGTGCAGCAGGTGGTCAGGAAGGTGAATGGGATGCTGGCCTTCATAGCGAAGGGGATTGAATATAAAAGTAGGGAGGTCTTGCTGCAGCTGTATAGGGCATTGGTGAGGCCGCAGCTGGAGTACTGTGTGCAGTTTTGGGCGCCGCACCTGCGCAAGGATATTTTGGCCCTGGAGGGAGTGCAGAGGAGGTTTACTAGGCTGATGCCGGAGTTGAGGGGATTGAGCTATGAGGAGAGGCTGAATAAACTAGGCTTGTACTCGTTAGAGTTTAGAAGAATGAGGGGAGATCTCATTGAGACGTATAAGATGATGAATGGGATGGATAGGATAGAGGTGGAGAGACTCTTCCCGCTCAAAAAAGACAGTAGGACTAGGGGGCACAGCCTCAAGGTAAAGGGGAGGCGGTTTAGAACAGAGTTGAGGAGGAACTTCTTCACTCAAAGGGTGGTGAATCTCTGGAATTCTCTGCCCGTTGAAGTGGTGGAGGCTGCCTCGCTAAATATTTTTAAGAAACGGGTTGATGGGTTTTTGATAAGAGAAGGGATTAAGGGTTATGGGGAGAGGGCAGGAAGGTGGAGCTGAGCCACGACAGATCAGCCATGATCTTATTGAATGGCGGGGCAGGCTCGAAGGGCTAGATGGCCTACTCCTGCTCCTATTTCTTATGTTCTTATGTTCTTATGTTCTATGAAATGCAAATTCATCCGTCGCTGTGCTGTTATCGAAGCAATTACACGTTAGGGATGACACAGTGGCACAGTGATTAGCACCGTCACCTCACAACGCCAGGGACCTGGGGTCAAATCCAGCCTCGGGACACTGTCCAGATGGAGTTTGCACTTTCTCCCAGTGTCTGCGTGGGTTTCCTCTGGGTGCTCCGGTTTCCTCCCACAGTCCAGTTTGGTTGATTGGTCGTGCTAAATTGCCCCATGTGTCAGTGGATTCGCAGGGTAAGTAAGGGTTACTGGAATAAGGCCTGGGTGAGATGGTAGTTGGTACAGAGTTGATGGGCTGAGTGGCCCCCTTCTGTGCTGTAGGCACTCTTTGATTGCTCTTGAATGGAAAGTAGAGTTCAAAATGTTGTGTAATCGGCCAATAATGTCCACAATTATTTTCGATTTGATTTATTATTGTCACACGTACAATGAAAATCGTTGCTTCTTGCGCGCTGTACAGACAAAACATACCGTTCATAGAGTACATAGGGCTATGAGGAAAGAGGGAAGAAACTGGGGTTGTTCTCTCTGGAAAGACGGAGGCTGAGGGGCGACCTGGTAGAAGTTTATACAATTATGAGGGGTATGGATAGGGTGAACAATTGGGAGCATTTTCCCAGGGCAGAGATGATGATTACAAGGGGCACAAATTCAAGGTAAGGTGCGGTAGGTTCAGTGGAGATGTGCGGGGGAAGATTTTTACACAGAGGGTGGTGGGGCCTGGAACGTACTGCCAAGTGAGGTGACTGAGGCAGATACATTAGCCACATTTAAGACTTATCTGGATAGACACTTGAACAGGGGAATAGAGGGATTATAAGCCATTGTTCTAGATAGGACAATATGATTGATGTAGGCTTGATGTGCCGAAGAGCCTATTCCTGTGCTGCACTGTTCCTTGTTCTTTATTCTTTGGGGGAGAAGGAATAGAGGGGGTGCAGAATGTAGTGCTACAGCCACAAATAGGGTTAAGAGAAAAATCAGCTTAGTACACGGTAGGCCCATTCAAATTCTGCCAGCAGCACAGAAGAAGCTGCTCTTGATACATGACCTCAGGTTCACTACCCTTTGGCTGATGAGATACTTCCCCATCTCTGTTTTAAAGGAGCGTCCCTTCATTCTGAGGTTGTGCCCTTGAGTTCTACCTTTTCCTACTAGTGGAAACATCCCCTCCATGTTCACTCTGTCTAGGCCTCTCACTATTTTGTAAGTTTCAATTCATCCTTCTAAACTCCCATCGGGTATGGACCCAGAGTCCTTAATCATTCCTCATTTGACAAAACCTTAATTCCTGGGATAATTCTTGTGAACCTCCTCTGGACCCTTTCCAAGGCCAACACGTCCTTCCTTAGATATGGGACCCAAAATTGTTCACAAATGGGGTCTGACCAGAACCTTATACAGCCTCAGAAGTACATCCCTGCTCTGTATTCTAGCCCTCTCAACATGAATGCTAACATTGCATTTGCCTTCCTAACTGCCGACTGAACCTGTATATTAACCTTAAGAGAATCTTGAACAAGGTCTCCCAAGTCCCTTCATGCTTCAGATTTCCGACACCTCTCCCCATTTGGAAAATAATCTGTGCCTCTATTCTTCCTGCAAAGTGCAAAACGTCACATTTTCCCACCTCGTATTCCATCTGCCAGTTCTTTGCCCACTCTCCTAACCTGCCCAAGTCTTTCTACAGCCCCACACGCCCTCAACACGACCAAATATCTTTGTGGAGGCTCAGCCCCACCTCACTCCATCATCACAGACAAAAGAGATCCTTCCACAGGTGTCCAGCCCCTCATTCTTTTTTAGGTGCGCGCCTGATAGGCGGCACGGTGGCACAGTGGTTAGCACGGCAGCTTCACAGCTCCAGAGTCCTGGGTTCGATTCCCGGCTCGGGTCACTGTCTGCGTGGAGTTTGCACATTCTCCTCATGTCTGCGTGGGTTTCCTCCGGGTGCTCCGGTTTCCTCCCACAGTCCAAAGATGTGCGGGTTAGGTTGATTGGCCATGCTAAGAAATTGCCAATTAGTATCTAGGGATGTGTAGGTTAGAGGGATTAGTGGTTATAATATGTAGGGACATGGGGATAGGGCCTGGGTAGGATTGTGTTCGGTGCAGACTCGATGGGCCGAAGGGCCTCTTTCTGCACTGTAGGGTTCTAAGATCTATGATGAATCTGGCAGCAGTAACAATTGCCTGATTGTACTCAACAATTTCCCACTGATAAAATCGGAGTGCTCCTTGTTAGAATGTAACCGGTGACAACTTTGTATTGGATGTAGTGTGACCAATGGTAACGAGCTGTAAGGGTCAGCTGACCCAGTAAACCATGGAACCAATTACAGAATGATGTGATGATCAGCTGACCATCTGACTCATTATAAATAAGAACCTGTTGGGAGTTGTGGGGCACTTGGATTGGCCCGGGAGAAGGCCCCAAGTTTGGAATCATGAAATTTCCTTATTAAAGGGGCGGCACGGTAGCACAGTGGTTAGCACTGCTGCTTCACAGCACCAGGGTCCTGGGTTCGATTCCCGGCTCGGGTCACTGCCTGTGTGGAGTTTGCACATTCTCCTCGTGTCTGCGTGGGTTTTTTCCGGGTGCTCCGGTTTCCTCCCACAGTCCAAAGATGTGCGGGTTAGGTTCATTGGCTATGCTAAAATTGCTCCTTAGTGTCCTGGGATGTGTAGGTTAGAGGGATTAGCAGGTAAAATGTGTAGGGATATGGGGATAGGGTCTGGGTGGGATTGTGTTAGGTGCAGACTCGATGGGCCGAAGGGCCTGTTTCTGCACTGTAGGGTTCTATGTTCTCTAATTAGGGTTCTATGTTCTCTAATTAAACCCTTTCGTTGATTTATAAATTGGAAATAAGTTTTGTTATATTTTTATTGTCTGCATTTGAAGAGTTCCTTCTGAAGAAACACTTCGCACCCTCTTGACACCTGGGAAATGGATGCAGCACAAACCAATCCCTAACCGGATGCATTATTTGGATTGATCGTACACTCATGGAGAGGCGGTAGCCTAGTGGTGTTATCGCTCGACTACTAGTCCAGAAACTCAGCTAATGTTCCGGGGACCTGGGTTCGAATCCCGCCAGGGCAGATGATAGAATTTGATTTCAATTAAAAATATCTAGAATTAAGATGGTCATCAGTAGATGGTCATCTACTGATGACCATGAAACATAAGAACATAAGAAATAGGAGCAGGAGTAGGCCATCTGGCCCTTCGAGCCTGCCCCGCCATTCAATACGATCATGGCTGATCTGTTGTGACTCAGCTCCACCTTCCCGCCCTCTCCCCATAACCCTTAATCCCCTCTCTTATCAAAAACCCATCAACCCGCTTCTTAAAAATATTTAGCGAGGCAGCCTCCACCACTTCAACGGGCAGAGAATTCCAGAGATTCACCACCCTTTGAGTGAAGAAGTTCCTCCTCAACTCTGTTCTAAACCGCCTCCCCTTTACCTTGAGGCTGTGCCCCCTAGTCCTACTGTCTTTTTTGAGCGGGAAGAGTCTCTCTACCTCTATCCTATCCATCCCATTCATCATCTTATACATCTCAATGAGATCTCCCCTCATTCTTCTAAACTCTAACGAGTACAAGCCTAGTTTATTCAGCCTCTCCTCATAGCTCAATCCCCTCAACTCATTGTCGGAAAAACCCATCTGGTTCATTGATGTCCTTTAGGGAAGGAAATTTTACCGTCCTTACCCACTTTGGCCTACATGTGACTCCAGAGCCACAGCAAGGTGGTTGACTCTCAACTGCCCTCCGAGGGGTAACTAAGGATGGGTAATAAATGCTGGCCTAGCCAGCGATGCCCAAGCCCCACGAACGAATTAAAAAATAACACCACTCGGGTCTGGAGGCAGGGTAATGCATTCTGCACGATCGCTGCACTCACTCTGGATAAACCTGATAATCTGATAACCAATTTGAATGCAGATTTGATGATTAAACTCCTGATGCTGCGCACCGTAACCAGGGCAACCCAAAAGTCGAGCATTATAATGCGCATCCTGCAATTCTGTGAGATTTTCCTGCTTCCAACGGACCAAAGTGATGGAATACACCAAGTGCGGCAGGTACAGTAAAATATTTATACAAAACTGCGCGAGGAATGTGGCTTGGGAGTGGGGGGGGAGTTTCTGATTCCAAACTAGCTAAGCAATCCCTGCGTAGAGGCATTCATTTCTCAATGATTGTGTTTATCAAGGATATCTCAAGGTCAGGGAATGTTAGAGAGATTTCCTTATAGAACATAGAACATTACAGGCCCTTCAGCCCTCAATGTTGCACCAACCTGCGAAACCAATCTAAAGCCCATCTATCCTATACTATCCCCATATCATCCATATATTTTATCCAACGTCTATTTAAATGCCCTTAATGTTAGCGAGTCCACTAAAGTGGTGAGGAAAATTCCCCTCCTAAGGAGATCGTCAGCACTTTGAACAAGACAGAATAACCGAGTGGGTTAAACCCTTGTTGACACCTGATTATTGTTCGATAAAACTAATCAAACATCCACCAGTAAGGGAGGACAGGGGGGCAGAATTTCACCGCGCTGGTATGAAGTTAAGTTGGCATTAAGTTGATCTTTCTCTACACCCTAGGCTGTGACACTACATTCTGCACCCTCTCCTTTCCTTCTCTATAAATCGCATGTTTTGTCTGTATAGCGCGCAAGAAACAATACTTTTCACTGCATGCTAATACACGTGACAATAATAAATCAAGTCATAGCAAAAAAGGCAATAGATTGGAATGTGAGGGTCAGTGTAGAGGAACAGAACGACCTTGGGGTCCGGGTCTATAGGACTCTTAAATCGGCCTCGCGGGTGGAGGATGTGGTCAAGAAGGCTTATGGTGTACTGGCCTTCATTAATCGAGGGATTGAGTTTCGGAGTCGGGAGATAATGCTGCAACTTTATAGGACCCTTGTCAGACCCCACTTGGAGTACTGTGCGCAGTTCTGGTCGCCTCACTATAGGAAGGATGTGGAAGCTATTGAGAGGGTGCAGAGGAGATTTACAAGGATGTTGCCTGGATTGGGAGGCTTGCCTTATGAAGATAGGTTGAGGGAGCTAGGTCTCTTCTCCCTGGAGAGACAAAGGTTGAGAGGCGACTTGATAGAGGTTTATAAAATGTTGAGAGGAATAGATAGGGTGGATTCTCAGAGGCTATTTCCCAGGGCTGAAACGGTCGCTACGAGAGGACACAGGTTTAAGGTGCTGGGAAGCAAGTACAGAGGAGATGTTAGGGGTAAGTTTTTCACTCAGAGGGTGGTGAGTGAGTGGAATTGGCTGCCGTCAGTGGTGGTGGAGGCAAACTCGCTGGGGTCTTTTAAGAGACTTCTGGATGAGTATATGGGATTTAATGGGATTGAGGCTTATAGATAGGCCTGGTAGGTATAGATATGATCAGCACAACTTTTGGGCCGAAGGGCCTGTTTGTGCTGTAGTGTTCTATATTCTATGAGATGATCCCTAGGTTGCCTATAGTTCCAGTAGTCTTGAGGAAGCCAATGTTTTAAGTTTATTAGTCAGTGTCACAAGGAATTCACACTGCAATGAAGTTCGGGTACACTGAGGGGGAATTTAGCACCCTAACCAGCGTGTCTTTCAGACTGTGGGAGGAAACCGCGCACCTGGAGAAAACCCACACAGACACGAGGAGAATGTACAAACACCACACAGATAGTGACCTGAGCTGGGAATTGAATATGTGCTGTGAGGCAGCTGTGCTAACCACTGTGGCACCGTGTCACCATCTTGTTATCACACCCATGTGTTATTGTGGCCATGAGGGATACGGTGAATCACCCATAGATCTCCCCGTGGGCTTCATGGAGTATGAGCTCCCTGATTGACAGAGTGGAGGCTTGTCCAATGGGAAAAGAGAAACAGGAGGTTAAAAGCTGCTGCTGTAATCGGAATTTTGTTGTATCTGGGGCTTGTTTAGCCAGTACAGACCCGGACTTGTCGTAGAATCATTGAATCTATAGTGCAGGAGGAGGCCATTTGGCCCATCGAGCCTGCACCAACATCAATCCCACCCAGGTCCTGTCCTATCCCCATGTATTTACCCTGCTAATCCCCGGACATTAAGGAGCAAGTTAGCATGGCCAATCAACCTAATGCGCACATCCTGTGGGAGGAAACCGGAGCACCCAGAGGAAACCCGCGCGGGCACGGGGAGAACATGCAAACTCCGCACAGATAGTCACTCGAGGCCGGAATTGAACCAGGGTCCCTGGCGCTATGAGGCAGCAGTGCTAACCACTGTGCCACCCTCGCCTGCTGTAAGCCACGGGTACGACTCTTCATTTGGTTTCCAACAAAGGGATCTTTGGGAAACTTATCTCGGCTTACTACGTTGGCGACGAGGAGTAATAAAGGAAACAATTTCTTTTCTCTCCAAATCTCCTCCGTAAGTTACGAAACTCCCCTGCCAAGGGAATGTTAATAGACAGATCCTGTGAAGGAAGTTAGTAGAGATGATGGGCTGGATTCTCTGACCTCGCTCACAGCTGGGATTCTCCAGTCCCGCTGCAGTGAATGTAGATTTGGCTGAGCATTAAATTCTCCATCTTCGCTGACAGCAGTGGGGGGGTGGCTGGAGAATTCCAGCCAGATTTTTGTTAATACAGAAAATTGACAATTTTAGTTCCTGCTAAATATTGACTGGGATTGGACAGCCGGCATTTTTTTTAAAAATCCATTCGTGGAATGTGGGTATCGCTGGCTGGGCCATCATTCATTGCCCATCCCTAATTGCCCTTGAGTTGAATGGCTTGTTAGGTCATCTCAGAGGGTATTTAAGAGTCAACCACATTGCTGTGACTCTGGGGTCACACATGGAGGCCAGACCAGGTAAGGATGGCAGATTTCCTTCCCTAAAGGACATTAATGAACCAGATGGGTTTTTATGACAATTAGAAACATAGAAACTAGAAGCAGAAGGAGGCCATTTGGCCCTTCGGGCCTGCTCCACCATTCATTATGATCATGGCTGACCATCAAATTCCGTATCCTGATCCCCCCCTTCCCCTCATATCCCTTTAGCCCCAAGAGCGATATCTAATTTCTTCTTGAAATCACACAACGTTTTGGCCTCAACGACTTTCTTTGTTAGTAAATTCCACACATTCACCACCCTCTGGGTGAAGAAATGTCTCCTCACCTCAGTCCTTGCATTGATCTCAGGCTGTTTTGGGGGCGAGTACACCCGGAAAATCCAGGGGGCGCCACAAAACCAGAAAATCCCACCCTCTAAATTCGGATTTGTTTTTGAATTTAATTGAAATTTCACCATCTCCTGTGGTGGGATTTGAATCCAGGTCCCCAGCGCGTTACCCTAGTCTTTGGATTGCTAGTCCAGTGGCAATACCACTATGCCACCACCTCAGAGGGATGGAGTTCATCTTTTCCCATCTCTAACTGACCCAGGAACTTGTTGAGAAAAGGCACATTGGTTTAGAATTAAATTGAATTGAAAAACATAAGAACATAAGAAATAGGAGCAGGAGGAGGCCATCTGGCCCTTCGAGCCTGCCCCGCCATTCAATAAGATCATGGCTGATCTGTCGTGACTCAGTTCCACCTTCCCGCCCTCTCCCCATAACCCTTAATCCCTTCTCTTATCAAAAACCCATCAACCCGTTTCTTAAAAATATTTAGGGAGGCAGCCTCCACCACTTCAACGGCAGAGAATTCCAGAGATTCACCACCCTTTGAGTGAAGAAGTTCCTCCTCAACTCTGTTCTAAACCGCCTCCCCTTTACCTTGAGGCTGTGCCCCCTAGTCCTACTGTCTTTTTTGAGCGGGAAGAGTCTCTCCACCTCTATCCTATCCATCCCATTCATCATCTTATACGTCTCAATGAGATCTCCCCTCATTCTTCTAAACTCTAACGAGTACAAGCCTAGTTTATTCAGCCTCTCCTCATAGCTCAATCCCCTCAACTCTGGTATCAGCCTAGTAAACCTCCTCTGCACTCCCTCCAGGGCCAAAATATCCTTGCGCAGGTGCGGCTCCCAAAACTGCACACAGTACTCCAGCTGCGGCCTCACCAATGCCCTATACAGCTGCAGCAAGACCTCCCTACTTTTATATTCAATCCCCTTCGCTATGAAGGCCAGCATCCCATTCGCCTTCCTGACCACCTGCTGCACCTGCAAGCTGGGTTTTTGCGACTCATGCACAAGGACCCCGAGGTCCCTCTGCACTGTCACAGGCACCATGGACTAGGGTTGCTGGCTCCCACATCATCGTAGAACCCTACAACGCAGAAAAGGGCCCTTCAGCCCATCGAGTCTTCACCGAACACAATCCCAACCAGGCCCTACCCCCATATCCCTACATAATTTACCCACTAATCCCTCTAACCTAAGTATCTCAGGACACTAAGGGGCAATTTTAGCATGACCAACCAACCTAACCCGCACATCTTTGGACTGCGGGAGGAAACCGGAGCACCCGGAGAAAACCCACGCAGACACAAGGAGAATGTGCAAACTCCACACAGACAGTGACCCGAGCTGGGAATCGAACCCAGGACCTTGGAGCTTTGAAGCAGCAGTGCTAACCCACTAAGCTACCATGCCACCCGTGTATACTTCTCACTCACAGTTCATGCAATCATCCTGATGATTGGCATTGCCTTAAGAGAAGTAGGTATGAGTGTGGTGAAATGTTCAAAGCTCAACAGCTCTGGCAAGGATAAGTTGAGGCCTGGGGCCTCGCAAGAGTCTTATATTCTGAAAGAAAGAAACGGTGGACAGAAGAGACCAAGAAACCAGATTAATCTAGATTAACCCTTCGCGCACCGTTTCCAATACTCCCATGTAAGAACCTGCCTATTGGCATTATGCCTGCAATCCTTCACTTTGCTTCTGTACACCATATTTTCAAAGTAGATAAATTTGGCCATGAGTTTAACTCATACAAAAGACTATAACATCCCTACAGTGTCGAAATAACCCATCCGGCCTGTTGAGTTTGCACCAATTTGGGAAGGCAATGGCCTAGTGGTGTTATCGCTGGATTATTAACTCAGAAACTCAGCTAATAGACATAGACATAGACATAGAACATTACAGCACAAACAGGCCCTTCGGCCCTCGAGTTGCGCCGATCGCATCAACCCCACCAATCTATAGACCTATCTATAACCCCCAATCCCATTAAACCCCATATACTCATCCAGAAGTCTTTTAAAAGACCCCAGCGAGTTCGCCTCCACCACCGACGACGGCAGCCGATTCCAATCACTCACTACCCTCTGAGTGAAAAACTTACCCCTAACATCACCTCTGTACTTCCCTCCCCGCACCTTAAATCTGTGTCCTCTCGTAGCGACCATTTCAACCCGGGGAAATAGCCTCTGAGAGTCCACCCTATCTATTCCTCTCAACATTTTATAAACTTCTATCAGGTCGCCTCTCAACCTTCGCCTCTCCAGGGAAAAGAGTCCCAGCTCCCTCAACCTATCTTCATAAGGCATGCCTCCCAGTCCAGGCAACATCCTTGTAAATCTCTTCTGCACCCTTTCAATAGCTTCTACGTCTTTCCTATAGTGAGGCGACCAGAACTGCGCACAGTACTCCAAATGAGGCCTGACGAGGGTCCTGTAAAGTTGCAGCATTACCTCCCGACTCCTAAACTCAATCCCTCGATTAATGAAGGCCAGTACACCATACGCCTTCTTGACCACCTCCTCCACCTGCGAGGCCGATTTAAGAGTCCTGTGAACCCGGACCCCGAGATCCTTCTGCTCTTCAACGCTACTAAGACCCCTGCCCTTAATAGTGTACTCGTTCATCCCGTTGGTTCTGCCGAAATGGACTACTACACATTTATCCGCGTTGAAGTCCATCTGCCACTTCTCCGCCCATTCCTGCATCCTATCTATGTCCTGCTGCAACTTTTGACATCCTTCCAGACCATCCACAACACCGCCGACCTTCGTGTCATCAGCGAACTTGCTAACCCATCCCTCCACTTCCTCATCCAGGTCATTTATGAAAATGACAAACAACAAGGGTCCCAGAACAGATCCCTGGGGCACCCCACTGGTGACTGACCTCCATTCCGAAAAAGACCCATCCACAACCACTCTCTGCCTTCTGCAGGCAAGCCAGTTCTGGATCCACAAGGCCAAAGGCCCTTGGATCCCATGCCCTCTCACCTTCTCAAGAAGTCTTGCATGGGGGACCTTATCAAAATGTTCTGGGAATCCTGGTTCGAATCCCTCCAGGGCAGATGGCGGAATTTGAATTCAATAAAAAAAAAACCTAGAATTAAGAATCTACTGATGACCATGAAACTATTGTCAGAAAAACCCATCTGGTTCACTAATGCCCTTTAGGGAAGGAAATCTGCCATCCTTTCCTGGTCTGGCCTATATGTGACTCCAGAGCCACAGCAATGTGGTTGACTCTCAACTGACCTCAGGCAACTAGGCGTGGGCAATAAATGCCAGCCCAGCCAGTGACACCCATGTCCTATGAATGAATAAAAAACTCTATGACAGAGCATCCCATCCAGACCCTCCCCTCCACCCTATCCCCATAGGGTGGAGGGGGAGGGTCAATGGCCAATCAACTTAACCTATATATTTTGGGACACCAAAGGGCAATTTAGCATGGCCAATCCAGCAAACCTACACATCAAAAGGAGGCAATTAGGCCTATTGAGTCAGTACCAACTCTCCAACAGAACATCTCTCCCAGGTCCTATCCCCATAACCCCAATAATCCCCCTAAACCGTACATCTTGGGACACACGGGGCAATTTTAGCATTGTCAACCCATCTAACCCACACAGCTTTGGAATGTGGGGAGGAAACTGGAGGAAACCCACGCAGACACGGGGAGAATGTGCAGCGTCCATGCAGGCAGAGATCCGAGGCAGGGATTGAACCCAGGTCCCTGGCACTGTGAGACAGCAACGCTAATCACTGTGCCACAATATTCTGGTTTAGTGATATTTTCATCATTTTACTTGACAGGGGATAGGAGAGATGTACAGTGAGTAAGACTTGGCCTACAGGGGTCAAGGTTTCAGTTCGGAGACAAGGTGGTCTGTCCCCGGAGTCTATAATTAAGTTATTTGCATGAGTAAATAGCCTGGAGGGGGCAGGGAAGTTCAAACTGCAATGGAGCCATTAATAATCTCAATAATACTCCATAAGATAAGCTTGTTGATGTTCGAACTTTGTTATATTCCAAAATTACCCACATTAATCTGTCATCTACACTTCATTTTATTCCAAGTGATGTTTAAACAGCTACTGGAGTACTGTGATTTCACTTAGCAATCATTCTATCTGCCACTAACATATCGCATGGTTTGTTTTTTATCTTGATGCATCTGGCCTTTCAGAGACATCAGGAGAGATGAGCAGGAAGGTCAATTTAATCCTGCAACACACAATAATTTTCAGCCCAGTTGTTTCCTGAGCCTGTTCGGTTCAAGTAGCCAATTAGCCGAGTTAATTCCAATTGTATTGAATTAGCCCTTCAACTAAAAGTGGAGTGGTTATGAAATGGACCTCGCATGTGTGTTTGTAGTTACATTATCAAAGATGATTATGTGATTGGTGATATTTATTGTCCCTGTGACTCTGTGTACCATACAAGTTCCTAATTTTATGTAAAAAGCAAATTTTTAAAAATTCGTTCATGGGATATGGGCATCACTGGCTGGGTCAGCATTTATTACCCATCCCTAGTTGCCCTTGAAGGGCAATTGAGAGTCAACCACATTGCTGTGGCTCTGGAGTCACATGTAGGTCAGACTGGGTAACGATGGCAGATTTCCTTCCCTAAAGGACATTAGTGAACCAGATGGGTTTTTCCGACAATCCAAAAGAATATTATTAAATTAGCAAGAATGCAGAAAAGATTTATTAGGATGCTACTGAGACTTGATGGTTTGAAGAGAGGCTGGAAAAGGTTTTTCTCTCTGGAGCACAGGAGGTTTAGGGGTGATCTTATGGAGGTCTATAAAATAATGAGGGGCATAGATCAGCTAGATAGTCAATATCTTTTCCCAGAGGTAGGGGAGTCTAAAACTCGAGGGCGTAGGTTTAAGGTGAGAGGGGAGAGATACAAAAGGGTCCAGAGGGGCAATTGTTTCACACAGAGGGTGATGAGTGTCTGGAACGAGCTGCCAGAGGCAGTAGTAGAGGCACATACAATTTTGTTTTTAAAAAACATTTAGACAGTTACTTGGATAAGATGGGGTATTAAGGGATATGGGCCAAATGCGGGCAATTGCGACTAGCTTTAGTGATTCAAAAAAAAAGGACAAGTTGGACCGCAGGACCTGTTTCCACGCTGTGAACTTCTATGATGCTAATCAACAATGATTTCATGTCATCAGTAGATTCTTAATACCAGATTTTTTTTATTGAATTCAAATTCCACCATCTGCTGTGGTGGGATTTGAACCCAGGTCCCCAGAACATTAGCTGAGTTTCTGGATTGATAATGGAGTGAGGCCATTGCCTCCCTCGATTATCACAGATGTGGAAAACCTGAGACTCGAGAAGTATTTGGAGTCTGTCAGAATTTGGGAGGGAACACAGTCTAAATAAACCTGTTGGACTTTAACCTGGTGTTGGAAGATTTAGAACCCTACAGTGCAGAAACAGGCCCTTCGGCCCATCGAGTCTGCACCGAACACAATCCCACCCAGACCCTATCCCCATATCCCTACTAATCCCTCTAACCTACACATCCCAGGACACTAAGGGGCAATTTTAGCATAGCCAATGAACCTAACCCGCACATCTTTGGACTGTGGGAGGAAACCGGAGCACCCGGAGAAAACCCACGCAGACACGAAGAGAATGTGCAAACTCCACACAGGCAGTGACCTGAGCCGGGAATCGAACCCAGGACCCTGGAGCTGTGAAGCAGCAGTGATCCTGGAGTGGCCAAGGGTTATAGATGAATTGCTGTAGCTGGTCTCATTCTCAGTTCTGATGAAGGATATATCATCAACATTTATTTATAACATCCTTAATAAACCTGTTGGACTTTAACCTGGTGTTGTGAGACTTCTTACTGTGTTTACCCCAGTCCAACGCCAGCATCTCCACATCGTCACTCCTGAAACCCCAGAGTGCCGTCCGAATTACTTCTTTAAAATTTATTTTACAGGAGGAGGGTATCACTGGTTGGACCAGCATTTATTGCCCGTCCTGATCTGCCCTCCATTTCCGAGGGTAGTTGAGAGTCAACCCCATTGCTGTGGCTCTGGAGTCACATGTAGGCCAGACGGGGTAAGGACAGCAGATTTCCTTCCCTAAAGGACATTAGTGAACCCAATGGGTTTTCCTGACAATCATTTCATGGTCATCAGTAGATTCGTAATTCCAAATTTTTTTTTATTGAATTTAAATTCCACCATCTGCTGTAGCGGGATTTGAATCTGGGTCCCTAGAATATTAGCCGAGTTTCTGGATTAGTAGTCTAGCAATGATACCACTAGGCCATTCCCTTGCCCTAACTGAAGGGTTTTTCTGACAATCAACAATGGTTTAATGGTCAACATTGGATTTCTAATTCCAAGTTTTTTTATTCAATTCAAATTTCGCCATCTGTTGTGGTGGGATTCGAACCCTAAGGCATTATCCTGGGTTTTGCTGGATTACTAGTTCAGTGACAATACCTCTACGCCACTGCCCCCCCCCCCCCACCCCCCCGAATTTTTACAGAGTGGACTGAGGCCATGGATAGCCAAACCTTCAATCACTGGCTTCTCCATTCACCTGACGAAGAGGCAGTCCCCTCGAAAGCTTGTGAGAATATTATCAAATAAATCGGTTGGACTAAAACCTGGTGTTGTCAGACTTTTTACTGTCCATTTCACCTGGCAGGGAGGCTGTTCCACAAAGCCACCACGTAACGCCTGCTACGTAAGATCTTCAGCTAAGCTAAGTGTTTTGTGGGCAGGAATGGGCAGGCCGAGTTTTGGGGCCGGATTCAAAAAGACAAGAGGAGAACGTGGGACAAAGAACAAAGAACAGCACAGGAACAGGCCCTTCGGCCCTCCAAGCCTGCGCCGACCATGTTGTCCCATCTAGACCAACCGCCTCTGTATCTCTCTATTCCCCGTTTGTTCACGTGTCTATCCAGATCAGACTTAAATGTGGCTAACGTAACTGCCTCAACCACCTCACTTAACATAACATAGACATAGAACCCTACAGTGCAGAAACAGGCCCTTCGGCCCATCGAGTCTGCACCGAACACAATCCCACCCAGACCCTATCCCCATATCCCTACACATTTTACCTACTAATCCACACATCCCAGGATACTAAGGGGCAATTTTAGCATAGCCAATGAACCTAACCCGCACATCTTTGGACTGTGGGAGGAAACCGGAGCACCCAGAGAAAACCCACGCAGACACGAGGAGAATGTGCAAACTCCACACAGACAGCGGCCCGAGGCCAGAGTTGAACACGGGTCCCTGGTGCTGTGAAGGCAGCAGTGCTAACCACTGCGCCACTGTGTCACCCCAGGGACAGTGGCCCACTCAGAACCCTGATCAACCTGTCCGTACCTTCACCTATAAATCTCACCCACCTGAGCAAGGCCCGGGAATGTCAGAATGATGCTCAGTTGGCTCGCGTGGTCTGAATGAGCATTTAGACCGTGGGAGTTAAATATACCCCGAGACAAAGTAAGATGACGCAAGAGGTGAACAGCACATTTCAATTGCTACTCGTTTCACAGGCGCTTCCTGTTTCTTTTTCTAGAGTACCCACCTCAGTTACGAGCCCCTGAGAACTAACGTCACTGCAGCAGAGGATCAGCAGGTGGCCATTCAGCCCCTCGAGCAGGTTCCACCATGTTTGTGAGACCCCAATGGCTGATCCATTGCTTGCCACCATCGCCCAACCAAGCCTATCATCACTACCCTCCAGTTGGCTAAAATCAATCTATTCCCGTCAGCAAATTAAAAATTAGTCCAGCAACAGTTCCCACTTGCGGACGGGATTTCTAATTCCTGCCAGCAGTTGTGTGAAGAGGTCTTTCCGCGGGGCCCGATTCCCACCTGGAAAGTCAGGAGTGAGGTGTGAGGGAATTTTCCAACTCCGCAAATCCAATTCGGGGACAGAGTGCCCCAAACGATTGAAACACGGAGGGGGTGAGGGAAGAGGGGGCTTTGCAAACTGGGGTCGTGATTTCCACCTCTGCAAAGGGTTTGGTCGCAGTTCATAGAATCCCTACAGTGCAGAATGAGGCCATTCAGCCTGTTGAGTCTGTACTGACCACAATCCCACCCCAGCTCCTATCCCAGTAACCCCCCCCACCCCCATATTTTTCCTTCTAATCCCCCTGAGTGCCAATTTAGCATGGCCAATCGACTTAACTCGCACATCTGAGGTTATAATTTAAGGTTTATTTATTAGTGTCACAAGTCAGTTTACGTTAACTCCACAATGAATTTACTGTGAAAGTTCCTAGTCGCCACACTCCAACGCCTGTCCGGGTACACCGAGGGAGAATTTAGCATGGCTGATCTATCTAGCCAGCACGTCTTTTGGGACTGTGGGAGGAAACTGGAACACGCATGAGGAAACCCACACGGGGAGAACGTGCAAATTCTACACAGATAGTGACCCAAGCCGGGAATCGAACCCAGGTCCCCAGCACTGTGAGGCAGCAGTGCTAACCACTGTGTCACTGTGCTGTCCACAGAGGGTGCTGGGTGCTGAGACAAGCCCACCTTAATGTCCCATAGAGTCATGGAGATGCCCTGCATGGAAACAGGCCCTTCGGCCCAATTCATCCATACCGACCAAGCTTCTTAAGCTGAACTAGTCCTATTTGGCCCATATCCCTCTAATCCTTTCCCATCCACATACCCGTCCAAATGTCTTCTAAATGTCGCAATTGTACCCACCTCTACCGCCTCCTCTGGCAGCTCGATCCATATACACACCACCCTCTGTGCGGGGAAAGTCCTATTGTGAGCCCCGATAAGCGTCAAATGCCGAGGATTACGGGCTTTGGTCAACGGTGGTGCCATTGAGTCTTGTGTGCTGATGATGGAAGACCGGGAACCTCAAGGAACAAGGACTGCTGACTGGTGAGGCCACCCCCGGAGTATTGTGCACAGTTTTAGTCCCCTTATTTGAGGAAAGATGTAGGGTGGCATTGGAGGCAGTTCAGAGGAGGCTCACTAGATTGATCCCAGAGATGAGGGGGCTTGTCGTACGAAGGGAGATTGGAAGGTTTAGGCCTAAACTCTCTGGAATTTAGAAGAATGAGGGGAGATCAACTTGAGGTAAACAAGATGATAAAAGGTGGGAATAAAGTAGATGTTAAGTGGATGCTTCCTCTTGAGGTGCATTCTGGGATGAGAGGTCTTAGGATAAGGGGGAGCAAATTTAAAACAGAGTTGAGGAGAAACTACTTTTCCCAAAGGGTTGTGAATCTGTGGAATTCCCTGGTGTGCTGGGACAGTGAGTAAATTTAAAGAGGAGTTAGAAAGATTTTTAATTAGTAATGGGTTGAAATGTCTTGGAGAGAAGGCAGGAAAATGGGGATGAGGAGCACATCAACCCCGATCGAATGGCAGAACAGACTCGATGGGCCGAATGGCCTAATTCTGCTCCTATATTAAAAAAAGTTTTATTCATTCATGGCATCGCAGACTAGGCCAGCATTTATTGCCCATCCCTAGTTGCCTGAGGGCAGTTGAGAGTCAACCACATTGCTGTGGCCTTGGAGTCACATGTAGGCCAGACCAGGTAAGGATGGCAGATTTCCTTCCCGAAAGGACATTAGTGAACCAGATGGGTTTTTCTGATAACGGTTTCGTGGTTAAATTATTAATTCCAGATATTTTTTACCGAATTCAAATGTTGACATGCCATGGTGGGATTTGAACCCGGGTCCCCCAGAACATTAACTGAGTTTCTTGGTTTAATAGTCGAGTGATAATGCCACTAGACCACCGCCTCCCCATGACCATGATTAATTATCCCTTAGTTTCTCAAGATGTGTGTATTAGATGGGTCCCCACAAATGGACTTTTAAAAATCCGCCTACGTCACATCTCCGGGGACTGTGGGAGGAAACCCAGGCAGACACGGGGAGAACATGCAAACTCTACACAGACCAATGATGCAAGGCCGGAGTCAAACCTGGGTCCCTGGCGCTGTGAGGCAGCAGTGCTAACCACTGTGCCACCGTGCCATGCTGTAAAGTTACTCTCGGTGATGATGACCAGTACAATTGTTATTATTTGTCGGAAAAACCCATCTGGTTCACTAATGTCCTTTAGGGAAGGAAATCTGCCATCCTTACCCTGGTCTGGCCTACATGTGACTCCAGAGTGGATGACTATCAACTGTCCTCTTACCCAGGAAGGGGGTTAGTACTAAGGGCGACGATGGCTGAGTGGTATTATTGCTAGACTATTAATCCTGAAACTCAGCCAATGTCCTGGAGAGCCAGGTTCGAATCCTGCCACGGCAAATGGTGGAATTTGAATCAATGAAAACTTTTGGAATTAAGAATCTACTGAATGTCGGAAAAAACCCAACTAGTTCACTGGTGCCTTTTAGGGAAGGAAATGTGCCACGGTAGCACAGTGGTTAGCACTGCTGCTTCACAGCTCCAGGGTCCTGGGTTCGATTTCCGGCTCGGGTCACTGCCTGTGTGGAGTTTGCACATTCTCCTCGTGTCTGCGTGGGTTTTCTCCGGGTGCTCCGGTTTCCTCCCACAGTCCAAAGATGTGCGGGTTAGGTTCATTGGCTATGCTAAAATTGCCCCTTAGTGTCCTGGGATGTGTAGGTTAGAGGGATTAGCAGGTAAATGTGTAGGGATATGGGGATAGGGTCTGGGTGGGATTGTGTTCAGTGCAGACTCGATGGGCCGAAGGGCCTGTTTCTGCACTGTAGGGTTCTATCCCACCACCGTTCCCCAACCATGTCCCTGTGACTTCAGAGCCACAGCAATGTGGTTGATACCTAACTGTTCTTCTGAAATGACTGGGTGAGTCGCTCGGATCAAGGGGCGATGAGGGATGGGCAATGCCCAATGTGCCAGCGATGCCCACAACACATATAAAAAAAATAAAGAAGACAATCTGACTGCCACTCTCTGCAGGTCAACTAAGGAGCAAACTATCAAAGATCAGTGCAGGATTAACTGAAGCAACAGATTAGTCATTGCTAAATAGGGCAGAAGAATCAGATTTACAAATCCTGCAGGGAGACAGGTGAAGGGACAGATGATAGAGAACAAACGAGATACACAGGATCAAAGGGGAGCCTGTAAAACAATAATTGGGGATAAGAAGAATGTGAGTGATAAGAAGATAGATGGAGAAATACAAACTCATTAATAGCATGATTGAGAATCCAATGAACTTGACCTGACCACATGTGGTTAGTGCAAAATACGAGTGCAGTAGACCTTTCGTTTTTATTCTCTAAGTCAAGGAGATGCACATTATTCTGCACATTGTCATTATTTTCCATTCAAATCTTCATGATTGTGCAAACCTTATTGTGAGAGACTTATTTTTATTTTCAAGGCTTTGTAAGAAACTCATCTGAATTCTAATGATACTCGTTTTATTTGTGTCATCTTTATGATGTGGTGGCACAGTGCTTAGCACTGCTGCCTCACAGCGCCTGACCCGGGTTCGATTCCAGCCTCGGGTCACTGTCTGTGTGGAGTTTGCACATTCTCACCGTGTCTGCGTGGGTTTTCTCCGGGTGCTCCGGTTTCCTCCCACACTCCAAAGATGTGCAGGTTAGGTCGATTGGCCGTGCTAAATTGCCGCTTGGTGTCCCAAGGTGTGTGGGTTAGGGCAATCGGTGGGGTAAATACATGGGGTTGTGGGGATAGGGCGTGGGTGGGATTGTTGTCGATGTAGACTCAATGGGCTGAATGGCCTCATTATAGAACATTACAGCACAGTAAGTAGAATCTTCACTCAGTTCCATTGCATGGAAAGATCCCACTCTTAGATTTCTCGATGGGGTTGTGAATGTTGTGTTGTGCAGTGGAAATAGGAACATGGTTTAGTTTTGTGTCTCATGGAGATGGCCATTTTTAAGTTTATTCAACAGTGTCACAAGTAGGCTTACATTAACACTGCAATGAAGTTACTGTGAAAATCCCCTACTGTTTCTCAAGGGGCAGCTGATGATGGGACACCAGTGGCAGCCTTGCCAGTGATGCCCATAACCCAAGAATATCATTTTAATGAACAAAGGTTCTGTGCAGGATCCAGCCGGTGAACACATACAATTCCTGGGTGGCGGACACCTTTCCTCACTCACATTAGTTCCTTCTTAGCCGGGGAGTTCAAAGCCCTGCTGCCTCTGATTTCTATCATCTCTTTAGTACAGGCCCTTCAGCCCTCAATGTTGTGCCGAGCTATGTCCAGTCCGAAACCTTCTGCACTGTAGGATTCTATGATTCTAACAAAGGATGGACAATAAATGCTGGCCTAGCAGGCAACACCCATGTCCCACGAATGAATTTAAAAAATGTGAGCGCTCCTGGGTGTCGAGTGTTCGGAACAAGCTGCCAGAGGTAGTAGTAGAGGCGGGTACAATTCTATCTTTTAAAAAGCATTTAGATGGGTATGATGAGTGTAGAGGGATATGGGCCAAATGTGGACAATTGGGACTAGCTTCGGGGTTTTAAAAACAGGACAGCATGGACAAGTTGGGCCAAAGGGCCTGTTTCCATGCTGTCAACCTCTATGACTTTCTGACTCTATGACACCCCTCTTGAGATCATGTCAGAGACACAGCACCAACCCGGGCGGGTAGGGACACGGGAATGACCCCAACAACTGGGAATTTTGGAGTCGGGAATATTCCAGGCTACCACGTACCCTAAAATCGAAAGCTTGTGGTGACATCAGAGTGGCTTTTGCAATGCCGATTGTGTTGATCTTGATGGTTGAAGATGGATTTCGAATCCATCTTCATTAAGTCCAATAAGGAGCATGCATGCGGCAGGTTGTGGTGGGCTGCTCTTGGATATTGCTTCGGGAATTGCCTACTGCTTCATGTCGTTGGTGTGCGTAAACTGGACCATCTCGAGGGCAACATGACAGCTCAGAGACTATCTCTGTTGCTGTGCGGACACATGGATTTGGGCCTGTGTCCGTGGGAGTTTGCGCGTTCTCCCCATGGTTGCGTGGGTTTTCTCCGGGTACTCCGGTTTCCTCCCACATCCCAAAAATGTGCTTTTAGACTGATTGATTGGGTAACAAATTGTCCCTATATTGGACCTCCCTGATCCTCACACATTAGGCATAGACTAAAATCATGAATAGGTCACTGACCATGGGACGGCGGCGCGGGCTCGTTGGGCCGAAGGGCCTGTTTCCCGTGCTGTGTTGTTCTTTGTTCTTTGAATCTCGATGATTTTGGTGAGTGATCTTTCCAAATGGGTCTTGGCAACTCTTTTAAAAAATTCGACTGGTTGGGTTTCCTCTCCATCATGGCTGGGACTTACATTTGCTGCAGCAAGTCAGTTTTGTTCACAAACAACAACTTGCATTTACGTAGTACCTTTGGTGCAGTCAAACATTCCCAGGCCTTTCACAGCAGCGCCGTTGGACATCTCAGGGCAGGAAAACTTCAAAACTGGGAGCTCCCACCTCAGGTCAATGGATCTTTCCGTGGTCTGCTCGCAACCCCCTACGATTCCAGTGGCGGACAAGAAGGGAAAATACCCCCTCAGCACCCGGAGGGGCTAATTAGTCTAAAGCCTTGATCCAAGCAAAGGGGAAGAGAGAGGCAGAGAGGTTTGGAGAGGGAATTACAGAGCTTAAGATTCCAGAAACAGGAGCCATGGCTACCAATGATCGTAGAGTTCCTACAGAGCATGTGAGGCTGTAGTCCGCAGCGACTCTCTGACAGTGTATGTATCCCAGGCCCTATCCCTGGAACCCTACACATTTACCGTGGCTAATCCCTACTAACCCACACATCCAAAGATGTGCGGGTTAGGTTCATTGGCTATGCTAAAATTGCCCCTTAGTGTCCTGGGATGTGTAGGTTAGAGGGATTAGCAGGTAAAATGTGTAGGGATATGGGGATATGGGGATAGGGTCCGGGTGGGATTGTGTTCGGTGCAGACTCGATGGGCCGAAGGGCCTGTTTCTGCACTGTAGGGTTCTATGGTTACATCCTGGGACACTTAGGAGCAATTTAGCACAGCCAATCCACCTAACCCATGCATCTTTGGAGTGTGGGAGGAAACCAGAGCACCCGGAGGAAACCCACACAGACACGAGGACACTCCACACAGATGGTCACCCGAGGCCGGATTCGAACCCAGATCCCCGGCGCTGTGAGGCAGCAGTGCTGACCCACTGTGCCACCGTGAGGGATGCAAAAAAAATTCAGGGATATGCAAGAGATGAAGGAGCGCAGTGACCTCGGAGGGGTGCAAGACCGGAGGAGGTTGCAGAGGTAGTGGGGGTTGTGGGGGGGAGGGGGGGGGGTACTGGGGGGGGGTCAAGGTCATAGAGGGACTGGATGGGTATTTTAAAACCAAGGCTCTGTTCAACCAGGAACCAACGTCCGTGATCAAGCACTGGGGTAATGAACGGGGGGCTTGGTGCGTATTAGGCCCCAGTGGCCACAGTTAAATAAATCATAGAATCATAGAAACCCTACAGTGCAGAAAGAGGCCATTCGGCCCATCGAGTCTGCACCGTCCATAATCCCACCCAGGCCCTACCCCTCTATCCATTCACTAATCCCTCTAACCTACGCATCTCAGGACACTGAGGGGCAATTTTAGCATGGCCAATCAACCTAACGTGAGTAAAGTTTATTTATTAGTCACAAGTAGGCTTACATTAACACTGCAATGAAGTTGCTGTGAAATTCCCCTAGTCACCACACTCCGGGTACCCGTTCAGGTACATGGAGGGAGAATTTAGCATGGTCAATGCACCCTAACCAGCACATCTTTTGAACTGTGGGAGGAAACTGGAGCCCCCGGAGGAAACCCACGCAGACACGGGGAGAATGTGCAGACTCAACACAGACAGTGACCCAAGCCGAGAATCGAACCCAGGCCCCTGACGCTATGAGGCAGCAGTGCTAACCACTGTGCCACCATCTACTTCAACACCATTCTGCTGCACTATACTCCTATCCCTTGATGTTCTTGATGTCTTTAATATGTAGAAATCTATCGATCTCAGTCTTCAATATTCTCAGTGACAAAAACTCCACAGGTCTCCGGGGAAGAGAATTCCAAAGATTAATGGGGAAGCAGAGACCAGCCAGCGGTGCATTGGAATAGTCAGGTCTCGAGGTAACAAAAGCAGCATTCCTTTCTAATTCATTTGTGGGACATGGGCATCGCTCACTGGGCCACAATTTATTGCCCATCTCTAGTTGCCCGAGGGTAGTTGAGAGTCAACCACATTGCTGTGGCTTTGGAGTTACATATAGGCCAGACTGGGTAAGGACGGCAGATTTTCCTTCCCTGCAGGACATTAGTGAACCAGACGGATTTTTCCCAACGATGGTCATCAGTAGATCCTTAATTCCACAGAGCATTTTTTAATTGAATTCAAGTTCTCGTTGGGATTCGAACCCGGGTCCCCGGAACACAAGCTGAGTTTCCAGATTGATAGCCGAGCGATAATACCACTAGGCCATCGCTTCCCCTTCAGCAGCAGCTGAGTTGAGAGAGAGGATCAGCATTGAACGATGTCACCTTGAATTGTACAGCCCAAAGCCTCCCGGCAAGGCACAGCCATTGGTCCGATTCCTTCGCAACGTGTAATAAAGCCCCTTCCTTTCTCGACGTCGTGGTCACGCTAATTTACTGAAGAATGCTCCCCACATTCATCAGGTACGTGCAGCTCCGCGTTCCCCCCTCCCGTCTCTCCCTCAACCGTGGTTTTATTTTAAAAATAAGTCCGGCTCGGATTAATTTTTGCACGCTGGATTTTCACTCAGGAGATAATCCCCTCCAGCATTATTTCCACAATGTTTTCCTGCCCACTTAAAGAGATCAGCAGCTGTGTACTTTTCCAGTTGTGCGGCGCTATCTGTCGATCGATAAGGACTCCGAGGTTAGCGACAGGTGTCAATGTTAGGTTTCTAGGCAGGGATCCCCCCCCCCACCCCCACCTTGAGAACTCAGCCGGATGGGGTATAATGTGAGCCTGTCTGCTGTCACTTGGAAATGCTTGGGAATGCCAGCTTGGCACCGTGTTCAGCATTGCTGCTTCACAGCGCCAGGAGCCCTGGTTCGATTCCTGGCTCGGGTCACCGCCTATATAGAGTTTGCACGTTCTCCCAGTGTCTGTGTGGGTTTCCTCCGGGTGCTCTGGTTTCCTCCTACAGTCCAAAGATGTGCAGGATTGGCCACGCTGAATTCTCCCTCAGTGTACCTGAACAGAGTGTGGCAACTAGAGGATATTCACAGTAGCTTCATTGCGGTGTTAATGTAAGCCTAATTGTGGCACTAATAATTAAACTTTACTTTAATTTCTATGAACCCTGTGCAGTGCAAGTGTGTTCAGAGCGTAGGAGTCTATACAAAATCAAAATTTCCAAAGCAAAGAGGACGCAGTGGCTTAATGGTATTGTCACTGGACTGTCAATGCAGTCAACTGAAAGTAACGTTCTGGGGACCAGGTTCAAATCCCACCACAGCAGATATGAATTCAGTAAATTCAGTAATTTTTGGGCGCCGCACCTGCGCAAGGATATTTTGGCCCTGGAGGGAGTGCAGAGGAGGTTTACTCGGCTGATACCGGAGTTAAGCTATGAGGAGAGGCTGAATAAACTAGGCTTGTACTCGTTAGAGTTTAGAAGAATGAGGGGAGATTTCATTGAGACGTATAAGGTGATGAATGGGATGGATAGGATAGAGGTGGAGAGACTCTTCCCACTCAAAAAAGACAGTAGGACTAGGGGGCACAGCCTCAAGATAAAGGGGGGGCATTTTAGAACGGAGTTGAGGAGGAACTTCTTCACTCAAAGAGTGGTGAATCTCTGGAATTCTCTGCCCGTTGAAGTGGTGGAGGCTGCCTCGCTAAATATTTTTAAGAAGCGGGTTAATGGGTTTTTGATAAGAGAAGGGATTAAGGGTTATGGGGAGAGGGCGGGAAGGTGGAACTGAGCCACGACAGATCAGCCATGATCTCATTGAATGGCGGGACAGGCTCGAAGGGCTAGATGGCCTACTCCTGCTCCTATTTCTTATGTTCTTATGTTCTTATGTAAAACATCTGGAATTAAGAATCCACTGATGATTGTAAAAACCCATCTGGTTCACTAACATCCTTTAGGGAAGGAAATCTGCCATCTTTACTTGGCCTGGCCTACATGTGACTCCAGAGACACAGCAAATATGGCTGACTCTCAGTTACCCTCTGAAATCTCACTATCCACCCCCTCTAAGGGTTAGATAGGGTGGATAATGAGAGCCTTTTTCCTCAGATGGTGATGGCTAACACAAGGGGACATAGCTTTAAATTGAGGGATGGTAATTATGGGACGGATGTCAGAGGTAGGTCCTTTACTCAGAGGGTAGTAAGGGCGTGGAATGCCCTGCCTGCAGCAGTTGTGGACTCGCCAACTTTAAGGGCGTTCAAATGGTCAGTGGATAGGCAGATGGATAACATTGGAATAGTTTGGGTTAGAGAGTCATTAGATTGGTTCCACTGGTTGGCGCAACATCGAGGGCCGAAGGGCCTGTACTGCGCTGTAATGTTCTATGAAATGGAGGGCAGATAGGGACGGGTAATAAATGCTGGTCTAACCGGTGATGCCCAGCTCCTGTAAAATGAATTTTTTAAAAAAGTAACTCAGGCAGCACTTTGGGGTCCCGGGATGGGCCGAGGATTGAAGATGAATTGCTGTAGACAGTCTCATTCTCAGTCCTGATGAAGGATATATTGCCAACATTTAGACTGTGTTCCCTCCCAGATTTTGACCGACTCCAAATCCTTCAGGTTTTCCACATCTGTGATAATTGAGGAAGGCGACGGCCTAATGGTATTATCACTCCATTATTAATCCAGAAACTCAGCTAATGTTCTGGGGACCCGGGTTCGAATCCCGCCACAGCAGATGATGGAATATGAATTCAATACAAAATCTGGAATGGAAAAGTCTAATAATAGCCACAAAATCATTGTCGATTGTCCCACCTGGTTCAATAACGCCCTTTAGGGAAGGAAATCTGCTGTCCTTACCTGGTCTGGCCTACATATGACTCAAGAGCCACATGACGCAGTTGACTCTTAAATACTCTGAGGGGTGGGTAATAAATGTTGGCCCACAACCAGCGATGCCCACAATGCAGGTCTCAAAATATGCGCAGTGCCTATCCTAGCTACCTTTTCACAGCTCTCTCCGTTCAGAGTTACAGTGGATGAAGTTTCGGCTCAGATTAATTCTAGATAACTATTCTACGTTGATCACACAGTTGGCAGGACAAGGCCATTTGGCCCATCATATCTGCACCAGCTCTCCAAGCACAATGAGTGAGTGTCATTACCCTGCCTTTGCCCCATACCCCTGCGCAACTGTTTCCATTGTTTTATGATCTAAACAGTGGCCATTGTTTCATCTTGGATTTGGATCGAGATGGGATTTCTTTAGGGTTTGCCTGTAACCCGGGTAATGCCACCATAGACCATTATTCGTTTAAAAAAAAACATTCTCCAAACCGATGGACATGAGAATGGGAGTAGGAGTAGGCCATTCAGCCCTTTGAGTCTTCTGCACCACCCAATTAAATCATAAAGTTTATTTATCGCTGTCACAGGGAGGCTCATGTTAACATTGCAATGAAGTTACTGTGAAAATCCCCTAGTCACCTCACTCCGGTGCCTGTTCAGGTACACTGAGGGAGAATTTAGAACATAGAACATAGAACATTACAGCACAAACAGGCCCTTCGGCCCTCGAGTTGCGCCGATCGCATCAACCCCACCAATCTATAGACCTATCTATAACCCCCAATCCCATTAAACCCCATATACTCATCCAGAAGTCTTTTAAAAGACCCCAGCGAGTTCGCCTCCACCACCGACGACGGCAGCCGATTCCAATCACTCACTACCCTCTGAGTGAAAAACTTACCCCTAACATCACCTCTGTACTTCCACTTAGGTGCATTTAGCATGGCCAATGCACCTAACCAGCACCTCTTTTGGACTGTGGGAGAAAACAGGAGTACCCAGAGGAAACCCACAAAGACACAGGGAGAATGTGCAGACTCAACACAGACAGTGACCCAAGCCGGGAATCGAACCCAGGTCCCTGATGCTATGAGGCAGCAGTGCTAACCACTGTGCCACCATCTACTTCAATACCATTCTGCTGCAAAGATATTTTGGCCCTGGAGGAAGTGCAGAGGAGGTTTACTAGGCTGATACCAGAGTTGAGGGGATTGAGCTATGAAGAGAGGCTGAATAAACTAGGCTTGTATTCGTTAGAGTTTAGAAGAATGAGGGGAGATCTCATTGAGACATATAAGATGATGAATGGGATGGACAGGATAGAGGTGGAGAGACTCTTCCCGCTCAAAAAAGATAGTAGGACTAGGGGGCACAGCCTCAAGATAAAGGGGGGGCGGTTTAGAACAGAGTTGAGGAGGAACTTCTTCACTCAAAGGGTGGTGAATCTCTGGAATTCTCTGCCCGTTGAAGTGGTGGAGGCTGCCTCGCTAAATATTTTTAACAAACGGGTTGATGGGTTTTTGATAAGAGAAGGGATTAAGGGTTATGGGGAGAGGGCGGGAAGGTGGAGCTGAGTCACGACAGATCAGCCATGATCTTATTGAATGGCGGGGCAGGCTCGAAGGGCCAGATGGCCTACTCCTGCTCCTATTTCTTATGTTCTTATGTTCTTACTCTTATCCCTTGATGTTCTTGATGTCTTTAATATGTAGAAATCTATGGATCTCAGTCTTCAATATTCTCAGTGACAAAAACTCCACAGGTCTCCGGGGAAGAGAATTCCAAAGATTCGCCACCCTCTGAGTGAAGAAATTCCTCCTCATCTCTGTCATAAATGGTCTTCCCCTTATTTTGAGACTGTATTCCATATTCTAGACGCCCTCCCAGCCTGGGGGAAACAGCCTTCCTGCGTCTACCTCTCGAAAATGTTGTAGGCCCCAGTGAGGCCACCTCTAACTTGACTAAACTCTGGAGAATAAAGACCCAGTCTCCTCAATCTTTCCTCATAGGACAATCCTTCTACCCCAGCAATTTGTTTGATGAACTATCGCTGAATTCCCTTGATGGCAGGTATATCTTTCCTTAGGTAAGGAGACCAAAACCGTACACAATATTCCACCATCGTCTCACCAAGGCCCTTTATAATTGCAATGAGACACCTTTACTCCTGTCTTCACACCCCATGTCCCCGTGCAACACTCAGTGCAGTACATCAACAATTCTGCTGCCCTCCAGGTTTCTGTTTCTTAGCCACATGACATTGCATCATGGTTACATGTGTAGACAGAGTCAATGGATGGGAGGCTGGTTTGCCTGATGGACTGGGCTACATTCAGAAAGAGGATATAAAGAGGTTAACCCTTCACGCCTCAACTCTCCCCAAAGCTCTATCCCAATTATATGCACACTCCTACAACAATGGCACTAAATGAGTCAATGGCAATTTTATATAATGCTTGTTCACCTTGAATCTCAGGGGAGGTGGTGGTGTAGTGATATTGTCACTAAACTAGCAATCCAGAGACCCAGGGTAAATCATAGCATCCCTACAGTTCAGAAGAAGACTATTTGACCCATTGAGTCTGCACCAACAACAATCCCATCCAGGCCCCATCCCCATAATCCCACATATTTATCCCGCTAATCCCGCTAACCTACACATCCCGAGACACTAAAGGGCAATTTAGCATGGCCAATGCACCTAACCTGCACATCTTTGGACTGCGGGAGGAAACATAAGAACATAAGAAATAGGAGCAGGAGTAGGCCATCTAGCCCTTCGAGCCTGCCCCGCCATTCAATAAGATCATGGCTGATCTGTCGCTGCTCAGTTCCACATTCCCGCCCTCTCCCCATAACCCTTAATCCCTTCTCTTATCAAAAACCCATTAACCCGCTTCTTAAAAATATCTAGCGAGGCAGCCTCCACCACTTCAATGGGCAGAGAATTCCAGAGATTCACCACCCTTTGAGTGAAGAAGTTCCTCCTCAACTCCGTTCTAAACCGCCTCCCCTTTATCTTGAGGCTGTGCCCCCTAGTCCTACTGTCTTTTTTGAGCGGGAAGAGTCTCTCCACCTCTATCCTATCCATCCCATTCATCATCTTATACGTCTCAATGAGCACCCGGAGGAAACCCACACAGGTAAAGGGAGCATGTGCAGAATCAAACCCAGGTCCCTGGAGCTGTAAGGCAGCAGTGCTAACCACTGTGCCACCATACCACTCTTAACTCTGGGAGACCTTGGTTCGAATCCTGCCACAGCAGAGAGTGAAATTTTTAAGTGCTTTTTAAATTTAAAGTTTATTTATTAGAGTCACAAGTAGTCTACATTAATACTGCAATGAAGTTACTGTGAAAATCCCCTAGTCACCACACTCTGGTGCCTGTTTGGGCACACAGAGGGATTATTTAGCATGGCCAATGCACTAACCAGCACATTTTTTGGACTCTTAATTGAATTCAATAAAAATCTGGAATTAAGAATCCACTAATGACCGTGAAGCCATTGTGGGTTGTCATTAGAAACCCATCTGGGTCACTAACATACTTTAGGGAAGGAAATCTGCCGTCCTTACCTGGTCTGGCCCACATGTGACTCCAGAACCACAGCAATGGGGTTGACTCTCAACTGCCCTGAAATGGTGTGGCAAGCCATTCAGTTCAAGGGAAAACAGGGATGAGCAATGAATGCTGTCCCAGCCATATTCCACAAATGAATTCTTAAAAATCTATCTGATCCTTAATGGCGGGACAGAAGTATTCCCTCCAGATCAGTGTTACAAAGGGGTGTTCTAATATTGAGAAAAAATGAACTAATATGCAGGGGAAGATAATTGACGATACTCGATGAAAATTGTTATTCTCCACCAAGATGTTACACCAAGCTGGTCGGCGCAACATTGTGGGCCGAAGGGCCTGTTCTGCGCTGTAATGTTCTATGTTCTATGTTCTATTCTGAGTGTTCCAGACAGTGTTTCCCTCATTACAACAGTGATTTAATTTGATTTATTATTGTCACATGTATTAACATACAGAGAAAAGTATTGTTTCTTGTGCGCTATACAGACAAAGCACACCATTCATAGAGAAGGAAAGGAGAGGTGCAGAATGCAGTGTTACAGTCACAGCTAGGGTGATCAACTTAATGCAAGATAGGTCCATTCAAAAATCTGATGGCAGCAGGGAAAAAGCTGGTCTTGAGTCGGTTGCCACGTGACCTCAGACTTCTGTATCTTTTTCCCAATGGAAGAAGGTGGAAGAGAGAATGTCCAGGGTGTGTGGGATCCTTGATCGTGCTGGCTGCTTTTCCGAGGTAGCAGGAAGTGTAGACAGAGTCAGTGGATGGGAGGCTGGTTTGCCTGATGGACTGGGCTACATTCATAACCCTTTGTAGTTTCCTGCAGTCTTGGGCAGAGCAGGAGCCCACACCAAGCTGTGATACAACCAGAAAGAATGCTTTCTATGGTGCATCTGTAAAAGTTGGTGAGAGTTGTGGTTGACATGCCAAATTTCCTTAGTCTTCCAAGAAAGTAGAGATGTTGGTGAGCTTTCTTAACTATGGTGTCGGCATGGTGGGGGACCAGGACAGGTTGTTGGTGATCTGGACACTTAAAAGCTTGAAGCTCTCGGCCCTTTCTACTTTGCCCTCGTTGATGTAGATAGCGGCATGTTCTTCTTTACACTTCCTGAAGCTGATGACAATCCCCTTCGTTTTGAGGGAGAGATTATTGTTGCCGCACCAGTTCACCAGATTCTCTATCTCATTCCTGCCTCATCAATGTTGTTGGATCCATGTAAGTTGTTTCACTGGTTATAACACGAAATGTTCACCTTTCTCAGTGGGGATAAATGCAACATCACTGGAGTTTTTGCAAAGCGATTGAGACGTGATGCGCCTCTCTTTCCTCATTTCTTTGACAAGCAGAGCTGGTAACCTACAAAATGTCATTGCACAGAGGGTAATATCCTTTGAAACTATTGTTCTGAGATTTCCTGTTTTTGTTACTGCGAGTTACTGGCACTGAAAAGTGACTGATTTATGGCAAAGACTTCACCACATTCGAGTGGAACAGAAATGTCTCATTTCCTGCAGATTTCTGGATCTGTTGGTCGTTATGATTGTGTCAATGCGTGGCTGTTATATCAGTTTTGGTTCAATTCTCGTTAATCACCAGATACTTTGCCACTCTTTTATCGATTTGGATTAAATCTCTTCTCCAATAAAAGATTACATTGAAGCAATCACCTACGCACTGGTACAGATCAGTACCACCTCCAAAACAATCCATTTTGCAGAAATAGTAAAACCCTAAGCACATCTGGAATCACAGGATTCCTACAGTGCTGAAGAGACCATTTAGAACATAGAACATAGAACATTACAGCACAAACAGGCCCTTCGGCCCTCGAGTTGCGCCGATCGCATCAACCCCACCAATCTATAGACCTATCTATAACCCCCAATCCCATTAAACCCCATATACTCATCCAGAAGTCTTTTAAAAGACCCCAGCGAGTTCGCCTCCACCACCGACGACGGCAGCCGATTCCATTCACTCACCACCCTCTGAGTGAAAAACTTACCCCTAACATCACCTCTGTACCTCCCTCCCCGCACCTTAAATCTGTGTCCCCTCGTAGCGACCATTTCAACCCGGGGAAATAGCCTCTGAGAGTCCACCCTATCTATTCCTCTCAACATTTTATAAACTTCTATCAGGTCGCCTCTCAACCTTCGCCTCTCCAGGGAAAAGAGTCCCAGCTCCCTCAACCTATCTTCATAAGGCATGCCTCCCAGTCCAGGCAACATCCTTGTAAATCTCCTCTGCACCCTTTCAATAGCTTCTACATCTTTCCTATAGTGAGGCGACCAGAACTGCGCACAGTACTCCAAATGAGGCCTGACAAGGGTCCTGTAAAGTTGCAGCATTACCTCCCGACTCCTAAACTCAATCCCTCGATTAATGAAGGCCAGTACACCATACGCCTTCTTGACCACCTCCTCCTGACCTGGTCTACGGGTGACCCCAGAGCCACAGCAATGTGGTTGACTCGCAACTGCCCTTGGAAATGGTGTGGCAAGCCAGTTCAAGGGAAATCAGGGATGGACAATGAATGCTGGCCCAGCCAGCGATACCCATGTCCCATGAATGAATTCTTAAGAACCTATCTAATCCTAAATAGTAGGAGGGAAGATTTTCCTCCACGTCAGTTTTATAAAGGGATGGCCTAATTTTGAGAAATACTGAACCGATATGAACCACCAGGTCTGTACTGACTCTCTGACAAAGTATCTTACCCAAGCTCTATCCTCTGCCCTATCCCCATGATGTGGGTATGCCGGCGTTGGACTGGCGTAAACACAGTAAAAAGTCTGACAACACCAGGTTTTAGTCCAATCTATTTATTTGATAATATTCTCGAAGAGGCAGTCCCCTCGAAAGCTTGTGAGAATATTATCAAATAAATAGGTTGGACTAAAACCTGGTGTTATCAGACTTTTTACTATCCCCATAACCCCATACATTTCCCATGGCCATTCCCCCTAACCTGCACATCGTGGGACACTAAGGGACAATTTTAGCATGGCCAATCCACCTAACCGGCACATCTTTGGATTGTGGGAGGAATCCAGAGCACCTGGAGGTAAAGTTGATTTATTGGTATTGCAAGTAGGCTTACATTAACATTGCAATGAAGTTACTATGAAAATCCCCTAGTTGCCACTTTCTGGCGCCTGTTTGGGACACTGAGGGAGAATTTTAACATGGCCAATGCACATAACCAGCGTGTCTTTTGGACTGTGGGAGGAAGTCGGGGCATACGGAAGAAACCCATGCAGACATGGGGTAAACATGCAGACTCCTCACACACAGTGACCCAAGCTGGGGATCAAACCTGCATCTCTGGCGTTGTGAGGCAGCAGTGCTAACCACTGTGTTACCTATGATGGTCTAGTGGTATTATGGCTAGACTATTAATCCAGAAGCCCAGCTAACATTCTGGGGACCCAGGTTCGAATCTCGCAGATGGTGGAATTTGAATTGAATACAAAAATATCTGGAATTAAGAATCTACTGTCCATTGTCATAAAAACCCATCTGATTCACCAATGACCTTTAAGGAAGGAAATCTGTTGCCTTTACCTTGTCTTGTCTACATGTGACTCCAAAGCCACAGTAATGTGGTTGGCTCTCAACTGCCCTCTGAATAAGGGTAAGTAGGGATGGGCAATAAATGCTGACCCAGCTAGCGATGCCATGTCCCATGAATGAATCAAGCAAAACCCACAGGGAGAACATGCAAACTCCGCACAGAGAGTCCAAATTGAGCCTGGGTCTCCGGCACTGTGAGGCAGCAGTGCTAACCACTGTGGCACCACAAACTGAGTGAGAAGCCTGAATAATTATCTCATCAAACTTCAAGCTTTGAAACTTTGATTTGGTTTATTATTGTCACATGTATTGGGGTAGAGTGAAAAGTATTATTTATTGTGTGCCGTACAGACAAAACATACCAATCATAGAGTACATAATTGGTCCAAAGATGTGCGGGTTAGGTTGATTGGCCATGCCGAATTACCCCTCAGTGAAAGGGAATGTGTAGGTTAGAGGGATTAGTGGGGTAAATTTGTGGGGATAGGAATTGGGGTGGGATTGTTGTCAGTGCAGACTCGATGGGCCGAATGGTCTCCTTCTACACTGTAGGGATTCTAAGATTCTAAGATCTACATAGGGGAAAAGGAAAGGTTTGGTGTCATAGCTAGAGAAAGATCAACCTAGTGCAAGGTAGGTCTACTCAAAATTCTAACAACAGCAGGGAAGAAGCTGTTCTTGAGTCAGTTGATGCTGTATATAGTGTAGAAAAAGTCCATTCAGCCCGTCGAGTCTGCACTGACCACAATCCCACCCAGGCCCTATCCCTATATATTACCAGCTAACCCCTCTAACCTGGGACACTAAGGGGCAATTTAGCACGGCCAATTAACCGCAGATCTTTAGACTGTGGGCAGGAAACCCACGCAGACACGGGGAGAATGTACAAACTCCACACAGACAGTGACCCCAGCCGGGAACTGAACCCAGGAACCCCTGGAGCTGTGAAGCAGCAGTGTCTAAACCCACTGCGCCGCCCCTACGTGTCCTCAGACCTGTGTACCTTTTCCCCCCGAGGGGAGAAGGTGGAAGGGGGAATGTGTGGGGGGAATAATGCTCTCTAGGCTTGGGAATGACAAGCTCGCAGGCAACGAGGCGCGTAGGGAAATGAGGGCTGGATGGATGCCAGAGATGGAGCTCAGATTTAAACCTATTTCCAGTGTCAGTCTGACAACAGCCTGAATTTGAAATTGAACTGCAGCAGGAAGCCTGCACTCTGCATCTTCCCAGAGAGCTGCTGCGGTGTGAAATGTGACCTGTTTTCTGTGTTTCCCAGCAAGATCAAATGGGCTCATTTTACATCAGTGCTAACATCCCCCCCCCCCCCTCCTCCCCCTTGTTTCTTGCCTAAGCTTAATCTATCTGTGAAGACAGTGACGATGTGGATGAACTGTGCTAATATCTGGAGGAATTAAACATCCATAAGAACTGTCACATGGGCTGACTGTTTTAAAAGCTTTAGCTGTGTGTGTGTGTGTGTGTTGGTTCCTTCCATCCACTCCCCCCGCCCCCCCCCCCCTCTCTCTCTCTCTTCCTCAAACCCTCACTTCCCCTGAGGCAGAGTGGCTATGAGCAAAGTAATGCAAGCGTTTGCTGGAGGAAAGGGAATCTGAACGCCATGCCAACCTTCTCAGTCCTCTACAAGGGAGCTGTGATCATTAGCAGGTAACCGAATAGATTCATTCTCTGCTCAGTCGTTTGCACAGTCAGTGCCTCGGTTTTTTTTTTTGCCTGCACCATCTGCTCAGCGGCTCCAGCAGTTTTGCTGTAAATTTAACCCGTGTTCCCTCTCTGGTGTGCCTGCCATTCCTCCCTGATCCCGGCGCCTCCAGCCAGGAATGAATCAAGGACCATTTAAAACAACTGGCTCTGCCCGTCTACAGTAAAAAGTCTGACAACACCAAGATCTCCCCATCTAGCCAATAGTTCCTTGTTGCATTGTGGCCCCAGTCAGGTGGTTTTGCAAGGATCAGGGGAAACTGGCATCCACAGCACCCATCTATATAAAAATCGGCAGGATGTTCCCATCTGCTGGGAGGACTCAGGACAGGGGACTGTTGTAGAGGCAGTTCCCTTGTTCCTGTGAGTTCAGAGCTGTTACAGCGGGTGTTAAGAGGTTACAGTGCCATTGAGACACACCTGTTTGACAGTCTGGTTTAACTTTGAAGTTTTACAGTCCTTCTAGCTGGCTATCGCGCTGGGAGGTGCTAAATTGGCCTTACAATCACATTTTGATTGAATGTTTTCAGTTTCCTTTGGAATTTGGTTTCTGTTTGGGCCATTCCCCCCCCCCCCACTTCCTTTTTGGGGGACTGCCCCTCTTAATTCATCCCTCAGTTAATTTGAGTTTGTTTTACCTGTTGAAAGAACTACCTGATGAGTCCTCCTTAAGCTGATTTGAGTTTGCTTATTTGTTTGGTATACAAAAGATGTTTAATACCTAACGCTGATTAAACAGGGTGACCATGGTGTTAGAGATCATGGATTCTTCATGCCTGCTGCAGGTTTGGAGGCTGGCACTCAGCGCTGCTGGTTTAGAGACTGTGTGAGAGAGGAAGGTGTTAACATTGAATCCCAGCTGCAGTCGAACGCAAGTTGGTAATTAAGCACAGCCGTCCCCAATTGGGGAGCGATTAGGGAATCGTCGCAATCGTTTCACTCTGTGTGTGTGTCTGGGAGGAACTGGCATTCTGTACCCCATTCTGAGGCACAGGCTAGTTTCTGAGTCATTCTGCCTCAGCGTACAATGAGTGGGATTAGCACTTAGCCCCTTGGATAGGGTGCTGAGAGCCCTGGTGGGGGGGGGAGAAGGATGGCCTTCTCCCAGGGATGGTGGGACTGATGGATGAGGAGAGATTGACTAAGTTAGGGTTGTTTTTGCAGGAGTTCAGATTAATGAGTGGGGATCACACGGAGACTTATAGAATTCTAACAAGATTAGACTGGGTAGATGAGCTGGGACTCTTTTCCCTGGAGAGACGAAGGTTGAGAGGCGACCTGATAGAAGTTTACAAAATGTTGAGAGGAATAAGAACATAAGAACATAAGAAATAGGAGCAGGAGTTGGCCATCTGGCCCTTCGAGCCTGCCCCGCCATTCAATAGATAGGGTGGATTCTCAGAGGCTATTTCCCCGGGTTGAAATGGTCGCTACGAGAGGACACAGATTTAAGGTACAGGGAAGGAAGTTCAGAAGTGATGTTAGGGGTAAGTTTTTCACTCAGAGGGTGGTGAGTGAATGGAATCGGCTGCCGTCAGTGGTGGTGGAGGCGAACTCGCTGGGGTCTTTTAAAAGACTTCTGGATGAGTATATGGGGTTTAATGGGATTGGGGGTTATAGATAGGTCTGTAGGTTGGTAGGTGTTGATGTGATCGGCGCAACTCGTAGGGCCGAAGGGCCTGTTTGTGCTGTAATGTTCTATGTTCTATGTTCTATGTTCTATGAAGGGAGAATGTTCCCGATGGTGGGGGAGTCCAGAACCAGGGGTTACAGTCTGAGGATTCGGGGTGGACTATTTAGGACAGAGATGAGGAGCCTGTGGAATTCATTACCACAGGAAGTAGTTGATGCCAAAACATTGAATGTACTCAAGAGGCAGCTGGATATAGCACTTGGGGTGAACGGGATCAAAGGTTATGGGGAGGGAGAAAGATGAGGCTATTGGACAATCAGCGATGATCATAATAAATGGCGGAGCAGGTTCGAAGGGCCAAATGGCCTCCTCCTGCTCCTATCTTCTATGTTTTGAGGTTTCTATGGCCTGTATCCACAGGGACAGAAGGATAGTGTAGATCCATGGGAGGAAGGCCATTCAGCCCATCGAGCCTGTACCAACAACAATCCCACAAAGACACCTTCCCTGTAACCCCATACATTTAGCCTAGCAAGTCCCCCTGATACTAAGGGGTAACTTAACATGGCCAACCATCTAATCCACACATCTTTGGACTGTGGGAAGAAACCGGAGCACCCGGAAGAAACCTATGCAGACTCTGGGAGAATGTACAAACTCCACACAGACAGTGACCCGAGGCCGGAATTGAACCCAGGCCCCTGGCGCTGTGAGGCAGGCAGTGCTGATCAGCTCGTCCTCCTGCCCCTCTTTTCTCCAGTTGCTCTACCCGGCTTCAAGCCCTTGCCCCCTTCGTCCTGTCGATCAAGGGGATTCTCCTCACAAAACCCTTTCTCCTGGTGTCTGCTTTATAGAATCAGAGGGGAGAGCACAGCTCTCACTACTAAAGTCTTCACAGAATTGCCAGCATAACTATCGATGATAATGTTGATGAAGTGGCGTGGTGGCACAGTGGTTAGCACTGCTGCCTCACAATGCCAGGGACCCAGGTTCGATTCCGGCTTGGGTCACTGTCTATGCGGAGTTTGCACATTCTCCCCGTGTCCGTGTGGGTTTCCTCTGGGTGCTCCAGTTTCCTCCCACAGTCTGAAAGACGTGCTGGTTAGATGCATTGGCCATGCTAAATTCTCCCTCATTGTAACCCAAACAGGGGCCGGAGTGAGGCAACTAGGGGATTTTCACAAAAACTTCATTGCAGTGTTAATGTGACTTGTGACTAATAAATAAACTTTACTTTCCTTTATCTTATCCTGAGACTGTGTCTTCATGTTGTAGATTCCTTGACCTGCAGAAACAGTCTCCCAGTGTCAGTGTTTGTGAAACCCCTTCAGAATCCTACACGTCTCAATGAAATTGCCTCTCATTCTTCTAAACTCCAGAGAATAAAGACCCAGTTTTCTCATCATGAGAGGATCCATTTGCCAAACTTGTGAACTTTCGCCCTCCCGCCTCCAATGCATGAACTGAAAGAGAGAGAGAAATGTGGAGGCCAAGGCTGGGATTCTCCGACCTTGCCCGCCACTGGGATTCTCCAGTCCCGCCGCAGAATATTTTTTGAAAGACTTGAAATTTGTAAATGTTGAGATTCAGAGGGATTTGGCTGTCCTGAATCATAAAAATCCTACATTGCAGAAGGAGACCATTCAGCCCATCGAGTCTGCACCGACCACAATCTGCCCCCATGCCCTATCCCCATAACCCCATGCATTTATCCTAGCTGAGCACCAGATTCTCCATTCCCGCTGAGAGCAGTGGCCTGGTGTATGACATCAGGGAATTACAGCCCACACTATTCCTACTATGGTCTCACTACAGCCCTGTAACAAATTGTAGCAAGACTCTCTTAATCTTGTACAATGATTGTCTCGCAAAAAAGGCCAACAAACCATTTATCTTTCCAGTTGCTTGCTGCGCCTGCATATTATTTTTTGGTGTTCCTTGTAAGAGGGCCCAGTGGTTAGGCACTGTTGCCTCACAGCTCCAGGGACCTGGGTTCGATTCCCGGCTTGGGTGACTGTGTGTGTGGAGTTTGCACATTCTCCCCATGTCTGCGTGGATTTCCTCCAGGTGCTCTGGTTTCCTCTCATAGTCCAAAGACGTCCGGGTTAGGTGGATTGGCCATGCTAAAAATTGCCCCTTAGTGTCAGGAGGACTAGCTAGGATAAATGCATTGGGTTATGGGGATAGGGCCTGGGGGGATATTGTGGTCGGTGCAGACTCGATGGGCCAAATGGTCTTTTTCTGCACTGTAGGATTTTATACAAAACAAAACAAAGAACAACACAGCACGGGAAACAGGCCCTTCGGCCCAACGAGCCCACGTCACCGTCCCATTGTCAGTGACCTATTCATGATTTTAGTCTATGCCTAATGTGTGAGGATCAGGGAGGTCCAATATAGGGACAATTTGTTACCCAATCAATCAGCCTAAAAGCACATTTTTGGGATGTGGGAGGAAACCGGAGCACCCGGAGGAAACCCACGCAACCATGGGGAGAACGCGCAAACTCCCACGGACACAGGCCCAAATCCATGTGTCCGCACAGCAACAGAGATAGTCTCTGAGCTGTCATGTTGCCCTCGAGATGGTCCAGTTTACGCACACCAACGACATGAAGCAGTAGGCAACTCCCGAAGCAACATCCAAGAGCAGCCCACCACAACCTGCCGCCCGCATGCCCCTTACTGGACTTAAATGCCTATGATTCAGGACACCCAAGTCCCTCTGAATCCCAACATTTACAAATTACATGACTTTCAAAAAAATGTTCTGTTTTTCCATTCTGACAAGCAAAGTGAATAACCTGACTCTTCTCCACGTTATATTAGCCGATAAGAGGATGAGAGGCATGGACAGGATGGATAGTCAGAAGCTTTTTCCCAGGGTGGAAGAGTCAATTACTCGGGGGCACAGGTTTAAGGAGTGAGGGGCAAGTGGCAGCACAGAGGCTATCTCTGTTGCTGTGCGGACACATGGAGTTGGGCCTGTGTCCGTGGGAGTTTGCGCGTTCTCCCCGTGGTTGCGTGGGTTTCCTCCGGGTGCTCCGGTTTCCTCCCACATCCCAAAAATGTGCTTTTAGGCTGATTGATTGGGTAACAAATTGTCCCTATATTGGACCTCCCTGATCCTCACACATTAGGCATAGACTAGAGTCATGAATAGGTCACTGACCATGGGACGGCGGCGCGGGCTCGTTGGGCCGAAGGGCCTGTTTCCCGTGCTGTTTTGTTCTTTGTTCTTTGTTCTTTGTTTAAAGGAGATGTACGAGGCAGATTTTTTTACACAAAGGATGGTGGGTGCCGGGGGAGATAGTGGAACCGGACATGGTAGTAACTTGTAAGGGGTGTCTTGACAAGTACATAAATAGGATGGGAATAGAGAGATATGGTCTCCAGAAGGGTAGGGGGTTTTAGTTTGGTCGGGCAGCATGGTCAGTGCTGTTCCTGTGCTATAATGTTCTTTGTTCTATATTCTATCTGCCATAAGAAATAGGAGCAGGAGTAGGCCATCTGGCCCTTCGAGCCTGCCCCGCCATTCAATAAGATCATGGCTGATCTGTCGTGGCTCAGTTCCACCTTCCCGCCCTCTCCCCATAACCCTTAATCCCCTCTCTTATCAAAAACCCATCAACCCGCTTCTTAAAAATATTTAGCGAGGCAGCCTCCACCACTTCAACGGGCAGAGAATTCCAGAGATTCACCACCCTTTGAGTGAAGAAGTTCCTCCTCAACTCTGTTCTAAACCGCCCCCCCTTTATCTTGAGGCTGTGCCCCCTAGTCCTACTGTCTTTTTTGAGCGGGAAGAGTCTCTCCACCTCTATCCTATCCATCCCATTCATCATCTTATACGTCTCAATGAGATCTCCCCTCATTCTTCTAAACTCTAACGAGTACAAGCCTAGTTTATTCAGCCTCTCCTCATAGCTCAATCCCCTCAACTCCGGTATCAGCCGAGTAAACCTCCTCTGCAGTCCCTCCAGGGCCAAAATATCCTTGCGCAGGTGCGGCGCCCAAAACTGCACACAGTACTTTAACCCGTCCATATCTCGATGCAACCTCTTTGTGTCCTCTACACAGCTTGCATTCTCAAATAGCTTTGTATCATCAGCAATATGTTAGTGTCTATTCTTTATCTCAGTCAGTAACATAGATTGTAAATTGCCGAGCTCCCAACACTGTTTCTTATAGCCCTCGACTTGTCTCAGTCTGACAACTTGAAAATGTCCCAAATACCCTCCCATCTGCTCCCCGACCATTAACCAATCCTCTATCCCTTTGAAATACAGAAAACAGAAGCAGGAGGCGGCCATTCGGCCCTCCGAGCCTGCTCCGCCATTCATTTTGATCATGGCTGATCCTATTCAATATCCTGATCCCCCTTTTCCCCCATATCCCTATTGGATTTCCCAGTTAATTCTCAACCAAGATCCAGCATTTCTTAAAGCATCTCACTCCCTCAGCACCTCACTCCCTCAGCATCTCACTCCCTCAGCACCTCACTCCCTCAGCACCGCACTCCCTCAGCACCGCACTCCCTCAGCACCGCACTCCCTCAGCACCTCACTCCCTCAGCACCTCACTCCTTCAGCACCGCACTCCCTCAGCACCGCACTCCCTCAGTATTGCACTCCCTCAGCACCGCACTCCCTCAGCACCGCACTCCCTCAGCACCGCACTCCCTCAGCACCTCACTCCCTCAGCACCGCACTCCCTCAGCACCGCACTCCCTCAGTATTGCATTCCCTCAGTATCGCGTTCCCTCAGTATTGCACTCCCTCAGTATCGCGTTCCCTCAGTATCGCACTCCCTCAGTATCGCGTTCCCTCAGTATTGTGTTCCCTCAGTATCTCACTCTCTCAGTGCCACATTCCCTCAGTGCCGCGTTCCCTCAGTGCCGCGTTCCCTCAGTGTCACGTTCCCTCAGTATCGCACTCCCTCAGCGCCTCACTTCCTCAGTACAGCACTTCCTTAGTACCTCAGACCCTCAATATCTCATTCCCTCAGTACCTCACTCCCTCAGTACCTCACTCCCTCAGCACCGCACTCCCTCAGCACCGCACACCCTCAGTATCGCACTCCCTCAGTACCTCACTCCCTCAGCACCGCACTCCCTCAGTATCTCATTCCTTCAGTATATCACACCCTCAGTATCTCAATGTCAGCCTATGTCAGTGCGCTTGAGGTTTTGGGATTGGGTTTGAACCCTTGACCTGCTGTTCAAGATTCTACCAACTGAACCATGGGTAACACTTCAATCAATAATGGACATGTTTACTGGTGCACGGTGCTCTGGTTACAAGTTAACTGTTAACCCTCTGGCATATTGCCTCATTCCGATTTTACCTAGGATTATTGGTCCCGCTATTTTGCTATTTCTTCTTTAGATGTGGAGTGAAGCCATTAGCAGCATAGATTCCCCACCCCTACGAGTGTTAGATATCAATGGCGGGCCTTCTTCTTAAAACCATCGATGTCCTTGTGGCGATGATGGCTCCGTGATGATGCTGGGTAGGAAATTGCGGAATTCTGGCCCAGTGTTACCCGCAGAGCAGGGCTATCAAGACTCGAGGGTTCAACTTACAGCATTAAATGCCTGGATATTACACCATTGGTCAACTTGTGCTGGATGACAACTTCCTGCGACAAAAACGATGCAAGCTTGACCATTCTGATTCCACCTCCAATCAATTCAATGGTGGGTGGCACAATAGTGGTCGGTACTGCTGCCTCGCAGTTCCAAAGACCTGAGTTCAATTCCCGGCTTGGGTCACAGGGTGGAATTTGCACATTCTCCCCGTGTCTGTGTGGGTTTCCTACAGGTGCTCCAGTTTCCTCCCACAGTCCAAAGATGTGTGGGTTTGATGGATTGGCCAGGCTGAATTGACCCTTAGTATCTTGGGATGCATCAATTAGAGGGATTAGTAGGGTAAATATGTGCAGTTGCAGGAATAAGGCTTGGGTGGGATTGTGGTCAGTAGAACATAGAACATTACAGCGCAGAACAGGCCCTTCGGCCCACGATGTTGCACCGACCAGTTACAAAACAATGACCCACTAGCCTAAACCAATCCCTTTTCGTCCATAAACCTATCCACAGATCTCTTAAACGCCCCCAAACTAGGCGCATTTACAACTGCAGCTGGCAGGGCATTCCAGTCCCTCACCACCCTCTGGGTAAAGAACCTACCCCTGACATCAGTCCTATAACTACCCCCCCTTAATTTAAAGCCGTGCCTCCTCGTGCTAGCTTTCTCCATCCTAGGAAAAAGGCTATCACTATCTACCCTGTCTAAACCTCTAATCATCTTATATGTTTCAATGAGGTCCCCTCTTAGCCGCCTTCTTTCCAGCGAAAACAACCCCAAATCTCTCAGTCTCTCCTCATAGGATCTCCCCTCCATACCAGGCAACATCCTGGTAAACCTCCTCTGCACCCTCTCCAAAGCCTCCACATCCTTCCTGTAATGTGGGGACCAGAACTGCACACAAAACTCCATACAGATGCAATGGGCCGAATGGTCTCCTTCTGCACTTAGTGATTCTATGATTCTAAATTTCTGGGATTTATGCGCTTGAATCGAAATAATTCAATTGAGTTAAAGACAACTTTTGGACCCATTAGGTTTGATTTATTATTGTTATATATATTGGGATACAGTGAAAAGTATTGTTTCTTGTGCGCTATAAGAACATGAGAACTAGCAGCAGGAGAAGGCCATCGGACCCTTCGAGCCTGCTCTGCCATTCAATAAGATCATGGCTGATCTTATCGTGGACTCAGCTTCACTTGCCCGCCTGCTCACCATAACCCTTAATTCCTTTACTGTTCAAAAATCTATCTATCCTTGCCTTAAAAACATTCAATGAGGTCGCCTCAAATGGGCAGGGAATTCCACAGATTCACAATCCTTTGTGTGAAGAAATTCCTCCTCAACTTAGTGCTAAATCTGCTCCCTCTTATTTTGAGGCTATGCCCCCTAGTTCTAGTTTCACCCACCAGTGGAAACAACTTCCTGCTTCTATCTTATCTATTCCTTTCAGAATCTTATATGTTTCTATAAGATCTCTCTTCATTCTTCTGAATTCCAATGAGTTTAGCCCCAGTCTCTCCTCATAAGCCAACCCTCTCAATTCCAGAATCAACCTAGTAAATCTCCTCTGCATCCCCTCTAGCATATCCCTTCTCAAGTAAGGAGACCAAAACTCTACACAGTACTCCAAGTGTGGCCTTACCAGCACCTTATACAGCTGCAACATAACCTCGCTGTTATTAAACTCCATCCCTCTGGCAATGAAGGACAGAATTCCATTTGCCTTCTTAACCTGCTGCACCTGCAAACCAACTCCTTGTGACTCTTGCACAAGGACACCCAGGTCCCTCTGCACAGCAGCATGCTGCAATTTTTTACAATTTAAATAATAGCCCATTTTGCTGTTATCCTACCAAAATGGATGACCACACATTTACCAACATTGTACTCCATCTGCCAGACCCTCACCCACTCGCTTAGATTGTCTATATACCTTTGCAGATTTTCACCATCCTCTGCACACTTTGCTCTGCCAGCTATCTTAGTGTCATCTGCAAATTTTGACACACTACACTTGGTCCCCAACTCCAAATCATCTATGTAAATCGTAAACAATTGCAGCCCCAACACTGAACCCTGAGGCACGCCACTAGTCACTATACAGATAAAGCACAACATTCATAGAGAAGGAAGGGAGAGAGTGCAGAATGTAGTATTACAATTATAGCTAGAGTGCAGAGAAAGATCAACTTAATATAAGATAGGTCTATTCAAAAGTCCGATGGCTGCAGGGAAGAAACTATTCTTGAGTGGGCACTTTGAATGATGGTTTCTGGACTAATTGTCGCACACTGCAAAGTTCATCGAACCATAGAATGCCTACAGTGGATAGCACGGTGGCACAGTGGTTAGTATTGCAGCCTCACAGTGCCAGGGACCCAGGTTCAATTCCCGGTTTGGATCACTGTCTATGTGGAGTTTGTACGTTCTCCCCATGTCTGCGTGGGTTTCCTCCAGGTGCTCTGGTTTCCTCCCACAGTCCAAAAAACTGGTCATGTGCATTGGCCATGCTAAATTCTCCCTCAGTGTACCCAAACAGGTGCCAGAGTGTGGCGACTAGGGGATTTTCACAGTAACTTCATTGCAGTGTTAATGTAGGCCTACTTGTGACACTAATGAATAAACTAAACAGTGCAGAATGAATCACAGAACTCCTGCAGTGCAGGAAGAGGTCATTCGGCCCATCGAGCTTGCACCTACAATAATTCCACCAGATCCTATCCCCATAATCCCACATAGTAACCCTGCTAATACCCCTGACACGAAGGGGCAGCTTTAGCCTGGCCAATCCACCTAACCCGCACATTGTCGGACTGTGGGAGAGAACTGAAGTACCCGGAGAAAACCCACACAGACATGGGGAGAATGTGCAAACTCCACACAGACGGTGAGCCAAGCCGGGAATCGAACCTGGGTCCCTGATGAGGCAGCAGCGCTAACCACTGTGTCACTGTGGGATAAACAAAGCTTTTCCCAAAAATGTAACCTTTCATAAAAAGTATATTTCAAGATATTTTGAATTGAAGATTATAAAAAGTGCACAAGATTTCAATTATTCTTCACACAGAAAGTGTGAGGTAGCTTAATTCATGCAATATTTATTATATACATTCCAGGTCAGGTCAGGCACGCAACCCAAAGGGATGCTACACAGTTTACAGTGTATGATAACTGAAAGACATCAGACTGTAACCTTTTTCCGTTGCATACTTGTGGCGACTGCCCTTAAGAACATAAGAAATAGGAGCAGGAGTAGGCCATCTAGCCCTTCGAGCCTGCCCCGCCATTCAATAAGATCATGGCTGATCTGAAGTGGATCAGTTCCACTCTCCCGCATTCTCCCCATAACCCTTAATTCCCCTGTCTATCAGAAATCTATCTACCCGGGACTTAAATATATTCAACGAGGTAGCCTCCACCACTCCAACGGGCAAAGAATTCCAGAGATTCACCACCCTTTGAGTGAAGAGGTTCCTCCTCAACTCTGTAGCTTTAGTGTGTTCCCTTATCAAGTAGTCCTGGGCATTGGGATGTAGCAATCCATGGCATCGAGTCATGGATGGCTCCCTGTACTGGAAAACCAGCATTCCTCGGGCAGACTATCGAGCCTGTTTCGCTGTGTCGGCGATCCCCCAGCTGCAGATGATGTTCGTCTCATAGACATAGAACCCTACAGTGCAGAAACAGGCCCTTCGGCCCATCGAGTCTGCACCGAACACAATCCCACCCAGACCCTATCCCCATATCCCTACACATTTACCTGCTAATCCCTCTAACCTACACATCCCAGGACACTAAGGGACAATTTTTTAGCATAGCCAATGAACCTAACCCGCACATCTTTGGACTGTGGGAGGAAACTGGAGCACCCGGAGAAAACCCACGCAGACACGAGGAGAATGTGCAAACTCCACACAGGCAGTGACCCGAGCCGGGAATCGAACCCAGGACCCTGGAGCTGTGAAGCAGCAGTGCTAACCACTGTGCTACCGTGCCGTCTCAATGGGCGGCCCTGAATCCTGCGCCATGGATCTGCCTGACCAAAACCACATCTCCTTCCATCAGACCTTCTTTGCAAAGGCACCTTCCTGAAGGAGGTGGATAATTGTCTCACCTGCACCTCAGCCACCTCCAGGACAACGTGTGGAGGTGACGAGACTCCGAGTGTGTAGGGAGGTTCTAATTAAAGGGGGACCTTTCCCAGCACCAGCTAAGCCACATCCTGGTGTTTGTTTGAAAGTTTTGGTGGTGAGACATTTTTCTGTATTGAAATATAGAAACTAGAAGCAGGAGGAGGCCATTTGGCCCTTCGAGTCTGCTCCACCATTCATTCTGATCACGGCTGATCATCAAATTCAGTATCCTGATCCCCCCTTTCTCCCCTTATCCCTTGATCCCTTTAGCCCCAAGAGCGATATCTAATTTCTTCTTGAAATCATACAATGTTTTGGCCTCAACTACTTTCTGTGGGAGTGAATTCCACACATTCACCACCCTCTGGGTGAAGAAATTTCTCCTCACCTCAGTTCTAAAAGATTTACCCCTTATCCTCAAACTATGACCCCTAGTTCTGGACTCCCCTCACCATCAGGAACATTCTTTCTGAATCTACCCTGTCTAACCCTGTTAGAATTTTATAAGTTTCTATGAGATCCCCTCTCACTCTTCAAAACTCCAGTGAATATAATCCAAACCGACTTAGTCTCTCCTCATTTGACAGACCTACCACCCCAGGAATCAGCCTGGTAAACCTTCGCTGTATTCAGAACATAGAACATAGAACGTAGAACATTACAGCGCAGAAGAGGCCCTTCGGCCCACGATGTTGCGCCGACCAGTTACAAGGAGGTGTGCCCCCTAGGGCCAGCACGGTGGCACAGTGGTTAGCACTGCTGCCTCACAACGCTGGGGACCTGGGTTCGATTCCCGGCTTGGGTCACTGTCTGTGCGGAGTTTGCACGTTCTCTCCGTGTCTGCGTGGGTTTCCTCCGGGTGCTCCGGTTTCCTCCCACACTCTGAAAGACATGTTGATTAAGTGCGTTGACCCGAACAGGTGCCAGAGTGTGGCAACTCGGGGAATTTTACAGTAACTTCTTTGCGGTGTTAATGGAAGTCTTAATTGTGAGTAGTAAATAAACTGAACCCATTAGCACAAGCAATTGGCCTCATCAGTAGGGTGGAGGACATCATACAGGCAGCCTTTGAGACACGAGGCACATTTTGTTCCCGTTTTATGCTTGAGAAATGGGCAAATGCCTCCGCCCTCACTTTCCTGTCTAGCCTGATGCCAGCATAATCTTTTTAAGTAAATGTCCACAGACTAAATGGATAATTTAGAATCTTTCTGATATTTGAATCTGGCTGTTGACTGAGCCAGTTACTCAGAAGGATTCCAACATATGATCAAATTCAGCACAATTAATAGATTTAAAAACCGGACGTCTATTCTGTTGAATTATTTGATTGATACGGATGGAGTAAACTATTCAGGTAGCACAGTGGCACAGTGGTTAACACTGTTGCCTTACAGCACAAGGGATCTGGTCTGATTCCCGGCTTGGGTCACTGTCTGTTGGAGTTTGCACATTCCCCCCGTGTCTGCGTGGGGTTCCTTCAGGTGTTCCGGTTTCCTCCCACAGTCCGAAAGATGCGCTGGTTAGGGTGCATTGACCTGAACCAATGTCAACGTGTGGTGACTAGGGGATTTTCACAGTAACTTCACTGCAGTGTTAATGTAAGCCTTACTTGTGACACTGATAAATAAACTTTTCATTCGCTGTACAATCCCAAAAGTCCCAGATTGGCCATTATGCTCTCTGCAGCGCTATACTGGGAGGTTTTGAAGTAAGTTTGCAATCAGCTCAGGTTCAGAGCGGTGTTGTGGCACCGTGATTAGCACTGCTGTCTCACAGTGCCAGGGACCCGGGTTCGATTCTGGCCTCAGGTCACCATCTGTGTGGGGTTCGCAAGTCATCTGTGTCTGCGTGCGTTTCCTCCGGGTGCTCTGCTTTCCTCCCACACTCCAAAGATGTGTGAATTAGATTGATTAGCAATGCTAAATTGACCCTGAATGTCCCAGAATGTGTAGACCAGGGGAAATAGTGGTGTAGACGTGCGGGGTTTGCAGGAATAGGGCCCAGCTGGGTGCTCCTGTCTGAGAGTCAGCACAGGCTCGATGGGCTGAATGGCCCCCCCCCCTACACCACAGGGATTCGAGAACTCTGAGAGGAAATACATCCAAAAGGTAGCATTTAAGGCAGGATTCACAAACCCCATCAATCCAGGAAATTCTGGGTCAAGGTCTCTCCGATGGTGAAGCAATGAAATTGCGGATGGGATTTTCCTGTCCCGCTCGCCACGGGAATTGCCGCAGGCAGGAGGGAATATTTGACGGACTAGCAAAGGGTCGGTTGACTTTGGGTGGGAGGTTTCTGGTCTGGGGGCAGATGCTATTGAAAATCTCCCACGTTCACGTGGGGATGGTTTGTCACTTGAAAGGAAAACCTGGAAGTCAGCGGTGGGAAAAAGTGTTGGGAATGAGACTGGATTTGGACGTGGACATTCTGCACAATGGTCACTGATATTCCGCATTTTCCAATGGCTGAACATGGTACTGAGTGAGAGACAGAAAGCCAGGTCACATTAATATCATTATCTGAGTGATTATGGGCTATGAATCAATAGCTGGCTTTTTTACCAAGTTGGTGCTCCATCTTGGCTGATCATCGAATTCAATATCCTGATCCCCCCTTCCCCCCCCCCCCATATCCCTTGATCCCTTTAGCCCCAAGAGCGATATCTAATTCCTTCTTGAAATCAGACAATATTTTGGCCTCAACTACTTTCTGTGGGAGTGAATTCCACACATTCACCACCCTCTGGCTGAAGAAATTTCTCCTCCCTTATCCTCAAGCTATAACCCCTAGTTCTGGAGTGGGTCGGGAACATTCTTTCTGAATCCACCCTGTCTAATCCTGTTAGAATTTTATAAGTTTCTGTGAGATAGGCTGGGCGAATGGGCCAGGAAATGGCAAATGGAATTTAATATTGGCAAGTGTGAGGTGGTCCACTTTGGTAGGAAGAATGGTAGGAAGGACTATTACTTACGGGGCGAAAAACTGCAGCAGGCGACGGTGCAGAGGGACCTCGGGGTCCTTGTGCATGAATCGCAAAAACCCAGCTTGCAGGTGGTCAGGAAGGCGAATGGGATGCTGGCCTTCATAGCGAAGGGGATTGAATATAAAAGTAGGGAGGTCTTGCTGCAGCTGTGTAGGGCATTGGTGAGGCCGCAGCTGGAGTACTGTGTGCAGTTTTGGGCGCCGCATCTGCGCAAAGATATTTTGGCCTTGGAGGGAGTGCAGAGGAGGTTTACTAGGCTGATACCGGAGTTGAGGGGGTTGAGCTATGAGGAGAGGCTGAATAAACTGGGCTTGTACTCGTTAGAGTTTAGAAGAATGAAGGGAAATCTCATTGAGACGTATAAGATGATGAATGGGATGGATAGGATAGAGATGGAGAGACTCTTCCCGCTCAAAAAAGACAGTAGGACTAGGGGGCACAGCCTCAAGATAAAAGGGGGGCGGTTTAGAACGGAGTTGAGGAGGAACTTCTTCACTCAAAGGGTGGTGAATTTCTGGAATTCTCTGCCCGTTGAAGTGGTGGAGGCTGCCTCGCTAAATATTTTTAAGACGCGGGTTGATGGGTTTTTGATAAGAGAGGGGATTAAGGGTTATGGGGAGAAAGCGGGAAAGTGGAACTGAGCAGCGACAGATCAGCCATGATCTTATTGAATGGCGGGGCAGGCTCGAAGGGCTAGATGGCCTACTCCTGCTCCTATTTCTTATGTTCTTATGAGATCCCCTCTCACTCTTCTAAACTCCAGTGAATATAATCCTAACTGACTTAGTCACTCTTCGTATGACAGAATCCAGGAATTAGCCTGGTAAACCTTTGCTGTACTCCCTCTATAACAAGGACATCCTTCCTCAGATAAGGACACCAGTATTGCACACGATACTCCAAGTGTGGCCTCACCAATGCCCTGTACAATTGTAGCAAAACATCCCTATCTCTAAACCCAAATTCTTTCGCAATGAAAGCCTACATACCATTTGCCTTCTTTACTGCCTGCATGCGTACTTTCAGTGACTGATGCACAAAGACTCCAAGATCTCGTTGAGTATCCACCTGTCTCAATTTACACCTATTCAAGTAATAATTAGTCTTCTTATTGTTGCTACCAAACGAGGGTTTAAAGTTTAAAGTTTACTTATTCTTGTCGTGTGTAGGCTTACATTAACACTGCAATGAAGTTACTGTGAAAATCCCCTAGTCGCCATTCTCAGGCACCTGTTTGGGTACACCGAGAGAGAACTTAGCATGGCCAATGCACCTAACCAGCACGTCTTTTGGATTTGCATTTGGCCTTTTGACTAAGATCGAGTGTCAAATCGAGCCCAAGATGGGGTGTAGTGCCTTATCTTATCTGCTTGGATCTTGTTTGTATCCTTGGTGGGGACCATGAATTGGATTCAATTGGATTTTGAATTTGGTTTTTAAAGCAACCAAGGAATGGATTTGGATTTGCCCAGTCTATTCCGAGCATTGGCTTTAAGGAAGGAGTAAAAAAGGTTTTGTAAAAAAGGAAGAACTTTCATTTGGGGAGTTCCCACCCAGCTGCTGTCCTTGTCTATCTAGATGGTCATAGTGGTGGGTTCGGAAGGTGCTGGGTTATGAGGCTTGGTGATTTCCGGTGATGCAACTTGTAGTTATGACGTTTTCCATGAACAAGCAGAATTGGGCAGGTTAGAATATTGTTTTTGGATTTTTTGCACGAAAAATATTCTTTGATTGACTTAAGATGTTCAGCGGACCTTAGTTAATGCTGCTACAAATTGGACTATATCAACAAATCAGCATCAGTCCACCACTTGTGAGTAGCCTATGACTTTAAATAATGCAAATTCTCTTTGAAAAATGACACATCCACTTGTTATGGTTTATATTGGTGTGTTTAATCTGTTTCTTTGTAAGCTTTCGATATTAAGGGGTGGCTCGGTAGCACAGTGGTTAGCTCAGCTGCTTCACAGTGGTTGGACTTTAAGCTGTTAAGTGTTGTGAGATTTCTTTCTGCTTCACAGTGCCCCAGGAACTCAGGTTCGATTCCCCAGCTTGGGTCGTGGGGAGTCTGCACGTTCTCCCCATGTCTGTGAGGGGTTTCCTCCCACAGTCCGAAAGATGGAGCATTGGCCATGCTAAATTCTCCCTAATGTACTCAAACAGGCAACTAGGGGATTTTCACTGTAGCTTCATTGCAGCGTTAATGTAAGCCTACTTGTGACACTAATAAATAAACTTAAAAACTGTTTAAAAGTGCTTGCCAGTGTCCCCATGTCTAAAGGAAAATGCTTAAATTTAAGAACATCCTCCAAATCCACTAAACAGGTTCAGTTAGTGTAAATGTGACTCACTCGAGCTGATTATGAAGCAAGAGGTCTATCATTCAACACAATGTTTTTTTAAAGCCAATATGAATGATCGCAGAAACTCGATTTCCAGTGGGTTAAATTCCGCAATTGTTTGCACTGCTTTTTTTCCATCTTGGATATGTAGCACTGGAAAAAACTAGCACAACCTGAAGGAAATAACAGGCTCCTTGTGTTCTAATCGCGGGCGGCACGGTGGCACAGTGGGTTAGCACTGCTGCCTCACAGCGCCAGGGACCCGGGTTCAATTCCCAGCTTGGGTCACTATCTGTGTGGACTCTGCACGTTCTCCCAGTGTCTGCGTGGGTTTCCTCTGGTTGCACCAGTTTCCTCCCGCAGTCCAAGGATGTGGGCGTTAGGTGGAATGGTCGTGCTAAATTGTCCTTAAGTGTCGGAGGTTACGGGATAAATATGTGGGGTTATGAGGACAGGGCCTGGATGGGATTGCGGTCGGTACAGATGCGATGGACCGAATGCTTTCTCTGCACTGGATTAGCAGAGAAAATTGGACCCACTGAGAGTCAAAGAAAAAGAATCCAAACCAAGAAAAGTAAATAATGCCACCATTAATCTCTTCACCACCCAACTCCCCACAGCACTGAAGCTAACCTCTTCCCCCTCGACTTCCACCCCCTCTACTCCAATGTCACTACAGTGATTGAAAAACCTTATGACTATAATTGTGACGTCACATTTTGGCCCAATTCGATGTAGACAATCGGGGCCTTCTAGGCTTGTACTCGTTAGAGTTTAGAAGAATGAGGGGAGATCTCATTGAGACGTATAAGATGATGAATGGGATGGATGGGATAGAGGTGGGGAGACTCTTCCCGCTCAGAAAGGACAGTAGGACTAGGGGGCACAGCCTCAAGATAAAGGGGGGGCGGTTTAGAACGGAGTTGAGGAGGAACTTCTTCACTCAAAGGGTGGTGAATCTCTGGAATTCTCTGCCCGTTGAAGTGGTGGAGGCTGCCTCGCTAAATATTTTTAAGAAGCGGGTTGATGGGTTTTTGATAAGAGAGGGGATTAAGGGTTATGGGGAGAGGGCGGGAAGGTGGAACTGAGCCACGACAGATCAGCCATGATCTTATTGAATGGCGGGGCAGGCTCGAAGGGCTAGATGGCCTACTCCTGCTCCTATTTCTTATGTTCTTGTGTTCTTATGTAAGACGCAGTGAGAGCCCCTGTCACCTCTTTCCTGGAAAGCTCACAGCAGTAAGTACCAAACCTGGGAAACAGTATCCCTTCCCCAGGATCAAGGAACTCGGAGGCACTGAGTTCCAGCCCACTGATAGCTGCTGACTCATCAGAGAATCCCTACAGTGCAGAAGAGGCCATTCGGCCCATCGAGTCTGCACTGACAACAATTCCATCCAGGTCCTATCCCCATAACCCAACGTATTTACTCTGCTAGTCCCCTGACACTAAGGGACAATTTAGCATGGCTAATCTGCTTAACCCTGTAACCCCACATATTTACCTTCCTAGACCCCCGATACTAAGAGACAATTTAGCACGGCCAATCCACCTAACCTGCACATCTTGGGGGTATGGGAAGAAACCGGAGCACCCGGAGGAAACCTGCACAGACACGGGGAGAGTGTGCAGACTCCACACAGACATCCGAGGCCAGAATTGAACCCGGGTCCCCAGTGCTATGAGGCAGCAGTGCCAACCAGTGTCACCCTCTGTAAACTATTCATTCCAAACCCACCAGGACAAGACATTTGTTTCCAGAATTTTCTTGGTGCAGTTCTGTTTTTCTGGGCAGACGCAGCTGAAATAGCAATACAACCCTCAACCCGAAACAAGGTGGGGGGGAGGGGAGATTGGACCTGGGAAAAGTCATGGAAACATCAGATCTGGGAAGAATGGGATTAATTTCAGTCCAGCTTTTAACAGTCATTGCAAGGCACCAAGACAGAAGCCTGGGCTCCTTGTCACTCAGTGAAAAAAAAGTCCCTGGATTCCATTAATCTTCCAGAATTCCCTGTCAAAAAAAAATCTCAGTAACAGGCACGGTAGCACAGTGGGTTAGCACTGCTGCTTCACAGCTCCAGGGTCCTGGGTTCGATTCCCGGCTCGGGTCACTGTCTTGTGTGGAGTTTGCACATTCTCCTCGTGTCTGCGTGGGTTTTCTCCGGGTGCTCCGGTTTCCTCCCACAGTCCAAAGATGTGCGGGTTAGGTTCATTGGCTATGCTAAAATTGCCCCTTAGTGTCCTGGGATGTGCAGGTTAGAGGGATTAGCAGGGATATGGGGATAGGGTCTGGGTGGGATTGTGTTCGGTGCAGACTCGATGGGCCGAAGGGCCTGTTTCTGCACTGTAGGGTTCTATGTTTAAAGCTAAGGTTCAAGGTGAGAAATCAGCCATTAAAATAAGGCACTGAATCTACACGTGCCATGAGAATGTATCCGACTGTATCGAACAGGAGTTGGGAATCTGAGAGGCAACTAAAGAAAATTTCAGCTAAATACATGCCGCAAAGGAAAAAAATAATTTACGGAATCAGAGATCAGAGATTAGGCTCGGATAGGCAGTGGTGTAACGGTGTTGTCACTGACCTAGTAATCCAGAGACCCCAGGGTAATACTCTGGGGTCCCAGGTTCGGATCCCACCAAGGCAGATGGTGAACTCAATAACAATCTTCAACTTAAAAGTCTACTGATGACCACGAAACCATTGTCGATTGTTGTAAAAACCCATCTGGTTCCCTTTAGGGAAGGAAATCTGCCATCCTTATCTGGTCTGGCCTACATGTGGCTTCAGACCACAGCAATGTGTTTGACTCTCAGGGATAGGCAATAGATGCTGGCCCACCAGCGACACCCACATCACATGAATGAATAAATTTAAAAGATTTCATTAGAATTCTAGAATCTCTACAATGCAGAAACAGGCCATTCGGCCCATTGAGTCTACACCAACCCTCCAACACAGCATCTCACTTATGCCCTATCCCATAATCCTGTGTACTTACCATGCCTAATCCACCTAACCTGCAGATCTCTGGGGTGGTAGAGTGACACAGTGGTTAGCACTGCTGCCTCACAGCGCCAGCGACCCGGGTTCGGTTCCCAGCTTGGGTCACTGTCTGTGTGGAGTTTGCACGTTCTCCCCGCGTCTGCGTGGGTTTCCTCCGGGTGCTCCGGTTTCCTCCCACAGTCCAAAGATGTACCGGTTAGGTACATTGGCCGTGCTAAATTCTCCCTCAGTGTATCCTAACAGGCACTGGGGTGTGGTGACTGGGGAATTTTCACAGTAACTTCATTGCAGTGTTAATGTAAGCCTTACTTGTGACTAATAAATAAACTTTTTAAAAAAAGTCTTTGGACTGTAGGAAGAAAGCAGAGCATCCAAAGGGAACCCACGCAGATGTTTACAGTACAGAAGGAGGCCATTCTGTTCTTTATTTTGTGATGAGCTATCCATACCCATCCCACTTTCCAGATCTTGGTCTATAGGTTACGATATTTCAAATATACGTCCAGGATCTTTGTAAAAGATCTGTCTCTGTAACCTCTTCAGGCAGTCCCAGAGTCCCACCACCCTCTGAGTGAATAATGTTCTCCTTAAGTCCCCTCTATTCCAACCACACATTGCCCTCAATCTGTGCCCGATATTAGTCGACCTCTCTGCCAAGAGGAACAGTTATCCACTTTGTTCTGGCCCTGCATAATCTTATAAACTTAAGTTAAATCTCCCTGCAGCCTCCTCAGTTCCAAAGAAAACAATTACAGCCACAAACTCTGTCCTCCGAGTTAATATCTGTCGTCGTAAATCTAGTTCCCTGATATCGGCTTGCCATCACTACTCAGAACCCTGAGGCTGGGAGGGGGTTGGAGGGGGAGTGGGGGGCTGCAGGGGGGAGTGGGAGGGGGGGTGGAGGTGGGAGGGGGAAAGGGACTGGGAGTGGGAGGTGGGAGGGGGAGCGGATGTGGGAAAGGGACTGGGAGTGGGAGGGGGGAGGGGGAGCGGATGTGGGAAAGGGACTGGGAGTGGGAGGTGGGAGGAGGAGCGGATGTGGGAAAGGGACTGGGAGTGGGAGGGGGAGTGGGAAGGGAATGGGAGCGGGAGCGTGACTGAGAGTGGGAGGGAGAGTGGGAAGGGAATGGGAGCGGGAGCGTGACTGAGAGTGGGAGGGGAAGTGGTAGGGAATGGGAGCAGGAGCATGACTGAGAGTGGAGGGAGAGTAGGAAGGGAATGGGAGCGGGAGCATGACTGAGAGTGGGAGAGGGAGTGGGAAGGGAATGGGAGCGGGAGCATGACTGAGAGTGGGAGGGGGTGTGGGAAGAGATTGGGAGCGGGAGCATGACTGAGAGTGGAGGGAGAGTAGGAAGGGAATGGGAGCGGGAGCGTGACTGAGAGTGGGAGGGGGAGTGGGAAGGGAATGGGAGCGGGAGCATGACTGAGAGTGGGAGGGGGAGTGGGAAGGGAATGGGAGCGGGAGCATGACTGAGAGTGGAGGGAGAGTAGGAAGGGAATGGGAGCGGGAGCATGACTGAGAGTGGGAGAGGGAGTGGGAAGGGAATGGGAGCGGGAGCGTGACTGAGAGTGGGAGGGGAAGTGGGAAGGGAATGGGAGCGGGAGCATGACTGAGAGTGGGAGGGGGAGTGGGAAGGGAATGGGAGTGGGAGCGTGACTGAGAGTGGGAGAGGGAGTGGGAAGGGAATGGGAGTGGGAGCATGACTGAGAGTGGGAGGGGGAGTGGGAAGGGAATGGGAGTGGGAGCATGACTGAGAGTGGGAGGGGGAATGGGAAGGGAATGGGAGTGGGAGCATGATTGAGAGTGGGAGAGGGAGTGGGAAGGGAATGGGAGCAGGAGTGTGACTGAAAGTGGGAGGGGGAGTGGGAAGGGAATGGGAGTGGGAGCGTGACTGAGAGTGGGAGAGGGAGTGGGAAAGGAATGGGAGTGGGAGCGTGACTGAGAGTGGGAGGGGGAGTGGGAAGGGAATGGGAGCGGGAGCGTGACTGAGAGTGGGAGAGGGAGTGGGAAGGGAATGGGAGTGGGAGCGTGACTGAGAGTGGGAGGGGGAGTGGGAAGGGAATGGGAGTGGGAGCGTGACTGAGAGTGGGAGGGGGAGTGGGAAGGGAATGGGAGCAGGAGCGTGACTGAGAGTGGGAGGGGGAGTGGGAAGGGAATGGGAGTGGGAGCGTGACTGAGAGTGGGAGGGGGTGTGGGAAGGGAGTGGGAGTGGGAGCGTGACTAAGAGTGGGAGGGGGAGTGGGAAGGGAATGGGAGCAGGAGCGTGACTGAGAGTGGGAGGGGGAGTGGGAAGGGAATGGGAGTGGGAGCGTGACTGAGAGTGGGAGGGGGTGTGGGAAGGGAGTGGGAGTGGGAGCGTGACTAAGAGTGGGAGGGGGAGTGGAAAGGGAATGGGAGTGGGAGCATGACTGACAGTGGGAGGGGGAGTGGGAAGGGAATGGGAGTGGGAGTGGGATGGCAGGGGGGGAGGTGGATCAGACTGGATTGTGGAGTCCAGAGAGGAATGGGTCAGATTAGGGAGGTCATGTACAGGTCAGATTGGGGGGGGGAGGGGGAGCGGTGTCCGGTCAGGTAGTGGGCTGAGTCAGACCGGAAGGAGGGGGGGGGGAGTTGGAATGGATGGAGGAATACGGGGGCCGGGGGGGGGGAGTTCTGATCAGTTGGGGGGGTGTTGTGGGTGTTGTGAGGCCGGGAGGGAGGTGGGAGTTTGGGTCAGGCCGTGGGTGGAGGAGGGGTGGGTCGGGTTTGGGTTGAGGGTTAGAATGGGTCGAGGTGGGGGGTGGGGGGGGGAGATTGGGTTGCGTAGAATGGGGTGGGAGTGTCATGTAGAGTTGGGTTGAGAGAGGTCGGGGAGGTGTCGGGCTGGACTGGGAGATGGGTGGGGGGGTGGGGGGGTGGGAGTTCAGTGGGGATGGTGTGGGGATCTGTTGGGGAGATGACGTGTGGATCTGAGTGCTGAGAGAGAGCTGGCCTGGAGTTAGAAGTGTTGTTTTCCTTCCAACTCTTTCCGAGTAAATATCAGGGTCAAACTGAAAGGACCAGCCAATGTTAGCAATTCAGATCATTCTGTCAGACAGTTCCTGGCACAGTTGTCCAGGGGGAAGATTATCCCTTCTGGACAGTTACCAGGTAACCCCTTTCGTGAGAACTTCCCAGAGGGATTGCCCGTCACACCACTGGGGTACTCCACAATACGACACCGGGGAATCAGGAAGTTATGGGGCAATGTGTTTATGTTTAACAGGCAGCACGGTGGCACAGTGGTTAGCACTGCTGCCTCACAGTGCCAGGGACCCAGGTTCAATTCCCTGCTTGGGTCACTGTCTGTGCTGAGCCTGCATGTTCTCCCCGTGTCTGTGTGGGTTTCCTCCAGGTGCTCCGGTTTCCTCCCACAGTCCGAAATTTGCGCAGGTTAGGTGCGTTGGCCATGCTAAATTCTCTCTCAGTGTACCCAAACAGAGTGTGGCGACTGGGGGATTTTCACAGTAACTTTATCACAGTATTAATGTAAGCCTACTTGTGACACTAATAAATAAACTTTAAAACTTTTACCCGATCCATTATTACCTCAAGACATAAGAACATAAGAACATAAGAAATAGGAGCAGGAGTAGGCCATCTGGCTCCTCGAGCCTGCCCCGCCATTCAATAAGATCATGGCTGATCTGTCGTGACTCAGCTCCACCTTCCCGCCCTCTCCCCATAACCCTTAATCCCTTCTCTTATCAAAAACCCATCAACCCGTTTCTTAAAAATATTTAGCGAGGCAGCCTCCACCACTTCAACGGGCAGAGAATTCCAGAGATTCACCACCCTTTGAGTGAAGAAGTTCCTCCTCAACTCTGTTCTAAACCGCCCCCCCTTTATCTTGAGGCTGTGCCCCCTAGTCCTACTGTCTTTTTTGAGCGGGAAGAGTCTCTCCACCTCTATCCTATCCATCCCATTCATCATCTTATACGTCTCAATGAGATCTCCCCTCATTCTTCTAAACTCTAACGAGTACAAGCCTAGTTTATTCAGCCTCTCCTCATAGCTCAATCCCCTCAACTCCGGTATCAGCCGAGTAAACCTCCTCTGCACTCCCTCCAGGGCCAAAATATCCTTGCGCAGGTGCGGTGCCCAAAACTGCACACAGTACTCCAGCTGCGGCCTCACCAATGCCCTATACAGCTGCAGCAAGACCTCCCTACTTTTATATTCAATCCCCCTCGCTATGAAGGCCAGCATCCCATTCGCCTTCCTGACCAGCGTTTGAATATAATCTTGATGGTCGGATTGAGAATTTAAATAAAAGCAAAATACTGCAGACGCTGGAATCTAAGACAGAAACAGAAAATGCTGGAAGATCTCGGTGGGGAGAGAATAGAGCCAATGTTTCCAGCCTGGGATGACCCTTTATCAGAGCAGAAGACGAGACAAAATAGGATGATATTTATAGTGTGAGGGTGAGCAGAAGAGTGGTTGACAAAGATGTCATAGACAAAAAGACAAAGGGAGTATAAATGGTGATGATCAAGGCTAAGAATGATGCTAATAGCAGCCATTGTGAGCACAGAGTCTGTAAATGGCAGTCAAAGATAAGCAGAGTGTCAAAGGCCAACCTGAGATGGTAACGGATGGGCTGAATGGAGTGGGAGAGGGGAAGGGAGTAGTTGGGGGGGGGGGGTGGAATGGAAAGCAAGATTTTAAAAAGTTGGGGAAAGTGAAACGATGGAAGAAATGAAAATAAAAATAAAAGAAAATAATTTTAAAATATACATAAATACAATAAAATGAAGCAAAATAAATTAAAATAAATGTGGTGAAGGTGGAGAGGAGAGTTCACGCTCTGGAGTTATTGAACTCAACGTTTAGTCCAGAAGGCTGGAAAGTGCCTGACTGGAAGATGAGGTGCTGTTCCTCCAGTTTGTGTTGGGATCCACTGGATCACTGCAACAGGCCAAGGACGGACATGTGGACAGGAACCATAGAACCCTACCATAGAACCCTACAGTGCAGAAACAGACCCTTCGGCCCATCGAGTCTGCACCGAACACAATCCCACCCAGACCCTATCCCCATATCCCTACACATTTTACCTGCTAATCCCTCTAACCTACACATCCCAGGACACTAAGGGACAATTTTAGCATAGCCAATGAACCTAACCCGCACATCTTTGGACTGTGGGAGGAAACCGGAGCACCCGGAGAAAACCCACGCAGACACGAGGAGAATGTGCAGGGCAGGGCAGGGTGGGCGATGTGTTCAAGTGGCGAGCGACAGGAAGGACTGGGTCCTGGCTTGCGGACGGACTAAATGTGTTCAGCAAAGTGCCCAGTCTGTGTCTGGTCTCTCCGACGTAGAGTGGACCGGATTGGGAGCAGCGACTGCAATAGGCCAGACTGAAGGAGGTGTCTGTGAAACGCTGCTTCACCTGAACGGTGAAGGTGTTTAGGACCTGGGACGGTGAGCAGGGAGGAGGTAAAGGGGCACCTCCTACGATTGCATGGGGAGATGCCATCGACAGGAGGTGAGGATGGAGGGTGTGATGGAGGAGTGGACGATGGTGTCCCGGGGAAGAACGGTCCCTGCGGAATGCTGACGGGGAGAGTGGGGAAGATGTATTTGGTGATGGCATCATGCTGGAGATGGCGGGGGGGGTGATCCTTTGAATGTGGAGGCTGGCGGAGTGGAAAGAGAGGACGGGACGGACCCTATCCTGGATCTGAGGGGGTGAGAGCACTGATGTGGGAGATGGGTTGGACACAGTTAATTTGTTATTGGTTGAGGATTTAAATGCTTTCCATCAACTTGAACCTAAATATCAAATTCCGTTTCTGTTGATAGAACAAATTGACTCTGTGAATCCACCATCCTGCACTTTTTATTCATTCATGGGCCGGTATTTATTGCCCATCTCTGGTTGCCCTCGGAGGGCAGTTGAGAGTTAGCCACATTGCTGTGGCTCTGGAGTCACATGTAGGCCAGACCAGAAAAGGACGGCAGATTTCCTTCCCTGCTAACTAGGGAAGGAAATAAGTGCCACAGGGATGGGTGCTGGGACCCCAGCTCATTACAATATATATTAATGATTTGGATGAGGGAGCAAAACGTAACATCTCAATGTTTGAAGATGATACCAAGTTGGGTGGGAGGGTGAACTGTGACGAGGGCGCAGAGAGATCTTTCAGAATGGTTTGGACAGGTTGGGTAGGTGGGATAATCAATGGCAGATGCAGTATCATTTGGGTGAATGTGAGGTTATTCACTTTGGAAGCAAAAACAAGAAGGCAGATTACAACCTGAATGGCTGTAAATTGAGAAAGGGAAATGTGCAGAGGGATCTGGGTGTCCTTGTGTACCAGTCGCTGAAGGTAAGCGTGCAGGTGCGGCAGGTGGTAAAGATAGCAAATGGCATGTTGGCCTTCATTGCGAGAGGTTTCGAGCACGGGAGCAGGAATGTGTTGTTGCAATCATACAGGACCTCGGTGAGGCCACACCTAGAGTATTGTGTGCATTTTTGGTCTCCTTTTCTGAAGAAGGATGTTCTTGCTCTCAAAGGAGTTCAGTGAAGGTTTATCAGGCTGATTCCCGGGATGGTGGGGCTGATGTATGAGGAGAGATTAACTAGGTTAGGAATGTTTTCACTGGAGTTCAGATGAATGAGGGGGGGATCTCATAGAGACTCATAAAATACTAACAGGACTAGACAGGGTAGATGCAAGGAGGATGTTCTCGTTGGTGGGGAAGTCCGGAGCTAGGGTCGGAACTAGGGGTTACAGTCTGAGGATTCAGGATAAACCATTTGGGACGGAGGTGAGAAGACATTTCTTCACCCAAAGAGTGGTGAGCCTGTGGAATTCATTACCACAGGAAGTAGTTGATGCCAAAACATTGAGTGTATTCAGGAGGCGGTTGGATATAGCAGTTGGGGCGAATGGGATCAAAGGTTATGGGGGGAAAGCAGGATTAGACTATCGAGTTGGACAATCAGCCATGATCATGATGAATAGCAGAGCAGGCTCGAAGGGCCAAATGGCCTCCTCCTGCTCCTATCTTCTCTGTTTCTAAAGGACATCAGTGAACCAGATGGGTTTTTCCGACAACAGTTTCATGGTCATCAGTAAATTCTTAATTCCAGATATTTTTTATTGATTTCAAATTCCGCCATCTGCTGTGGTGGGATTCAAAAAATATTCACTGAGTTTCTGGGATTACTAATCCAGCAATGATACAACCAGGCCATCACCTCCCCTGGAATCATAATCCTCTGGACAATGGCAAACTTTCTTGTCTCGATTTTATCCCAGTGTGTACTCACTGTAACTGTTCTTTCCTATTCTAGGACATTACTGGGCCCCTATGGAATAGATAGAAGAGTCATCTGCATAGATTTTACAGACTGCGAGAATGGACTGGGTAAGTGATCCTGAGATAGATCCAAATCATTCTCTTTGTATTGAAGAGGTGAAACACTTTGTGGGGAAAGGAAAGCACTTTTTGCCACATGCACTCGAAGTCATGTCACTGTTGTTCTTTTTGGAGGTTGAATCACAACTTTGTTGCATTGCAACAGGAAGTAAATCATTCTGAAATCCCATAATTTATCAATCACAATCATGAGGGGTGATTGGGGTTATTTTCTTAGAACAAAGGGATGGCACAGTGGTTTAGCACTGCTGTCTCACAGCGCCAGGGACCCAGGTTCGATTCCAGGCTTGGGTCACCGTCTGCTTAGAGACAGAGACTTGTAAAATTCTAACAGGACTAGACAGAGTTGATGCAGGGAGGATGTTCCTGATGGTGGGGAAGTCCGGAGCTAGGGTCGGAACTAGGAGTCGCAATCTAGGACTGTTCGGGGTAAGCCATTTAGGACAGAGATGAGGAGACATTTCTTCACCCAAAGAGTGGTGAGCACACGACTGGGCACTTACGGAATAGATAAAAGAGTCCTCTGCATTGACTTTACAGACTGCAAGAGTGGAGTCTGAAGAGTGGTACATTCTCCCCATGTCTACATGGGTTTCCTCCTGATGCTCTGATTTCCTTCCACAGTCCAAAGATGTGCGGGTTGGATGCATTGACTGTGCTAAATTGCTCTTTAGTGCCCCAGGATCCTTGGATTAGAAGGATTAGCGAGATAAATATGTGGGTTTAGCCAGGAAATATTCCCCATATGGGGATAGGGTCTGGACGGGATTGCTGTTGGTGCAGACCCAATGGGCTGAATGGCCTCCTCCTGTACGGTAGGGATTCTGTGAAGGCTGACTTCATTGAGGTGCACAAAAATTATGAGGGGAAGAGATAGGATGGACCAAATGGCCTCTTGCTGCACTGTAGGGACTCCGTGAGGAAGTACTCTACATTATATCAACATTTGAAAAGGAATGGAGTGAGTTTTGTATTATTCTGGTCATTACTATTGAATGACTTAACATTGACTGATTAAGATGTCGGCTAGGATGACCTTGTAGGCCCCTATTATAGGGAAGCAGGTGATCCTGACGTCACACGGACCAGGTGTTAGCTAAATCAGATCAGACAGATCTGTATACCTGATCCCAAACCACTGCGCTTACTGCTGTTGTTCCCAGTGTCACAATTAGCCTACTTTCCAGATACTCACTATTCCCAGCTATCACTGTGATTAGAAAAGGGTTGATAGACTGAAATATTTGACTACTTCAATCCCCATGACTGTCAACTCTTTTTACAATTGAGATGTGTTAGTTTGGATTTTTTAACAACTTAAAGACTTGCAAAAGTCTAAGGTTTTGTCCAAGGTTTAAACATTGGGCAGCACGGTGGCACAGTAGTTAGCACTGCTGTCTCATAGCCCCAGGGACACGGGTTCGATTCACGTCCTTGGACGACTGTTAGCACAGAGTCTGCATGTTCTCCCCGTATCTGTGCGGGTTTCCTCCGGGTGCTCCAGTTTCCTCCCATACTCCAAAAGACGTGCTGGTTAGGTGCATTGGCCGTGCTAAATTCTCCCTCAGTGTACCCAAACAGGCACCAGAGAGTGGCAACTAGGGGATTTTCATAGTAACTTCATTGCGGCGTTAATGTGATCCTACTTGTGACACTAATAAATAAACTTACACTCACAATGTGGAACTCATGACTAAGGTCAGAAGATGTGGAGTCAGGGGACAAGCAACAGAATGGAGAGTAAACTGGCTACAAAGTAGGGATTAAAGTTAGTTACTGAGACTAGCAAAACATGGGAACTGTTGTCCACCTTTTCCCACTGGGAAATCTGAGATCATGCACCAACCAACTCAAGAACAGCTCCTTCCCTGTTGCCATCAGACATTTGAATGGACCCATCCTATATTAAGCTGATCTTTCTTGACACCGTAACTTCAGTAACCGGAGTGCGGCGACTAGGGGATTTTCATAATAACTTCATTGCGGTGTTAATGTAAGCCTACTTTGTGATGCTAATGAACAAACTTTAAAACTTAAAGAGCACTCTGCTCAACCACACTGGTGAATTCACAGTGACAAAGCTTGTCGTCTTTCTGTGCCTGCCTGCGAGAATGCAGATGGACTTTGAACCAGGATTGAAGGAAGCCTCGTCCCCTTCCTGGAGTGACACCAACCAGCAACCCAAAACTCACTCAGTGTTAAACAGCAGGACTCAAAGATCCACATATATTTTAACACTGGCAACTCCTGCGTCAACAACGCATTGTGGAGCAGCGCATAATCCACATGAGGAAAGGCTGAAGATGTTTAAATCTTTATATCCCGGATAGTCCACCTGAATATTTCCTGACTAATCCCTTTGCAGCCTTAAGGTCTTTATCGTCCTCTGACCTCCAGCGTAACGGGGAAGGAGTTTAATGTCTCTGCAAGAGAGCTCCGCCACCTTCGTCTCCACTGACCTTTAGTGGAGAATGGCTTTCTCCACTACAAGCTGAGCGCAATGCCCTCCCCCCACTCCCGAGAATGGTGTTTCAATCAGTTAATGTGTTTATGCTTAAAACATAGAACATTACAGCCGCAGAACAGGCCCTTCAGCCCTCAATGTCATACCGACCAGTGAAACCAATCTAAAGCCCATCTAACCTACACTATTCCAATATTATCCATATGTTTATCCAATGACCATTTAAATCCCCTTAATGTTGGCAAGTCCACGACTGTTGCAGGCAGGGCATTCCATGCTCTTACTACACTCTTAAGTCTGATTAAGACCCCTGCCCTTAATAGTGTACTCGTTCATCCCGTTGGTTCTGCCGAAATGGACTACTACACATTTATCCGCGTTGAAGTCCAAGTGGCAGATGGACTTCAACGCGGATAAATGTGTAGTAGTCCATTTCGGCAGAACCAACAGGATGAACGAGTACACTATTAAGGGCAGGGGTCTTAGTAGCGTTGAAGAGCAGAAGGATCTCGGGGTCCGGGTTCACAGGACTCTTAAATCGGCCTCGCAGGTGGAGGAGGTGGTCAAGAAGGCGTATGGTGTACTGGCCTTCATTAATCGAGGGATTGAGTTTAGGAGTCGGGAGGTAATGCTGCAACTTTACAGGACCCTCGTCAGGCCTCATTTGGAGTACTGTGCGCAGTTCTGGTCGCCTCACTATAGGAAAGACGTAGAAGCTATTGAAAGGGTGCAGAGGAGATTTACAAGGATGTTGCCTGGACTGGGAGGCATGCCTTATGAAGATAGGTTGAGGGAGCTGGGACTCTTTTCCCTGGAGAGGCGAAGGTTGAGAGGCGACCTGATAGAAGTTTATAAAATGTTGAGAGGAATAGATAGGGTGGACTCTCAGAGGCTATTTCCCCGGGTTGAAATGGTCGCTACGAGAGGACACAGATTTAAGGTGCGGGGAGGGAAGTACAGAGGTGATGTTAGGGGTAAGTTTTTCACTCAGAGGGTAGTGAGTGATTGGAATCGGCTGCCGTCGTCGGTGGTGGAGGCGAACTCGCTGGGGTCTTTTAAAAGACTTCTGGATGAGTATATGGGGTTTAATGGGATTGGGGGTTATAGATAGGTCTATAGATTGGTGGGGTTGATGCGATCGGCGCAACTCGAGGGCCGAAGGGCCTGTTTGTGCTGTAATGTTCTATGTTCTATGTTCTATGATTAATGCTTGTACGTGATCAATTTCACTGATATCTTGGCTTGGCTTTACCACAATTACTGACACAAATGGTTTCCTTTAACATTAGCATGAGGTTTTAAAGGCCTTTGCCTTTCAAAACCTAGTACTAACTCCGTCTGGTAGGATTACTCGATGAGGTAGAAGGATTGGCCATACTGAACTGGGGGACTAGCTAAGGTAAATGCATGGGGTTATGGGGATAGGGCCTGGGTGGGATTGTGGTCAGTGCAGACTCGATGGGCCAAATGGCCTCCTTCTGCACTGTAGGGATTCCATGATTCTATGAGTTATGGAGTCATAGAAGTTTACAGCATGGAAACAGGCCCTTCGGCCCAACTTGTCCATACTGTCCATTTTTCACCACTAAGCTAGCCCCAGTTGCCCACATTTGGTCCATATCCCTCTACCCATCTTACCCATGTAAATGTCTAAATACTTTTTAAAAGACAAAATTGTAATCATCTCTCCTACTGCCTCTGGCAGCTTGCTCCAGATATTCACCATCCTCTGAGTGAAAAAATTGCCTCTCTGAAACCCTTTGGCTCTCTCCCTTCTCACCTTAAACCTCTAGTTTTAGATACCCCTATCTTTGGATAAAGATATTGACTATCTAGCTGATCTATGCTGCTCATTATTTTGTAGACCTCTATAAGATCACCCCTCAGCCTCCTGTGCTCCAGGGGAAAATTGTCCCAGTCTATCCAAGATCTCCTTATAACTCAAACCATCCTAGTGAATCTTTTCTGCGCTCTTTCTAGTTTAATACTATCCTTTCTATAATAAGGTGATCAGAATTACACACAGTATTCCAAATGTGGCCTTACCAATTTCTCATACAACTTCAATAAGACATCCCAACTCCTTTATTCAATGTATTAATCCTATCCCATCCATGTACAGATCCGAATGCTTTTTAAATGTTGCTATTGTACCTAACCCAACCAGTTTAACACCTCTGGCATTGTTGCCAATGTAATCCTCTGGAAATTTGGCATTGAATTTTTGGAAACCTTTCTGTACCAGATCAGTTAATCGGGGAGACGGTGGCATTGTTAAAACCAGGGGCCCAGACATCTGCTCGGACTCTAACATTGACAACTTTCTCGGTAACGTCACTGGACTAGTAACCCAAACTGGAGTGCCCTCGGTGAGTGCCCAGGGCGTAGGCCCTGTGGAGGGCAGTAGGGATGATGAATCACTGACCACGCAGTCCATCTTGGATCAATTTATCCCTGATGGCGGAGACTGTGCAGAATTCCCTTCAGGACTCTGCCAGCCCTTTGTGGATGTCTCTCAGTTGTCTACATGTGATGGTGGCCTGTGAGGCCTGTTTGAGCCCCTTGGATTCCAAGAAAGGAAGCATCTCCGTTGTCATAACGTCAACGCTTCCCTCAACGATCACCCTGGTGGGTAAGAATTTTATCAAAACTGTAGTTAAATTTTATTTATTAGTGTCACAAGTAGGCTCACATTAACACTGCAATGAAGTTACACTCCGACACCTGTGCGGGCACACTGAGGGAGAATTTAGCGTGGCCAGTGCACCTAACCAGCATGTCTTTCAGACCATGGGAGGAAATCGGAGGGCGCAGAGGAAACCCATGCAGACACGGGGAGAATGTGCCGACCCCACACAGACAGTGACCCGAGGCCGGAATCGAACCCAGGCCCCTGGCGCTGTGAGGCAGCAGTGCTAATCACTGTGCCGCCATTCTGTAGAAGGCTGTGGAAGGGGATATCAGCCAAGTACAGCTCCTCATCATGCTGATAGACAACGCTGAGATTGGAACATTGCAGCTTTCACGTTGTGTGTGTCGCAGCTATGCAGACAGAGAGTGGAGAGGCTCTTTTAACATTGTTATGAGTGGCAGATAATCTGTTTCAGCGGTTGCAGGATGACTATTTATGAAGTCATGAAATTTCTGACAGGCAATGAACAGAACAAGGAGTTCCCTTGTGAGTCTCCGTGTCAGTGAGGTCCTTGCTATTCTGGCTTCAGATCATTGTACAATGGGAGATGTTTGCTGACATGAGTATCAGTGCGCAAACCTCAAAGCAGGGGCCTGTGGGAGCCGCTTTGAGTCTGTTGAACCCCGCTATGTGGTTCTTTTTTTATTCATCCATGGGACTGACCAGCATTTATCACCCATTTTTAGTTGCCCTTGAAGGGCAGTTGAGAGTCAACCACATTGCTGTGACTCTGGGGTCACACATGTAGGCCAGACCAGGTAAGGATGGCAGATTTCCTTCCCGAAAGGACATCAATGAACCAGATGGATTTTCCGACAATGGTTTCATGGTCATCTTAATTCCAGATATATCTTTCCCTGAATTCAAATTCCACCATCTGCCGAGGCAGGATTCGAACCCGGGTCCCAAGAACATTAGCTGAGTTTCTGGATGAATAATCTAGTGATAATACCACCGTGCCATTGCCATGAGTCCCAATGTAAGGCTGTCCCGAAGACCTAAGTGGGCGGCACGGTGGCACAGTGGTTAGCACTGCTGCTTCACAGCTCCAGGGTCCTGGGTTCGATTCCCGGCTCGGGTCACTGCCTGTGTGGAGTTTGCACATTCTCCTCATGTCTGCGTGGGTTTTCTCCGGGTGCTCCGGTTTCCTCCCACAGTCCAAAGATGTGCGGGTTAGGTTCATTGGCTATGCTAAAATTGCCCCTTAGTGTCCTGGGATGTGTAGGTTAGAGGGATTAGCAGGTAAAATGTGTAGGGATATGGGGATAGGGTCTGGGTGGGATTGTGTTCGGTGCAGACTCGATGGGCCGAAGGGCCTGTTTCTGCACTGTAGAGTTCTATGTCTATGTCTATGTCTTTACATTCTTGTCCCCAGAACATTAGCGGAGTTTCTGGTGATAATATCACTGGGCCAACACCTCCCAGTTCCACAGCCTGGGGGTAATGTTCACAAAGAGGTCCAGTGACCTCACTGTAGCACAGAATGAACTTAGAAAGAGAATTTACCAAACTATGAAAGGTATGTTTGTCCACAGGAGTGGTCACGTGTCGTGTAGTTATTGTCTTGCCCAGATTGGGCTTCACACTGTTGGCTGTGAGTAAATGGCCCACCATAAGGAACCTGGTTGACCCAGAATCTACAGTTCACAAGGTTAAAGTTCAGCTGATTCTGTCAAAATCAAAGAACAAAGAACAGTACAGCACAGGAACAGGCCCTCCAAACCTGCGCCGATCATGATGTCTGCCTAAACTAAAATCGTATGTACTTATGGAGTCTGTATCCTTCCATTCCCATCCTATTCGGGTATTCATCTAGTTTCCCCTTGAATGCCACTATCCTACCCGCTCCCCCCACCTCCCCGGGCAGCAAGTTCCACACGTTCACCACCCTCTGTGTAAAACGCTTACCTCGCACATCCCCTGTAAACTTTTCCCCCCACGCACCTTAAACCTATGTCCCCGAGTACTTGACTTTCCTGCCCCAGGAAAGAGCATCTGACCATCCGCACTGTCCATGTCGCTCGCAATCTCGTAAACCTCTTTCAGGTCACCCCTCAACCTCCATCACTCCAGTGAGAACAGACCGAGTTTATCCAACCTCTCCTCAGAGCTAATACCCTCCAGACCAGGCAACATCCTGGTAAAACCCTTCTGTACCCTCTCCAAAGCATCCGTCTGCCAGTGTGGCGACCAGAATTGTCCACAATATTCTAAGTGAGGCCCAAAAGCGCATCGTGTTCTTGCAAAGTACAAACCAGCATGTCATCAACTATCATCTCTCCTTGCAAAGATCACAGGAAAACCTCGCTGCCAGGGGAGATCCCGTGTGGAGGAAATGATACCTGCCCCACCGGTAGACAGGAATGCGATTGGTGTTGAGAATTCCCCCTCTGCCCGGAGCCACATTGCTCATCGAGGAATCTCACCACCAGAGCATTTGACGTGTCTGCCATCACCTGTCCCACTGTCTTCACCAGGTGAGCAGCACCTTGTTCCAGTGCACTGGGTTAATACATACCCTGATCCTTTCCTTACTGCCGCTACCATTGCCGAAATCCATTCTGTGTCCCCGCCTGTATGTAAGAAGTCTCACAGCACCAGGTTATAGTCCAACAGGTTTGTTTAATGGCGGGGCAGGCTCGAAGGGCTAGATGGCCTACTCCTGCTCCTATTTCTTATGTTCTTATGTTTGATAGCATGAGCTTTCAGAGTGCTGCCCCTTCACCAGATGGCTCACATGCTGAAGGAGCAGTGCTCCGAAAGCTTGTGATTCCGAATAAACTTGTTGGACTTTAACCCGGTGTTGTGAGACTTCTTACTGTGTTTACCCCAGTCCAACGCCAGCATCTCCACATCATATATGAGTTATAACACTGAGTGTGGTCATCCAGTGAAATTCATTAACTGCTTTCTTGGTTACTGCTATATTTCTCAGAGCACAGACTGTTGGTGATAGTGCATCATCCAACCTCATATGGTGTACAACTGGTAGCGTACTAATAATGTCACAGTTGAAGAGCTCTCTCTGCGTTGTAATCTCCAGGCTTGGCGTTCACTTCCAGACTCAGGTGGATTTTTAATTTTTCCATTCATGAGCGTCACTGGCTGGTCCAACATTCATTGCCCATCCCTAGTTGCCTGAGAGTCAATCACATTGCTGTAGCTCTGGAGTCACATGTAGGCCAGACCAAGTAAGGATGGCAGATTTCCTTCCCTAAAGGACATTAGTGAACCAGATGGGTTTTTCCGACAATGGTTTCATGGTCATCAGTAGATTCTTAATTACAGATATTTTTTCTTGAATTCAAATTCCACCATCTGCCGTAGCAGGATTCGAACCTGGGTTCCCAGCGCATTAGTTGAGTTTCTGGATTAGTAGTCTAGCGATAATACCACTAGGCTATCGCCATGAGCCCCAATGCAATGCTGTCCCAAAGCCCTAAGTGTGGCTTTATATTCTTGTCAATTATATGGAACGTAGAATTTCCCTGTGTGCAGTGGAGGGTAGCTACACTCTCGGTATGGATCGTCTGTCCGTCATAACCAGGGCGGGCGAGGAGGTAAAATTCTGGCGATGTTAAACGTACGCCCCCTAGTAATTGACTCTTCCATCCTGGGAAAAAGCTTCTGCCTATCCACTCTGTCCTTGCCCCTCATACTCTGGTTTAACTCATTAACTATACCTCTTGTGAGAAGTGCGTTGAATCTTGTAATGGGGCAGACTGGGATTCCCCCAACCCTGCCATTACCTCACAGGCTCCAAAGTCCAGGTGCCTTATTGAAATAGCACCCAGACAGCCTTTAACCCACGACAGGCCTGGACGCCAGTCACCTACTACAGTCCAGCACCTCCACATCAACCCCCTCCCTTCCAACCTTCACCCATCTCCCCTGCCCACCCTCCACTCCACCCTTCCCTTACACCAGGCCATTTCCTACCTTGGCTTAGCTTTGGGTATCAGCATCCAATAGGGAGAGACGATGGCCTAGTGGTATTAACGCCTATTACTCCGGAAACTCAACTAATATTCTGGGGACCCGGGTTCGAATCCCGCCACGGCAGATGGTGGAATTTGAATTCAATAAAAAATATCTGGAATTAAGAATCTACTGATGACCATGAAAACCATTGTCGATTGTCGGAAAAACCCGTCTGGTTCACTAACGTCCTTTAGGGAAGGAAATCTACCACCCTTACCCGGTCTGGCCTACATGTGACTCCAGAGCCACATTGACTCCAGAGTCAATATGGTTGACTCTCAACTGCCTCAGACAACTGGAGATGGACAATAAATGCTGGCCAGCCAACAAGGCCCATGTCCCACGCATAAATGAAAAAGAAACCCAAGAAACATAGGAGCAGGAGGAGGTCATTTGGTCCTTCGAGCCTGTTCCGTCATTCATTAGATCATGGCTGATCTTCCAACTCAATAGCCTAATCCTGCTTTCTCCCCATAACCTTTGACCCCATTCGCCCCCAAGTGCCAAATCCAGCCAACTCTTGAATACATTCAATATTTTGGCGTCAACTTCTTCCTGTGGTAATGAATTCCACAGCCTCACCACTCTTTGGGTGAAGAAATGTCTCCTCACCTCCGTCCTAAATGGTCTATCCCCAATCCTGGTTCTGGACTCCCCCACGATCGGGAATATTCTCCCTGCATCTACTTTGTCTAGTCCTGTTAGAATTTTATAAGATTCCCCACCCTCATTCGTCTGAGAACAATCCTAACCTAGTCAGTCTCTCCTAGTCACTCTCTCTCAAGGGCAATCTGCAAGGAGGCAAATGCAGCAATGGAGAGCTGAAGGTCAGAAATATCCTTTACCAAGTGCGCGCTGTTATGTATATTGGGGCAGTCTCCTTTAAGAGAATGTGTCAAGTGACCGGGGTCTCAAGCTCCGCCCTGGGTGGAGCTTGCCCAGTCAGTCTTGCGTGAGCGAATGGACACGTTCATCAACAGCTTGAGAACTTTACTTCCTCTGATCTCAGGCCCTTGTATTAGACTTTATATTAGACCTCAAAAATTATACACGCCGTTTACATAGACACGTGAAACAGAGGGTGAGATTTTCCAACTGCGCTAGCCCCAAAACCGGAAAATCCCGCCCAAGGGCAATGGACCTTTGCGTGGTCCACCTCCCCCACCCCCAGCGCCCGTCACAATTCCCGTGGCACGGGGGAAACGGGAAAATTTCCTCGTAAATTGTTCTAAATTGTCACTGGCAGGGTCGCAAGTTGGAGGGAAGGAAGATCCCAACGTGTTGGGTCTTTAATGATAAGTCACGAGACGCAGATGGATTTCCTGTCACGGCTCCGCAGAATCAGAGAATACCACATTGCAGAAGAGGCCCATCGAGTCTGCATGAAAGCCCCTGACCTGCCCGTCTATTCCCACTTTCCAGCTCTTGGCCCACGCTCGTCCAGCCTTTAACTTGCCATAAATGTCGGGAGAACGAAATTCCAAATAACTCCTCAACGTCAGGAGGCCTGGCAAACCTTGTTTCCTCCATCCGTCACTGTTCCCGCAGCTTGCAGAGACACAAACCTCTGCCGTACACTCCGCTGAGTCAGGTTTATTCTGTGCCTGTTATACAACGTTAAGTGTCACATCGGGGCTCCCCCCCCCACCTAACTCAGGGACCAGGCTAATGATGAGAATCCCTTCAAAAGGTAAATTCCCATCCGCAGCCCCAAACTCAATGGTTCTTACAGGTCTGAAACAGTGTTCAAATATCCCGGATATTAGCACCTTTAATGGTGTTTAGAGAGCAAAAATGGCACTTTCAGTGTGAGCACAATGTTCTTGCAGGAATTAAGGTGATTGGCGGACTGAAGGAGCTCTCCGATGATGAGTACGGTGTGTACGTGAAGAGGATTCTACCTGGGGGACTTGCATCAGTTGACGGTGAGTGAGAGACCCCATTATCCAGCCAGGAGTTAATATTCCTGAAATGTAACATCACACAGATATCAAAATGTTCAGCTAATTTCTCCGTATCAATTACAATATCATTGACGCTTCCTTTATTACAGAGCTGTTCATGTTGGAAAAACGTCTCGAGGGATGATCAACTAATTGGAGTCTAGGCTAAATTGGGGCGGCACGGTGGCCCAGTCGTTAGCACTGCTGCCCCACATCACCAAGGACCCCGGTTCGATTCCGGCCTTGGGTCACTGTCTGTGCAGAGTTCTCCCCGTGTCTGCGTGGGTTTCCTTCAGGTGCTCCGGTTTCCTCCCACAGTCCGAAAGTACAGCTTAGGTGGATTGGCCATGTTAAATTGTCCCTGTGTCCAAAGATGTGCAAGTTAGTTGGATTGGCCATGCTAAATTGCCTCTTTACACTATCAAGGGCAGGAGTCTTAGTAGCGTTGAAGAGCAGAAGGATCTCGGGGTCCGGGTTCACAGGACTCTTAAGTCGGCCTCGCAGGTGGAGGAGGTGGTCAAGAGACGTATGGTGTACTGGCCTTCATTAATCGAGGGATTGAGTTTAGGAGTCGGGGGGTAATGCTGCAACTTTACAGGACCCTTGTCAGGCCTCATTTGGAGTACTGTGCGCAGTTCTGGTCGCCTCACTATAGGAAAGACGTAGAAGCTATTGAAAGGGTGCAGAGGAGATTTATAAGGATGTTGCCTGGATTGGGAGGCATGCCTTATGAAGATAGGTTGAGGGAGCTGGGACTCTTTTCCCTAGAGAGGCGAAGGTTGAGAGGCGACCTGATAGAGGTTTATAAAATGTTGAGAGGAATAGATAGGGTGGACTCTCAGAGGCTATTTCCCCGGGTTGAAATGGTCGCTACGAGAGGACACAGATTTAAGGTGCGGGGAGGGAAGTACAGAGGTGATGTTAGGGGTAAGTTTTTCACTCAGAGGGTGGTGAGTGAATGGAATCGGCTGCCGTCATCAGTGGTGGAGGCGAACTCGCTGGGGTCTTTTAAAAGACTTCTGGATGAGTATATGGGGTTTAATGGGATTGGGGGTTATAGATAGGTCTATAGATTGGTGGGATTGATGTGATCGGCGCAACTCGAGGGCCGAAGGGCCTGTTTGTGCTGTAATGTTCTATGTTCTATGTTAATGTTCAAAGATGTGCAGATTAGGTGGATTGGCCGTGCCAAATTGCCCCTTAGTGTCCAAAGATGTGTAGGTTAGGTAGATTGGCCATGCTAAATTGCCCCTTAGTGTCCAAAGATATCTGGGATAGGTGGATTAGCCATGGTAAACAGACACAGATCTTCCTGATGCCATCCCTCATTCTGAGTGGAGTCCATCATGTCAAACCTTTCTCAGATGTTGAGTTTAGACTAGGAATTTTCATCGCGGCCCTATCACTTGCCTCACGTCATTCCGGATGCTCCTCCGTGTCTCCGTATGAGTGGGATTCTCACCCAGCATCCTTCACTTTGTGAGCTGCACTCCAGATATAGAAATCCAGCTCACCCCAATCCCCCTCATAGTTCATGGATCAGGAATCATTTCATCCCATCACTTAATAATTTCTTTCAGTCACTTTGTCATTGTTTCCAGCAGCGAGCGTTGACGTATGAGGATATATACTCCAATCATTGCGTTCAGTTCATTCGCACTAACTCAGAGTGAAATATTTTCCTTAATTTATAGGCCGCCTGCAACCGGGGGACCAGATTCTGGAGGTGAATGGAGACAGCCTGGTGGGAGTGACGAACGAAAGGTACATTCGATACAAGAGGGGTTGTCTCAAATGTGGGAATCTCGGGCAGAAATTTCTCTTTCTTTATGCGTCAGCTCAGCCGGGGAAAAGGGGGATGTAGGCCGCCAGCTGCACTCTCAGCTTTTCCCGCCATATTTTGTGACACGTAGTCAAAAAGGACCAGGAAGTGGATCCCTTAGACCCACACTGGTGGGGCAGATCCTCCAACTGTGACCCCTGACAGATTGGAGCACCCTTTATAAATAGCGCCCCGGCCTTGGTGGGGGGGGGGGGGGGGGGTGGGTGGTTACTGGGGCAACACCAGGAAAGCGGAGTTGAGGCCACAATAAGGCCAGCCATGATTGTGTTCGATGGCGAGCATATCGGAGGGGCCGAGTGGCCTTCTCCTGCTTCTATTTCTTGCGTTCTTGGCACCAACCCACCATCTTTCATTCCTTAAACTCTGGACTGGGAATGCTGAAGAAGGGCGGCACGGTGGTTAGCACGGCTGCCTCACGGCGCCAGAGACCCGGGTTCGATTCCGGCCTCGGGCCGCTGCCTGTGTGGAGCTTGCACATTCTCCCCGTGTCTGCGGGGGTTTCCTCCGGCTGCTCCTGTTTCCTCCCACAGTCCAAAGATGTGTGGATTAAGTTGATCGGGCATGGTAAATTGCCCCTTAGAGTCAGGGGGATTGGCAGGGTACATTCCCGGGATTACGGGGATAGGACCTGGCTGGGGTTGTTATCAGTGCAGGTTCAATGGGCCGAATGGCCTTCTTCTGCACTGTTGGAATCCATAAAGTGAACAATATTGACTTTTTGTAAATTAAATTTAGTTTAAATGTATTTATTAGTGTCACAAGTAGGTTTACATTAACACGTCAATGAAGTTACTGTGAAAATTCCCTAGTCGCCACAGTCCAGTGCCTATTTGGGTACACTCAGGGAGAATTTAGCATGGCCAATGCACCTAACCAGAACATCTTCCAGGCAGTGGGAGGGAACTAGAGCACCTGGAGGAAACCCACGCAGACATGGTGAGAATGTGCAAACTCCACACAGACAGTGACCCAAGGCCGGAATCGAACCCGGGTCCCTGGCACTGAGAGGCAGCAGTGCTAACCACTGTGCTACCGTGCCAGCCATATTATTTCATTGGATGTGGACAAGGTCAGGTTTTGTCGCTCACCCCTAGTTACCCTTGAACTGGGTGCCTCACTCAGCCATCTCAGAGGGTAGTTGAGAGTTAACCCCATTGCTGTGTCTCTGGAATCACATGTAGGCCAGACCAGGTAAGGACGGCAGATTTCCTTCCCTAAAGGACATTAGCGAACCAGGTGGGTTTTTCCAACAATGGTTTCATGGTCATCATTACCGAGAGTAGCTTTATATTCCAGGTTTATCAATTGAATCTTATTTACAATTTTAACTAATTGGATTGACTCTATAGTCTATAAGTTAAACTGTTGTTTTTGGGGGCTTTGCCTATTAAACCCCAACTCTGGCAGACATGCATCATATTGGTGAAGTAAGAATGAAAACAAATAAAAGGTAGGAAAATAGAAAGAGAGACTGGAATGCCCTGCCAGCTGCAGTTGTAAATGCACCTAGTTTGGGGGCGTTTAAGAGATCTGTGGATAGGTTTATGGATGGAAAGGGATTGGTTTAGGCTAGTGGGTCATTGTTTGGTAACTGGTCGGCGCAACATCGTGGGCCGAAGGGCCTGTTCTGCGCTGTAATGTTCTATGTTCTATGTTCTATGAGACAGGAATGGAAAGTATGAGAAAGAAGAACTTGTATTCCAGTAGCATCCTGTATCTCTTTAAGGCTTTGCAAAGAGCTTTCCAGCCTGTGGTGTACTTTAGCAGTGAGTATCGTGTCTTGGTGTGTTAACGTGCACTCTCTTTGTTATTTTTAGTGCAGTGGAAATTCTTCGAGCAGCTTCTTCATCCAATAACATGCGGCTGATGATTGCGAGGGATGAGCAGGGCAGGTAAGGGATTTTTTTTTATCCTGGCATTGCCACTTTGGCAGGTTCTGGCATCCCAGCACCCACCTCACTGACATCCTGAGGATGCGAATGGACCAATTCTGAGTGATCCCTTTGTGCAGCAGTGTCACAACCACAAGAAGGCATTTCCTAATGGTGATCCCCGTGATCAGAATCTGTGTCTGAGGGTGTTTGTGTGTGTGTTTGACAGTGTGTGTGTGTGTGTGTGTGTCCGTGTCTGAGGGTGTTTGTGTGTGTGTTTGACAGTGTGTGTGTGTCCGTGTCTGAGGGTGTTTGTGTGTGTGTTTGACTGTGTGTGTGTGTGTGTCCATGTCTGAGAGTGTTTGTGTGTGAATGTGTGTGTCTGACAGTGTGTGTGTGTCTGTGTCTGAGGGTGTTTGTGTGAGTTTGACAGTGTGTGTGTGTGTTTGACAGTGTGTGTGTGTTTGACAGTGTGTGTGTTTGACTGTGTGTGTGTGTGTGTGTCCATGTCTGAGGGTGTTTGTGTGTGAATGTGTGTGTCTGACAGTGTGTGTGTCCATGTCTGATGGTGTTTGTGTGTGTTTGACAGTGTGCGTGTGTGTCCGTGTCTGAGGGTGTTTGTGTGTGTGTGAATCTGTGAGTCTGATAGTGTGTGTGTGTGAGCGTCTGAGGGTGTGTGTGTGTGTCTGAGTGTGAGGGTGTTTGTATGTGTGTGTGTGAATGTGTGTGTTTGACAGTGTGTGTGTATGAGTGTCTGACAGTGTGCGTCTGTGTCTGAGCGTGTGTGTGTGAATGTGCGATGGTGTGTGTGTGCGTGTATGTGTGTGTGTGTGAATGTGTGAGTGTCCGACAGTGTGCGTGTGCGTCTGTGTCTGAGGGTGCGTGGGTGTGTGTGTATGTGTGTGTGTGAATGTGTGAGTGTCCGACAGTGTGCGTGTGTGTGTCTGTGTGTGTGTGTATGTGTGTGAATAAGCGAGCCTGAAAGCCTGACAACACCAGGTTAAAGTCCAATGGGTTTATTTGGTAGGAAAAGTCACGAGCTTTCGGAGCACTGGCTGCCCCTTCGTCACCTGACGAAGGAGGAGTGCTCCGAAAGCTCGTGACTTTTACTACCAAATAAACCCGTTGGACATTAACCTGGTGTTGTCAGGCTTCTTCCTGAGACTAAGTATCAGGGATATGGAAGCCCAGTAAATGGCAGGGGTCCTAGGGTGGGGAGGGTAGGTGACTCCTCAGGGTGTTGTTGGGGCGGGGGGGGGGGTATCAGGGAATATGCTGGCAGGGGGGAGCTCTTAAGGGGTCCAGTCCTTGGGGTGAGGGTGTCCCCAGTTAGAAAGGAACAGCACCTTCCTCCTGGCCCGAAATTTAGGATTTGAATTTTTCCTATTCACAATTGCCCCTCGCCGATTCAGCTTTTATCTTCCTGACTCGTTTACTCTCGCGTTCCGAACCTTTCTCCCCTCTTTTTTGAATCAAATTTTCATTTGTCCTCCGCTGCTTTCTAAAGCATTCCCGATCCTGGGGCTTACTCCTATTCTTGGCACTGTTGTAAGCCTTTAATCCAACACTATCTTTAGCTTCCTTAGTCAGCCACAGATGGATCAGAGGTGGGGGGGTGGGGGGGGGTTTCACCCTCTGTGGAGCCTTTGCTCCGAACTGGAATGTATTTCGGTTTAGAATTGTGAACGGCTGAAAGGCAGATGACCAGAATTCTGCAATTGTTTGCTGTCGGGTCGGTCCACCGTTCCACCACCCCCCCCCCCCCCCCACCCCCCCCCCCGTCCACCCCCGTCCACCCCCTCAACACCTTTTGGTCTCTGCTCACTCACTGTTGGCCTATCGCCAGTGTGATTGGTTTGGTTTGCGTCCTGTGCAGGCATTCCGAGACGTTAATGTCCCCGTTTGTTTGGAAGCAAATGGTTTGGGATGAGGATCATGCTAAATCCAGCCTGACCCTGATCGGCTATAGTTATGATATCCTCCTGCTTGGTTAATGATCTCCCCGTGACTGCGATATGTAAAAAAAAAGCAGCATTAGGTGGATAAAGTTTTAAAATAGAACGAAGGGTTTTTAACTGGTGCAGACAAATTCCGTCCCTTAGGAAAGGACAACGATAAAAAGGACAAAGAAAATTACAGCACAGGAACAGGCCCTTCGGCCCCTCCAAGCCTCCAAGAAGGGGTGACCACGCTGCCCAACTAAACTAAAACCCTCTACCCTCCCGGGGACCATAAGGCGTAAGAGCAGGATTAGGCCACTCGGCCCATCGAGTCTGCTCTGCCTTTCAATCACGGCTGATTTTTTTCTCATCCCCCATAAACCCCCGACCCCCTTATTAATCAAGAACCTATCTATCTCTGTCTTAAAGACACTCAATGACCCGGCCTCCACAGGCCTTCTGCGGCAAAGAGTTCCACAGATTCACCACTCTCTGGCTGAGGAAATTCCTCTTATCTCTGTTTTAAAGGATCGTCCCTTTAGCCTGAGCTTGTGCCCTCTCTGGTTCTAGTTTTTCCTACTAGTGAAAACATCCTCTCCATGTCCATGCTATTCAAGCCTCCTAGTATCCTGGAAGTTTCAGTAAGATCCCCCCTCATCCTTCTAAATCCCTCTATTCCCATCATATTTGCCCATGTGCGCCTAAATGTCACTGTCGTTTCCGCTTCCACTCCCTCCCCCCGGCAGCGAGTTCCAGGCACCCACCATCTTCTGAGTAAAAAACTTGCCTCGTGTGAGGTGGTCCACTTTGGTAGGAGGAATGGTAGGAAGGACTATTACTTACGGGGCGAAAAACTGCAGCAGGCGACGGTGCAGAGGGACCTCGGGGTCCTTGTCCATGAGTCGCAAAAACCCAGCTTGCAGGTGCAGCAGGTGGTCAGGAAGGCGAATGGGATGCTGGCCTTCATAGCGAGGGGGACTGAATATAAAAGTAGGGAGGTCTTGCTACAGCTGTATAGGGCATTGGTGAGGCCGCAGCTGGAGTACTGTGTGCAGTTTTGGGCGCTGCACCTGCGCAAGGATATTTTGGCCCTGGAGGGAGTGCAGAGGAGGTTTACTCGGCTGATACCGGAGTTGAGGGGATTGAGCTATGAGGAGAGGCTGAATAAACTAGGCTTGTACTCGTTAGAGTTTAGAAGAATGAGGGGAGATCTCATTGAGACGTATAAGATGATGAATGGGATGGATAGGATAGAGGTGGAGAGACTCTTCCCGCTCAAAAAAGACAGTAGGACTAGGGGGCACAGCCTCAAGATAAAGGGGGGGCGGTTTAGAACAGAGTTGAGGAGGAACTTCTTCACTCAAAGGGTGGTGAATCTCTGGAATTCTCTGCCTGTTGAAGTGGTGGAGGCTACCTCGCTAAATATTTTTAAGAAACGGGTTGATGGGTTTTTGATAAGAGAAGGGATTAAGGGTTATGGGGAGAGGGCGGGAAGGTGGAGCTGAGTCATGACAGATCAGCCATGATCTTATTGAATGGCGGGGCAGGCTCGAAGGGCCAGATGGCCTACTCCTGCTCCTATTTCTTATGTTCTTATGTTCTTATCTCCTTTAAACCTTGCCCCTCGCACCTTAAACCTGTGCCCCCTTTAGTAATTGACCCTTCCACCCTGGGAAAAAGCTTCTGACTACCCACTCTGTCCGTGCCCCTCATAATCTTGTAGACTTTCTATCAGGTCTCCCCTCATTCCATCGGGAACACAGAGAGGGATCAGAGAGAGTACACAAAACTCCCAATAATCCACCTAACTTATCCTCCAAACACTGCCTGCCCCACCCGGAGTTTGCAAATCAAACAAACCTCCTCCATATTGGCCAGTCACAAGCCAGGGTTCCTGGCAGGGATCATTTATGCATTTCCCCCTGACGAAATAGCGCTGTGCGATTTACAGTTTATTTGCGGGATGGGGGTGTCACTGGCTGGACTCAACACTTACTGCCCCTCCCTAAACTGCCCTCAAGGAGGTGGGTGGGTAAGCCGCCATCTTGAGCTGGCTGTAATCCATATGGTGTAGGTACAGCCACGGCGCTGTTAGGGAGGGAGTTCCTGGATTTTGACCCAGCGACAGTGAAGGAACGGGGGGGGATATATTTCCAAGTCAGGATGGCAAGTGACTTGGAGGGGGGGGCTTCAAGATGCTGGTATTCCTGTTTGTCTGCTGTGTCCTTCTCCTTCGAGGTGGTAGTAGTTTGGGAGGTGCTGCCTAAGGAGTCTCGGTGAGTAGCTGCAGAGCATCTTGTAGATGCTGCCACCGTGCATCTGTTGCGGTGTTGGAAGTGAATGTTTTTGGAAGGGGTGACAATTAGACTGCTTTATACCCTGGATGGCGCCGTGATTCTTGAGTGTTGTTGGAACTGCACCATCCAGGCAATGGGGAGTATTCCCTCTCACTCCTGACGCGTGCCTTGTAGATGGTGGACACGTATTCAAGAGGTGGCTAGATAAAGCACTTGAGGCAAATGGGATCAACGGTTATGGGGAGAAAGCAGGATTAGGCTATTGAGTTGGACAATCAACCAATGAGTGGTGGAGCAGGCTCGAAGGGCCAAATGGCCTCCTGCTGCCCCTATCTTCTATATTTCTATGACAGGTTTTGTCAGGAGTTGAGTTATATCCAGCTGGAAGGACTGATGGGATCTCAGTTTAAAATCTCATTGGGAAGACAACACTGAAAGTTACACTTTATAATCGTGTCTCTGGAATGGCAAACCCAATGATACCAGCTGTAACGCCACAACTGAAACATCTGACTGAAATCTGTCCCAACGTTGCATCTCAATAGTTTTACTACTAATTTTACTAGGGGATTTTCTCAGTAACTTCATTGTAGTGTTAACGTAAGCTGGCTTGTGACTAATAAATAAACTTTTAAGTTTAACTTTAAATTCTTTTGAAAACCTTTATATTGTACTCCTGATAACAAGAATCTCTTTTCATTTTTAGGAGAGAATTTTCGGAATTATTATCGAATTATGGATCCTTCAGTAGTATAGGATCTACTAGGGATTCACTCACTCCACAAGGAACTGGTAACTTTCAATTTCTTCTCATACTCTTGTAAAGTATATTTCCAAAGTTTATCACACAGTAAAATCTGTCATGCATTGCAAAGGACTCCCACTTAGATTTGGTGCTGGGTAGAATTACAGAATCCCTACAGTGTAGAAGAGGCCATTTGTCTTACCCAGACCCTCTCCCAGCTCTATTCCCATAACACCACTTATTTACCATGGCTAATCCCCCTAATCTACACATTTCTCAACACTGAGGGGCAATCTATCATGGGAAGTCCACCTAATCTGCACATCTTTGGAAACCAGAGCACCCGGAGGAAACCCACGCAGACACTGGTAGAATGTGCGGACTCCGCACGGACATGATGTGGAGATGCCAGCGTTGGACTGGGGTGGGCACAGTAAGAAGTTTCACAACACCAGGTTAAAGTCCAACAATTGAGATCTTACCTTGGTCTTTTCCCCCAACCTATCCTGTGACCCCAGATATTTACCCCGCTAATCCCCCCTAACCTACACAACATGGGACACCAAGGGTCAGTTTAGCACGGCCAATCCACCTAGCCCACACATCTTTCAGACTGTGGGAGGAAATGGGAGCACCTGGATGGAATTCACCTAGACACGGGGAGAACGTGCAGACTCCACAGAGAGGCTGGAATCGAACCCGGGTCATAGAATCATAGTGCAGAAAGAGGCCCTTCGGCCCATCAAGTCTGCCGCAAAAAAATCCCACCCAGGCCTTACCCCCACATCCCTACATATTATACCCACTAATCCCTCTAAGCTACATATCCCTGGACACTAAGGGGCAACTTCTTAGCATGGCCAATCAACCTAACCCGCACATCTTTGGACTGTGGGAGGAAACCAGAGCACCCGGAGGAAACCCACGCAGACACGAGGAGAATGTGCAAACGCCACACAGGCAGTGACCCGAGCCGGGAATCGAACCCAGGTCCCTGGCGCTGTGAGGCAGCAGTGCCAACCACTGTGCCACCGTGCCGGGTGGGAAGAGAATTAGGATGATTGCGTGAAAGGAAAATGGGGGGCAGCCATTTTGATGATGCCACATCCCGTTGTGTGATACTCACTGCTGTCCAGAGGCTTCCAATAGACAATACATCGTTACCGTAGAGACTACGAGATGAGACAACCCTACATTTCATCCCGTTTGTTAATCATCTGTTTCCCTCTGGATTTGGAACAGGCAGATTATCAACGAGCTCTTCCTCATCCTCCCTCAGCTCTGAGCAAATGAGCCCAACCAGTTCCCGTACCTCGTCCAATGGAAATACTGGAACCTACTCCAATGCACAGTACGTCTGATAACTATTTATTGTTTCTGCAAATTTACCGATGTTGCACTCATTCTTTCCGCACCTCATCCTCTGACAAACACAGGAAAAAGGGGACTTTTCTTCACACGCAAATGCTGGAAAATCTCAGCAGGTCTGACGGCATCCATGGAGAGAGAATAGAGCCAACGTTTCGAGTCCGGATGACCCTGTGTCAGAGCAGCTTTGAAATAGTCCTTTCATTGTGTGGTGGGTAGAATCCCTGCCTCTGAGCCAGATGCTCCAGGTTCAAGTCCCACCCCAGGACTTAGAATCCCTACGGTGCAGGAGGCCATTCGTCCCATCAAGCTTACACTGACAACAATCCCACTCAGGCCCCATCCTGTAACCCTATGCATTTACCCTACCAGTCCCCCTGATACTAAGGGTCAATTTAGCCGAGCCAACCCCACCCAAACTGCACGCCTTTGGAATGTGGGAGGAAAACCACAGGGAAAAGGTACAAACTCGGCGCAGTCACCCGAGGCTGGAATTGAACCCGGGTCCCTGGCGCCGTGGGACAGCAGCGCTGGAAAAGCTTCCAGGCCAATGTGCCAACAAGAGAGTGCACAAAGGTGGCCAGACTTTAAAATGATTGTTTAGACATGACGTTATTCTGCCGCTGAGCTAAGGTCCCCTCCCAGCGCCAAGAGGCTTCCCCTGTTTGAACGTGTTGACAAGTACTGACTGCTGTCCCAGGCCAGGGGGTACAAGAGAGAGAGTGAGTCACTGGATGAATGCAGCTCAATCACACCAGGTAACGTGTGTGAGCTTCTCCCTCTGACGACAGTGTAGGGAGCTCAGTGTCGGTAAAGGACTGTGACAAAGCAGATATTTTTCACACTGTCAGACAATGGGAAATGTTGCCCTGTCCCTTACAGAAGGTGAATGTGTGCACGTCTCGAAGTTCAGAGCTCAGAGTTTGCGACACAGATTTTCTCCAACAGCATGAATGTCACCGCATCCCCACAGTGCAGAAGGGGGCTATTCGGCCCATCGAGTCTGCACCAACTCACTGACAGAGCGTCTTACCCAGACCCCAACCCCAAAACCCTATGTATTTACCCCACTTATTCACCTAACCGCTACATCCTGAGACACTAAGGGGCAATTCAGCATGGCCTATCCACTTAACCTGCACATCTTTGGAGTGTGGGATGAAACCGGAGCACCCGGAAGAAACCCACGCAGACATGGGGAGAATGTGTAAATTCCATACAGTCACCTGAGACTGGAATTGAACCTGGATCCCTGGCACTGTGAGGTAGCAGTGTTAACCACTGTGCCCCCCACATTGCATTTTGATGAACAACACTGTCTTTCTGTTTCTCTCTCCCTCTCTCTCTTGCTCTGTCTCTGTCTTTGTCTCTTTCCCTCTCTCTCTCGCTCTGATTCTGTCTTTTTCTCTCTCTGTCGCTCTCTCTTCTCTGACTCCATCTCTCTTGCTCTGTCTCTGTCTCTTTCTCTCTCTCTCTGTCTTGCTCTGTCACTGTCTCTTTCTCTCTTGCCCAATCTCTGTCTCTCTCTCTCTCTCTCTGTCTTGCTCTGTCACTGTCTCTTTCTCTCTTGCCCAATCTCTGTCTCTTTCTCTCTCTCTCTGTCTTGCTCTGTCTCTGTCTCTTTCTCTCTTGCCCAATCTCTGTCTCTCTCTCTCTATCTCTCTCTCCCTCTTGCTCTGTCTCTCTCTCTCTCTCTCTATCTCTCTCTCCCTCTTGCTGTGTCTCTGTCTCTTTCTCTCTCTCTCAGAAAGGTGTATTTTTTAACCCCTCTCATGGTTTGTGTTGTGGAGAATTATTTTCCTCCTTGTTTCCATAGCGATGATGGAATTCAGCTTGTCACCATCACCAAATCAACAGGCCTCGGGCTGACGGTCACAGGGGGATCGAACAGGCCCGATGGGCCACAAGTCTATGTGGAGGACATCATCGCAGGGGGAGACTGTCAGAGGGTAAGAATGAAATAACTGTAGCAATGACCAATCAGGTGAGATTTGACTGAGGTCAGATCTGTATTAAAAAATAGAACTCAATGCTACATTTTCACATTTGAAAGTTGAGTAATCTTTTGAGGCGGATTCAGGAATTCTACCCTCCGTCCGAGGATCCAATCCAACTTGGAACCGCAATTGGGGATTGTTACAGATGTTGCATCCACTCTGGAAACGCTCGCAAGTTGGGGGCCACCTTCAGATGGACCTTTCACACACTCAGGAGTGTGAGCTGGCAGCAACAATCCAGCCTTGCGTTAACAGCTGAAAACCTTTAGAATGAAGCCCTGTGTTAAATAAAATGAATACTCTGATCTGACACGTGCACCTCTTGAAGCTAAACTCTACAACTATTCAAGAGGCAGCTGGATGTAGCACGTGGGGCAAACGGGGTGAAAGGTTGTGGGGAGAAAGCAGGATTGGGCTCTTGAGTTGGACAATCAGCCACGATCGTAATGAACGGCAGAACAGATTCGAAGGGCTAAATGGCCTCCTCCTGCTCCCATCTTCTATGTTTCTACGTTAGCTTCTGAGAGTTGATTTGATTCACAATTTTATGAGGTCAGTGGGAAAAAAGGACCAAGAAACTGGATCATTTATTAGATCACATGGGGTGGATTGAAGCTTTTTGACTGTGAATTGTACCTTGTTCCATAACCCCTCATCCCTGGAATCAATCTAGTGAATCTTCTCTGAGCCGTCCCCATCCCTCCTCAAGGAAGGGAACCAAAACTGTACACAAGTGGGCTCCCACTAACGCTTTGTGTAAAAGCAGGAACACTTCACTACTTTTACACTCTATTCCTTTAGCTATATGTTCCATTTGTTCTCTTTATTATGTTCTGTACCTGCACACCAGTTTTCTGAGATTCATGCACAAGGACACCCAGATCCCTCTGCACTCCAAAGTCTCTCTCCATTTAGATAATAAGTTGCTTTTCCATTTTTCCAACAAAATGGAAAAGCAACTCATCTACATTAAACTCCACCTGCCACATTTTGTCCCATTCAGTGAGCTGACCCATATCCATTTGTAAATCTCTGATTTCATTTTTGCAACTTACCGTTGCACCTATCTTAGTGCCACCTGCTTTGGTACCTACAGTCCAGTATCCAAGTTATTAATATAGAATGTCAATAGCTGGGGCACCCCACTAGTTACATCCAGAAAAAGACCCATGTACCCCAATTCTCCTCTTTCTGTCAGTTAGCCATTCCTCTATCCAAGCAAATAAATTTCCCCCAATCCCATATGAAACAACCTTGTGTATTAACCCTTTCTGTGCGGCATCTTATCAAATGCCTTATTATAGATTCACTACAGTGCAGAAAGAGGCCATTCAGCCCTTTGAACCTGCATCGACAACAATCCCACACAGGGTACTATCCCTGTAAATCAACGTACAGACCTCTGACACTAAGGGTCAATTTATCTTACCAATTAACCTACCCGCACATCTTTGGACTGCGGGAAGAAACCAGAGCACCTGGAGGAAACACGGGGAGAACATGCAGACTCTACACAGATGATGACCTGAGGCTGGAACTGAACTCGGGACCTGATGCTGAGAAGCAGCAGTGCCACCATGCCACCTTCCTAAAGTCTAGATATACTACATCGACGGGATCTCCATTATCTACTTGGCTTGTTATATCCTCAAAGAACTCTAGCAAATTAGTCAAACACGATTTACCCTTCATAAACCATGCTGGATTGTACTTTGGCTTTCCAAATGTCTTGTTATTACTTCCTTAACAATGGATTCTAACAATTTCCCAAACACAGATGCTAAACTAATTGGCCTGCAGTTTCGTACATTTTGAGTTCCTCCCTCTCGGGTTTGTCCAAAATTATGGCTGCACGGTGGCACAGTGGTTAGCGCTGCTGCCTCACAGCACCAGGGGCGCAGGTTCGATTCCCGGCTTGGGTCACTGGCTGCGTGGAGTTTGCACATTCTCCCCGTGTCTGCGTGGGTTTCCTCCGGGTGCTCCAGTTTCTTCGTACAGTCCAAAGATGTGTAGGTTAGGTGGACTGGCCAGGCCAAAGTGCATCTCAGTGTACCCAAACAGGTGCTGCAAAATGGCCAGTGGGGGATTTTCACAGCGGCTTCATTGCAGTGTTAATGTAAGCCTACTGGCCATTCTATGAACTGTGACACGAATAAATAAACTTTAACAGTAGAAATTTTGTTCCTCTCAGGGTAGCAACTTTTCTAACGCCCATAAAAGTACAAACTAAAATTGTGAAAAATGTAGCTGAAATGTATTTTAAAATGGTTCATCACATTGGAATGTAATGGAGTTACTATTGTTAGAATTCATGAATGGAATGTGGGTATTGCTGGCTCGTTCAGTATTTACACAGTCGAGTGATTGTGTTGATGTAAGGAGATCGGATCCTGATAAAATTCTGCATACTCTTGTTCAAATAATAAAACTGCAACATTCTGCTGAATCTCCAAGTGAATTTTCTTCTCGTTGTTTGAAGGATGGACGCCTGCGTCCAGGAGACCAGCTGGTCGCCATTAACAAGAAGTCTCTGGTGGGAGTAACCCTGGAGGAAGCTCGAAGCACCCTCCATAAAATTACGCCTACGTAAGTAGCAGTTCTACCTGTTGTCATGATAATGGAGATCCTGTAGATGTAGTATATCTAGACAGTTGAGGCTTGGTACCAACGATTTCGCCTTGGAGGGTTCAAACCCCACTCCAGATTTCATAGAATCTCTACGGCACAGAGGGAGACCATTCAGCCCATTGAGTCTGTGCTGATAGTCCAGGCACACCCCCTATCCAACAATCCCACCTAGGCCCTACCCCCCAGTAATCCCATGCATTTACCCTAGCTAGCCCCCCTGACACTAAGGGAAATTTAAGAACAAAGAACAAAGAACAACACAGCATGGGAAACAGGCCCTTCGGCCCAACGAGCCTGCGCGCCGTCCCATGGTCAGTGACCCTATTCATGATTTTAGTCTATGCCTAATGTGTGAGGATCAGGGAGGTCCAATATAGGGACAAATTGTTACCCAATCAATTTAGCATGGCCAACCCACCTAACACACACATCTTTGGATTGTGGGAGGAAACCGGAGCACCTGGAGGAAACCCAGGCAGACACGGGGAGAATGTGCAGACTACACGTTGATTTGATTTATTATTGTCACGTGTATTAACATACAGCGAAAAGTATTGTTTCTTGCGCGCTATACAAAGCATACCATTCATAGAGAAGGAAACAAGGGAATGTAGGATGTAGTGTTACAGTCGTAGCGAGGGTGTAGAGAAAGATCAACGTAATGCAAGTCTATTAAAAAGTCTGACAGCAGCAGTGAAGAAACTGTTCTTGAGTTGGTCGGAACGTGAACTCAGACTTTTGTATCTTTTTCCTGACGGAAGAAGGTGGATGAGAGAATGTCCGGGGTGTGTGTGTGCTCTTTAATTATGCCGGCTGCTTTTCCGAATCAGCAGCAGCGAGTGTACTCAGAGTCAGTGGATAGGAGCCCGATTTGCGTCATGATTGGGATATGTTGACGACCTTTTTGTAGTTCCTTGCACCCCTTGAGCAGGGCAGAAGCCATACCAAACTGGGGTGCAACCAGAAAGAATGCTTTCTGTAAAAGCTGGTGAGAGTTGTAGCTGACGTGCCAAATTTCCTTCGTCTTCTGAGAAAGTTGAAGCGTTGCTGGGTTTTCTTAATGATAGTGTTGGCATGGGAGGGGACCAGGATTGTTGGTGATCTGGACACCTAAAAACTTGAAGATTTCAACCCTCTCTACTTCGTCCCCATTGAGGTAGACAGGGACATGTTCTTGTCCTGAAGTCAATGACAATCTCCTTCATTTTGTTGACATTTAGGGAGAGGTTAGTGTTGCCGCACCAGTTCACCAGATTCTCTATCTCATTCCTGTAGTCTTCCTTATCATTGTTTGAGATCCGACCCACTACGGTGGTGTCATCAGCAAACTTGAAAATCCGATTGGAGGGGAATTTGGCCGCACAGTCATAGGTGTATAAGGAGTATAGTAAGGGGCTGAGAACACAGCCTTGTGGACCCAAGCCGGGAATCGAACCCAGGCCCCTGGCGCTGTGAGGCAACAGTGCTAACCGCAAAAACCCAGCTTGCAGGTGCAGCAGGTGGTCAGGAAGGCGAATGGGATGCTGGCCTTCATAGCGAGGGGGATTGAATATAAAAGTAGGGAGGTCTTGCTGCAGCTGTATAGGGCATTGGTGCGGCCACAGCTGGAGTACTGTGTGCAGTTTTGGGCGCCGCACCTGCGCAAAGATATTTTGGCCTTGGAGGGAGTGCAGAGGAGGTTTACTAGGCTGATACCGGAGTTGAGGGGATTGAGCTATGAGGAGAGGCTGAATAAACTAGGCTTGTACTCGTTAGAGTTTAGAAGAATGAGGGGAGATCTCATTGAGACGTATAAGATGATGAATGGGATGGATAGGATAGAGGTGGAGAGACTCTTCCCGCTCAGAAAGGACAGTAGGACTAGGGGGCACAGCCTCAAGATAAAGGGGGGGCAGTTTAGAACGGAGTTGAGGAGGAACTTCTTCACTCAAAGGGTGGTGAATCTCTGGAATTCTCTGCCCGTTGAAGTGGTGGAGGCTGCCTCGCTAAATATTTTTAAGACGCAGGTTGATGGGTTTTTGATAAGAGAGGGGATTAAGGGTTATGGGGAGAGGGTGGGAAGGTGGAGCTGAGCCACGACAGATCAGCCATGATCTTATTGAATGGCGGGGCAGGCTCGAAGGGCCAGATGGCCTACTCCTGCTCTTATTTCTTATGTTCTTATAATTGGCCGGAATCTCACTGGAACACCCGCCCCTAGGGGGCGAGGCTCGGAGAACGGCATTTTCCATTGGCTGCGGGGGGGGGGATCGTACAAACCTAAGACAGACGTGCTGGTACAATTCGGCCCAGTGGATGGGATTTTCCAGCCACACTCGCCCCCCCGCCCAAGACCAGAAAATCCCATCTAAGGTCAACAGACTTTTGCATGGTCCGCCCTCCCACCCAATACGATTCCCGTGGCAGGCGGGATGGGTAAATTCCCCCCACAGGGTACTCAGGGAGCTTGACAAGGTGGATGCTGAATGCTGGATGGACTCAAGTGTTAATAATTCTTTATAATTTATTTGAAGGGATGCAGGAACAATAACAATTGCCTTTCTGCCAGGCAAAGGACCTTTACATTCAAGCACTTCATTACAAAATGAGGACCAGTCAGCTCAGAAGAACGCTAGAAACAGCTACAGTTCCTGTAGGCTGAAGGTTCACGTCAGAACACCCAAGGTCAGTGTCAACTTAAGTCTCAGTAGACTTAATTCCTTCTTTCTATTCCCACGTAACCTCTCCCCAAGAAGTCCAAAATTAAAGAATATGGGATTGGGGAGTAATATATCAGATGGATTGAGAATTGGTTAGCAGAGATTTTATTAAACTAGAAAGAGTGCAGTAAAGATTTACTCAGATGCTACTGGGACTTGATGGTTTGAGATACAAGGAGAGGCTGGATAGACTGGGACTTTTCTCCCTGAAGCATAGGAGGCTGAGGGATGATCTTGTAGAGATCTATAAAATAATGAGGGGCACAGGTCAATTCGATAGTCAACATCTTTTCCCAAAGGTAGGGGAGTCTAAATCTAGAGGGTATAGGTTTAAGGGAAGAGATACGAAAGGATCCAGAGGGGCAATTATTCCACAGGTGGAGGTCCACCTCGTGTCAAACGAGGGGCATTCACACGGCGGGTCGTGCGTGGGATGTTCTTGGAAGTTCCAGGAGTGGCCTAGAACTTCATGTCGGTGTGTGTGCTTGATCCTGGACCGGTAGATGGGCGCCGCAACAGCTCAGTGACTAGCACTGCTGGCTGTGCAGGCACATGGATTTGGGCCTGTGTCTGTGGGAGTTTGCGCATTCTCCCTGTGGTTGCGTGGGTTTCCTCCGGGCGCTCCGGTTTCCTCCCACACCCCAAAGATGTGCTCTCAGGCTAATCGGTTTTTTACCAAATTGACACTATTTCTTCCCTGAATCTGACTGAGTAGGGTTCCATTCATAGAGATGCAGGGTAGAATAGGTGTAGGGTGATGTGGCGGCGCGGGCTCGTTGGGCCGAAGGGCCTGTTTCCCGTGCTGGGTTGTTCTTTGTTCTATGTTCGTTCACACAGTGGGTTGTGAGTGTCTGGAACGAGCTGCCAGAGGTTGTAGTTGAGATGGGTACAATTTTGTCTTTGAAGAAGTTACACGGGTAAGGTGGGACGAGCTTAGTGGTTAAAAAAAAAGGTTGGCATGGACAAATTGGACTGAAGAACCTGTTTCCACGCTGTAACTCTCTACAATGGGAAACAGAGAATAGGAATAATTGGGTCCTTTTCCAAGTTGCAAGCAGTGACGAGTGGGGTCCCACAGGGATCACTGCTTGGGTCTCAGTTATTCACAACATATACATCAATGATTTATGAAGGAGCTAAAAGTAATATTTCTAAGTTTGCCAACAGCCTTGCTGGGAATGTGAATAGTGAGGAGGATGTTCAGAGGCTTCAAGATGATTTAGACAGATTGAGTGAGTGAGGAAAATACATAGTAAATGCAGTATAATGTGGATAAATGTGAAGTTTTCCATTGTGGATGGGGAAACAGAATACAGTGCAGAAGGAGACCATTTGGCCCATCAAATCTGTCCTATCCCCGTAACCCCACATATTTACCCCTAACTTAATTCCCCTAACTTATACGTCTTTAAAGTAAAGTTAAAGTTTATTGGTCACAAGTAAGACTTACATTAACACTGCAATGAAGTTACTATGAAACTGGCACCTGTTTGGGTCAATGCAGCGCATACGTCAGATTGCGGGAGGAAACTGGAGCACCCGGAGGAAACTCACACAGATACGGGGAGAACATGCGGACTCCGCACAGACAGTGACCCAAGCCTGGGATCAAACTCCTCAGTGTCCAAAGGTGTGTAGATTAGGGGGGCTTGGCCATGTTAAATTGCCCCTTGGTGTCCAAAAATGTGTAGGTTAGGAAGTTTGGCCATACTGAATTGCTCCTTAGTGTTAGGTTAGATGGATTGGCCATGGTAAATGTGTGGATAGGGTAATGGGAGGTTCTGGATGGGATGCTCTTTAGGAGATCCTGTGCTGACTCGATCCTGGATGGCCTCTTTCTGTGCTGTAGGGATTCTGTGGTTAATTTGGTGAATGAAAAAGAGTATAAATTATGGCTGCAGAATGAAATATCAGAGGACCCAATCACCTATTCAGAATGAATGGCTTCCCAGGGATCGAGGGAGCGAAATTGAGGGGAAAAGACCTTGCTTACCAATGTGACCAACTAGTTCTGGGACATGCTGGCCTTTTGCCTCTGGTCCTTAACCTTTGACCTGTGCATCAGATTGTAAAGCCCTTGTGCTAACCACGTACTTTTTGTTTCTTTCTCAACAGTCCCGACTCGAAGAGCACAATCCGGTGCCTTTCCAGTCTCCTGACGTTTGCCCGTTAGAGCTCACTGCTTCAGGTATGTCATCTCAGTGTGGTGGTGGTGGGGGGGGGGGAAACAAAGATTTCCAGCTTCTGGACCTTTTACCATCTCCCTGGCCTTAAGGAACACATTGAGCAAACAACAAAGAAAGGTGTCCCACTCCCTCCTCACCTCCACCAGTTTCTTGGAAGGACATGAGGTTCTCCCCCCCCCCCCACTCTTCCAAACCCAGATATCTTCAACAGGATAACTAAAGAGGTTATCAGAAATGGATAGATGGTGTAAGCCGGAGTATTCAGGCTCTGTTGCCTCACTGGTCGGTTTTTGCTCCATTCACTCATGGGATGGCATTCGTTACCCATCCCTATTTGCCCTTGAGAGCAGTCAAGAGTCAACCATGCCATGGTGGGTTTGGATCACAAGTAGGCCAGACCGAGTAAAGATGGCCACTTCCCTTCACCAAGGATAAGAAGTCTCACCAGGTTGAAGCCCAACAGGTTTATTTGGAATCACAAACTTCCGGAGCGTTGCTCCTTCATCAGATGAGCGGAGAGATGGATTCGCAAACACAGCGTATAGAGACAGCGACACAACTGCAAGATAATCACAGATTGGAAAGTGAGGAATGGTTGGAATGCATTTCACATTCCAAATAAACCTGTTGGACTTTAACTTTGATTTGATTTGAGTTATTATCGTCACATGTGAGAGTGTGGAATGAGCTGCCAGATGAAGTGGTGAATGCGGGCTCACTTTTAAGAAAAACTTGGAAGGGTTCATGGGTGTGGAGGGGTATGGTCCAGGTGCAGGTCAGTGGGACTAGGTAGAAAAATGGTTCAGCACAGAACAAGAAGGGCCAAAAGGCCTGTTTCTGTGCTGTAATGTTCTATGGTTCTATGTATTAGTATACAGTGACAAGTATTGTTTCCTGTATTGTTGTTGTAGCCTGGTGTTGTGAGACTTCTTACTGCGCCCCCCCCAGTCCAACACCGGCATCTCCACAACATCGCCTCCAAAAGATAATTGACTTTTTACAGCAGTTTGCTGACACAAACTTTATATTCCCGATTTTTTTTTTATTAACTGAATTTAAATTCCACCAGCTAACACCGTGCGATTTGAACCCACGCCTTCAGAGAATTAACCCAAGCGTCTGGGTTAAATTTTCAATTACAATGCTAGCACTCTCTCTCCAACTCTATGTGATTGACCTAACGATACTAGCCTCCCTGATGTGATCCTTAGCACATCTAATTTGGCTGCAGTATCAGAACTGGCACCAAAGGAACGATTTTAACTCCCGCTGGTGGACTGGGCAATTAAAAAGGAGCAGGTTAGTTACCTGCTCAGGTATTGAGTGTTGAGAAAGTCAGATTATAAATGGCTGTACTTTAAACTCTTCATTTAATCTCAAGATAGAATAGAGTTGGTCTCAATGAGAGATAATCAGCATTTTAACTGGATACATGGTCCATGTGATTCACATTGCCGTGGAGATGGGCTATGAGAAGTAATTGTGCAAAGGAGGCTATTGTAGGATTGGATTACAAAGTTTTTCTAAAATATATCCATGAATAATGATATTGGCCAATGTTACAATCTCCATAGAGACCAATAACTTGAACTCCCAGTGGCTATTTAAAACATCACATGGCCAGAATTCAAGCTTGCAACCTTTACTGCAATAGACAAATTAGAAGCACCATTACCTAAACATTTTAACACTTTACACCACGGAACAATACTTCCTCCCTTTTAACATTGAAAACAACCAAAATCTCCTGCTCTACAGTTACACTGTCCCCTTGATAGTCATGTCCCTGAGCTTCTGAGGATATGCTTCCATTCTTTTCCCTTCCCAGCGTAGTAACCTTTAACACCAGAGATGCTTTTCATGATGAGAGTTTTCCTAGAAATTCTCCCTCAAGCTTAAGCTAGGCAAATCACCCAGTCTCCTTTTAACTCCTTGCACATTGGGTCTTTTCAATCCAAGCACAGGGTCTGACTTGCATTCTTTGTGGTGAACCTTAGAGACTTGCTGTCTCTGTCTGTTCTCATTCTAACTCTCTCTCAAATCCTGGCAGACTCTCCTGTCTATGAAATTCATGGATATATTTTAGGAGAACTTTATAATCCAAACATACAATAGCTTCCTATGCACCATTACCTCTCAAAGCCTACCTGCTGCAGTTGTAAATGCGCCTAGTTTGGGGGCGTTTAAGAGATCCGTGGATAGGTTTATGGATGGAAAGGGATTGGTTTAGGTTAGAGGGTCATTGCTTTTTAATTGGTCGGCGCAACATCGTGGGCCGAAGGGCCTGTTCTGCGCTGTAATGTTCTATGTTCTATCATGGCAATGTGAATCACATGGGCCATGTATCCAGTTAAAGTGCTGATTTAGATCTCCTTGAGCTGCCTGGGACATTACGTTCATGGCTATGGTTCAAGTGGTTAGCACTGCTGCCTCACAGCTCCAGAGACCTGGGTTCAATTCCTGGCTCGGGTCACTGTCTATGTGGAGTTTGCACGTTCTCCCCCATGTCTGCGTGGGTTTCCTCCGGGTGCTCCGGTTTCCTCCCACAGCCCAAAGACGTGCGGGTTAGGTTGGTTGGCCTTGTTAAAATTGCCCCTTAGTGTCCTGAGATGCTTAGGTTAGAGGGATAGCGGGTAAAATATGGAGGGATATGGGGGTAGGGCCTGGAAAGGATTGTGGTCGGTGCAGACTCGATGGGCCGAAGGGCCCCTTTCTGCACTGTAGGGTTCTATGATAAGAATGAGGAGCAGGAGTAGGCCATCTAGCCCCTCGAGCCTGCTCCACCATTCAATAAGACCATGGCTGATCTGATTGTAACCTCAGTGCGGAGAACGTGCAGACTCCACACAGACAGTGTCCCGAGCTGGGAATCGAAGCTGGGTCCCTGGCACTGTAAGGCAGCAGCGCTAACGAATGTACCACCGTGCCACCCCCAGTAGAATCATTGAATAGAATCCCTACAATGCACAAGAGGCCATTCGGACAATCAGGTCTGTACTCACCACAATCGGACCCAGATCCTATCCCCATAACCCCATGTATTTACCCTGCTAAACCCCCTGACTTAAAGGGGCAATTTAGCATGACCAATCAACCTAACCTGCATATCTTTGGACTGTGGGAGGAAACCGGAGCACCCAGCGAAAACCCACGTAGACATGGGGAGAATGTGCAAACTTCATACAGACAGTGACCCAGGAATTGAACCCGGGTTTCTGTCTCTGTGAGGCAGCAGTGCCACCACGCCACCCTAAATCTGGAATACCAGGAGAGTTTGAGAGCTTAAAGCCGATAGCATTCCAGAGGACATTGGATTTGAGACAAACTAGCATGTGCCATTCCTTCTCCGCAGCTCCGAAAGAAGTGCCCAACGTCAAACGCAAGGTCTCTCTGGACCCTCACATTCGGTTGAAGGTGGATAAGCTCGAGTTGGTACGTGTGTCTGGCGTGTGATTCCCTCCCACGCCCTTCCCATTTCCTCTTCCTCCTTTTCCTTTGCAATTCCTGGTAAGCAAACTAGCTTGTCCGGAACTCTGGAGAAGAAACATACTGATTTGGTTCGATCTGATTTATTATTGTCACATGTATTAGTATACAGCGAAAAGTTTTGTTTCGTGTACGCTATACAGACAAAGCATACCGCTCATAGAGAAGGAAAGGAGAGAGTGCGGAACGTAGTGTTACTGTCATAGCTAGGGTGTAGAGAAAGATCAACTTAATGCAAGGTAGGGCCATTCAGAAGTCTGATAGCAGCAGGAAAGAAATCGTTCTTGAGTCAGTTGGTACATGACCTCAGACTTTTATATTGTTTTCCTGACAGAAGAAGGTAGAAGAGAGAATATCTGGGGTTCATAGGATCCCTGATTATGCTGGCTGCTTTTCCGAGGCAGTGGGAACTGTAGACAGTGTCTCCTAGGGTGCTACTGGGACTTGATGAATTGAGTTATAAGGAGAGGCTGAATAGACTGGGACTTTTTCCTCTGGAGCGTAGGGAGCTGAGGGGTGACCTTCTAGAGGTCTATAAAACAATGAGGGGCACAGACAAGGTAGATAGTCAATATCTTTTCCCAAAGATAGAGGAGTCTAAAACAAGAGGGCATAGGTTTAAGGTGAGAGGGGAGAGATACAGAAGTGTCCAGAGGGGCAATTTTTTCACACAGAGGGTGGTGAGTGTCGGGAACGAGCTGCCAGAGGTAGTGGTAGAGGCGGGTACAATTTTATCTTTTCGAAAGTATTTAGACAGTTACATGGTACGATGGGTATAGAGGGATATGGACCAAATGCAGGCAATTGGGATGAGCTTAGGGGCTTTTAGAAAAAGGGCGGCATGAACAAGTTGGGCCAAAGGGCCTGTTTCAATGCTGTAAATCTCTATGACTCAGAGTCAATGGATGGGAGGCTGGTTTGTGTGATAATCGGGCTACGTTCACAACCCTCTGTAGTTTCCTGCAGTCTTGGGCAGAGCAGGAGCCATACCTAGCTGTGATACAACCAGAAAGAATGCTTTCTATGGTGCATCTTGTAAAAGTACTGCTTGGATACTTAGATATGGGTAGAAAAATCAGACATGAAACATATATATGAAGACATAGAAGCAATATTATGGGCCTTGAAGCTCCTGTAGAGTTGACGATGTTTATGGCAAACGCTTCTCCAAAGGTACGGAAGAACACTTTAAAAATTGAGATGCTGAAATTCCCGCTGCTGCCACCATGTCATGTTTTCCTAACCTCTGTGATAGATCCTACAAGGCATGGACCACTCACGTTGGCATCGTAGAATCCCTACATTGCAGAAGGAGGCTATTCAGCCCATCAAGTCTGCACTGGCCACAATCCCACCCCGGCCCTATTCCTGAAACCCAAGCATTTACCCTAGCTAATCCCCCTGACACTAATAGGCAACTTAGCATGGCCAATCCACCTAACCCACACATCTTTGGTCTGTGGGAGGAAACCCTTGCAGACATGGGGAGAAAGTGCAAACCCTACACTGACAGTGAACCAAGGCCAGAACTGGGACCCTGGTGCTGTGAGGCAGCACTGCTAACCACTGCGCCACCCACGTACAATCTGAACTCATTTTGGTTGCACACCCGATGATTTGTTTTGTCTTAACATTACAGAAGTTTACTAAATGGCAGCTTTTAAAACAGGTCCATTGCTTCCACAGTCAGCTGTTTTCTTTATTCACAGGTTGACATTAAAAATCAGAAAGTCCACATAGAGACCGAAGCCCTCAGAATGAGTGCAGCTGGCTTTGCTCAGTTAGTAGTCATGATGTGGGTATGCCGGCGTTGGACTGGCGTATACACAGTAAAAAGTCTGACAACACCAGGTTTTAGTCCAACCTATTTATTTGATAATATACAATTTGATAATATATTTGATAATACACCTGCAGCAGGTGGTCAGGAAGGCGAATGGGATGCTGGCCTTCATAGCGAGGGAGATTGAATATAAAAGTAGGGAGGTCTTGCTACAGCTGTATAGGGCATTGGTGAGGCCGCAGCTGGAGTACTGTGTGCAGTTTTGGGCGCCGCACCTGCGCAAGGATATTTTGGCCCTGGAGGGAGTGCAGAGGAGGTTTACTCGGCTGATACCGGAGTTGAGGGGATTGAGCTATGAGGAGAGGCTGAATAAACTAGGCTTGTACTCGTTAGAGTTTAGAAGAATGAGGGGAGATCTCATTGAGACGTATAAGATGATGAATGGGATGGATAGGATAGAGGTGGAGAGACTCTTCCCGCTCAAAAAAGACAGTAGGACTAGGGGGCACAGCCTCAAGATAAAGGGGGGGCAGTTTAGAACAGAGTTGAGGAGGAACTTCTTCACTCAAAGGGTGGTGAATCTCTGGAATTCTCTGCCCGTTGAAGTGGTGGAGGCTGCCTCGCTAAATATTTTTAAGAAACGGGTTGATGGGTTTTTGATAAGAGAGGGGATTAAGGGTTATGGGGAGAGGGCGGGAAGGTGGAGCTGAGTCACGACAGATCAGCTATGATCTTATTGAATGGCGGGGCAGGCTTGAAGGGCCAGATGGCCTACTCCTGCTCCTATTTCTTATGTTCTTATACTCACAAGCTTTGGAGGGGACTGCCTCTTCGTCAGGTGAATGGAGAGTTCTGGCCTCAGACAGAGCATATAAAGCACAGACAGTTTACAGATTACGGATTCGCATTCTAATCAGCAATCTCTAAACTGTCTGTGCTTTATATGCTCTGCCTGAGGCCAGAACTCTCCATTCACCTGATGAAGAGGCAGTCCCCTCGAAAGCTTGTGAGTATATTATCAAATAAATAGGTTGGACTAAAACCTGGTGTTGTCAGACTTTTTACTTTGCTCAGTTACTCAAGGCATTGCTTTACCTTTATCTGTAGCATGTATCAATACAAATAGTTGTCTGAAGCTTCGAGTACATTGCAGGGAATGGAATACAGGGAAACACACAGCTATTTCCTTTACAGCAAGATTTAAGAAAGAAAAAGATTTTAGATAATTTCTCTCCAGTATTTAATCTGGTTGTTATATCAGATGCTATGAAGAAAAGTTACTATTAGGAAGTGATCTGTACCCACAGTTCAGCAAAAGCCTCAGGACTAGGATAAAACCAAATCCAAACGGCTTTTTGCTTTATAACCATGAACAGTTGGTTTATGGTACACAAGACTAGGGCAGTGAAGGATTAAAAGGTGTCTTCTTGGCGATAATTAGTATCAGAACAGTACCCAATCAGCAACACAATAACAGGGATTCTTTATTCAAGGGTGGCTCTGCACAGACTGAGTCCCCTTATTTGAGGAAAGATGTACTGACATTGAGACAGTTCAGAGAAGGTTCACTAGATTGATGAGGGGGTTTGTCGTATGGAGAGAAATTGAACTTAGGCCTAAACTCTTGGAATTTAGAAGAATGAGGGGAGATCAAATTGAGGTGATGATAAAAGGTGCGGATAGAGTAGACATAGAGCGGATTCTTCCTCTTGTGGGACATTCTGGGACGAGAGGTCATTGTCTTAGGATAAGGGGCACAAATTTAAACCAGAGTTGAGGAGAAACTACTTCTCCCAAAGGGTTGTGAATCTGTGGAATTCGCTACCCCAAAGTGTGATGGATGTTGGGATAGTGAGTAAATTTAAGGAGGAGTTAGAGAGATTTTTATTTGGTTTTGGGTTGGAGGGTTATGAGGAGAAAGCAGGAAAATGGGGATGAGAATCCTACTAGCCAAGATCGAATGGTGGAGCAAACTCAGTGGGCCGAATGGCCTCATTCTGCTTCTACATTTTATGAAATGCCAATTAAGCATCCTTATGGGTGGATTTGGACCACTCTGCCAATAGCAGGGATGGAGGTAGCCTCCCAGCTGTAGGTGGGGAAGGGGCCTGCACTCCATCATACAATTCAAACCACAACTCCCACAGGCATAATGGACAGCGGAGCGCAGGGTACAGCTGCTGACTGGCCTATGGGTGAATTCCTCTCCTGGGATGGCTGTGGCCTCTGTGTAATTGTACCTGTCTTAAAGTCTTCATGGGGCATCTCCACCTTGAGGCAGACCCCTCCCTCTTCCTCTTCCTCTTCCTCGTATATTGACAGCTCCCACCCTGATGGGTATACTGACAATCTGTTAATGCTGGAGGAACTCCAATTGTTCCCTGTCCCCCACCCCCCCCCAACCCCACCCCACCTCCCCCACCCACCACCACCAACCCCCCCCCACACCCACCCCCCCAGACCCATCCCCTCCCCCACCACCCCCACACCCACTCCCATCCCCCACCCCCAACTCCCCCCCACCACCACCCCACCCACCCCCCCCACACCCTCCCCCACCCCCACCCCACCCACCCCCCCCACACCCTCCCCCACCCCCACCACCTCCCCCCACCACCCACCCCCCCCACCCCCACACTCCCAACCCACCACCACCCCCCCCACACTCCCCCACCCCCCCTCAACCCACCCCCACCCCCCCCCCCACCTCCCACCCACCCCCCCCCCAAACCCACCCCCACACTCCCAACCCACCCCCACCACACTCCCTCAACCCACCCCCACCCCACCACTCCCCCTCACCCATCCCCACCCCCCCACGCTCACTGGAATTTTGTGTTATTGTTCTCTGCTGTAGGTACTGAAATACCTCGGACTACACGTGACAGAAGAACGGAGAAAACAGCTACGGCACAGTCTCACAAACGACTCACAGGGAACTGTAGCATTTGGAGGTAAGGGCAGGCTTTCAATTCAAGTAAGTTCTTGGCCTCCTTTGTTCTTCCTTCTCTTGCCTCTACTGGCCTGCAGAGAAATTGAGACTGAGTCTTCACTGACCATTATCAGTCTGGATTCATTGCAAGAAATTGAAACCAGAAGCAGGAGGAGGCCATTTGGCCCTTCGAGCCTGCTCTGCCATTCATTCTGATCATGGTTAATCATCAAAATTCAATATCCTGATGCCCCCTTCCCTTTAGCCCCAAGAGCTACATCTAATGTCTTCTTGAAATCACACAACTTTCTGGCCTCAACTACTTGCTGTGGGTAATGAATTCCACACATTCACCACCCTCTGAGTGAAGAAATTTCTCCCCACCTCAGTTTCTCCTCATCTCACTTTATCCTCAAACTATGACCCCTGGTTCTGGACTCCCTCACCGTTCTTTCTATCCTGTCTAACCCTGTTGGAATTTTATAAGTTTCTGTGAGATCCCCTCTCACTCTCCTAAACTCCAGTGAATACATTGCTTAGTCTCTCTGCGTTATCACCATCCCTGAAGAACACCTTCACCAGGCAGACATCAGAGGTTCAAGGATCTGCAGTACAGAAAGAGGCCATTTGGTCCATCAAGCGTGCACCGAAAACAGTCCCACCCAGGTCCCGTAACCCTACATATTTGCCCTGCTACCCCCCCCCCCCTGACATTAAGGGGCAATTTAGCATGGCCAATCCACCTAACCCGCACATCTTTGAGAGTGGAAGAAAACCAGAGCACCCAAAGAAAACCCACGCAGACACGAGGAGAATGTGCAACTTTCACACAGACAGTGACCCGAGGCCAGAATTGAACCCAGGTCCCTGGCGCTGTGAGGCAGCAGTGCTAATCATGCCACCCCAAACCACCGTAAGCCCCGTTGCTCCCTCCTCACAAGCAACTGAGGAGTGGGAATAAATGCAAATACATTCTGGAAAGGAATTTTTAAAAAAACTCATGGTGGGTGAAACCTTTTAGTCATTTCCAAGAGTGGGATTGTCTGCCGACAGTGCACCCCCACTGTGGGGGGTCCCATTGATACCAGCAGGACCAGGGGACCCCACCGCTGGCCAAAGTGCAAGCGATGTGTAGAAGTCACACATCACACCCTCTTCCATTGAGGGTAGGCAAATCCAGGCCAAGGGGTTCCAGCCCCCAACAAAGAGGGACAAGAAACTATGGAGTTTCTTTGGTTTGTTTTTGTTGTGAGCTGTGATGTTCAGTCTTTTTGATTGATCATAACTTTACCCTCCAAGTAGAACAACAAAGAACAAAAATCAGCCCGGGAAACAGGCCCTTCGGCCCAACGAGCCCACGCCGCCATCTCAACACCACCAGTCCCTCTCTCCCCCCACGACCCCTGTCTAATGTTTTATGCAGTAAAAAGTCTGACAACACCAGGTTTTAGTCCAACCGATTTATTTGATAATATTCTCACAAGCTTTCGAGGGGGCTGCCTCTTTGTCAAGTGAATGGAGAGTCATTCTCCTCGTGAATGAATTATCAGAACTCTCCATTCACTTGACAAAGAGGCAGCCCCCTCGAAAGCTTGTGAGAATATTATCAAATAAATCGGTTGGACTAAAACCTGGTGTTGTCAGACTTTTTACTGTGTTTACGCCAGTCCAACGCCGGCATACCCACATAATGTTTTATGGCCATCCAGATTGAGGGAAACTGATTTAGGGACAATTTATTCCTGCCAATCAGCCTAACAGCGCATCTTTGGGGTTTGGGAGGAAACCGGAGCACCCGGAGAAAACCCACGCAAGCACGGGGAGAATGCGCAAACTCCCACAGACACTGGCCCAAATCCATGTGTCTGCCCAGCAATCAGCGATAGTCACTGAGCTGTCGTCTTGCCCAGTATCTTGTCCGGTTTAGGCACACACTAACGACATGAAGCACTAGGCCAATCTCGAACAACCAAGAGCAGCCCCAGTACGACCCATCGCGTCTGCTCCTCATTGGACACGAGGTGGACCGACTAAAAACCTGCGAATGAAAAGAGAAAAAACATTATTATCATACTATACCCATTTACATTATCAGGGATGCCCCAATGCTAATGATCCTTATTTAAAAGGTTCTCCTATATCCACCCATCTCCAACTCAGTCATGTGCCTGTCTAAGTTACTCTTAAAGGACTCTAGCGTGTTTGCCTCCACCACCTTACTTGGCAGAGCATTCCATACCCCCACTACCCTCTGTGTGAAAAACCTCCCTCTAATATCTGTGCTGTACCTCTCCCCCCTCACCTTAAGTCCATGGCCCCTTGTCCTATGTGTCTCTATCATAGGAAATAGCTTACCTCTGTTTACTCCATCTATACCCTTCATAATCTTATATAGCTCTATTAGATCCCCCCTCAGTTGGCGTCTTTCAAGTAACCAGACCAGGTCACAGAGTTCTCTTAAACAGCTGTTTTATCAAGCCTGGACTCTGGAAAGTCACAACTCACAGTCTGTAACTAGACAGAGTACCATCATTCAGAAATACACAAGCAATTATAGTTTCAAATTTGATTACAAGTAATTAGCATCTACCAATTATGTTTTAGGAGTTATCTCTGTCCACTCTGATTAAGATTATATCATTTAGATATTTAAACCAATCACCTTATGTTTGCTTAATTATTCAATCGGCATGAAAATTTAATCCAGCATTGTCACAAGTTATCATTGTCCCAGTTTATCCTGTGTTTCTATATCACTCCCTTTATCTTATTCCAGATGTCTGATTTAAGGTATTTTCTCAGACTAATAGCCTTGGTGCTTATCAGTGAAAGCTTTCATAAGAAGTCCTTTTCATTTCCATAGAAATTTATGTGATCTTTAAACTTGTGTGATTATTAATCCTTTCAGTTTTGCTCCTTGGGGTCCTGCTCTTGGTTAGAGACTGGCTTGGCTGAAAGTAAAACCTTTAGAACTAGGAGCAGGAGTAGGCACTCTGGCCCCTCGAGCCTGCTCTGCTATTCAATAAGATCATGGCTGATTTTTTTGTGGACTCAGCTCCACTCACCCGCCCGCTCACCCTTAATTGCTTTAAAGTAACCTTTATTTATTAGTCACAAGTAGGCTTACATCAACAATGCAATGAAGTCACTGTGAAATTCCCCTAGCCACCACTCTCCAGCGGCTGTTCGGGTGCACTGAGCATGGCCAATTGACCTAACCCGCACATCTTTGAAGTGTGTGAGGAAACCAGAGCACCCGGAGGAAACCCACGCAGACATGGGGAGAACGTGCAGACTCCACACAGACAGCGACTGTTCAAAAAATGTATCTATCCTTACCTTAAAAACATTCAATGAGGGAACCTCAACTGGGCAGGGAATTCCACAGATTCACAACCCTCTGGGTGAAGAAGTTCCTCCTCAACTCAGTCCTAAATCTGCTCCCCCTTATTTTGAGGCCGTGCCCCCTAGTTCTGGTTTCACTCGTCAGTGGAAATAACCTCAATGCTTCTATCGTATCTATTCCCTTCATATCTATAGAACCCTACAGTGCAGAAACAGGCCCTTCGGCCCATCGAGTCTACACCGAACACAATCCCACCCAGACCCTATCCCCATATCCCTACACATTTTACCTGCTAATCCCTCTAACCTACACATCCCAGGACACTAAGGGGCAATTTTAGCATAGCCAATGAACCTAACCCGCACATCTTTGGACTGTGGGAGGAAACCGGAGCACCCGGAGAAAACCCACGCAGACACGAGGAGAATGTGCAAACTCCACACAGGCAGTGACCCGAGCCGGGAATCGAACCCAGGACCCTGGAGCTGTGAAGCAGCAGTGCTAACCACTGTGCTACCATGCCGCCCCATATATTTCTGTAAGATCTCCCTTCATAATACCCGAATAATTCTGGGAAAACGTTTCAGATTTTGTGCAGGCAGCCAGAGTGACAATACCACAGGAGCTGGAGGATGTTGGATTAAGTCAAAGCCCCATGACGTTTTTCCCTCATGAAGTTGCAAACCTTTTGGACACCACGGCTTTCCAATCACCGGTAAGTGAAGGTGACTCCACTGCGCGCTCTGTTAGCCATACCACCTCCAACTTTGGACACCCCTTCAAATCTCCCTCTTTGACCCAACTTTTAGTGGCCTATCCTACTTGTTATAGAACATAGAACATTACAGCGCAGAACAGGCCCTTCGGCCCACGATGTTGCGCCGACCAGTTACAAAACAATGACCCACTAGCCTAAACCAATCCCTTTTCGTCCATAAACCTATCCACGGATCTCTTAAACGCCCCCAAACTAGGAGCATCTACAACTGCAGCAGGCAGGGCATTCCAGTCCCTCACCACCCGTTATGTCTGTGGGCTGAGAGCATCATGAGGTAGCCTTGCTAACTTTCACACTGTGGTAAAGAAGGCGTACGGCATGTTCGCCTTTATTGGTCGAGACATTGAGTACAAGAGTCAGGATGTCACGTAGCAGCTTTATAAAACTTTGGTTAGGCCGCACTTTTTGCTTAAGTTTTATTTATTAGTGTCACAAGTAGGCTAACATTAACACTGAAGTTACTGTGAAAATCCCCTCGTCGCCAAACTCCAGTGCCTGTTCGGGTACACGGAGGGAGAATTTAGCATGGCCAATGTATCTATTTGGGATTCTATTTGGCTTTTTGGGATTCTGGGAGGAAACCACAGCACCCGGAGTAAACCCATGCAGACGCAGGGAGAACGTGGAGACTCCACAGAGGCAGTGACCCAAGCTGGGAATTGAACCCAGGTCCGCCTTGTTGTCCAACGAGGGGCATACACACGATGGGTCGTACGAGGGCTGCTCTTGGACGTTGCTTCGAGAGTTGCCTAGTGCTTCACGTCGTTAGTGTACGCTTAAACCGTACGGGCAACACGGCAGCTCAGTGACTATCACTGTTTGCTGTGCAGGGACATGGATTTGGGTCGGTGTCTGTGGGAGTTTGCACATTCTCCCCGTGCCCGCGTGGGTTTTCTCCGGGTGCCCCGGTTTCCTCCCACACCCCAAAAAACGTGCTCTTAGGCTGATTGGTGTTAACAAATTGTCCCTAAATTAGACCTCCCTTAATCTGGTGCACATAGAATTCTCTAAATTTACACCCCTTTATTGTGGAATCCAGGAGACGTAGACAAAGGTCATGGGTAGAAGGAGGATTGGAATGAGGCACTCACTGAGTGTTAAAAATGGCGGCGCGGGCTAGTAGGGCCGAAGGGCCTGTTTCCTGTGCTGTGCTGTTCCTTGTCCCTGTGAGGCAGAGCGCTAATCACTGTGCCACCCTTTCGTGTTCAATTCTTGTCGTCCCCTCCCACCCCCATTTGCAGGAAGGATGTGAAAGGCCTTGGAGAGGGTGCAGAAGAGGTTTATCAGGACGCTGCCTGGATTAGAGGGCATGAGTTACAAGGAGGGGCCGGACAGACTAGGGTTGTTTTCTCTGGAGCGGCGGAGACTGAGGGGAGACCTGATGGAAGTCTGTAGAATGATGAGACGTGGATAGGATTGACAGTCAGCATCTTTTACCCAGAGTTGAGATGTCTAATATTAGGGGGCAAGCAATTGAGGTGAGAGGGGAGATAGTTCAAAGGTGAGAGGAATAGATAGGGTGGACTTTCAGAGGCTATTTCCCCGGGTTGAAATGGTCGCTACGAGAGGACACAGATTTAAGGTGCGGGGAGGGAAGTACAGAGGTGATGTTAGGGGTAAGTTTTTCACTCAGAGGGTGGTGAGTGAATGGAATCGGCTGCCGTCATCGGTGGTGGAGGCGAACTCGCTGGGGTCTTTTAAAAGACTTCTGGATGAGTATATGGGGTTTAATGGGATTGGGGGTTATAGATAGGTCTATAGATTGGTGGGGTTGATGTGATCGGCGCAACTCGAGGGCCGAAGGGCCTGTTTGTGCTGTAATGTTCTATGTTCTATGATGAGAGGGGGTAGTTTTTTTTTACACAGAGTGGAAGGTGGCTGGAACCCGTTGCCAGGGGTGGTGGTGGAGGCAGATACAATAGGGGCGTTTACGGGGCTTTTAGGTAAGGACATGAATATGTGAGGGATAGGGAGCAAGGGCCGGCAGAAGGGATTAGTTTAATTTGGCGTCATGTTCAGCACAACATTGTGGGCCGAAGGGCCTGTTCCTGTGCTGTACTGTTCTATGTCTGCCCCGTTCCACAGTCAGGGTTAAGACTCCCCAACAGGGTCCCACACTGGGAGGAGCTAATTATCCAGGGGTCACCTGACCCACATTCTTAAAGGGTCCCCACATTACAGGAAGGATGTAGAGGCTTTGGAGAGGGTGCAGAAGAGGTTTACCGGGATGTTGCCTGGTATGGAGGGGAGATCCTATGAGGAGAGACTGAGAGATTTGGGGTTGTTTTCGCTGGAAAGAAGGCGGCTAAGAGGGGACCTTATTGAAACATATAAGATGATTAGAGGTTTAGACAGGGTAGATAGTGATAGCCGTTTTCCTAGGATGGAGAAAGCTAGCACGAGGGGGCACGACTTTAAATTAAGGGGGGGTAGTTATAGGACTGATGTCAGGGGTAGGTTCTTTACCCAGAGGGTGGTGAGGGACTGGAATGCCCTGCCTGCTGCAGTTGTAAATGCACCTAGTTTGGGGGCGTTTAAGAGATCTGTGGATAGGTTTATGGACGAAAAGGGATTGGTATAGGCTCGTGGGTCATTGTTTTGTAACTGGTCGGCGCAACATCGTGGGCCGAAGGGCCTGTTCTGCACTGTAATGTTCTATGTTCTATGTACTCCAAGCCCCAATATATACACATATACCGCACTAATGACTCCGTGGTTTGGAGTCAAATGTTGTTTTGAAACACGGATTAAGAAGTAGGGAAAAGCGTACAAATAGTTCTAGATTTTATTCAAGCAGTCAATTCCAAAAAAAAAATCTAAATGTGGCAGCAAGCTTACTAAAATGCCCAGCGAGAGATTAGTTGCTGAGTTATGCTTGTCAGATTTAACGGTTGTGATATAACCTCACCTTTCCTCCCCTTTTTCTGTCTGGATTTTAGATTTTTAACTCCAATACTTTCCAGGAGTCAGAAAATCTCGACCATCTGCAGTCGGAGGTAACCGAGTTACGTCAGGAGATGAAGAAAATGAAGGTGGGGTTCCTTTAAGTAGAGGTTGAGTGCGGTGACATGGTGATATAATCGCTAGATGAGTAATCCAAAACCTCAACTGAAGTTCTGGGGGACCTGGGTTCGAATCCCGCCACGGCAGATGGTGGAATTTGAATTCAATTAAAAAAAAAATCTGGAATTAAGAATCTACTGATGACCATGAAACCACTGTCGATTGTCGGAAAAACCCATCTGGTTCACTAATGTCCTCGAGAGAAGAAAATAGGCCATCCTTATCTGGTCTGGCCTCCACGTGACCCCAGGGCCACAGCAATATGGTTGATTTATATAAAAACATATAAGATAATGACGGGAATAGATAAGATAGAAGCAGGGAGGTTGTTTCCACAGGAAGGTGAAACCAGAACTAGGGGGCATGGCCTCAAAGTAAGGGGGAGCAGATTTAGGACTGAGTTGAGGAGGAACTTCTTCACACAAAGGGTTGTGAATGTGTGGAATTCCCTGCCCAGTGAAGCAGTTAAATGTTTTTAAGGCAAGGATGGATAAATCTTTGAACAGTAAAGGAATTAAGGGTTATGGTGAGCGGGTGGGTAAGTGGAGCTGAGTCCACAAACTCATAAGATCAGCCATGATCTTATTGAATGGTGGAGCAGGCTGGAGGGCCCAGGTTCGAGGTTCTTACGACCCTCCAAGGGCAACTATGGTGGGCAATAAATGCTGGCCAGCTAGCGATGCCATATCCCATGAATGAACAAAGAAGAATAAAATGAGGCACAAAGATATTCAAGAACCTGTTCCGGTTCATTCCTTAGCAATCAGGAATAATTCAGCGCATCAAGTTTATAGAATCGTAGAATCCCTGCAATGCAGAAGAAGGCCATTCGGCCCATCGAGTCTGCGCCAACTACAATCCCACCCAGGCCCTATTCCTGTAACCCCACGTATTTGCTCTCCTAGTCCCCTGACGCTAGCGCCAATTCAGCACGGCCCATCCATCCAACTCGCGCATCTTTGGACTGTGGGAGGAAACCGGAGCAGCCGGAGGAAGCCCACGCAGGCACGGGGAGAAGGTGCCGCCTCCACACGGACAGTGACCCGAGCCGGGGAACCAAACCCGGGTCCCTGGCGCTGTGAGGCAGCCGTGCCAACCGCTGCGCCACCCAGCTTTGACTGCTGTTGATGGGCTTTTTGAATGGGCCATCGTCTTCGCTTGCCACCAGCACACTCGCGCACCATCCAACAATTTTCTGGTGTCAGTTTGAAAACGGTCGCCCTTCCGGGAAATGGGAGTGCATTTCATGAACGTATTAAGGTTCACATGAGAGAGAGAGAGAGAGATAGTGATTGCGTTAGAGATTATTGAAGAAGGATTCGGGGCTGATTTCTCAGAAATTCAGCTTTCAGTATCAATTATTTTTTTTGCGATTCAGACAATATTGATCAGAATCGTAATCAAATTGTGGATCAGTTGCGGTTAGTAGATTCTAATCTGTGTTAAGTAGTATCCACAGTCATAGGGTAAACCAGATAGATCATCCGACATGTCTGTCACAGTCATTAGATATTTTTCATTTTACTTTGCCCGTGACATTTCTGTTTCACAGAATCTCCACAGTGCAGAAGGAGGCCATTTGGCCCATTGAGTCTGTACTGACTCCCTGACAGAGGTGTCAGGGAGGGACCTCTCCCCCGCACCTGGGAAGGAGGTACAGGCTTAAACTTGTTAACTAATCCCCGGGGACAGATCCAATCCAAAGAACGGTGGCACCGCTGCCTCACAGCGCCAGGGACCCGGGTTCGATTCTCGGGCTTGGGTCACCGTCTGTGTGGAACCTGCATGTCCTCCCCGTGCCTGCGTGGGGTTTCCCTCCGGTTTGCTCCCGCAATCCAAAGATGTGTGGGCTAGGTCGATTGGCCCACGGCTCAATTGACCCGGGTGTCAGGGGATTAGCAGGGTGAGTATGTGGGGTTACAGGGATAGGATCTGGGTGGGATTGTGACCAGTGCAGGCTCGATGGGCCGAGTGGCCTCCTTCTGACTGTAGGGATTTTATGAATGTGAGCGTGATCATGGGACAGCAGATCCCAAGTCCCAGTCCAATCCCGGAATGGGGATTGAACCCTACGCGTGTTAATTAATCCCTGGGGGCAGAACCACACCAAGGACTGGTCAGCACTGCTGCCTCACAGCGCCAGGGACCCAAGTTCAATTCCCGGCTTGATTCACTGCTTGTACGGAGTCTGCACCTTCCCCCCATATCTGCATGGGTTTCCTTTGGGTGCTCCCGTTTCCTCCCGCAAGTCTGAACGACGTGCTGGTTAGGAGCTAAATTCTCCCTCAGCATACACACGCAGGCGCCAGAGTATGGCGAGCAGGGGATTTTCGCAATGAATTCATTGCAGTGTTAATGTAAGCCTAACTATGACACTGATAAATAAACTTCACTTTTACATACGGTCGGCACCAGTCTGCTCCATACAGCTTCCAACGAAGTGAGCCAACTTCCTGTCCACGGCAGAGCTGACCAGGAGTCTCTCTCGCTCTTTTAGCCCGCCATTGAAAGCACCCCCTTTGTCAATCAATTAGTAGCTGGTTATTGCAGAGCGAAGATTCAACAGGTCAAAACTCCCATAAAGTCGTTTGTGTTTTGCAATTGTAGGCTCTTATCAAGGAGATGGAGAAGAACAAGAAAGCATTGGAAGAGGAGCTTCAGCAGGTCACTCAGGTGAGTGGGACCTTCTGCTGTGGCCTTGGAAGGCCAAGGTTCCCCCAGGCATCATCAGCAAAGTGCTGGAACTGTATCACATTGTTTTTTTTACCCCAGTAACTCTCTCCCCATTTGATTTGATTCGATTTATTATTGTCACATGTGTTAGTATACAGTGATTCTTCCACACTCCTCAGACAAAGCATACCTTTCCTTGGAGAAGGAAAGGAGAGAGTGCAGGATGTAGCGTTGGAGAAGGAAAGGAGAGAGTGCAGGATGTAGCGTTGGAGAAGGAAAGGAGAGAGTGCAGGATGTAGCGTTGGAGAAGGAAAGGAGAGAGTGCAGGATGTAGCGTTGGAGAAGGAAAGGAGAGAGTGCAGGATGTAGCGTTGGAGAAGGAAAGGAGAGAGTGCAGGATGTAGCGTTGGAGAAGGAAAGGAGAGAGTGCAGGATGTAGCGTTGGAGAAGGAAAGGAGAGAGTGCAGGATGTAGCGTTGGAGAAGGAAAGGAGAGAGTGCAGGATGTAGCGTTGGAGAAGGAAAGGAGAGAGTGCAGGATGTAGCGTTGGAGAAGGAAAGGAGAGAGTGCAGAATGTAGCGTTGGAGAAGGAAAGGAGAGAGTGCAGGATGTAGCGTTGGAGAAGGAAAGGAGAGAGTGCAGGATGTAGCGTTGGAGAAGGAAAGGAGAGAGTGCAGGATGTAGCATTACAGTCATATCTAGGGCATAGAGAAAGATCAACTTAGTGCGAGGTAGGTCCATTCAAAATGGCAGCAGCAGGGAAGATGTTCTTGAGTCGGTTGGTACGTGACCTCAGACTTTTGTACCTTTTTCCCAACAAAAGAAGGTGAAAGAGAGAATGTCCGGGGTGTGTGGGGTCCTTGATTACGCTGGCTGCTTTTCCGAGGCAGTGGGAAGTGTAGACAGAGTCAATGGATGGGAGGCTGGTTTGTGTGATGGATTGGGCTACATTCACAACCCTTTGTAGTTTCTTGCAGTCTTGGGCAGAGCAGGAGTCATACCAAGCTGTAATATATCTAGAAAGAATGCTTTCTATACTGCATCTGTAAATGTACTGCTTAAATACTGAGATATGGTTGGAAAAATGAGACATTAGACATATACATGAAGACATGGAAGCAATATTATGGGCCTTGAAGTTCCTGTAGAGTTGGCGATGTTTATGGTAAGCGCTTCTCCGAAGATATGGAAGAACACTTAAAAAGTTGAGATGTTGAAATTCCCACCGCTGCCACCATGTCATGTTTTCTCTGCCTCTGTGATAGATCCCACCATGCACAAGGCATGGAAGTGTAGACAGAGTCAATTTTGCGTGACTGTCAATGCCCAAGCAATAAACACACGTGTCTACCCTATCGGCCCGGCCTCAATACCAACCCAAACTATCTCTGCCTCTACGTCCCGCAGAAAGCCACCGACGCCCTTACGGAAAACAGGACGTTGCAGAACAAGCTTCACACGGTCAGTGCGGTTCAGCATCGGGCACACAGCGCTGAGCAGGACTACGAGGAGGTCGTGCGTCTCCTGGAAGCTGAGATCACGGACCTCAAAACCGAGCTGGCAGGGAAGGCAGTGGATAATTCCTCAGAGCTGGCAAAGGTAAGGTCTGCACTGAGAGCTGTGAGATCATCAAAGCAGGAACTTGGTTTGACCATTCTATTTTTAATTAATGAGGTTTGGGCATCTCTGTCTGGGCCAGCACTTATTGCCCATCCCTAATTGCCCTTGAATTTGAATAGCTTGCTAAGTCCTTTCAGAGGGCAGTTAACAATGTTATACAGCTTTAATTTAAATACCTTCTAAGCATTCCAGTTTAATGAGACAAACAAGGACAGTCATTCAATTATTTCTTTATTTAACACTTCAAGTACCAATTCAAACATGAACAGTTGCAACTCATTAACTCTTTAATAAACCTTAATTCTAACTGAACATCAACTTTCAACTGAACTTTAACTCTTAAACTGCACTTTAACTTTATCTAAGCATCAACTTTATCTAAGCATCAACTTTAACTATTTAACTGAAAACAGATACTACCCAGTTTGGGCCAAGAAATGTCTTTGATATAGAATCTATCTCCTTTTTCTCTGAAGTATCCTTCAGGGTACAAGTCTTCTTATGATGTATGGATTCTGAGTTATTGCTGCCAAACATAGCCTCACAAGTTTCTTCATCCACAATTCTCTACTCGCTTCCTAGAACCCTACAGTGCAGAAACAGGCCCTTTGGCCCATCGAGTCTGCACCGAACACAGTCCCACCCAGACCCTATCCCCATATCCCTACACATTTTACCTGCTAATCCCTCTAACCTACACATCCCAGGACACTAAGGGGCAATTTTAGCATAGCCAATGAACCTAACCCGCACATCTTTGGACTGTGGGAGGAAACCGGAGCACCCGGAGAAAACCCACGCAGACACGAGGAGAATGTGCAAACTCCACACAGGCAGTGACCCGAGCCGGGAATCGAACCCAGGACCCTGGAGCTGTGAAGCAGCAGTGCTAACCACTGTGCTACCGCGCCACCCCGGAAGATTCTCTGTCATCCAGCCAATGAATTGATCCAAAACCCCAAATGCATCATTCGATTAGGCCAATCAAATGCAGGCAGAATAGTGGCAATGGTCACTTCGGCCCCTTAAGTGCACATTGTTTACATTCCAATGCCTAGATAAGGAACACTGCCCCCAAGAGACTGTACAGAGCTCATCCCCGCCAAGGACAAGTTGTTACCTCTGCTATCTTCTGTCCTTTGACAACTTCCAGACCACTGGCCACAAGAAATCCCAGCAGAGTGAAAAAAGCAACTTTAACCAAAAATAAGGTTTGCTTGATTGACGATCTTCCAGCTCATTAAATGTTAAAATTCTGCAGACCACTCAGTCAGGTTGCCTCATTATCCAGAGTCACATGTAGGCCAAACCTTGCCTTGTAGCCCGACAAGAATGGCAGATTCCTCCTCTGGACGACAGGAGTAAACCAGATAGACTTTACAACACTTCTTTGGCCATTTTTATAGAATTATTGAAACATCATAGAATCCCCACAGTGCAGAAGGAGGCCATTCAGCCCCTCCAGCCTGCACCGACTCTCCGACAATCCCATCCAGGCCCAATCCCCGTAACCTCATGCAGTCAATCCCCCCCTAACCCACACACCTTTGGGACTGTGGCAGGAAACCCACGCAGACATGGGGAGAATGTGCAAACTCCAGACAGATTTAATTTTAATTTGAGGTTTTTAATTCAGATTTCACCATCTGCTGGGGAGGGTACAAACCCTGGGTCCCCTGGGTCTCTGGAATACCAGTTGAGTGACAATACCACTGCCTCCCTCTGAAACTAAGACATCTTTGGGTCTGAAGTCAAGTCAATCTGACTTTTCAATGGGACACAATATCCTGTAGCCAGTGTGATTGTGGGGGGGGGGGGTTGGGATATTGTTTGAACTGTGTAATCCTGTGCCTGATCATACCCCGAGGCAGCGCCCAGTCTGCGTAGAAACTGCTGAGGAAGATAGCCTGAGGGCACGGGTGGGATTGTTGTCGATGCAGGCTCGATGGGCCGAATGGCCTCCTTTCTGCCCTACAAACTCTGACTCAAAACTATCAGCATTCCTAATGTTCCCTACATCGCAGGCAGGTTTATCCAACAGTGCATATATTCTGTAAAAATAGGTAAAATAGAAATAATTACACTTGTAGACGATTTGAAATGATGATAAATGTCGACCGAAATGTGTTTTTGATCTGAGGCGGATTGTTCGACAGCCAAGTTTTCCTTGCTGCTTTAGGCATCTTCCATGTCTCGCAAGGCGGCCGGACAATAGTTATGGCCATCCAAAGGTTTGCAGCCGAAGCTTTCGGTCAGTGCCTGTCCCATTGAGAACGAGATTTATTTTATCAGGGGGACGCTCGGGATCCGAGGAAAAGACTGTCTCTCGTCAGCTGCCAGCTGCAGACGTCAGAGGCCAGCCGCAAACTCCTGGAAATCTCAAACAAGAAGCTCTTTTCCTTTGCTGAGGTGAGGCTGGGATCCAAACACTGAAGGAATCATTTCTTACAGGGGAATGAAATGTGATCTGGTCGTGCTTCCTTATTTTGGTTCGTTCCTGGGACCTGGGCGTCTCTGGCTGGGTCAGCATTTATAAGAACATAAGAACATAAGAAATAGGAGCAGGAGTAGGCCATCTAGCCCTTCGAGCCTGGCCCGCCATTCAATAAGATCATGGCTGATCTGTCGTGGCTCAGCTCCACCTTCCTGCCCTCTCCCCATAACCCTTAATCCCTTCTCTTATCAAAAACCCATCAACCCGTTTCTTAAAAATATTTAGCGAGGCAGCCTCCACCTTTTCAACGGGCAGAGAATTCCAGAGATTCACCACCCTTTGAGTGAAGAAGTTCCTCCTCAACTCCGTTCTAAATCACCCCTCTTTTATCTTGAGGCTGTGCCCCCTAGTCCAACTGTCTTTTTTGAGCGGGAAGAGTCTCTCCACCTCTATCCTATCCATCCCATTCATCATCTTATACGTCTCAATGAGATCTCCCCTCATTCTTCTAAACTCTAACGAGTACAAGCCTAGTTACCCATCCCTAGTTGCCCCTTGAGAAGGTGAGCTGCCTTCTTGATTCGCTGCAGTCCGCGTGCTGTGGGGTTGACCCACTAATGCCGTTAGGGAGGGAATTCCAGGATTTTGACCCCAGTGAAGGAATGGCCGATATATTTCCAAGCCAGGGCAGTGAGTGGTTTGGAGGAGAACTTGCAGGTGGTGGTGTTCCCCTGTATCTGCTGCCCTTGTCCCTCTGGGTGGAAGTGGTCATGGGTTTGGAAGGTGCTGTCTCAGGGTCTTTGGTGAACTGTAGATGGTACACACTGCTGCTACTGAGTGGTGGAAGGAGTGAATGTTTGTGGATGTGGTGCCAATCATATAACAACAGATACAGCTTTATTGTCAAATGTGACAAGGAGTCACATTTTCACAGAAGTGTCCCAACTCCACGGATAAGCAGGACCCAGACATGGAATGTCAGTCCTCTTTTCTGATCCAATTTTCACCAGCAGGACAAAGGGGATGAAGTGTGATACAGATGGGAGGGAAACCTCAACTCAGCAGGGACATTTGAACTGAGTGAGCAGTTCAAACTCATCCTCTTTGGCCCCCACAATATGGGGCTCACTCTCAGATGTACACGAGTGAAAGCTGTGTTAAAGACTCACTCTTTTCATCTCCACGTGGCTCCTGAGGTCTGCCTGTGGTGAATACTGGGTGACTGGCTATGGAGGAGGCATGGGGCAGGGGGTCTGAGGTGGGCTGGTGGCGGGCGTAAGTTGGCATGGAGGGGAAGTGGGGCATTGGGCTGGGGTGGGAGGGGTGAGGTGCTGGGAGGGGTCAGGGCTGGAGGGTTAAACGGTTTCTACCACAACCTGAGTAAAGATCCAGAACACTTTCTAATCAGCCCGCCTTGGAACACACAGCACCCACCCTGCACCCAACAACCACCCCCATCACTGTGGCTGCCCAGGATCTAACTCTGGGATCACCAGGCCTGACTCGATTCCACCCGTCATCCCCCATGGGTAGAGAAAGACTTGTGTGCGTGTGTGTGTGTGTGTGTGTGAGAGAGACGGGGGTTAACTGTGCAGTGGAGAGGGGAGTTTACTTTGCAAGAGCTTAGTGTGGACAGGAAAGGGAAAGTGGTAATGCCTGGAAACCCTGAACCTCCATTAACCCCCCCATTCCCCCCCCCTCTAAGTGAATATGGCTTCTATCTACTTCTCTCTCTCTCAACAATCTCAAATGTTATTTTCCTTTTCTGACAGAAAGTACACAAGGTTCTAATGTCAGCTGCCCTGCAGGGATCTGACAAAGGGTAAGTAAACTAGACAAACCAATCGTGTCAGTCATCACCCATGAGCAGACGTGGGACTATCTAAAGATGGGGTTCACATCTTTGCATGCAGAGCCATATGGTCCATAGGGTCCCTACTGTGCTGAAGGGAGCCGTTCAGCCCATCGAGTCTGCACTGACTCATTGAAGCAGCACTTTAACCAGATGTACCACCATCTCACCCCATTTAGCATGGCCAATCCACCTAACCTACACATCTTGGGGCACTAAGAGGCAATTTAGCATGGCCAATCCACCTAACCTACACATTTTGGGGCACTAAGAGGCAATTTAGCATGGCCAATCCACCTAACCTACACATCTTGGGGCACTAAGAGGCAATTTAGCATGGCCAATCCACCTAACCTACACATTTTGGGGCACTAAGAGGCAATTTAGCATGGCCAATCCACCCAACCTACACATCTTGGGGCACTAAGAGGCAATTTAGCATGGCCAATCCACCTAACCTACACATTTTGGGGCACTAAGAGGCAATTTAGCATGGCCAATCCACCTAACCTACACATCTTGGGGCACTAAGAGGCAATTTAGCATGGCCAATCCACCTAACCTACACATCTTGGGGCACTAAGAGGCAATTTAGCATGGCCAATCTACCTAACCTACACATCTTGGGGCACTAAGAGGCAATTTAGCATGGCCAATCCACCTAACCTACACATCTTGGGGCACTAAGAGGCAATTTAGCATGGCCAATCTACCTAATCTACACATCTTGGGGCACTAAGAGGCAATTTAGCATGGCCAATCCACCTAACCTACACATCTTGGGACACTAAGGGGAAATTTAGCCTGGCCAATCCACCTAACCTACACATCTTGGAACACTAAGGGAAAATTTAGCCTGGCCAATCCACCTAACTTGCACATCCTGGGACACTGAGGGACAATTTAACATGGCCAATCTACCTAACCCACACATCTTGGGACAGTAAGGGGCAACTTAGCATGGCCAGTTAACCTACAGATCTTTTGACACTAGGGCAATTTAGCCTGGCCAATCCCCCTAACCTGTACACCTTTTGACACCAAGGGCCAATCCACTCTGGAGGCATCTGGAGCACTCTGTTCACATTGATCATGCTGAAATAAAGACAAGCAGTAATGTTAATATTCCAATGTAAATACATGCTATGAATAGAACATGCTGGGTCAGGACTGAGGTTATGTACAAGTTTTCTCATAGTACTTGTTGCTTAAAGCTCATGCTGACATTCTGAATGATAAGAATGAAACTACTCGTTAGAAACTCTTGCACAAGGTGTGAGATAAATATCAGATAACTCATCAATATATCAGCGTACTGCATTGTTGACCACAATTTATTCTCAGATCTCAGTGTCAAAGATTACTGCTCAGGAGGAAACTTTAATCTTGCCTGTCAGACTGCAACCTTCAAGGGATTCCAAGAATTTGCCACCCACTGGGTCAGATCATGACTGGATAAAGGCTAAAGAATTTCCTTCCTCAACCAGAGACACCTAGTAGTCAGCACTGCTGCCAGGGACCTGGGTTCAATTCCGGCCTCAGGTCACACTGTCTGCGCGGAGCCTGCACATTCTCCCCGTGTCTGCGTGGGTTTCCTCCGGGTGCTCCGGTTTCCTCCCACACTCCCAAGATGTGCGGGTTGGGTTGATTGGCCACGCTAAAATGCCCCCTTAGTGTCAGGGGAACCAGCAGGGTAAAAATGTGGGGTTGCGGGGATAGGGGCCAGGTGGGATTGCTGTCGGTGCAGACTCGATGGGCCGAATGGCCTCGTTCTGCACTGTATGGGTTCTGTGAACCGGTCGTGCCGAGTGGGAGGTCCATCTCGGCCTCCTTCTGAGGTCCCAACAGCCTCAGCCAGTTTGAAACACTTCATACGACAGAGCACTGGAGAGAGTAAAGACCGTAAGAAGCCTCACAACACCGGGTTAGGGTCCAACCAGTTTATTTGATAGTAAACCCACAAGCTTTCGGGAACGCTGTTCCTTCGTCAAGTGTGTGGAAGGTTCTGATCAGAGAAAAGCGTATAAACTCACACACAGTGTACACAATACTGATCAGAGAGTGTGAGTCTTTACAGCTAACCTGCTATTCAAGTCTTAAAGGCACAGACAATGTGAGTGGAGATAGCATTAAGCTCATAAAGAGATGCGTATTGTCTCCAGACAGGACAGTTAGTGAGATTTTGCAAGTCACGGGGGTTACAGATAGTGCGACATGAACCCTAAATCCCTGTTGAGACCGTCCTCATGTGTGCGTGCCCTCAACTGGGATCTCGGGTTCCTGTCGTACTATTTGTAACCCCCATGACTTACCTCGGCCTGTAAAATCTCACTTACTGGAGACAATACACGACTCTTTAACCTGAGCTTAATGCTATCTCCATTCACATTGTCTGCATCTTTAAGACTTGAATAGAACATAACATAAGAAATAGGAGCAGCAGTAGGCCATCCGGCCCTTCGAGCCTGCCCCGCCATTCAATAAGATCATGGCTGATCTGTCGTGGCTCAGTTCCACCTTCCCGCCCTCTCCCCATAACCCTTAATCCCCTCTCAAAGACTCACACTCTCTGATCAGTATTGTGTACACTGTGTGTGAGTTTATACGCGCTTCTCTGATCAGAACCTTCCACACACTTGACGAAGGAACAGCGGTTCCCGAAAGCCTGTGGGTTTACTATCAAATAAACCTGTTGGACTTAAACCTGGTGCTGTGAGGCTTCTTACTGTGTTTACCCCAGTCCAACACCGGCATCTCCACATCGAGAGTAAAGACCTACAGAGTCAGAGAGGTTTACAGCATGGAAACAGGCCCTTTGGCCTAACTTGTACATGCCACCCGGTTTTTATCCACTAAACCAGTCCCAATGTGTTAAGCAGTGGTTAGCACTGCTGCCCCACAGCACCAAGGGACCCGGCCAGGGTCACTGTCTGTGTGGAGTTTAGCGGGGAATTAGCAGGGGCGATGTGTGTGGGGGAGAGGGCCTGGGTGAGATATTCTGTCAGAGAGTCGGTGCAGACTCGATGGGCTGAATGGTCTGCGCTGTAGGGAATCGACGATCCTGACTCTGTGTCACTGTCTGAAGCATCCACAGGCTGTTTTATATCTCACCCGATCTGTGCTTTCACTAGCTTTATTGAAAATGAGAGTCTGATAGATTGGAAAGCAGACGGCTTGCTGACTCTCCATAACAGTGTTGTATCTCCACTGCAATCTGAAAGATGTGCTGGGTTAGGATGCATTGACCCAAACAGGAGCCGGACTGTGGCGACCAGGGGAATTCACAATAACTTCATTGCAGTGTTAATGTGAGCCTCACTTGTAACTAATAAATAAACTCTATTTTTTACTTTATTAATTAGCCGCATTTGGCCCCTATAACTCTTTACCCATCTTACCCATGTAACGGTCTAAATTCTTCTTAAAAACAAAATTGGACCCACCTCTGCCACTACTTCTGGCAGCCTGTTCCGAACGCTCAGCGTCGGGCAAATTGTTTCTTGGGTGGCACAGTGGTTAGCACAGCTCCAGAGACCTGGGTTCGATTCCCGGCTCAGGTCACAGTCTGTGTGGAGTTTGCACATTCTCCCCGTGTCTGCGCGGGTTTCCTCCGGGTGCTCTCCGGTTTCCTCTCTCAGTCCAAAAGACGTGCGGGTTAGGTTGATTGGCCGTGCTTAAAAAAAAAAATTGCCCCTTAGTGTCTCGAGATGTGTAGGTTAGAGGGATTAGTGGGTAAATATATGGGGATAGGGTCTGGGTGGGATTGCGGTCGGTGCAGACTCGATGGGCCGAATGGCCTCTTCCTGTACTGTAGGGATTCTCTGACTCACCCCTCTCTGTGTGAAAAAATTGCCCCTCCAGACCCTTTTTTATGCCCTCTCGTTTTAGACTCCCCTACCTTTGGGAAAAGATATTGACCATCTAACTGATCTATGCTCCTCATCATTTTGTAAACCTCTATAAGAGATTATGGTTCCTTTCAACATCCTGACTGCAGAGATCCCAAACTAGGTGCAGCGAAGAGATGTATCTTTTACGGGATGCCAAATTTTCCATTCTCGCCCACGGTGGGTCCCGCCCTGGACGGGAATGGAAAATCCCACCTCCTGTATTTAAATCAGTGCAGTTGCAATGAAGACAGCAACTTGACCTCAAATGTTCCTGTGGGTCCCCGCCAGCAATTTGTTAATAACGTCACTTCACTCCGTTTTAAGTTTTTTTCTAAGTTTATTTATCCGTGTCACAAGTAGGCTCACATTAAATGAAGTTACTGTGAAAATCCCCCCAGTCGCCACACTCCGGGACCAGCTCGGGTACACCGAGGGAGAATTTAGCTCAGCCAATGCACCCTAACCAGCACGTCTTTCGGATATTGGGAGGAAACCGGAGCACCCGGAGGAAACACAAGCGGATACGGGGGTGGGGGGGGTGGGTGCAGACATCGCACAGACAAAGTTAATTTATTAGAGTCACAATTCGGCTTATAGTAAATGAAGTTAATGTGAAAATCCCCTAATCGCCACACTCCGGCGCCAGTTCCAGTACATTGAGGGAGAATTTAGCATGGCCAATGCACCCTAACCAGCACGCCTTTCAGACTGTGGGAGGAAACACAGTAAAAAGTCTGACAACACCCAGGTTTCAGTCCAACCGATTTATTTGATGGTAAACTCACAAGCTTTCGGGGTTAGCCCCTTCGTCAGGTGAATGGAGAGTTCTGGCCTCAGTCAGAGCATATAAAGCACAGACAGTTTACAGATTACTGATTAGAATGTGAATCTTTACACCTAACCTGCTGTTCAAGTCCTAAAGTGGCCGACAATGTGAGTGGAAGGAGCACTGTCTGTGCTGTTATATGCTCTGTCTCAGGCCAGAACTCTCCGTACACCTGACGAAGGGGCTAACCCCGAAAGCTTGTGCGTTTACTATCAAATAAATCGGTTGGACTGAAACCTGGGTGTTGTCAGACTTTTTACTGTGTTTACCCCAGTCCAACGCCGGCATACCCACATCATGACTTTATATGCTCTGTCAGAGGCCAGAACTCTCCATTCACCTGACGAAGAGGCAGTCCCCTCGAAAGCTTGTGAGGATATTATCAAATAAATAGGTTGGACTAAAACCTGGGTGTTGTCAGACTTTTTACTGTGTTTACCCCAGTCCAACGCCGGCATACCCACACCAGGAGGAAACCTACGCAGACACGGGGAGAATGTGCGGACTCTGCACAGACAGTGACCCGAGCCGGGAATCGAAACCCGGGTCCCTGATGCTGTGAGGCAGCAGTGCTAACCCACTGTGCCACCGTGCCGCCCTGCTGTAGCGCGTCTGTGTCACTGTTGCCCCCCCCCACCCCATGGCGTCGCTCCCACTTCAACCCCAGAAATCTCAGCGTACACAGAGGCACGTCCATCTTTTGTGAAATGGGTGGGACTCAGGGCAGCGACACGCTTTCCAATGGGTTGATCTTTTGCACCTTCTACCCGACCGCAGGGTGAACAAATCCAGGCTGTTCAGGAGAGAAAGCAGCCTCGCCCCTCCCGGACCCGAGCGCCTGCTCGCTGCTGAAGCCAAGCAACTGATAGAGTGGGTGTGCGCCGCAAACTGCGAGAACGGTAAGCTGTCTCCCCGGGACGCGAGGGCTCCCCGCTCCAGCCTCGGATTGGGATTGGAGCTGTGGGGGATGTCACCGCTTTTGGAAGTACTGCAGATGAATCCTGAGCTGCGTATTCCTTTGTCCCACCGGAGCAGGAGTGGGCACTCGAGCCTGTTCCGCCCCGGATAAGATCACGGTTGTGCTCATAGGCCGGAATTCTAACGGCACGCCTGCCCCAATTCCAGAGGCAGCCGAGGCTCGGAGAACAGGGGAAGGGGGGTTTCAGTTCAGACGGGCAGCATGGTGGGTACAGGCTTGGGAGGGGCCGAAGGGCCTGTTCCTGTGCTGTAATTTTCTTTGCTTTGGGCAGGATTGTACGAGCCGTGTCGGTAAAAATCCATCCGTAGAGTCAGAGAGGTTTACAGCAGCCCTTCAGCCCAACTTGTCCATGCTGTCCTAAGGGGACTATTAACCCAGAAACTCAGCTAATGTTCTGGGGACCCGGGGTTCGAATCCCGCCATGGTGAAATTTGAACTCAATAACAAATATCTTCAATTAAGAATTTACTGTTGACCATGAAACCATTGTCGGAAAAACCCATCTGGTTCACTAATGTCCTTCAGGGAAGGAAATCTGCCATCCTTACCTGGTCTGGCCTACATGTGACTTCAGGGCCACAGCAATGTGGTTGACTCTCAACTGCCCTCCAAGGGACAACTAGGGATGGGCAATAAATGCTGGCCAGCTAGCAATGCCCATGTCTCACAAATCAATTTAAAAAAATATAATTCATCCAAAACTTTGCTACTCATGTCCTCACTTACATCAAGTTGTGTTCCCCTCTCACCCCTGTGAGTGCCGATCAACACTGGCACCCAGTCCGGCAAACCTTTTCATTTTAAAATCCATAGCATCCCTACACTGCAGAAGGAGGCCATTCAGCCCATCGAGACTGCACTGACCACAATCCCACCCAGGTCCTATCCCCATAACCCTACATATTTACCCCATTGATCCTTCTAATCTACGTGCCCGGGACAGTAAGGAACAATTTAACGTGGCCAATGGACATCTGTGGACTGTGGGAGGAAACCGGAGCACCCGAAGGCAACCCACGCAGACATGGGGAGAATGTGCAGACTCCACACCAACAGTGACCCGAGCTGGGAATCGAACCCAGGTCCCTGTTGCTATGAGGCAGCAGTGCTAGCCACTGTACCACTGTGCCACCTTTATATTTTATGTTTATATTTGATATTTGTATTTAATGCAGGGTATCTTGAAGGGGGACTGGGTGTAGTACCTTCACAATCGGCTGGCGTGCTCACATCTTAGAGGAACATTCATTGTAAGGGGAGCTTTTCCTTGTATCAGAAACAGTTTGGCCAGAATTTTACCATCCCGCCTGCCGCAGGAATGGGAACGGGCGAGGGACGGACCCTGGGAAGGTCCGTTGATCTTGGGTGGGATTTTACGGTTTCAGGATAAGCAAGTCCTCTTAGTGTTTCACTGTTCCTTACTGCGGCTGGGCAGTGGGGTTAGGGTCATATTGGATTGCAGAACAGGCTAAATGGGCCAAATGGCCTTTTTCTGCTCCTACTACCTCCTGGTATTCTAGTGTCATCCAGTTGATTGAAACTGTCATTTGTACACATGGGGGGGGGATGGTATGTAAACACTAAGGGGGTGGAGGGGTTGCAGGAGGATCGACATTTAGGTACCAGGGCTAAATCCAACAATGGTGACTGTTTCGCCATGTTTGGGAGGGCTTGGGGCAAGGATTCCTGGATGGAGACACAGGACATGTAGAATCCACCTTCTTTCTATTAAACACCCAACTCAAGAATGCAACACGAGAGGAATAGACTCAATGGTTATTGAACCATTCGATAGGATCATGGAGCTTCAACTCCATTTCCCTGCCCGCTCCCCATCTCCTGTCATGTCCTGAGAGATCAAATATCTGTCTACCCCAGCTGGGGGGGGGGGGGGGGGGCACGATGGCACAGTGCTTAGCAATGCTGCCTCACAGGGACTCAGCTTGGGTGACTGCACGTTCTCCCCGTGTCTGCGTGGGTTTCCTCCGGGTGCTCCGGATTCTTCCCACAGTCCTGGTTAGGTGCTAAGTTCTCCCTCAGTGTACATAGAACCCTACAGTGCAGAAACAGGCCCTTCGGCCCATCGACCACAATCCCACCCAGGCCCTACCCCCATGTCCCTACACATTTACCCACTAATCCCTCTAACCTACACATCCCAGGACACTAAGGAACAATTTTTAGCACGGCCAATCAACCTAACCCGCACATTTTTGGACCCGCACGGGCACTGGAGTGCGGCGACTAGGGGATTTTCCCAGTAACTTCATTGCAGTGTTAACGTACACGTCACTATACAAATTCAGAAGAAGTAAAACAATTTACAACATCTGTCTTATACTCTGACATTCAGAATTAACGTTAAGTAAATATAAGCTAACCAGGAAAACTGAAACAGATGTTAGAAATGGAAAAAATGCTCCTTCTCCAAAAAGTGATGGTTAGGCACATTGGCCGTGCTAAATTTTCCCTCAGTGTACCCGGACAGGCGCCAAAGTGTGGTGACTTGGGGATTTTCACAGTGCTGTGCAAACTCCACACAGACATTGCAGTGTTAAGCCAACTTGCGACACTAATAAATAAATTTTAAACTTAATTCCAGCAGGGTTTTCCCGTCAGACAGCAGAGACCCCCCCCCCCTTTCATCAACATTAAAATTCCGCTCCGAGAGATCAGGGGAACACTGCTTGAAAATTAAACAAGTATTTCCTGTTCCCTGCGGAACGACGGCTGCAATGTGCATGCTTGGCCACAGAATGGAACCAAAGTTCAATTTTATTTTCCACTCGCACATTTGCATTTCCCAAATTTAGCCTTCAAGATAAAATATGAGTCAGCTTAGCTTGGACACACAACACACACACATCTGCTCCGCACAAACATCTTTCACTCTGTCATAAAATGATGACATTCAAATAGCTAGGCTTCTCTTTTCTGTAAATATTAAACGAAGAACACACTCTGTGTCATTATCGAGTCCGTATACACCACATTTCAATGCAGTTCCCATCCTGCAAGCCCAGGTCTACTTCCAAAATTCTAACTTTGGTAAATCAGCTTCAGCGTTGTAAGACAGAAGGTGGCTGGGGAGGGTTGTTTTCCAAACTGGAGGCCTGTGACCAGCGGAATGCCTCAGGAATCCGTACAGGGTCCACTGTCATTTGTCATTTATATTAATGATTTGGGCGGGAATATAGGAGGCATGGTTAGTAAGTTTGCAGATGACACCAAGATCGATCACAGTAAGAAATCTTGCAACGCCAGGATCTCCACACCATGACCAAGGTTGGTGGCATAGTGGACAATGAAGAAGGTTATCTAGGATTGCAATGGGATCTTGATTAGTTGGGCCACTGGGCCGATGAATGGCAGAAAGAGTTTAATTTGGATAAATGCGAGGTGATGCATTTTGGTAGATCAAATCAAGTCAGGACTTACTCAGTTAATGGTAGGGCGTTGGGGAGAGTTATAGAACAAAAAGAGATCTAGGAGTACAGGTTCATAGCTCCTTGAAAGTGGAGTCAAAGGTGGACAGAGTGGCGAAGAAGGCATTCAGCATGCTTGGTTTCATTGGTCAGAATATTGAAGTTGGGATATCTTGTTGAAGTTGTACAAGACATTGGTAAGGCCACACTCAGAATCATGTGTACAGTTCTGTTCAGCCTACCATAGAAAGGATTTATTAAACTAGAAAGAGTGCAGACAAGATTTCTTAGGATGCTACTGGGACTTGATCATTTATTTGAGTTATAAGGAGAGGCTAGATAGACTGGAACTTTTTACCCTGGAGTGTGGGAGGTTATCTTATAGAGGTCTATGAAATAATGAGGGGCAAAGATAAGGTAGATAGTCAACATCTTTTCCCAAAGGTAGGAGAGTCTAAAACTAGAGGGCATAGATTTAAGTTAGAGTAGAGAGATACAAAACGTTCCAGGGGGCAATTTTTTCACTCAGAGTCACATAGAGTCATTGAGGTTTACAGCACGGAAACAGGCCCTTTGGCTCAACTTGTCCTCGCTGCCCTTTTTTTAAACCTCTAAGCTAATCCCAGTTGCCTGAATTTGGCCCATATCCCTCTATATCCACCTTACATGTGACTGTTTAAAAAAAACATTGTACCCATCTCTACTACTACCTCTGACAGTTTGTTCCAGACACTCACCACCCTCTGCTTGAAAAATATGCCCCTCTGGACACTTTTGTATCTCTCTCCCTCACCAAAAAACCTATTCCCTGAGTTTTAGACTCCCCTAGCTTTGGGAAAAAATATTGACTATTTAACTGACCTGTGCCCCTCATTATTTATAGACCTCTATAAGATCACCCCTCAGCCTTCTACACTCCAGAGAAAAAAGCCCCAGTCTATCCATCCTCTCCTTATAACTCAAACCATCAAGTCCTGGTAGCATGCTAGTAAATCTTTTCTGCACTCTTTTCATTTTAATAATATGCTCTCTATAATAGGGTGAACAGAACTGTACACAATATTCCAAGGGTGGCCTTACCAATGTCTTGTATAACTTCAACAAGACTTCCCAACTCCTGTATTCAATGTTCTGACCGATGAAACTAAGCATGCCAAATACCTCTTTCACCACTCTGTCCACCTGTGACTCCACTTTTAAGAAGCTACGGACATGTACCCCTAGAACTCTTTGTTCTGTAACTCTTCCCAATGCCTACCATTAACTGAGTAAGTCCTGCCCTGGTTCACTCTACCAAAATGCATCACCTCACATTTATCTAAATTAAACTCCATCTGCCTTTCGTCAGCCCATTGGCCCAATTGACCAAGATCCCATTGCAATCGGAGATAACTTTCTTCACTGTCCACTATGCCACCAATCTTGGTGTCATCTACAAACTTACTAACCACATCTCCTATATTCTCATCCAAATCATTAATATAAATGATAACTAACAGTGGGACCAGCACTGATCCCTGAGGCACACAACTGGTCACAGGCCCCCAGTTTGAAAAACAACCCTCTGGCTTAGTAATCATAGAAACCCCTGCAGTGCAGAAGGAGCCATTTGGCCCACCGAGTCTGCACTGACCACAATCCCACCCAGGTCCTATCCCCATATCCATACATATTTACCCGCTAATCCCTCTAACCTACGCATCTCAGGACTCTAAGGGGCAATTTTTTAAGCATGGCCAATCAATCTAACCCACACATCTTTGGACTGTGGGAGGAAGTCGGAGCACCCGGAAGAAACTCACACAGACACGAGGAGAATGTGCAAACTCCACACAAGACAGTTACCCAAGCCGGAATTGACCCCAGGTCCCTGGAGCTGTGAAGCAGCAGTGCTAACCACTGTGCTACCGTGCCGCTCACCTCTATCAAGAACAGTAAGAAGTCTCACAACACCAGGTTAAAGTCCAACAGATTTGTTCTATAGCACTAGCTTTTGGAGCACTGCCCCTTCATCAGGTAAGTGGGAGTTCTGTTTGCAAACAGGGCATATAAAGACACAAATTTAATTTACAAAATAATGGTTGGAATGCGAGTCTTTACAGGTAATCAAGTCTTAAAGGTACAGACAATGTGAGTGGAGAGAGGGTTAAGCACAGGTTAAAGAGATGTGTATTGTCTCCAGACAGGACAGTTAAGTGAGGTTTTGCAAGCAGTGAACACTGCTCAACAAGAGTGTTTTCCTGTTGGGGAACACTTCAGCTGTCACCAGCATTCGGCCTCTGATCTTTGGGTAAGCGTTCTCCAAGGTGGCTTTCACGACCCACAACAAAGCAGAGTCGCTGACCAGAGACTAGTAGCCAAGTTCCACATACATGAGGACAGCTTCAACCAGGATCTTGGGTTCATGTCACACTATCTGTAACCCCCACGACTTGCCTGGGCTTGCAAAATCTCACTTACTGTTCTGGCTGGAGACAATACACATCTCTTTAACCCTCTCTCCACTCACATTGTCTGTACCTTTACGACTTGATTACCTGTAGAGACTCGCATTCCAACCATTATTCTGTAAATTGAGTTTGTGTCTTTATCTGCCGTTTGTGAACGGAACTCCCACTGACCTGATGAAGGGGCAGTGCTCCGAAAGCTCATGCTGTTGGACTTTAACCTGGTGTTGCGAGACTTCTTATTGTGTTTACCCCAGTCCAACGCCAGCACCTCCACCTCACTTCTATCAAGAAACCAATTTTGTATCCATTGGTGAGTGTCTGGAACAAGCTGCCAGAGGTAGTAGTGGAGGCGGGTACAATTTTGTCATTTAAAAAGCATTTAGACAGTTACATGGGTAAGAAGGGTGAGAGGGATAGGGGCCAAATGAGGGGCAATTAGGATTAGCTTAGTGGTTAAAATCTGGGCAGCACGGTTAAGTTGGGCTGGAAGGTCTGCTTCCACACTGTAAACTTTTATGACTCCAAACTCAGGGATAACTATCAAAAACTTGCAGCTTTCTTATGTTAGGATCATTCTCAGAAACAGCAGCTTGTGGTTTTGGATGGTGACGGCATTGAATTAACTCTGTGGCACAGAATGACTCATTTGTGGTTAGAGAAAACATTTGACATTGGAACATTTTCACATTAGCCACTTGTCATGTCAACTTTGAAAAGTGTCTGTTAGCCTCCAGCCCGCAGTTTGTCTGAAAGCGTCCTGACATCAAGACGATATTGACTGGTCTGTAAATACCGAAGATCGGATATTATCCGTACAGGTGGAAGTCCAGGTGTGCTCCGTGTACGCACAGCGGACCAGGAAAAGCTAAGCATAGCCACTTTTCCAAGAATCCGGCTGAATCTGTGACAGGTTAAGAAGAGTGGGAATTGTAGAATCCCTACAGTGCAGAAGGAGGCCATTCAGCCCATTGAGTCTGCACCGACAGCAATCCCAGCCAGGTCCAATCCCTGAAACCCCACATTTTACCCTGCTAATTCCCCTGTACTGACTTTAATCAGGCAATTAAGGTGGGCCAGTTAGAATATGAAGTCCCTGATTAAGGGCCAGATCGATGGGCCCAATCAGGGAGCTTCTTGCTATGCATGTAATCAGTTCCTCTGGGACTCCGAGTGTGGACTGCTAACTAAAAGCACTCTGTATGCTGGTGGCAGACTTGTAAACAAAGGGATTTTGGTGAAGGACTTATTACTGCCACCCACCGCACCCCCCCCCCCCCCCCCCCCAAACATGTAAACTCCACTCAGACAGTGACCCGAGGCTGGAATCGATTGACCATGAATCGATGGTTGGAAAAACCCGTCTTGTTCAGTGTGGAGATGTGTCTCACGTGCCTATTGTTGCCGCTGCTGTTCTCGACCCCAGGTTCACCAGTGATGGATCCCGGCTCAAACCTGCTCACCGACTGAGCTTGTGGTTTGATTTGGCGCCTCGCGGGCCTGAGTGGCCGGCGCAAACCTGCTCGGTTCCTCATGGCCTTTGCCAGTCTCAGCAGCCTCTCCCTCACCTCTCCTCATTGTCTTGCGCGCGCGCGCACACACCTCAAGTTAACCATTCGTATGGTGGGGCACCCCTTTTCCTGCTCTTTCAGACTCTACAATCAGAGTCTTCACTCTGTATTGATGACTGATAGGCTCAGTCAGCCTCTGATTAGATGCCCAGTGCACCAGCTTGGCACGGGAACCCCACCCCCCCCACCACCCCCACCCCACAACTGGTCGCAGCCCCGGGCCCAGCATGGCGTGTTGTATTATAAATCCGGCACATGGCCACGATTTGTGTTGGAAGATATCCTCTGGTTGCAAGCTTTCATTGCCTGTGAAGGAACGACCAGGCAGGTTAAGATATAACGTAAACATGGTAGCAACTGGAAAAATAAATTATGTCCCAACAATTGGGGCGGTGCGGTGTGGGGGTTTTGGGGGGGTGGGGGTGGGGGCGGGGGCACAGCAGGTTAACACTGCTGCCTCACAGTGCCAGGGATCTGGGTTTAATTCCCGGCTTGGGTCACTGTCTGTGCAGAATCTGCACATTCTCCCCATGTCTGCGTGGGTTCCCTCCGGGTGCTCCGGTTTCCTCCGACACTCCGAAAGACGTGCGAGTTGGGTTAAGATTGGCCATGCTGAATTGCCCCTTGGTGTCAGGAGGACTAGCAGGGTAAATAAGTATGGGAACAGGAATAGGGCCTGGGTGGGATTGTTGTTGGCGCAGACTCGATGGGCCAAATGGCCTCCTTCTGCACTGTAGGGATCCTATGTTTCTAATTCCAACTGAGTCCATTGATTAGGGATGAATGTTGTTTAAGGGGCAGCTTGGGGGGTGGGGGGGGGGCGGCGGGGGATGGTGAGTGGGGAGGGGGGGGGGCGCGGCAGCGGGGGATGGTGAGCGGGGGGGGGGGGGGAGGCGGTGGTGAGCGGGGAGGGAGGTGGGAGCTGGACCGTTCCATGTTTGATTCTGAACTCCACTCATAAACAGAGCAAGGTATATTTCTGAGTGTTCCAGCCATATCATAGAACATAGAACATTACAGCACAAACAGGCCCTTCGGCCCTGGAGTTGCGCCGATCACATCAACCCCACCAATCTATAGACCTATCTATAACCCCCAATCCCATTAAACTCCATATACTCATCCAGAAGTCTTTTAAAAGACCCCAGCGAGTTCGCCTCCACCACCGATGACGGCAGCCGATTCCATTCACTCACCACCCTCTGAGTGAAAAACTTACCCCTGACATCACCTCTGTACTTCCCTCCCCGCACCTTAAATCTGTGTCCTCTCGTAGCGACCATTTCAACCCGGGGAAATAGCCTCTGAGAGTCCACCCTATCTATTCCTCTCAACATTTTATAAACTTCTATCAGGAAGAGAGTTCCAAAGACTCACCACCCTCTGAGACAACAAAATTTTCCTGATATCTGTCTTAAATGAGTGACCCCTTATTTTTAAACCCTGACTCCTAGTTCTAGATTCTCCCCCAAGAGGAAACATCCTCTCCACATCCACCCTGTCAATAACCCCCAGGATCTTAAAGATTTTGATCAAGGCATCTCTTCTAAACTCTAGTGGATACAGAGCTAATCTCTCCAGCCTTTCCTCATAAAGCAGCCTTTCCTAGTATTAACCTAGTAAACCTTCTCTTAACTGCTTCTACGGAATAAACATTTTTTTCTTAAAAAAGACGAACACTGTACGCAATGCTCCAGATGTGGTCTCTCCAATGCCCTTTAACTGAAGCATAACCTCCCTACTTCTATAATCAATTCCCTTCACAATATGGAATAACATTCTATTAGCTTTCCAAATTACTTGCTGTACCTGCATACTAACCTTTGGAGAATCATGCATTGGGACACCCAGATCCCTCTGCACCTTGGAGCTCTGCAATCTCTCACCATTTAGATAATTATCTTCTTTTTATTCTTCCTGCCAAACTGAACTATTTCACTCGCCCACATTATATGCCATTTGCCAGATCTTTGCTCACTCATTTAACCTATCCATGTTCTTTTGTAGCTTTCTTAAGTCCTCTTCACAATTTAGTTTCCTACCTATTTCTGTGTCGTCAGCAAATTTAGCAAACATACCTTCAATCCACTCATCCAAGTCATTTTATATAAACTGCAAAAAGTTGAGGTCAGCACTGATCTCTCAGACAGAGCACTTGCTACATCCTGCCAACGTATGCTATGCTAATTCTAGGCTAATTCTGTCACATGGAAGTGACTTTATAATCCATCGCTGCTCTTTTATTTAGCTGGGACGTGGGCGTCACTGCCTGGTCCAGCATTTATTGCCCATCCCTGAGGGCATTTAAGAGTCAATCAGATTACTGTGGCTCTGGAGTCACGTATACCATAGAAGAATCATAGAAACTCTACAGTGCGGAAGGAGGCCATTTGGCCCATTGAGTCTGCACCGACAGCAATCCCACCCAGGTCCTATCCCTGTAACCCCATATATTTATCCTGCTATTGCCTCTAACCCCGATCCCGGGACACTAAAGGGCGACTTAGCATGGCCAGTGCACCTAACTTGCACATCTTTGAACTATGGGTGGAAACCAGAGGAAACCTACGCAGACATGGGGAGAATGTGCAGAACTCTACGCAGACAAGCCAGGAATCGAACACAAGTCCCTGGAGTTGTGAGACAGCAGTGTTAACCACCATGCTGCCCAGACCAGGTAACGACTGCAGATTTCCTTGGCTGAAGGACATTAGTGAACCAGATGGAGTTTTTCCGACAATGGTTTCATGGTCATCAGTAGATTCTCAATTCCAGATTTTTGCTGAATTCAAATTTCACCATCTGCCATGGTGGGATTCGAACCCAGGGAACCATCCTGGGATCTCTGGATTACGAGTCCTGTGACAATACCACAAGGCCACCACCGTCAACATTGATTGTGCGGTAGAAGCGAGAAAATCTCTTGCTTTGAAAGTCAGACATTCTCTGAACCCTCTCACCGTCTTTCTGTTCCATTGTAGCCGTGAGTGCGAATACGGACGATGCCTCCTCTCAGAAACCAACAGCACAAGACAGGAAGACCAGCCGGGAGAAAAACCCTCCCACACACACGCACAGCAACAGCCAGCTGCACGAAATATTATTTATTTAAAAAAGGTTGTAAAAAAAATTGAAGCTCTCCCGTTATCCAACTCTATTGTTTATATATATATATAAAATGTACATGTAATATTCTGTAAGTATTTTGTGCTGCAGATATCAGTGCTGATCTTCTGGAACACAGGAGGTAAGAGGCAGATTCGATGGACATTGGGTCCACTTTGGGTCCATTAAAGTGTTCGCGAGATCCGCTGCCTAGTTGGTGATTTTAGCCGTACCAATATCTGTGCAGTTTGGACAAAGGTTGCCCCGGTGTTTAACTGGAATGCTCTACGCTTGCTGTAAGCAGGCAAAACCCGCACAAAACAAAACCAATGTTCTTTACTGACTGACCCCCCCCCACCGTTTTTCAATTGCCGATGGCCGAAACCGTAGTGGAAATGTTCCTTCCCTCCCCGGGACACCTGATCATCACAGAGAGATAGTTTACAGTGACGCCCCCACAGGCAACACGCACTAACATTGCTGTAGAGGCAAGGCAGGTAAAGGTTGCAAAATCGGCTGAGCGAGTGGGCGAGGACCTGGCAGATGGAATACAATGTTGGCAAGTGTGAGGTTATCCACTTTGGTAGGAATAATAGTAGGAAGGACTACTACTTACAGTGCGAAAAGCTGCAGCATGCTACGGTGCAGAGGGACCTGGGGGTCCTTATGCATGAGTCGCAAAAACCCAGCCTACAGGTGCAGCAGGTGGTCAGGAAGGCAAATGGGATGCTGGCCTTCATAGCGAGGGGGATTGAATATAAAAGTAGGGAGGTCTTGCTGCAGCTGTATAGGGCATTGGTGAGGCCGCAGCTGGAGTACTATGTGCAGTTTTGGCCACCGCACCTGCGCAAGGATATTTTGGCCTTGGAGGGAATGCAGAGGAGGTTTACTAGGCTGATACCGGAGTTGAGGGGGTTGAGCTTTGAAGAGAGGCTGAATAGACTGGGTCTGTACTCGTTAGAGTTTAGAAGGATGAGGGGGGATCTTATTGAGACGTATAAGATGATGAAGGGGATGGATAAGGTAGAGGTTGAGAGGTTCTTCCTGCTCAGAAAGGACAGCAGGACTAGAGAGCACTCAAGATAAGGGGGGGAGGGGGCAATTTAGAACAGAGTTGATGAGGAATTTCTTCACTCAAAGGATGGTGAATCTCTGAAATTCTCTGCCTGTTGAAGTGGTGGAGGCTACCTCACTAAACATATTTAAGACGCGGGTAGATAGGTTTTTGGTAGGCAAAGGGATTAAGGGTTATGGGGAGAAAGCAGGAAAGTGGAACTGATCCACTTCATATCAGCCATGATCTTACTGAATGGCGGGGCAGGCTTGAAGGGCTAGATGGCCTACTCCTATTTCTTATGTTCTTAAAATGAATCAGATTAGTTCAATGCACTCACACACAGTGGGTGTGCTCTTCACACCCAGTGGCCGAAAGCCCAGAGTGCTTTTTGTCTGTACACTTGATGCTGTAGAATCCACCCACTGTGTAAAATTCATCTTGACCTGTCTCTTTTACAAGGTGGAGCCCTGATTATTAGTTGTGCAGAGGGTTTACTATTCTGAGGTTGAAGGGTTATCAGTCCTGAGACCAGAGTTTGGAGAGCATTCCATTGAAAGTGGCTGTTACAGAGGGTATTCTATCTAACACTATCTAACATAACTGCACAGCGGGTACTCTTAACACTAACCATATAAAGAATATCTATCTAACAATAACCGTACGGAGGGTATTCTGCCTGAGACTAGCTGTACAGATGAGACTAGCCGTACAGAGGGTATTCGAACACTAACTGTACAAAGGATATTCTGTCTGAGATTAGATGTACAGATTTGACTAGCCGTACAGAGGATATTGAGTCTAGATTCCATAGTCACAGGGTCAAAAAAATTGATCTATAATTATACAAGAAAACGTTATTTGTTTCTTGAATTAGAATTATTTGTGACAAGCTGGAAAGCAGATGTTCACTGTGGAACCTTTTCTCCAGTAATGTCACCAGCTCCTTTATATTGAAATGGAAGCGTTCTCCAGATGAATAGCTTTATAATTAAGTTAAACGGGTGATCTCCATACTTCCAAAGATTAGTCCAGGGATATTCAGTGCGTGTCCTGGACTTTGCAGATTAATAATATTTATATAGCACACATGGTGTGATATATAAAGCACATCCTTTACCTATTGTTGAGTCTATTGTCAGCGCAGGGAGTAGTACTAATCACACTGCTATCTCTATACAACATGCCGCTCCTACATTTAAGCAGTTGTATAAATGCACTCACTGCTCCTGTTTGTAACCATGTACAATATTCCTTCCTGGGATTTGGGGAAAAGGGATTTTCTATCGAAAATATAATTTTGCAGTTTACAAAAAACAAAAGTCATTTTAGGAGCTGATTAAAACGTAATGAAAACCAAACCAGAAATGTTGTGATTTCTTGAATGCAAGAACCATTCCAATTGCTTTTCAAATCCCATTTTTCCAAAAGGTCACCATTCCTCCATCCTCCAACGCTGCTAGCCCTAATCCCTGGGTTTGATCTTTGTCATAATGAGTTATAAACAAAGTATGAAACTTGCCTCAACTTATTAATTCTCCATTTCTTGCTTAGAAACATTACATCTGAGTCTTGCTGGAAAAAAAGATATGCTTTTGGAAAAGCATGTCTCCATGGTGCCACAGTGGTGAACACTGCTGCCCCCACAGCACCCGGGTTCGATTCCTGACTTGGGTCACTCTGTGTGGAGTTTGCACTTTCTCCCTGTGGCTGAATGGGTTTCCTCCAGGTGCACCGGTTTCCTCCCACAGTCCGAAAAACATGCTGGTTAGGTGCACTGGCTATGCTAAATTCTCCCTCAATGTACCCAAACAGGCACCACAATATGGCAACTAGGAGATTTTTGCAGTAATTTCATTGCAGTGTTAATGTAAACCTACTTGTGACACTGATAAATAAACAGTAAAACATATACGAGGTAAAAAGCTTTGACAATACATCACAGTAATACTTACGTTCTGTGCTACAAGGCAGCTTGTAGCACAGAATATAGTTGGGAAAGAGATACAACAAAGAACAAATATGAGATGTCAACAATATTGTTTGACTCTATATAAATTGTGCCTTCTAAAATTTGGTATTCATGAATTTGTCCTGATGAGTTGAACAGGAAAAGCTTTAACAGATGTATCTCTGTTCAGCAATATGCAGCTTTTGAAATACCAAGCAACTAAATATGGCACCTTTGAACAAAGAACAAAGAACAACAGTTTGCAAACAGTTCACCCTTGTAAAAGTTGCACGGACATAAAAATATAAGAAATAGGAGCTGAAACGAGTCATAGAATCCCTACAGTGCAGAAGGAGGCCATTTGGCCCATCGAGTCTGCACCGACCACAATCCCAGGGAAGCCCTATCCCCAGAACCTCTTGCATTTACCTTGCTAGCCCCCCTGACACTAAGGGACAAGGTAGCATGGCCAATCCACCTAACCCGCACATCTTTGGAGTATGGGAGGAAACAGGAGCACCCAGAGGAAACCCACGCAGACACCGGGAGAATGTGCAGGCACTACACACACAGTGACCCAAGGCCTGAATTGAACCTGGGTCTCTGGCGATGTGAGGCAGCAGTGCCACCCTGCCACACCCTGTTTGCCATTCAGCTCTTCGAGTCTGCTCCATCGTTCAGTAAGATCATGGCCAATCCTTTACCTCAGTTAATTATTATGTGAATAGCGTAGGGTATCTCCCTCCAGACCACAGTTGACTTTCTGTGCCCCATTATAATCCGCAGTCTACACCAGGCACACAGCGTACTAGTTAGCCAGTTTCCCTCTTCCATAAACAGAAGGTCAATTCAAAGGTCTCACCACAGAAATTAAAAATTCCCATTTCGAAAAAAAACCATTGCTGGGTGTTGCTGTTGAAAAATATCATTTGAGTCATATTCTAGGCACCACCGTGATTTTTTTGTACCAAGCACACAAACTTTGGAGAAACGCACCACACAAAACAGAATGAGCCAACTACATAAAACCCCAAAGTTTAGTTCCTGTAACAGCTGCATTCCCCAAAGTGAGGAAATGAAACAGACAAACTCCACGAGTGACATCAGCCTCACGCCTTCAGCTGAACGTTAGCCCTGATTCAATCTGGATGCGCTTGCACCTGAATCAAAAGGTCGCGGGTACGGTGCCACAGTGGTTAGCACTGCTGCCTCACAGCGCCAGGAACCCAGGTTCAATTCCAGCCTCGGGTCACTGCCTGTGTGGAGTTTGCACATTCTCCCCGTGTCAGTGTGGGTTTCCTCCGGATGCTCCGGTTTCCTCCCACAGTCTAGAGATGTGCGTGTTAGATTGATTGGCTACGCTAAATTGACACTACTGTCGGGGGAATTAGCAGGGTAAATACATGGGGTTACAGGGATAGGGCATGGGTGGGATTGTGGTCAGTGCACATTCAATGGGCCGAATGACCTCCTCATGCACCGTAGGGATTCTATGGGATTGTATGATTCTCCAATACTGGATCAGCGAAGAGGAAGCTTTCATTGCATTCTGGGAATGTAGGCTTTAAGATTGGGATGCAGATTGGCACTGGTACAAGTTCACCAGCGGGACATGGACAGAGGGAAAATGGTGGAGTCAGAATGTTAACACCTACCCGACACCTGAGGAGAAACAGGAGATGATCAAAAAGTATCATACGGGGCCACATGTGCACTGAGGAAACTTCAAATCATTTCTGCCATAATTTTATGGATGCTTTAAGTTTATTTTCCTCCCCTTGCCAGGAGGGTGAAATTTAAGTATTTCTCAAATATTTAGAAAATTATACATTCACCCAAACTGGAAAGGAAAAAAAAACAGCAGTCAGAACTATTGAAAAAGAAAATGAATAGTTAAATGCAGTAAGACAACTCACATTGTAGTATGAACACATTTTGTTTAAGCCTCTCACATTGCACACAATTATCAAACACCCTGGGTGCAGGTTTCAAATTCCTGGAAAATTTACAGCACTTAAGCCGTAAGAATTGTAGCCGCAAAATGTAGGAGACACTAAGTGAGCCATAATTCATCTTCCAATTCCAGCTGGCTCCGAACAATGGTTTTATATATATATATGTATAAAAATATATATATATATTTATTCCAAGTAATACAGATGCATCAGAGAATGGCTGAGGTTAAAGCCAGTTCCAGGAAGCCGAGCCATCATGGTAAATCCATGTTTGGTTTTTTTTTAAACAACTTATTTCACCATGCTCAGCCCTCATACTTTCCCTCTGGACTAGAGTGGACGCAGTAAGAAGCCTCGCAACACCAGATTAAAGTTCAAAAAGGTTTATTTGGTATCAGGAGCTTTTGAAGCACTGCTCCTTCATCAGATGAGTAGAGTGTCCGTCAGCTGATGAAGGGGCAACGCTCCGAAAACTCATGATACCAAATAAACCTGTTGAACTTTAACCTGGTGTCGCAAGACTTCTTACTGTAATTTCCCTCGATTGAATGAAATGACCTCCTCCTGCCATGTATCACTGGTTCCTAGTATTTGTAAGATTCAAACTCTTCATAATTTTAGGACAAGAGGACAAGATTTTGCCCATAACGCCTCGGACCAGTTTTAGGTCTTGAAGAATTCCATATCCTTGCTCCCTTCCCGAAGAAGTCACATCCTTTTGGATTCTTGGGTAGCTGAAAAGTCTTGGGACAGGATGTTCACTGGACGAAACCTATGGAATGTTTTGGTGAAAATCCTCGACTTCAAGTTCCCACATGCTCCTGTGCAAAGCGTTACCAGACAGATCAGTCAATTTTACAGCACGTATTACAGGTTCGGGGCTGCATGCCTGGACCACTCCCATCACCATCACATACTTCCCTGGAACAGAAAACACAAAATATCAGGGAAGATGCTGACAGTCCAAGATTCACATTTAGCACAAAAAGGGGAAAAACGCAGCAGGTCCCAAAAGAGAAAACACTGGAAAAATCTCAGCATCTATAAGGAGAGAAAACAGCTGATGTTGCGAGTCCAGTTGACCCTTTGTCAAAAGGGATTAAAATGCAGCAGATGCTGGAAATCTGAAAACTAAACCAGAAATGCTAATAATGTCCAGCACGTCCCCAGCGTCTGTACGGTGTGCTAAGAAACAATACTTTTCAGTCTACACCGATACGTGTCACATGGCACTTATTGCCCATTCCTAGTTTGTGCTTGTTCAGAGAGCAGTTGAGAGTCAACCACATTGCTATGGCTCTGGAGTCACATGTAGGTCAGACTAGGTAAGGACGGCAGATTTCCTCCCCTACAGGACACTAGTGAATCACATGGACAATCGACAATGGTTTCATGGTCATCAGTAGATTCGGAATTTTTTAAATCAAATTCCACCATCTGCCATAGCAAATGTCCCCAGAACATTAGCTGACTTTCTGGATCAATAGTCCAGTGATAATACTACTATGCCATCCCCTCTAATTATTGATGGAGGTACATAAATTGGCTGCTGCATTTTCCTTCATTGTAATAACAATTACACTTCAAACAGTATCTCACTGCCTGGGGTGCTTTGGTATATCCTGTGGGACTCCACCTACACTTCCCCCTGCCTCAGAAAAGCAGTCTACATAGCCAAGGACCGTGCACATACTCTCTTCCACCTTCTTCCGTCAGGAAAAAGTTACAAAAGTTTGACATCACAAACCAGCCAACTCATGGGCAGCACGGTGGCACAGTAGTTAGCACTGCTGCCTTACAGCGCCAGAGACCCAGGTTCGAGTCTCGGTCTGGATCACTGTCTGTGTAGAGTTTGCACACTCTCCCCTTGTCTGTGTGGGTTTCCTCCGGGTGCTCTGGTTTCCTTTCCACAATCTAAAGATGTGCAGGTTAGGTGGATTGGCCACGCTAAATTACCCCTTAGTATAAGGGTGATCAGTAGGGTTAATGCGCGGGGTTTGAGCTTGGGTGGGATTGCTGTCCGGTGCAGACCCAATGGCCTCCTTCTGCACTGTATGGATTCTATGATCAGTACGCACCATAATGCTGCGCAGTGCAGAATGCCTCCCAACTGACCCTTGTTAGCTGCGTGCCATCAACTTTCTACCATCACATTGACTGTCATTTGAATATGTGCAAAACAAAACTGCTCATCTATTACCAGTGAGAAAACAATTCCATTCCATATGGAGTGTATTCAAGAGGCAGCTGGATATAGCACTTGGGGCGAATGGGATCACAGGTTATGGGGAGAAAGCAAGATTAGGCTATTGAGTTGGATGATTAGTCATGATCATGATGAATGACGGCACAGATTAGAAGGGCCAAATGACCTTCTCTTGTTCCTATCTTGTGTTTCTAATTCCATGAAGCCTCCAGCCATTGGGCCAGCCAACTGTTGTTAATTCCCCAGAAATAAAATTCAAGGAAAATGTTACAAATCACAGTGATCACAGCCAGGATAACAGGAACAAAAGGACAGAAACTGGAGGGGGAATTTTTCCAAACAGCTACAGGGAAAAGCTGCTTGCAGTTGGTTCCTCATTAACAAAAAAAAATGGAAATCGGAAAGAAATGTAATTTTTTAAAAAACTTCACCAGGTTTTTCCTTTAAGTTCAAAGTCAGGTTAAGTTTCTGCAGACTTCATCGTCTGGCCAAGTTGTTGTGAGCTAAAGTATTCTTTTAAGAAAAAAAGTTCAGCTGAAAAACAATTGACCTTTTAGCAAAAAATGTTTATTAACAAGTTGAAGTGGTGCTCTAGAATAATGCACAGTGTGGGCGCTGTCAGTTCCATCACATGAATAGTATTTGTTATGAACTACCAATCAACAATTCAGAAAGTATTATTCTAATATATTCACCCCAGTTTTAGCCACAGGCACCCAATACTGCTACACAGATCGAATCAACCCTCCGTCCTGCACTATACTTCATTGAAACAGCATTTTCACTCATCTATTGAAATGTTAAGCAGAAAATGCTGGAAAATCTCAGCAGGTCTGACAGCACCTGTGGGGAGAGAATAGAGCCAACATTTTGGGTCTGGATGGCATAAGAACCTTCCACACACCTGACGAAGGAACAGCGTTTCCGAAAGCTTGTGGGTTTACTATCAAATAAACTGATTGGACTTTAACCTGGTGTTGTGAGGCCTCTTACTATAAGAACTAGGAGCAGGAGTAGGCTATCTGGCCCCTCGAGGCTACTCCACCATTCAATAAGATCATGGCTGATTTTTTTGTGGACTCAGCTCCACTTATCCGCCCGCTCATCATAACCCTTAATTCCTTTACTGTTCAAAAAAATCTATCTAACCTTGCCTTAAAAACATTCTATGAGGTAGCTTCGACTGCTTCACTGGGCAGGGAACTCCGCAGATTCACAACCCCTTGGGTGAAGAAGTTCATCCTCAACTCAGTCCTAAATCTGCTTCCCCTTATTTTGAGACGATGCGGAGATGCCAGCATTGGACTGGGGTGGGCACAGTAAGAAGTCTCACTACACCAGGTTAAAGTCCAACAGGTTTATGTGGTGTCAGGAGCTTTTGAGTGCTGTTCCTTTATCAGGTGTTAAGTGAGGCCTATGCCCCTTAGTTCTAGTTTTACCTCCCTGCTTCTATCTTATCTACTCCCTTCATAATCTTATATGTTTCTGTAAATTCTCCCCTCTGACTCCTCGTCAGACCTGAATTCAAAGCTGAGACTTTCCAGCATTTTCTGTTTTTGTTTCAGATTCCAGAATCCACAGTATTTTGCTTTTATCTTATTGAAATGCTAAGCTTGCTCCAAGTACCTGAGGATGACTTTGAGGGCACAGCACACACAACCGTTACAGGTGGCACAGTGGTTAGCACTGCTGCCTCACAGTGCCAGGGACCCGTGTTCGATTCCTGGGTTGGGTTACTGTCTGTGTGGAGTCTGCACATTCTTCAGCCTCCCCCAAGTTGCTAGCACCAATCATTACACTGGAGTGGAAGAGGAGACCATTCAGACCATCGAACCTGCACTGACAACAATCTCACCCAAGCCCTACATATCCACGTATTTACCCGGGGTGGCACAGTGGCACTGCACCAGGGACCCAGGTTCAATTCCCAGCTTGGGTCACTGTCCGTGCGGAGTCTGCACGTTCTCCCCGTGTCTACGTGGGTTTCCTCCAGGTGCTTCTGTTTCCTCCCTGGTTAGGTGCACTGGCCATGATAAATTCTCCATCAGTGAACCCGAACAGGTGCCGGAGTGTGGAGACAAGGGGACTTTCATGGTAACTTCATTGCAGTGTTAATGTAAGCCTACTTGTGATAACGATAAATAAACTTTAGAATAACCCCCTGACACTAAGGAACAATTTAGCACGGCCAATCAACCCACTGCCACATCTTTGAACTGAAGGGGGAAACCAGTGCACCCAGAGCAAACCCACGCAGACATGGGGAGAACGTGCAAACTCAACACAGATGGTGACCCAAGCCGGGAATTGAACATGGGTCCCTGGCGTTGTGAGGCAGCAGTGCTAACCACTGTACCACCTGTTATCAACAAGGGAGCATCCTCTGGGGAAGAGATTTCCAAAGATTCACAACCCCTCGAGTGAAGCAATTTCTCCAAATCCTAGTCCGAAATGATCGGCCCCTTATCTTGAGACTGTGCCCCCGTATTTTAGATTCTCCAATCAACAATCTCTCAGCATTCCCTCCGCCATCAAGCCCCTTCAGAATTTTGTACATTCCACTGAGATCCCCTCTTATTCGGTCCCCCCACTCGCAGACATTGGGGACCTCTCCCCCCCCCCCCCCCTCCCCACCCCCCCACCCACAGCTCGCAGACGACCTCCCCCTCCCTGACAAAGAACGAATAGCTGATTTCTTTCGCACAGTTCACAAAATAAATCAAGTTTCTTCCCGTCCACCACCCAACGGTTATCTGATGTTAAACACCCCTAATTTGATGGTCCAGTGTGGCGAATGTTACGAGTTTCTCCTCCTCCTGCCCTCCAAAGGCATTCAGTTTTTGACCAAAACATTCTCTGGCGAGCACAGGACAGGAACATGCCGCCCACGGCACCCCTGGTGAGTTGGTGACTCTCGACTTGCCGACCCTCTCACTGCACTGTCCGTGCCCGCTTTCTTGAGCGCTGGCTCTCACTTCCCAGACAGTTTGTGTCAAACCCAGAGACTTCCTCCTTAAAACTCGTAAAACAAAACCACACTGACCAGTTTTGGCTTCTCGTCTTGGTTTTTTGACAGGCGGTGAACTTTCAGCCGAGCAGGTCACTCGGTTTCACACAGCAAAATTAAAAAACCGGCCTCAGAGCTCCATCAGGCAATTCCTGCGCTCCCCACCTCCCCCCCCCTCCGTCCCCAGCGCTTCCCCCTCCCCGCCAGCCCCTGCTGCAGCTCCACCAGTTTCTGACACCCTCTTGCAGAGGTCATTAGCTGCTTAGAGGAGCGAGTGCATTATACACTTTGACCACACTGGTGTGTGTGTGTGTGCGCGCGTGTGTGTTGACGTACGGCAAATGCAGAGAAACTTTCACTTTCCCGTAATATTTCAATCATTCAACGAAAGTACAATCCGCAATTTAAATGCTCAAACTCAGTAAAACCTTTGACCATAACCAAACAGCAGTACTATCCCACTCCCCCCAGTCAGGTTGGATACATTTTTCCACTGACCATTTTTTAATTAATTTATTTATTAGTGTCACAAGTAGGCTTACGTTAAAACTGCAATGAAGTTACTGTGAAAATCCGCAGTCTGAAAGATGTGTTGGTTAGACGCATTGATCTAAACAGGTGCCAGAGTGTGTCGACCAGGGGAATTCCACAGTAACTTCATGATGTGGCGATGCCGGCACTGAACTGGAGTGGGCACAGTAAGCAGACTCAACACCAAGTTAAAGTCCAACAGGTTTACTGGTAGCACCAGCTTTCGGAATGCCGCTCCTTCTCCACTGCACTCACCTGATGAAGCAGCAGCGTTCCAAAAGCTCGTGTTACCAAATAAACCTGTTGGACTTTAACCTGGTGTTGAGAGACTACTTACAGTAACTTCATTGCAGTGTCAATGTAAGCCTTACTTGTGACTAATAAATAAACTTTAATCCTCCTCTTTCTCATTGGTGAAAAGCCTTTGGATCGTTACTAATTATTTTCCTTCTCCACTGACCAATCTGGTGAAATATAAACTTTTATATTACACAAAACTAAATTACACTCCACCAAGAACACACACACCATTACAGCGAGAGGAGGGTTCAGGTGAGTGGGATATCAGATGTGATGACCCAAGGGCGAAATGGAAGATTTGATTTTTGTCACATGTATATATAGTGAAAAGTACTGTTTCTTGTGCACTATTCAGACAAAACATACCATACATAGAGAAGGAAAGGACAGAGTGCAGAATGTAGTGTTACAGTCATAGCTAGGATGTAGAAAAAGATCAGTTTTATGCGAGGTAAATCCATTCAAAAGTCCGATAGCAGCAGGGAAGAAGTTGTTCTCGAGTCAGTTGGTACATGACCTTAGACTTTTGTATCTTTTTCCCAACGGAAGAAGGTGGAAAAGGGAATGTCCAGGGTGTGTGGGATCTTTAATTATGCTGGCTGCTTTTGCGAGGCAGTGGGAAGTGTAAAGAGAGTCAATGGATGGGTGGCTGGTTTGTGTGATGGATTGGTTAGATCACTTGTACAAAGCCATAACTGAGGGGCAGATAACGAGACTTCCACAAAACTCTGAGTCACTTTTAGGAGTTTCAGTTCCATTTTCCATGTCTCTACAAGCCTCCCATATGCACTGGAGTTTAGAAGAACAAGAGATGACCTTAATGAGTAACATGATCCTGAGGGAGCTTGACAGGGTGGATGCTGTGAGGATGTTTCCTTTCTGCAGGGAAAGACAGAACTGGAGGTGGGGAGAGAACACAGAATGATTGGGGCAACATAGAATGGGGGGGGCAAGGGGTCACCCATTTAAGATGGGGCTGAGGAGAAACAACTTCTCAGAGATATTAGTCTCTGGGATTCACCACCATATATAGTGATCCTCGACCCAACCACCTTCATTAGTGACCCCTTCTTCACCATAAGTCAGAAGTGAGGATGTTTGCTGATGATTGCACAATGTTCAGTACCATTCGCAATTCCTCAACTACCAAAGTAGCTCATTTCCAAATGCAGTAAGACCTGGACAACATTCAGGCTGCTGCTGATAAATGGCAAGCTACACTCATATCACATCAGTGTCAGGAAAAGACCACCTCTCCATTGCCCACTCAATGACATAACCATCGCTGAATCGCCCCCGAAATCAACATCTTCGGAGTTACCATCAACCAGAAACTGAACTGGCCATTTTAATACTGTGGCTACAAGAGAAAGTCAGAGGCTGGGAATCCTGTAGCAAGTAACTCACCTCCCAGCCTTCCAGAGCCTGTCCACCATTTATAAAGCACAGATCAGAAGTGTGATAGAATACTGTCCACTTGACTGGATGAGTGCAGTTCCAACAACACTCAGATATTAAATACCAGTTGGGATAAAGCTTGGTTGGCACCCCAGCCACCACCTTAAATATTTACTCTCTCCACCATCAATGTGTAGTTTGCACCATGATGTGGAGATACCAATGTTGGATTCGGGTGGCACAGTAAGACTCAACACCAGGTTAAAGTCCAACAACTCTGCAAAAAGCACTCCATTCCAAAAACTCATGACTCCAAATAACCCTGTTGGAATTTAACCAGGCATTGAGACACTTCTTACAATTTGTACCATCTACACAACGTACTGCACCAACTCACTAAGGCTCCTTTGACAACACCTTCCAAACTGTGACCTCTATCACTTAGAAGGACAAAGGCAGCAAGTGCATGGGAAAACACCACCTGCAAGATTTCCTTCAAGACACACGCCATTCTGATTTGGAAATATATCACCATCACTGTCACTGGGTCAAAATCCTGCTGCACAAGGCAGACTTTCTACTCCCAGAGCTTCTCTCCTGGAACAGGTCACAAGTCTGTCGTCAGAGGATTATAGCTTGAGGAGCACCACTCCACATGAAGTACGACTGACCAGGAGTCTCTCCAACTCTTACTGCCAGCCACTAGTGTGTTTGGAAGGATTTTTCAGGCTGATAATTAAACTGTTGGCCACATTATGCATGCACCTTCCTTGGCCATCCAGTCCTGGGGTGGGATTCGGAGGTAGTCATGACATGGAGATGCCGGCGTTGGACTGGGGTAAACACAGTAAGAAGTTTCACAACACCAGGTTAAAGTCCAACAGGTTTATTTGGTAACAAACGTCACTAGCTTTCAGAGCACTGCTCCCCACTCACCTGACAAAGAAGCAGCGCTCCAAAAGCTAGTGGTGTTTGTTACCAAATAAACCTGTTGGGCTTTAACCTGGTGTTGTGAGACTTCTTACGGTGGGACTCGAACCCGGAGGTTCTAGCTCAGAGGGAGGGACACTATCCACAGCGCCCCCGGATCCTATTTTTGGCCCATTGTGTTTGTGCTAGTTCTCTAAAGGACCAATTCACCTCTCCCCACCTACTCTGTCCAGAGCCATGATTTTGAACACCGCCATCAAATCTCCTCTCAACCATCTCTTTGAAAAAACAAAGGGTTGATAAGAGTGCACACTGTACAAAACACAGTGGATTTTAAAAAGAGCTTCTTCAAATGGCTTCCTCCCACAGTCCGAATGACGGTCTGGTTAGGTGCATTGGCCGTGCTAAGTTCTCCCTCAGTGTACCGGGGTGTGGTGACTTTCACAGGGGATTTTCACAGTAACATCACTGCAGTGCTGATGTAAGCCTATTGGTGATACTGATGAATAAACTTAAACTCGCAATGTGGCGCACAGTGAACTTATGACTACAATCAGAAGACATGAAGTCAGACATAAAGACAAGTAACAGAATGGACAGTAAGTTGACTACAAAAGATAGTTACTCAGACTAGCAAAACATGGGAATTGTTGTCCAACTTCCGTCGGGAAAACGGCACAAAAATCTGAGATCATATCCAACCGACACAAGAACAGCTTCTCCTCTGCTGCCAGACTTTTGAATAGACCTACCTCATATTAAGTTGACCTTTCTCTACACCCTAGCTATGAGTACATTACATTCCGCTTCCTCTCCTTTCCTTCTCCTCTATATACTCTATGAGCAGTATGCTTCGTTCGTATAGCCAATGCTATAACACAGGAATGAGATATTTTTTCTCCAAGCTGTAGATCTGTGATATCCCCTTCCCTGAAAGCTGTGGAGGCTGGATCATTGAGTTTATTTAAAGCTGGGTTACACATATTTTTAAATAGACAACAGAGTTAAGCTTCACGCAAGGTAGAGAGGCAAGTGGACTTGATACCACAACCAGATCAGCCCTGATCTTATTGAATGGTAGAGCAGGTTTGAAAGACCGCATGGCCTACTCCTGCTCCCGGGTCCTATGAGTTCTTCAGGGGAGTGTCCTAGGCTCAGCCATCTTCAGCTGCTTCATCAATGGCCTTCTTTCCATCATAACGTCAGAAGTGGGGATGTTCGCCAATGATTGCACAATGTTCAGCACCATTCGAAATTCCTCAGATACTCAAACAGTCCATGTTCAAATGCTACAAACCCTGGGCAATATTCAGGCTTGGGCTAAAAAGTGACAAGTAACATACACGCTATACAAACGTCAGGCAATGACCATCTCCCACAAGAGATAATCTAACCATCATTCCTTCACGTTCAATGGCATTACCGTCACTGAATCACCCACTATCAACATCTTTTACGGACTACCATTGACCAGAAACTGAACTGGACTAGCCATATAAACACTGTGGCTACAACAGCAGGTCAGAGGCTGGGAATTCAATAGAGAGTAACTCACCTCCTGACTCCCCAAAGCCTGTCCACCACCTACAAGGTGCAAGTTAGGAGTGTGATGGAATATTCCTCACTTGTCTGGATGGGTGCAGCTCCAGTAGCACCCAAAAAGCTCAACACCATCCAGGACAAAACAGCCCACTTGAGTGGCACCACATCCACAAACATCCAGCACCAACGCTCAGTAGCAGCAGTGAGTACTGTCTACAAGTTACAACACAGTATGCCACAAGGGCTATAAGGCAGCACTGTCCAAACCCACAATCTCTAATATCTAAAAAGAGAAAGGCAATAAACACCAGCTGAATATCCAGCCACTCACTATCCTAACTTGAAAATATACCACTGGTCCCTTCGCTGTCATTGGGTCAAAACCCTGCAAGTTCCTCTCTAACACACTGTGGGTGCACCCTCACCTCAGGGACTGCAGCGATTCAAGAAGGCAGCTCACCATCACCTGCTCAAGGGCAATTCGGGATGAGTGATAAAGCTGACTAACCCGCAACGCACACATCCTGTAAACGAGGGCCGGGGGGGCGTACCCAGTTTGGGGGGGGGGGGGGGGGGGGGGGGGGGGCGTACCCGGTTGTGGGGGGGGGGGGGGGAGGGGGCGGGGGGTGTACCCGGTTGGGGGGGGCTTACCCGGTTTGGGGGGGTGCGGGTGGGGGCGTACCCGGTTTGGGGGGCAGGCGGGGACGTACCCGGTTTGAGGGCGGTGTACCCGGTTGGGGGGGGGGTTACCCGGTTGGGGGGGGGCAGGGGTGGATGTTTATCTGGTTGTGGGGGGGGTGTATCGGGTTGTGGGGGGGGGAAATGGTTGTGCGGGGGGGAAATGGTTGTGCGGGGGGGAAATGGTTGTGCGGGGGGGAAATGGTTGTGCGGGGGGGAAATGGTTGTGCGGGGGGGAAATGGTTGTGCGGGGGGGAAATGGTTGTGGGGGGGTGTATCTGGTTGTTGGGGGGGTGTATCTGGTTGTTGGGGGGGTGTATCTGGTTGTTGGGGGGGTGTATCTGGTTGTTGGGGGGGTGTATCTGGTTGTTGGGGGGGTGTATCTGGTTGTTGGGGGGGTGTATCTGGTTGTTGGGGGGGTGTATCTGGTTGTTGGGGGGGTGTATCTGGTTGTTGGGGGGGTGTATCTGGTTGTTGGGGGGGTGTATCTGGTTGTGGGGGGGGGGGTGTATCTGATTGTGGGGGGGTGTATCTGGTTGTGGGGGGGGTGTATCTGGTTGTGGGGGGGGGTGTATCTGGTTGTGGGGGGGTGTATCTGGTTGTGGGGGGGGTGTATCTGGTTGTGGGGGGGGGTGTATCTGGTTGTGGGGGGGGTGTATCTGGTTGTGGGGGGGTGTATCTGGTTGTGGGGGGGGGGTGTATCTGGTTGTGGGGGGGGTGTATCTGGTTGTGGGGGGGGTGTATCTGGTTGTGGGGGGGGGGGTGTATCTGGTTGTGGGGGGGGGGGTGTATCTGGTTGTGGGGGGGTGTATCTGGTTGTGGGGGGGGTGTATCTGGTTGTGGGGGGGGTGTATCTGGTTGTGGGGGGGGGTGTATCTGGTTGTGGGGGGGGTGTATCTGGTTGTTGGGAGGGGTGTATCTGGTTGTGGGGGGGGGGTGTATCTGGTTGTCTATGGGGAGGGGGGGTGTATCTGGTTGTTGGGGGGGGGGGGGGAGGGGTGTATCTGTATTTGTTCCTGGGTCAGATCCCCCCTCCTCTCCCGGCCCCCCGGTTACCTGCCGCCAGGCACGGCCTCCCCCTGGGTGCCGCGGCCACCCCGGTGACGGTGAAGCAGCCGCTGGGGTCCAGCAGGCGGAGGCTGGTGTTGTCCTGGGCCCGCACCTCCTGCACCTCGCCCTGCATCCACACCGGGCCCACCCGCAGCGGGGCCCGGCCGTCCTCCCGCCGCAGCAGCAGAAGGCCCGAGCCGGCGCCCCCGCGGGGCTCACACCGCCGCAGCTGCCCCGACAGCAGCTTGAGCGGCGGCGCACAGCCCGGGGCCCGCTCCATCCGCACCGCCCGAGGCCCGCTCCAAAACAGCCAAACAGTGGGCTGAGCGCCAGCTACTCCGCCAATCAGAGCGCGGGGAGCCAGCGGCTCTACCAATCACAGCGCGGGGAGCCAGCGGCTCTACCAATCACAGCGCGGGGAGCCAGCGGCTCTACCAATCACAGTGCGGGGAGCCAGCGGCTCTACCAATCACAGCGCTGGAAGCCAGAGGCTCCACCAATGAGAACGCGGGGAGCCAGCGGCTTCACCAATCAGAGCACAGGCCTGTATATTTACCAATCAAAAAGCCGTGCTGCCATCTTGACCAATCACAGGGGAGTAGAAATTCCGCCAATAAAAGAACAGAGAATTAACCAATCACAGGACTGGGGAATCTCCACTGTTCACAAAACTGGACATTGACTAATCACAGAGCCAGAAAATTTTCACCCAATCGCAGAACAGGAAACTGACCAATCACAGCACTGCCGAATCTACACCAATTAAAAACAGCTAAAGACAATTAACCAATCAGTAGATCGTATCAGCAATATTGACCAATCGAAAAGCCGAACAAGTTTGACCAATTAGAAACAGCTATATTAACCAATCACAAAGCTATGCAAATTTGATTAATCAAAGAACAAGGTGGTGCATTGACCAATTATTAGGCAGTGTCATCTGCATTGACCAATCACTGAGCAGATAGATCATATCTACCAATCAGAGGAAAGTTTTAATATCTTAACCAATCAAGAGGCAGTGCCAGCTACATCAACCAATCATAAGCTGTGGAGTTGTGGGCACCCCTGTCATTGGGTGTTAGAGGAAAGTGAAATGTTGCTGGAATCTGAAATAAAGGGAGGAAAATTCTGGAAATTCAGTGGATCCCACAGCATCAGTGTAGAGAGAGAGAAAAAAAAAACAGGCATGTTCACTGGAACATTGCTTTCCCTTTACTTAATAAGAAGTCTCACAACACCAGGTTAAAATTCAACAGGTTTATTTGGTAGCAAAAGCCATTAGCTGCTCCTTCATCAGGTGAGTGGGAGTTCTGTTCACAAACAGGACATGTAAAGACACAAACTCAATTTATAAAATAATGGTTGGAATGTGAGTCAATACAGGTAATCAAGTCTTAAAGGTACAGACAATGTGAGTGGAGAGAAGGTTAAGCACAGGTTAAGGAGATGTGTATTGTCTCCAGCCAGGATAGTTAGTGAGATTTTCCAAGCCCAGGCAAATAAGGGGATCAAGGGTAATGGGAAGAAGGCAGAAGAATGGGGGTGAGAATCATATCGGCCATGATTGAATGGTGGAGCAGACTCGAATGGCTTAATTCTAATAAATTTAATATGATAATATAATAGTTTTCATATCTTGTGGCCTTATATCCAAGTCAGGATGATGAGTGGTTTGGAGCAGACCTTGCAGGTAATGGTGCCCCCATTGTTTGTTGCCCTTGTCCTTCTAGATGGTAGGGTCACCGGTTTAGAAGGTGTTGTTGAAGGATTGCCACTCAACTCCTTTTTAGTTATCCAGTAATAATTTGCTTTTATTAAAGAACTGCATTAAGACAAAGAGTCTCCATCCAGATACCAGGGGATTTTAACTGTTACACTCCCAGGTACTGTTTAACGTGGTCACTGACGATGCAAACTGTCTTGTATATTAAAGATATACAAACAAGAGAAGGTCGTTCAGTCCTATGATAAAAACAAATTACTGCAGGTGCTGGATCATAGATCATAGAACCCTACAGTGCAGAAAGAGGCCCTTTGGCCCATCGAGCTGCACCGAACACACTCCCACCCAGGCCCTACGCCCATATCCCTACATATTATACCCACTAATCCCTCTAACCTCCGCTACCCTTGACACTAAGGGGCAATTTCTTAGCATAGCCAATCAACCTAACCTGGTTATCCAGGTTAACCTAACCTGGAATCTGAAACAAAAACAGAAAATGCTGGAAAATCCCAGCAGGTCTGACGGTATCTGTGGAGAGAGAATTGAGCCAACATTTCGAGTCTGGATGACCCTTCATAGGAGCTGCTGAGATTTTCCAGCATTTTCTGTTTAAGGTCATTCAGCCCCTTCAGACTGTTCCACCGTGGAATTAGATCACGGCTGATCTGTATCTTAACTACATCTGTTCCGTATGCTCCCATAGCCCTCAATCCCTGTGACTAATAACAATAATAGCAATACCTCACTTGGCAATGGCCTAGTGATATTATCGCTAGACTATTAATCCAGAAATTCCACTAACGTTTTGGGGACCCAGGTTTGAATCCCACCATGGTAGATGGTGGAATTTGAATTCAATTTTTAAAAATCTGGAATTAAGAATCTACTGATGACCATGAGCCAATTATCCATTGTTGGGAAAACCTATCTGGTTCGCTAATGCCCTTTAGGGAAGGAAATCTGCCCCCCCCTTACCTGGTCTGGCCTACATGTGACTCCAGAGCCACAGCAATGTTGTTGACTCTGAATTGCCTTCGGGCAGTTAGATGGGCAATAAATGCTGGTTCAGCCAGTGACACCCATGTCCCACGAATGAATATATAAATAAATTAGACTGTTTAAGGGAACAGTTGGCACTGTTGAACTCTAGAAGCTCGCCTTCTAGCACTGGCGTAGAATCAGATTTTTCTCGATTTACTCTGATTGGAAATGTTCCCAAAAGTGTTTTGTTAATGCAACAAAGGCAGTATATTTTTGATAGCCAGAATAACTCTCAGCTCGCAGGTACAGAAGATGTTGGAAAACCTCAGCAGGTCTGACAGCACCTGTGGCGAGAGAACAGAGCCAGAGCGACAAATTTTCCAGTTCTGTCCAACATGGGAATCATAGTGAGCAAGGGACGAACCATGGAAACGCCGGTTGATTTTCCCTTTTCGGAGCTAGCATGGTCGGAAAGCCACACCCAACGTTTTGAGTTTTGGTCACCTCACTATAAGAAGGATGTGGAGGCATTGCAGAGAGCGTGGAGGAAATTGGCCAGGGTGCTGCCTGGTTTGGAGGGTGGGTCTTATGAGGAAAGGTTGAGGGAGCTGGGACTTTTCTCTTCAGAGCGGAGGAGGATGAGGGGTGACTTAAAGAGGTTTATAAGATGATGAGGGGGATAGATAGAGTGGACGTGCAGAGACTGTTTCCTCAGGTGGGTGTAGCTGTTACTAAGGGTATAACTATAAGGTTCTTGGTGGGACATATAAGAGGGATATCTGAGATTGATTCTCTACTCAGAGAGTGGTTGGGGAGTGGAATGCACTGCCTGCTGTGATAGTGGAGTTGGACAATTTAGGAACTTTCAAGCGGTTATTGGATAGGCACATGGAGCACTCCAGAATGATAGGGAGTGGGATAGCCTAATCTTGGGTTCCGACATAGCTCAGCACAACATTGAGGGCCGAAGGGCCTGTACAGTGCTGTACTGTTCTATGTTCTATGAGTCTGGACAATCCTAAGCAAATCAGGCGAGATTTATACTATGAGGGTGGGTGGGCTGTAATTGGACATAAAAGAATATAAATGTTGATGATAAAGGCTGAGAAAGGTACCATTAGCAGCCATTAAGTGATGGTGGCTAAACAGAAGCACAGATTGTTTAGGGACTACCTGAGGAAGGTGGCCTTGAATGGTCAGGGGAGGAGGGCTTGTGGTTGGACCGTGAATGGAGAAGTGGAAAAATAGAAGCAAGAATGAAGGGTGCTAAATATGGATGAATGTGATGAAAAAACAAATAAAATAAATGGAAGTGAGTTGGAGGGAAGAATATTTTGCCTTTATTTTTCACTGCTCTGAGGTTGGAAAGTTTTTTTTTTAAAGAAATGTTACCACAACATGAAACAAGGTGGAAAAAAACCAAAACCTTTCCCATCCACACAGTTTCTACCCTGTTCTAACCAGATCACAAATGTGTTAACGATGCCGCTAAAAATATTACATTTCCTCAGATGCCTTACCGACGTCTCTGAGACGTAGAATCCGTAGAATTCCCACAGTGCAGAGAGCCTACTTTTCGGTCAAACCAAGTAAACAAACTCAAATTACATTAGGACAAAGGCAGCTCCCCCAAGAGGAAGGGGACCGGCCCGAACAGAAACAAAAAGTACAAAGGAAACTTAAGACACTTCAAATCAAAATGTGATTGTCGGAGTCTGTAACGCACCTCAGCCCCTGCGGTGCCCAGCGGGCACGGAAGGCGTCGACTGTGCCCGCGGACACTGCGTGCTCCCTCTCCAGGGACACCTGGCCACGAACGTAGCCACGGTAGAGGGGTCCACAGTGCAGAGAGAAGACACCCAACCCTTCCAGTCTACACCAAGTCTCTCAAAGAGCATCTCAACCGAGCCCTCCCCTCCACTCTATCCCCATAACCCCACACATTTAGCATGGCCAGTCCGCTCGGGAAAACAATACAAAAGTCTGAGGTCACGTACCAACCGATTCAAGAACAGCTTCTTCCCTGCTGCCTTTTGAATGGACCTGCCTCACTCTAAGTTGATCTTTCTCTACACCTTAGCTATGACTGTAACACTACATTCTGTACGGTCTTGTTTACTTCTCTATGAATGGTATGCTTTGGCTGTGTAGGGTGCAAAAAAACAATACTTTTCACTGTATACTAATACTTGCGACAATAATAAATAAAATTAACCCTCACATCTTTGGATTGTGGGAGGAAACCGGAGCAAATCCACGCAGACACACGGAGAACTCCAAACGGATAGTCACCCAAGGTCAGAATCGAACTGGGGCCCTGGCGCTGTGAGGCAGCAATACTAACCACTGTGCCACCATCGTACAGGCACGTCCACACTTGAAACATTAGCTCTGTCTCTCTCCACAAGTGCTGTCAGAATGACATTTTTGCTTTTTATTTATGTGTGGCCTTGTTGTCCAACAAGGGGCAGACACGTGATGGGTCGTGCTGCTCTTGGATGTTTCGAGAGTTGCCTAGTGCTTCACGGCGTTAGTGTACGCTTAAACTGGACCATCTGATGGGCAACATAAGAACATAACATAAGAACATAAGAAATAGGAGCAGGAGTAGGCCATCTAGCCCTTCGAGCCTGCCCCGCCATTCAATAAGATCATGGCTGATCTGTCGTGACTCAGCTCCACCTTCCCGCCCTCTCCCCATAACCCTTAATCCCTTCTCTTATCAAAAACCCATCAACCCGCTTCTTAAAAATGTTTAGTGAGGCAGCCTCCACCACTTCAACGGGCAGAGAATTCCAGAGATTCAACACCCTTTGAGTGAAGAAGTTCCTCCTCAACTCTGTTCTAAACCACCTCCCCTTTATCTTGAGGCTGTGCTCCCTAGTCCTACTGTCTTTTTTGAGCGGAAAGAGTCTGTCCACCTCTATCCTATCCATCCCATTCATCATCTTATACGTCTCAATGAGATCTCCCCTCATTCTTCTAAACTCTAACGAGTACAAGCCTAGTTTATTCAGCCTCTCCTCATAGCTCAACCCCCTCAACTCCGGTATCAGCCTAGTAAACCTCCTCTGCACTCCCTCCAAAGCCAAAATATCCTTGCGTAAGTACGGCGACCAAAACTGCACACAGTACTCCAGCTGCGGCCTCACCAATATCCTGTACAGCCGCAGCAAGACCTCCCAACTTTTATATTCAATCCCCCTCGCTTGCGACTCATGCACAAGGACCCCGAGGTCCCTCTGCACCGTCGCCTGCTGCAGTTTTTCGCCACGTAAGTAATAGTCCTTCCTACCATTATTCCTACCAAAGTGGACCACCTCACACTTGCCAACATTAAATTCCATTTGCCAGTTCCTGGCCCATTCGCCCAGCCTATCTAGATCCTTCTGCAGACTCTCCACACCCTCCGCGCAATTTGCCATTCCACCAATCTTGGTGTCATCAGCAAATTTCGACACCCTACACTCGGTTCCCTCCTCCAGATCATCTATATAAATGGTAAATAGCTGAGGCCCCATCAATCCCCCTCACTAACATGACAGCTCAGTGACTATTACTGTTTGCTGTGCAGATACGTGGGTTTGGGCCGGTGTCTGCGGGAGTTTGCACATTCTCCCCGTGCTTGCGTGGGTTTTCTCCGGGTGCTCCAGTTTCCTCCCACACCCCAAAAACGTGCTCTTAGGCTGATTGGTGTAACAAAATGTCTCTAAATTAGGGGTCCCTCAATCAGGTTATAATTCTCTAAATTTGCACACCTTTATTGTGGAGTCCAGTAGGTGTAGACAAAGGTCATAGGTGGAAGAGGGCACTCACTGAATATTAAAATGGGCGGCACGAGCTTGTAGGGCCAAAGGGCCTGTTTCCTGTGCGGTGTTGTTCTTTGTTCTTTATACAGTTGGCCTTTGCACTCCTGGGTTAGCGAAGGGGAAAGTTCACTGGAGGCCTTTCTGATCCCACAGAAAGTGTAGTTAGGGATGATGGACTGGGATGTCATCAGAATAAAACAGGCCATTCAGCCCATCTAGTCTGCTCTGTCATTCAGTTAAAGCAAGGCTGATCTGTACCTCGACTCTATTCACCCGCCTTTGCTCCTAGTGAAGGTTCTAGTGAACTAGTCCTGGTTAAGGTTCACCAGGCTGATGAGGTTGGACTATGAGGAGAGATTGAGTAGACTGGGACTGTACTCATTAGAGTTTAGAAGGGGGATCTTATAGAGGCGTATAAGATAATGAAGGGGATAGATAGGGTAGAGGTAGAGAGATTCTTCCCGCTCAGAAAGGATAGCAGGACTAGAGGGCACAACCTCAGAATAAGGGGGGGGGGGGCAGTTTAGAACGGAGTTGAGGAGGAACTTCTTCACTCAAAGGGTGGTGAATCTCTGGAATTCTCTGCCCGTTGAAGTGGTGGAGGCTGCCTCGCTAAATATATTTAAGTCACGGGTAGATAGGTTTTTGATAGGCAGGGGAATTAAGGGTTATGGGGAGAAAGCTGGAAAGTGGAACTGATCCACTTCAGATCAGCCATGATCTTATTGAATGGCGGGGCAGACTCGAAGGGCTAGATGGCCTCCTCCTGCTCCTATTTCTTGTGTTCTTATGCTCCCAACAAAAGTCTCAGTCTTGCGGCTCAGCATCCGAGGCTTGTTCCGCGAGCGCGTCCAGGTTTATGTGGAAAAAATATTTTCTGAATTCACTCCCAAAAATAGTCCAGCTGTGACTGAAAGGTAAAACCTATTGTCCAAACTCCTCAACAAAGGAACCAGCCCCTCATCATCGAACCCAGGACACCTTGATTGGATCATCAAACTTCACAAAGAGAAGTTTTAGTCTATTCATTCGTGAAACTCTGCTTTAAAAGCTTATTTATTGGTGTCACGAGTAGGCTTACATTAACACAGCAATGAAGTCACTGTGAAAATCCCCTAGTTGCCACATTCGGTGCCTGTTTGGGAACACTGAGGGAGAATTTAGCACGGCCAATGCACCTAACCAGCACGTCTTTCAGACTGTGTGGGAGGAAACCAGAGCGCCTGGAGGAAACCCACGCAGACACGGGGAGAACATGCAAACTTTGCACAGTCTCCCAAGCCGGGAATCAGACTCAAGTCTGGCATGGAGAGGCAGCAGTGCCACCATGCCACACCAGAAGCCCTTCGACCCATCGTGTCTGCACCAGCCATCGAAGCAGCTGTCCATTCTATTCCCATTTTCCAGCGCTTGTCCTGTAGCAGAGTTGTACAAATTCTGCTGGGTTTGTTCAGCTGTCTTGGGTGGGGTGTCAGCTTCATCTGATCTGTGGAAAGAGCAGAGCAGCAGAAACAGGAAATCATACGCGTGTCCCCGTGCTGCATAACCAAGTGTATTGCGCCCAGAAGTACATCTGCTGGGTGACCAGTTCCTGTGAGCTTCTCTGGCAAGAAAGACTGGCAAGCAGCGACGCCAGCTTTCGAACTCAGTCCCAATGTATCTTTGATGTGGTTTCGTTGTGGAGTGAAAGGGAAGTCCTAGAGGGCAGTTTTTCACACAAAGGGTAGTGGGGATGTGGAATGCACTGCCGAGTAAGGTGGTGGGAGCAGGCACGCTAGGGTTGTTCAAGAGTCACTTGGACAGCCACATGAGCGGTCTACATATAGGGGGATATAGCAGGCCTTACTAAACATTGTAGGCTGGGGATTCAGTTTTAGCCTCAGGGGTATAGAGTCTTTTTAATAATGAATTTTTTGTCCACAGGCATTTAAGTCCAGCAAGGGGCATGCGTGCGGCAGGTTGTGGTGGGCTGCTCTTGGATGTTGCTTCGGGAGTTGCCTACTGCTTCATGTCGTTGGTGTGCGTAAACTGGACCATCTCGAGGGCAACATGACAGCTCAGAGACTATCTCTGTTGCTGTGCGGACACATGGATTTGGGCCTGTGTCCGTGGGAGTTTGAGCGTTCTCCCCGTGGTTGCGTGGGTTTCCTCCGGGTGCTCCGGTTTCCTCCCACATCCCAAAAATGTGCTTTTAGGCTGATTGATTGGGTAACAAATTGTCCCTATATTGGACCTCCCTGATCCTCACACATTAGGCATAGACTAAAATCATGAATAGGTCACTGACCATGGGACGGCGGCGCGGGCTCGTTGGGCCGAAGGGCCTGTTTCCCGTGCTGTGTTGTTCTTTGTTCTTTGTTCCTCTGATATGGATTTGTAACTGGACTACTGGCGGTAACACACTCTGAAATTGGATTGGAATCAAACATCCATTCCGCAAAAATGCTGCCAAAAGACTCAGTCCACCAGATTCAAATAGGATTCCGGGGATAAGGCGCGGTGGGATAGTTGTCAGTGCAGACACGATGGGCAGCAAGTTGGCACTGCTGCCTCAACAGTATTGGGGCCCAGCATTGGCTCGTTGGGCCGAAGGGCCTGTTTCCCGTGCTGTGTTGTTCTTTGTTCAGTTCCCGGCTTGGGTCTCTGTCTAAGTGAAGTTTGCACATTCTCCCCGTGTCTGCGTGGGTTTCCTCTGGGTGCTCCGGTTTCCTCCCACAGTCTGAAAGACATACAGTTAGGCGCATTGACAGGCGCTGTGGTGTGGCGACTAGAGGAATTTCACGGTAACTTCATTGCAGTGTTAAGGTGAGCTTTACCTGTGACGAATAAATTCACTTAAATAAATGAACTTTAATTTACTTCAAATCATTCACCACGCAGTTAGAGGGAAAACAACAGTTCAGAATTGTCAACTCCCGGTAAAATTAAAGTACTTTAGGGTGGCACAGTGCTTAGCATTGCTGCCTCACAGCTCCAGGGACTCGGGTTCGATTCCCAGTTTGGGTCACTGTCTGTGTGGAGTTTGCACACCCGCCCCATGTCTGTGTGGGTTTCCTCCGGGTGCTCCAGTTTCCTCCCATAGTCCAAAGATGTGCAGGTTAGGTAGATTGGCCGCGCTAAATTGCCCCTTAGTGTCCTGGGATGCATAGCTTAGAGGGATTAGTGGTGTAAATAGGAGGGAGTATGGGAACAGGGTTGGGGGGGGGGGTGGGATTGTTGTCAGTGCAGGCCTGATGGGCTGAATGGCCTCCTTCTGTACTGTAGGGATTCTATGATTTCTACTGGAACTCCATTTTAAGTGACACAAGACCAGTTCTGACCAGTTTTATTGATGCCTTTCAATTCCAAGCTTTTTCATTCCTTTTGAGGATTTGTCAAGCAATTTTTGAGAATTTTTTAAGAAGTTTTATGTAGTGGTGTCACAAGTAGATTTACATTAACACCGCAATTAAGTTATTGTGTACAGGGTAGCACAGTGGTTAGCACTGCTACCTCACAGTGCCAGGATCCCAAGTTCAATTCCCGCCTCAAGGCAGTGTCTGAGTGGAGCCTGCACATTCTCCCCGTGTCTGCATGGGTTTCCTCCAGGTGCTCCGGTTTCCTCCCACACTCCAGAGATGTGTGGGTTAGGTTGATTGGCCATGCTTGATCATGAGAATAAGGGATTAGGTAAATGGGGTTGTGGGAATAGGGTCTGAGTGGGATTGTGGTGGGTACAGACTTGATGGGCTGAATGTCCTCCTTCTGTACTGTAGGGATTCGATGAAAATCCCCCCAGTCGCCACACTCCGGCGCCTGTTTGGGAGAATTTGGCATGGCCAATGCGCCCTAACCGGCTCGTCTTTTTGGGGCGTGGAAAGAAACTGTAGCACCCGGAGGAAACCCACGCAGACACGGGGAGAACGTGCGGACTCCACACAGACAGTGACCCAAGTGGGAATCGAACCTGGGTCCCTGGCGCTGTGAGGCAGCAGTGCTAACCGTTGTGCCACCCCCTGTTTTCCCTCAAAAGCAAAAATCTGGACTGTGAATGTAAAAACGCTGCAAGCCTCACCATTTGGAAGGATAGCCCCAGCCAGACGGAGGTGGAGGGGTGTGGGGTGGGGGCAGGGGGGGGGGCAAAGCCCTTCTCTTTGCATTAGTTAAAATCGGGGGCCAATGTCAAGCTCCTCCTCGCGTGTGTGGCAACCGCCTTTGGTTCATGAGAATAAGGTTGCCTTTTTGGAGTACAGTGTGGAAGAAACTGTTGGTCATAGAACGGAACCTTCACATAAAGAAACCCACCCACTGAAGGCAAGAGAAAGGAGCAGAGAAGCCAGCAATATTGCTGCAAAAATACAATCAGAAAAGGAAAGGAGAGCAGTTTTCACAGAACGACATGAATCAGATTACAGCAGAAGCATCAAATGCAAGCCACCCCCTCCTCATCATCTCATATAGGGAGTGGGCTGCGCTGGAACCTCTAGACCCTGTGTTGCTGAATCACTGTTTGCACGTCACAACCCACTCATTCCTGCACACCGTCACACCATTGTGAAAAAAATCTGTACAGCAACAATCCCCCACCATCACTACGTCATATCGTCACTTCTGGTCGAGTGGTACTTTCCACTTTTAGACATCAGTCGCCCTTCGTTTCCTGGCACCTTACCAAATCCGTACCAGGTTTGTACAGTAGGTAAGGGGTCAGACACATCTCGGTCATTAACCTTCCTCCTAACTGAGAGGACGGGGGCAGGGTTTAGTCAACGCGACAATAAGGGCTCCCAGTGAAGACCGTGGGCGGGATTCTCCAGCTCTTCCCGCCGACGTCATTTTCCAGTCACGCTGACAACATCTTCCAGCCCCGCCAAAGGCAACTCAATCACTCCAATTTGATACAAACTGTTCCAATCTCTTGCTTGAAGACCTTCAAGTGCCGCCAACCTTATCCTTTGCTGGAATGTTCCAGAATTGACCCTGTTGTTTTGACCCAATGCAGCAACAATAGTGCTACAACTGAAGTCAGCAATTAGACCAGGAAAATCGATGAATATCCCCCTCACATTGAGACTGCACCCCCTCCCTCTTCACAGAACGTAAATAGGAATCGTTAACAACTAAAGAAAAACTGATTGGTAAACCAAATACTCAGCAATTTAGTCGGCACCTGTAGAGGGAGAAACAGAGTTAGAGGCTGCAATTTTACCATCCTGCCCCGTCACACCAATTGTAGCGGGCGAGAAGTGGGCCATAGAAGAATCATAGAAACCCTACAGTACAGAGAAAGAGGCCATTCAGCCCATCGGGTCTGCACTGACCACAATCCCACCCAGGCCCTACCCCCACATCCCTACAATATTTATCCACTAATCCCTCTAACCTACATATCTCAGGACACTTAAGGGGCAGTGTTTTTTTCTTAGCGCGGCCAATCAGCCCAACCCGCACATCTTTGGACCTTGGGAGGAAACCGGAGCACCCGGAGGAAACCCACGCAGACACGAGGAGAATGTGCAAACTCCGCACAGACAGTGACCCGAGCCGGGAATCGAACCCGGGGCCCCCGGATATGTGAAGCTAACCACCGTGCCGCCCTGGAAAGGCCTGTTGACCGTGGGGTGGGATTGTACAGTTTCGGGCTGAATGAGGCCCGAGAATCCCGCTCAATGTTTCAGGCTGATAATCTGCCCCCCCCCCCCCCCCTCCAACTTAGAACTGGGAAAAGTTAGAGAGATGATGTGTCTTAATCAATGCCAGAGGCTGCGAGAGGGGGAGGGGAGGAAAGAGCAGATGGGAACATCCGTGATGGAATATCAAGATACTGCCAACGGTGGCAAAATAAAAAACAGGAGACGCTGAAAATACTCAGCAGGTCTATCAGCCTCCACGGAGAGGGAGAAACTGGTTTCAGATCCGTGACTTTTCATCAAATTTGGAAATAAGTGAAAGAGAGGGGGGCAAAAGAGAACGTCTGTGGGCAGGAGAGATTAAACGACAAACGGAATGATGGTGTGAGGCCAAAAGGGGGGATAATGGACAAGCAACAGATCAAAGAATGGGTTTTGATTAAGTGCCGCCAACAGTTGCCATCCAAACACTGAGAGCAGGGCATCGTGAACAGACATTCAGCTGTTGAGCACTGACGGAGGGTCAGCCTGACTCGAAACGTTGGCCCTATTCTCGCTCCACAGTTTCTGTTTGTGTTTCAGATTCCAGCATCTGCAGCATTTTGCTTTTATCTGTTGAATTTGATAGAAAGTAGAAGCAGGAGGAGGCCATTCGGCCCTTCGAGCCTGCCCCACCATTCATTTTGATCATGGCTGATCATCAAATTCAATATCCTGATCCCCCCCTGCCTCCCACATCCATAGAACCGTAGAACATTACAGCTCAGAAACAGGCCTTTTGGCCCCCCCTTGTCTGTGCCGAACCATTTTTTTGCCTAGTCCCCACTGACCTGCACTTGGACCATATCCCTCCACACCCCTCTCATCCATGAACCCGTCCAAGTTTTTCTTAAATGTTAAAAGTAACCCTTGAGCCCCAAGAGCTATGTCTAATATTTTTTTGAAATCAGACAACGTTTTGGCCTCAACTACATTCTGTGGTAGTGAATCTGTGGTAGGTAAAATGTTAGAATCCGTCATTAAAGAGGAAATTGCGAGGCATCTTGAAGGGAATTGCTCGATGGAGCAGACGCAGCACGGTTTCATTAAAGGGAAGTCGTGTCTGACAAATTTACTGGAGTTCTATGAGGATGTGTCTAGGGCGGTGGATAGAGGAGAGCCGGTGGATGTGGTCTTTCTTGATTTTCAGAAGGCGTTTGACAAAGTACCACATAAGAGGTTATTGCAGAAGGTCAGGGGACTTGGAGTTGGGGGTAGGGTGTTAGCGTGGATAGAGGATTGGTTGTCAAATAGGAGGCAGAGAGTGGGGGTCAACGGGTGCTATTCGGATTGGCGGATGGTGACTAGTGGAGTGCCCCAGGGGTCGGTGCTGGGGCCTCAGCTTTTTACCATTTATATAGATGATCTGGAGGAGGGAACCGAGTGTAGGGTGTCGAAATTTGCGGATGACACCAAGATTGGGGGAATGGCAAATTGTGCGGAGGGTGTGGAGAGTCTGCAGAAGGATCTAGATAGGCTGGGCGAATGGGCCAGGAAATGGCAAATGGAATTTAATGTTGGCAAGTGTGAGGTGGTCCACTTTGGAAGGACTATTACTTACGTGGCGAAAAACTGCAGCAGGCGACGGTGCAGAGGGACCTCGGGGTCCTTGTGCATGAGTCGCAAAAACCCAGCTTGCAGGTGCAGCAGGTGGTCAGGAAGGCGAATGGGATGCTGGCCTTCATAGCGAAGGGGATTGAATATAAAAGTAGGGAGGTCTTGCTGCAGCTGTATAGAGCATTGGTGAGGCCGCAGCTGGAGTACTGTGTGCAGTTTTGGGAGCCGCACCTGCGCAAAGATATTTTGGCCTTGGAGGGAGTGCAGAGGAGGTTTACTAGGCTGATACCGGAGTTGAGGGGGTTGAGCTATGCGGAGAGGCTGAATGAACTAGGCTTGTACTCGTTGGAGTTTAGAAGAATGAGGGGAGATCTCATTGAGACGTATAAGATGATGAATGGGATGGATAGGATAGAGGTGGAGAGACTCTTCCCGCTCAAAAAGACAGTAGGAATAGGGGGCACAGCCTCAAGATAAAGGGGGGGCATTTTAGAACGGAGTTGAGGAGGAACTTCTTCACTCAAAGGGTGGTGAATCTCTGGAATTCTCTGCCCGTTGAAGTGGTGGAGGCTGCCTCGCTAAATATTTTCAAGACGCGGGTTGATGGGTTTTTGATAAGAGAGGGGATTAAGGGTTATGGGGAGAGGGCGGGAATGTGGAACTGAGCCATGACAGATCAGCCATGATCTTATTGAATGGCAGGGCAGGCTCGAAGGACCAGATGGCCTACTCCTGCTCCTATTTCTTATGTTCTTATCCCACACATTCACCACCCTCTGGGTGAAGAAATTTCTCCTCATCTCAGTTAAAAGGTTTACTCTTATCCTCAAACTATGACCCCTAGTTCTGGACTCCCCCCACCATCGGGAACATTCTTTCTGAATCTACCCTGTCTAATCCTGTTAGAATTTTATAAGTTTTTATGAGATATCCTCTCACTCTTCTTAACCCCAGTGAATATAATCCGAACTGACTTAGTCTCTCCTTATATGACAGAGCTTCCATCCCTGGAATCAGCCTGGTAAACTTGGGCTGTGCTCCCTCTATAGCAAGGACATCCTTCCTCAGATAAGGACACTAAAACTGTGCACAATACTCCAGGTGTGGCCCCATCAACTCCCTCTACAATTGCAGCAAAACATCCCTATCCCTATACTCACATCCTCTCCCTATGAAGGCCAACATACCATTTGCCTTCTTTACAGCCTACTGGATCTGTGCGCTTACCTTCAGCAACTGACGCACGAGGACACCAAGATTTCACTGAGTATCCACCTCTCCCACCTTACACCGATTCAAGTAATAATCTGTCTTCCTATTACTACTACCAAAGTGGATAACCTCACATTTATCCACATTATACTGCATCTGCCATGGTCATACTCACACACTCAGCCTGGAGCATCTCTGCATCGTCCTCACAGCCCACCCTCCCATCCAACTTTATATCATCTGCAAATTTGGAGATAATACATTCAGTTCCCTCTTCCAAATCATTAATAGATAATGTGAACAGTTGGGATCCTGCCACAGATCTCTGTGGAATCTCACTAATCAGTGACTGTTCGGATACATTGAGTGAGAATTTAGCATGGTCAATGCACCCAACCAGCATGTTTTTCAGACATTGGGAGGAAACCCACGCAGACATGGGGAGAATGTGCAGACTCCACACAGACCCAAGCCGGGAATCAAACCCAGGTTCCTGGGGCTGTGAGGCAGTGACGCTAACTATCGTACAATCACTGTCACCCAATTGCCAGCGTTGACACCAGACTTTCACCATAATAATCCTCCAACAATCTAACCCTGGTCCACTTGTCCTCCTTATTTACATAAATCATCCTGATTTGGAAATATATCACTGTTCCTACAAAGAATAAAAAAACAAAGAATATTACAGCACAGGAACAGGCCCTTCGGCCCTTCAAACCTGCACCCACCATGCTGCCCGACTGAACTAAAACCCCCTACTCTTCCGGTGACCATATCCCTCTATTCCCATCCTATTCATGTATTTGTCAAGATGCCCCTTAAAAGCCACTAACGTATCTGCTTCCACTACATCCTCTGGCAGCGTGTTCCAGTCACCACCCTGTGTAAAAAACTTGGCACGCCCATCTCCTTTAAACATTGCCTCTCGCACCTTGATTTGATTTGATTTGATTTATTATTATCACATGTATTGACATACAGTGAAAAATATTGTTTCTTACGCATTATACAGACAAAGCATACCGTTTATAGAGAAGGAAAGGAGAGAGTGCAGAATGTAGTGTTACAGTCATAGCTAGGGTGTAGAGAAAGATTAACCCTATGCCCCCTAATAAATGGCTCTTCCACTCTTAGAGAAAGCTTCTGACTATCCACTCTGTCCATGCCTCTCATAATCTTGTAGACTTCAGTGTCCCTAGGTCAAAATACTGGAACTCTCTTTATAGCACCTCTGGGGGTGTAAGTACATGATGTAACTACATGACATAACTCCCTTCATAACACCTCTGGGGGTGTAACTACATGATGTAACTACATGACGTAACTCCCTTTTTAGCACCTCTGGGGGCGTAACTACATGACATAATGGTTGATCCCCACACCTTCTCAAGGGCAACAAGGAATGGTCAAATTTTTTTTATTCACCCACAGAACTTGGTGGCGAGTTGCTTTCTTGTAAAGCTGCAGTCTGTGTGGTGCGGGCACATCCACAGTGCTGTTAAGTAGGATATTCCAGGAATTTGATCCAGCGACAGTGTAGGAATGGCCAATATGTTTCCAAATCAGGATGGTGAGAGGCTTAGAGGGGGATTGTGTTTTCAAATCGTGGTACCCTCATCCTGTGAAAGAATAAAGGAAAACATCAGCCCCCACTGTACATACAACGAATGAGGACCTTGCTTAACTTTTTGTTCTTGCATTGCACTCATGGTCCAAACGCAAAGGTTATAAAAATCCAGATGGTTCAACACCTCAACAGTTAGAATCATGGGACCCCGATCTTTCTTTCTGCAATTAATAATTATGAGATTACGTATTTCTATACCTTGGTCTTTTTTGTACATTTTGGGCGCTCAGTCAAAAATTGATAAAAAAGCTTGCATTTATATAGCATATCACTAGATCTCAGTACTTTTCAGTGCCATTTACAGTCAATTAAATTCTTTTGAAGTGTAATTATGGTATGAAATTGTGTTGGATGGATTCTTGAGTAACAAAGGGCTTTGGGGGAGAGCCCAGGCCACATTCAGATCAGATACAATCTTATCAAATGGTACAGCAGGCTCAAAGGGGAGGCGTTGGCCTAGTGGTATTATCATTAGACTATTAATCCAGGAACTGGGGACACGGGTTCGAATCTCACCACGGCCCATGGTGGAATTTGAATTCAATTTTAAAAATCTGGAATTAATAATCTACTGATGATCGTGGAACTATTGTCGGAAAAACCCATCTGGTTCCCTCATGTCTTTTAGGGAAGGAAATCTGCTGTCCTTACCCAGTCTGGCTTACATGTGACTCCAGATCCACAGCAATGTGGTTGACTCTCGACTGCCCTCTGAAATGGCCTGGCAAGCCTGGGCGGCACGGTAGCACAGTGGGTTAGCACTGCTGCTTCACAGCTCCAGGGTCCTGGGTTTGATTCCCGGCTCGGGTCACTGCCTGTGTGGAGTTTGCACATTCTCCTCGTGTCTGCGTGGGTTTTCTCCGGGTGCTCCGGTTTCCTCCCACAGTCCAAAGATGTGCGGGTTAGGTTCATTGGCTATGCTAAAATTGCCCCTTAGTGTCCTGGGATGTGTAGGTTAGAGGGATTAGCAGGTAAATGTGTAGGGATATGGGGATAGGGTCTGGGTGGGATTGTGTTCGGTGCAGACTCGATGGGCCGAAGGGCCTGTTTCTGCAGTGTAGGGTTCTATGTTCAAAGCCACTCAGTTCAGGGGCAATAAATGCTGGCCAAACAGTGATGCCCATGTCCCACAAATGAACTAAGAAAAAGGCTACTACTATTCCTAATTCAAATGTTGGTCACCTGCTGACAACAGCATCTGTCTCACTCCCATATCTCGCTGTCAGGTTCCCTGAACAACTCCGAGTCCTGAGTTACGCGCACCCCGTCCATTGGAAAAGCCAGCGTTTTGTTTTCAGTTCCTCCCAGCTGAAACTCTACAGCAGCTCCCTCAATGAAATCCAAATTACCCAAAGCGTTCTCAGCAATGTGGTTGATTCTTAACTCCCTACTAAAATGGCCTAACAAGCCACACGGTTCAAGGGCAATTAAAGATGGGTGATAAATGCTTCCTTGCCAGCAACACCCACGTCCCCTGAAATAACTTTTTAAACTGTTCCATGAAGCATTTAGTCACTCAGTTATCCTACCCCCAAGATCTTGCCACCTGTTTCTTTATTATTTTCATTTGTGATATATCTTGGGACTTTCTTTTTAAGTTAGAGATCTCTGTATAAATTTACCAAGAAGTGTCACAACACCAGGCTTCAAGGAACCACAAAAGGTCATGAATGTAGCCCAATCCATCACGCAAACCAGCCTCCCATCCATCGACTCTGTCTACACTTCCCGCTGCCTTGGCAAAACAGCCAACATAATTAAGGGCCCCCACGCACCCCGGACATTCTCTTTTCCACCTTCTTCCTTTGGGAAAAGGATGCAAAAATCTGAGATCACATACCAACCGACTCAAGAACAGCTACTTCTCTGCCTCTGTCAGACTTTTGAATGGACTTGGCTTGCATTCAGTTGATCTTTCCCCACACCCTAGCCAATAGATTTATTTGGACTCACGAGATTTTAGAACGCTGCTCCTCTTTGAAGTGGGTGGCCATTCACCTGATGAAGGAGCAACGCCCTGAAAGCTCGTGATTCCAAATAAACCTGTTGGACTTTAACCTGGTGTTGTGAGACTTCTTATTGTGCCCACCCCAGTCCAACGCCAGCAACTCCACATTATGGCTATGTAAATTAAAATTGTGTGTTATCTCCCTGCTTTTTCATTCTTGCTTATGTGCTGACATTTAGAAAATTGGATAAGGAAATGTCTGATAAAGGAATATCTTTTCCATATGTTTGTTTATCTGTGGGTAACATATATGGGGGGAGGTGGTCTTGTTATAGTAATCCAGAGACCCAGGTTAATGCTCTGGGGATCTGGGTTCAAATCTCACCTTGGCACTTGTGGATTGTTGGAAAAACCCATCTGGTTCACTAATGTCCTTTAAGGAAGGAAATCTTACCTGGTCTGGCCCACATGTGACTCCAGATCCAGGTTGACTCTGAAATGTCTTGGCATGTTGCTCAGATCGGGGGCAGTTAGGGATGGGCAATAAATGCTGGCCCAACCAGCGACGCCTACGACCCGTAAATGAATCAAGATGACCTCCTCCTACATACATCCTTTCTCTATAATGTAGATGAATAAGCAATTAGACCAATGCCCATGGATGCAGTGGGGCAATTTTGATATTGTGTGTTGATACAAAGCAAGTTAACAGTCAATTCTCCATATCCCCCAACACTTGTGGCCATTTAGGGCGGCACGGTAGCGCAGTGGTTAGCATTGCTGCTTCACAGCTCCAGGGTCCTGGGTTCGATTCCCGGCTCGGGTCACTCTCTGTGTGGAGTTTGCACATTCTTCTCGTATCTGCGTGGGTTTCCTCCGGGTGCTCCGGTTTCCTCCCACAGTCTAAAGATGTGCGAGTTAGGTTGATTGGCCATGCTAAGAAATTGTCCCTTAGTGTCCAGGGATGTGTAGGTTAGAGGGATTAGTGGGTATAATATGTAGGGATGTGGGGGTAGGGGCCTGGGTGGGATTGTGTTCGGTGCAGACTCGATGGGCCGAAGGGCCTCTTTCTGCACTGTAGGGTTCTATGATTCTATGGTAATTTCCTCCTATCACTGGTCTTGAGGAACATTGTTCACAACAAGTGACGTGGTCACGGACTCTCTATGGATACAAATACTCAACCTGCAACAACACTTGGCATCATAAATCTCTCCAGCTAGGAACTTTAATGAAAGCAAAACATGGCGCAGGCTGGAAAGCTGAAATGAAAAACAGAAAATGCTGGAAAAGTTCGGCAGGTCTGGCAGCCGCCCTGTTTGTTATTCAGTCGAAGGGCGTGGGTGTCACTGGTGAGGCCAGCTCTCTCTGGAGAGGGATACAGAGTTAGTGGGCGGGATTTTCCAGACCTGGAGCTTTTTGCTAGTCTGTTAACTTTTCCAACCCATCCATGATGACTCCAGTGATCAACGCAGAATCGCCGAGCAGAGACTAATAGCCAAGTTCCGCACGCAAGAGGACGGTCTGAACAGGGATCATGGGTTCATTTTTTTTTTTACCCCTTTATTCCAATCTAATCAAGTCAAATTAAACCCAATTCAGAGTCCCAACAAGTTGGGACATTCCCAATCCAAGCTGACAAGACAGGTCTCCTGTCTTGGGCTTGATCTACATGATCCAAGCTGACTGGAGTAGGTGTAGCTCCTCCTCCAGGGCTTGATCTAATTTGCATCTTAGCCAAAAGGCCGAGATGCTGCTTTAAAAAATTGCTTCAAATGAAGCTGAATTGCAACCCAATGACTTCAACCAAGTGCAGCATGTCGACCCTACACTTGATCGACACTAACAGACTACACTTGATCTTAGCCAAAAGGCCGAGATGTCACACTACGTGTAACCTCCACCATTTGGCGTGGGCTTGTAAAATCTCACTAACTGTCCCGGCTGGAGACAATTCACATCTCTTTAACCCGTACTTAACCCTCTCTCCACTCTCATTGTCTGCACTGTAAAGACCTGATTACCTGTAAAGACTCACATTCCAACCACTATCTTGCAATCCAGTCTGTGTCTATAAATGCCCTGTCTGTGAACCCAACTCCCACCCACCTGATGAAGGGGCACAGGCTGGCACTGCCAGGATCCCCCATGCCCAGGGGGCAACACACCCTGCCTCCGGACCCCCCTGGGGGGGCCCCAATTGCTCCCCCTTCATTCTGGTGGGGTCTCGCGCTAGTTCCTCAAACGTGGGAAGCTAGTCTGAACCCCGCCGGAATGAAGTACTCCAGGTGGAATCGGAGATTCAATTGAGATCTGAAAGGTCCTGATAATTAACCAATAAACATACTTAAACTACATTAAATTACTTACCTGCCTTCCCACCGGTTTCCCAGCGTGGTCTGACTGGTGACTGTTCACCGGCCCTGGGACTCGCGCACACACACGCGCATCTCCCACTGAGACCCCACAGAAAGATTATGGGTCGCGATGGGAGAATCACGGCCATTAACTCTGTCTCTCTCCACAACTGCTGCCTGGCCTTCAATGCATAGAGTCAAAGAATCCCTACAATGCAGAAGGAGATCGTTCGGCCCCTCGAGCCTGCACCACCAACAATCCCAAGCAGGCCCTATCTCCGTAACCCCACAAATGACTATCTGGGTACTTCCTGTTCGGTTCTGCACCCCAGGACACAGCAAAGTTACAGTTCACACCTCAACTCTTTCACTCCCACCCTCAGTGATGCACAGTGGGTGCACACCGTCTACAAGATACACTGCAGCAATTCACCAAAGCCCCTTCATAGCACCTTCCAAACCCACAACCACTAACGTCTAGAAGGAAAAGGCTAGCAGATACGTGGGAATACCAGCACCTGAAAATCGCCCTCCCAAGTCACCATCCCGACTTCATAGAGTCGCAGAATCCCTAAAGTGCAGAAGGAGGCCACTCGGCCCATCAAATCTGCACCCACCACAACCCTACACAATCCCTATCCCACGTAGCCCCACGTAGTCTTTACCCTGCTAGTCCCCGTGCCACTAAGAAGAAACTTACCCTGGCCAATCAACCTAACCCCCACCTCTTCAGAGGAAACCGGAGCACCTGGAGGAAACCCACGCAGATACAGGGAGAATGTGCAAACTCGGCTCACGTCGCCCGAGCTGGGAATCGAAGCCAGGACCCTGGTGCTGTGAGGCTGCAGTGCTAACCAGCGTGCTGCCCCTGGAATTATAGCGCCGTTGCTTCACTGTCGCTGTGTCAAAATCCTGGAACAGTGCTGTGGGTGTACCTACACCTCATGGACTGCAGTCTTTGAAAGCAACTCCCCACCAGCTTCTCAAGGACAATTAGGAATAAGAACATAAGAAATAGGAGCAGGAGTAGGCCATCTAGCCCTTCGAGCCTGCCCCGCCATTCAATAAGATCATGGCTGATCTGTCGTGGCTCAGTTCCACCTTCCCGCCCTCTCCCCATAACCCTTAATCCCCTCTCTTATCAAAAACCCATCAACCCGCGTCTTAAAAATATTTAGCGAGGCAGCCTCCACCACTTCAATGGGCAGAGAATTCCAGAGATTCACCACCCTTTGAGTGAAGAAGTTCCTCCTCAACTCTGTTCTAAACCGCCTCCCCTTTATCTTGAGGCTGTGCCCCCTAGTCCTACTGTCTTTTTTGAGCGGGAAGAGTCTCTCCACCTCTATCCTATCCATCCCATTCATCATCTTATACGTCTCAATGAGATCTCCCCTCATTCTTCTAAACTCTAACGAGTACAAGCCTAGTTTATTCAGCCTCTCCTCATAGCTCAACCCCCTCAACTCCGGTATCAGCCTAGTAAACCTCCTCTGCACTCCCTCCAGGGCCAAAATATCCTTGCGCAGGTGCGGCGCCCAAAACTGCACACAGTACTCCAGCTGCGGCCTCACCAATGCCCTATACAGCTGCAGCAAGACCTCCCTACTTTTATATTCAATCCCTCTCGCTGTGAAGGCCAGCATCCCATTCGCCTTCCTGACCACCTGCTGCACCTGCAAGCTGGGTTTTTGCGACTTGTGCACAAGGACCCCCAGGTCCCTCTGCACCGTCGCCGAATGAGCAGTAAATACTGGTCCAGCCATCAATGACTGCATCCCATTGAATATTCATTTTCAAAATTCCTCAGTATGGTGGCACAGTGGTTAGCACTGCTGCCGCACAGCACCAGGGACCTGGGTTCAAATCCAACCTCAGATCACTGTCTGTGTGGAGTCTGCACGTTCTCCCCATATCTGCGTGGGTTTCCTCTGGGTATGTCAGTTCCCTCCCACAGTCCAAAGATTTGCCGGTTAGGCTGATTGGCCGTGCTAAATTGCCCCTTAGTGTTGGGGAGATTAGTAGGGTAAATGCATGGGATTACCTGGATAGGGCCTGGGTGGGATTGCAGTCGGTGCAGATGGGCCAAATGGCCTCCTTTTGCACTGTAAGGATTCTCTTGTACTGTATATTTTTGCAACGTTCTGTCTTTCGTTCTCATTCCAATAGCTATCCAATTTTTTTAACCTTATCTTCTTTTCAAGGAACAAATACTGCATGTCCCTGATAGGTATCTCCCTGTCAGGCAGGGAGGAAATGGCCGAGTGAGGGAACCATGGTTCACAAAGGAGGTTGAATGTCTTGTCAAGAGGAAAAAGGAAGCGTATGTAAGGGTGAATAAACAAGGTTCAGTTGGGTTGCTTGAGGGTTACAAGGTAGCTAGGAATGAGTTAAAGAAAGGGCTTAGAAGAGCTAGGAGGGAGCATGAGAAGTCCTTGGTGAGTCGGATCAAGGAAAACTCCAAGGCTTTTTACTCTTATGTGAGAAACAAAAGAATGACCAGGGTGAGGTTAGAGCCGGTCAAGGATAGTAGTGAGAACTTGTGCATGGAGTCAGAAGAGATAGGTGAGGCGTTGAATGAATACTTCTCTTCAGTGTTCACTAAGGAGAGGGACCATGTTTTTGAGGATGAGAGTGTGATACAGTCTGATAGAATGGAGGAGGTAGATGTTCTGAGCGTTGCATTAGCAATTTTGAAAAACCTGAGGGTCGATAAGTCGCCTGGGCCAGATGGGATACGTCCTGGGATACTTTGGGAGAACTCTCCATTCACTTGACAAAGAGGCAGCCCCCTCGAAAGCTTGTGAGAATATTATCAAATAAATCGGTTGGACTAAAACCTGGTGTTGTCAGACTTTTTACTGTGTTCACGCCAGTCCAACGCCGGCATACCCACATCATACTTTGGGAGGCAAGGGATGAGATTGTGGAGCCTTTAGCTTTGATCTTTGGGTCCTCACTGTCCACGGGGATTGTAAAAAGTCTGACAACACCAGGTTTTAGTCCAACCGATTTATTTGATAATATTCTCACAAGCAAGCAAGCTTTCGAGGGGACTGCCTCTTTGTCTCCATTCACCTGACGAAGAGGCAGTCCCCTCGAAAGCTTGCTTGCTTGTGAGAATATTATCAAATAAATCGGTTGGACTAAAACCTGGTGTTGTCAGACTTTTTACGGTGTTTACGCCAGTCCAACACCGGCATACCCACATCACGGGGATTGTGCCAGAGGACTGGAGAGTGGCGAATGTTGTTCCTCTCTTCAAGAAAGGAAATAGGAACGACCCTGGTAATTGTGGGCCAGTTAGTCTTACTTCGGTGGTTGGCAAGTTAATGGAAAAGATCCTGAGGGATAGGATTTATGACCATTTGGAAAGATGCCGTTTAATCCGGGATAGTCAGCACGGATTCGTGAAGGGCAAGTCTTGCCTCACAAATCTAATTGAATTCTTTAAGAAGGTAACTAAGTGTGTAGATGAATTTAGAGCAGTTGATGTCATATACATGGATTTTAATAAGACATTTGATATGGTTCCCCATGGTAGGCTCATGAAGAAAGTAAGGAGGAGTAGGATAGAGGGAAATTTGGTGGATTGGATAAATAACTGGCTATCTCATAGAAGACAGAAGGTGGTGGTGGATGGAAAATTTTCAGACTGGAGACCAGTTACTAGCGGTGTACCACAGGGATCTGTGCTGGGTCCTCTGCTATTTGTAATTTCTATCAATGACTTGGAGGAGAGGGCCGAAGGGTAGGTTAGTAAATTTGCTGGTGACACCAAGATTAATGGAGTAGTGGATGAGGTGGAGGGCTCTTGTAGGCTGCAAAGGGACATTGATAGGATGCAGAGCTGGGCCAAAAAGTGGCAGATAGAGTTTAACCCTGATAAGTGTGAGGTGATTCATTTTGGTAGGACAAACTTGAATGTGGATTACAGGGTCAACAGCAGGGTTCTGAGGCATGTGGAGGAGTGAAGAGGTCTTGGGGTTCACATCCACAGATCTCTGAAGGTTGCCACTCTAGTGGATAGAGCTGTGAAGAAGGCCTATAGAGCGTTAGCATTTATTAACAAGGGGTTTGAGTTTAAGAGTCGTGGGGTTATGCTGCAACTGTACAGGACCTTGGTGAGACCACATTTGGAATATTGTGCGCAGTTCTGGTCACCTCACTATAAGAAGGATGTGGAAGCATTGGAAAGAGTGCAGAGGGGATTTACCAGGATGCTGCCTGGTTTGGAGGGTGGGTCTTATGAGGAAAGGTTGAGGGAGCTGGGGCTTTTCTCTTTAGTGCGGAGGAGGATGAGAGGTGACTTAATAGAGGTTTATAAGATGATGAGGGGGGTAGATAGAGTGGGCGTGCAGAGACTATTTCCTTGGGTGGATGTTGCTGTTACTAGGGGGCATAACTATAAGGTTCATGGTGGGAGATATAGGAGGGATGTCCGAGGTAGGTTCTTTACTCAGGGAATGGTTGGGGTGAGGAATAGACTGTCTGCTGTGATAGTGGAGTCGGACACTTTAGGAACTTTCAAATGGTTATTGGATTGGCACATGGAGCACACCAGAATGATAGGGGTGGGATAGAGTGATCTTGGTTTCAGACAAAGCTCAGCACAACATCGAGGGCTTAAGGGCCTGTACTGTGCTGTACTGTTCTATGTTCTATGTTCCTCTAAATCTTTAAAATCTCATCTCCTAAGCGATGGTGGAACTGAAATTCTTCCTGGTATGGTGACGATTTCATATCACAGAACAGAAAAGGCCATTCAGCCCCTTTGAGTCCATGCTAGCCACTCGCAAGAGGAATCCAGTGAGCCCTACTTCCCACCTTTTCCCCCGCAACCCCACAAAACTTTTCCTTTCAAAAGTTCTGATTGAATCTGTTCCCACCCAGCTTTCATTCCAGAATGAACCCCCTCACTGTGCAAAATGTTTTCCCTCATGGTGTCAAAACACTACAGAAAGAGGCCATTCAGCCCTTTGAGTCAATGTCGGCTCTGTGTGGTGCAGTACATTCATCCTTGCCGTTGTCAGGCTTTTGAATGGATTTTCCTCGCATTGAGCTGATCTTTCTCTGCACCCTAGCTGTGAGTGTAACACTACATTCTGCACTCTCTCCTTCCCTTCTCTATGAGCCCAAGGCCAGAACCATTCCCAGATCCCTGGCGCTGTGAGGCAGCTGTGCTAACCCCCGTGCCACCGTGCATCCTTCCACTGTTTTTACTTTAATTGATCCACTTTGGGTGGGGCTATCTGTATGACTTGAGTCCATTGAAATGCAGTTTAATGTTTCGCTGGAAAGTGAATGAGGAAGTTTCTGTTTCTTTGCCATTGTGCCATTGTAATGTTCTACAAGTGACTATCTGAGCATCCATGCTGCTGTACTTCCTATTCAGTTCTGTACATCAGTCAGTGATGATAACCAGCCCCAGACCAGAGCAAAATTTCAGTTCACACCTCAACTCTTTCACTCCCTCCCTCAGTCACGCACAGTGGCAGCACTGTGCACACCGTTTACAAGATGCACTGCAGGAACTCACCAAAGCCCCATCGACAGTACCTTCCAAACCCACAACCGCTAACATCCAGAAGGACCAGCGCAGCAGGCACATGGCAGATCCCCCTCCAACCCATTCACCAGCCTGACTTGGAAATATATCGCTGTTCCTTCACCGTCGTTGGGTCAAATTGCTGGAACTTCCTCCCTGACAGTTTACACATTCTCCCCGTGTCTGCGTGGGTTTTCTCTGGGTGCTCCGGTTTCCTCCCACAGTGCAAGGATGTGCCAGTTAGGCTGATTGGCTGTGCTAAATTAACCCTAGCGTTAAATATGTGGGGTTACTGGAATAGGGCCTGGGTGGAATTGTGTTCAGTACAGAGTTGAAGGGCTGAATGGCCTCGTTCTGTACCGCAGAGACTCTAAGATTGCACTGTGGGTGTACCTATACCACGCGGACTACAGCTGTTCAAGAAAGTCAGCTCATCACCACCTTCTCAGGGACAATTAGGATGGGCAATAAATAGTGGCCCAGTCAACGCCAACCACATCCCATTAAAAATGAATTAACAGTGGGTTAGCACGGCTGACTCACAGCGCCAGTGACCCGGGTCCGATTCCCGGTTTGGATCACTGTCTATGTGGAGTTTGCACGTTCTCCCAGTGTCTGCGTGGGTTTCCTCCGGGTGCTCCAGCTTCCTCCCACAGTCCGAAAGACGTGCTGGTTAGGTACATTGGCCGTGCTAAATTCTCCCTAACAGGCACCCGCAGTGTGGCACTAAGGGAATTTCACAGTAACTTCATTGCAGTGACAACGCGTGACTAATAAGTAAACTTTAAACTTGCTGAGTTGTCAGTGCAAAGGTTTGTCCTCGACCGAGTGTTGCGGACTGGCACATTCCAAGGTCCGGGATGACGTGCTGAGGAACTGTCTCAAGCTTGAGGCAGCGCTGGAAGGTCTCACTGGGGAAAGGCCACCATTCAACCAGGACAGACCGAGGGACCAGTGACTGTAAAAAAAAAACCTCGCCGACTGCATTAACTGTGCAGTTTCTGCAAAACAAGAAGTCTGACAACACCAGGTTTAAGTCCAACCAATTTATTTGATAGTAAACTCACGAGTTTCGGTGTTTTGCAACTCTGCAAAAACTGCATACAGTGCAATGTGAGGAATGTACAGAGCTTGACGCAGAACTTTGAACTGTAATGAATGTAAAGTCTTGGAACTGAACACCGTAAAATTTTGAAGTTAAATAAATGGTAAATAGGACTGTTTTTCACCGTAATGATTGGAAAATGTCTTTTGTGTAATGTTTATTTCAGATTATTTACGAATAAAGCATTAAAAAGAATTGTCTAAAATAAAGCTACACTTGTCGAACTGACTTGTGCGAGGTAACTTGCTGAAAGACCTGGGTAAAACTTATTGCAATTTGTTGAGTGGAATCTGCAAGGTCCTAGTGCACCCTGCCTATGTCAGAGTTCACTGCCTGAATAGCTTCTACCTCACATCTCTCCTGCATCCCTTGCAGGGGGGGGGGGCAGATTCTCTGGCCTCCCTGTGGCATGTTTCTCAGCACGGGAGATGACCTGCCGTTGGTCAGTGACGGGGTCTTCTGGTCTCCTCGCCGTCAATGGGATTTCGTTCAATGGGACAACATTCTTTCTGGTTGTATCACAGCTTGGTATGGGCTCTTGCTCTGCCCAAGACTGCAAGGAGCTGCAAAAGGTCGTGAATGTAGCCCATCAGGCAAACCAGCCTCCCATCCATTGACTCTGTCTACACTTCCTGCTGCCTCAGCAAAGCAGCCAGCATAATCAAGGACCCCACGCACCCCGGACATTCTCTCTTCCACCTTCTTCCATCAAGGGAAAAGATACAAAAGTCTGAGGTCACGTACCAACCGATTCCAGAACAGCTTCTTCCCTGCTGCCATCAGACTTTTGAATGGACCTAGCTTACATTAAGTTGATTTTTCTCTACACCCTAGCTATGACTGTAACACTACACTCTGCATTCTCTTGTTTCCTTCTCTATGAACGGTGTGTTTTGACTATATAACGCGCAAGAAACAATACTTTTCATTGTACGTTAATACACGTGACAATAATAAATCAAATCAAATCAAACCTCCCATTGAGTACATCCCACTGCCAGGAAACCCCCAACAAAGGCTTGCTGTTGACGGGATCGGAATATCCCACCGGGCGTGAGGAGCCGGAATGTTCCGGCCTATATCTGTGTACGAGCCCCCTTATCGTACTTTTTTCAGTCAACCACCTTACGTTGTTGTCCCAATGTACTTGATGCTTGCACCAATGGGAACAGTCTCCCCCTATTATAGCAGGCCTTACTAAACATTGTAGGCTTGGGATTCCGTTTTTGCCTCAGGGATGTTACAGTCTTTGCCTAATTAATAATGAATTTTTTGTCTCCACAGGCATTTAAGTCCACCTTGTTGACCAGCAAGGGGCATGCATGCGGCAGGTTGTGGTGGGCTGCTCTTGGATGTTGCTTCGGGAGTTGCCTACTGCTTCATGTCGTTGGTGTGCGTAAACTGGACCATCTCGAGGGCAAAATGACAGCTCAGAGACTATCTCTGTTGCTGTGCGGACACATGGATTTGGGCCTGTGTCCGTGGGAGTTTGCGCGTTCTCCCCATGGTTGCGTGGGTTTCCTCCGGGTACTCCGGTTTCCTCCCACATCCCAAAAATGTGCTTTTAGGCTGATTGATTGGGTAACAAATTGTCCCTATATTGGACCTCCCTGATCCTCACACATTAGGCATAGACTAAAATCATGAATAGGTCACTGACCATGGGACGGCGGCGCGGGCTCGTTGGGCCGAAGGGCCTGTTTCCCGTGCTGTGTTGTTCTTTGTTCTTTGTTCTATCTCCTGTGTCCAGACCCCTCATTATCTTCCATCAAATCTCTCCTTATTCCTTGACTGCTGGAAGGTGAGGAATCCCAGTGTCTCCAATCTATCCACGGAACCAAAGTCCCTTACCCCTGGAACTATCCAAGCAGACCTTCCCTGCACATGGGGCGGCACGGTGGAACAGCGGTTGGCACTGCAGCCTCACCCCGCCAGGGACCCAGCCATGGGAAAATTGCCCCTTGGTTTCCCAAGTTGTGTGGCGGGGGGGGGGGGGGGGAGGAATTAGGGGGTAAATACGTGGAGTTACCAAAATAGGGCCTGGGTGGGATTGTGGCCAGTACAGACTTGATGGGCTGAATGGCCCCATAAGGGTTCTTTAATGACAATTTTCTTCCACCTTCGTATCTTTACTAAAGTGTCAATGTTTCATAAAGGTGCTTTTTTATTGTTCCTTTTGACAGAGGGTGCTGAAATATATATTGAGGGTGACATTGTGAAATCCGACAGATTATCATTAATATAAAGGCAAATTACTACGGATGTTGGAATCAAACAAAATCAGAAAATGCTGGAAAATCTCATCACTGGGGGCACGGCGGCACAGTGGTTAACAATGCTGCCCCACAGCGCCAGGGACCCGGGTTCGATTCCAGCCTCAGGTCACTGACTGTGCGGAGTCTGCGCATTCTCTCCGTGTCTGCGTGGGTTTCCACCAGGTGCTCTGGTTTCCTCCCACACTCCAAAGGTGTGCAGTTTAGGTGGATTGGAGATGATAAATTGACCCTTAGTGTCAGGGGAGATTAGCAGAGTAAACACATGGGTTACAGGGTCGGGACTGGGTGTGAGTTGTCGGTGCAGGCTCGATGGGCCGAATGGCCGCCTCCTTCTGCGCTGTAGGGATTCTATGAAGCGTATCTCAGACGGAGCTGCCCACAGTGCTCCTTTGCTCCTGTCAGGTCAAGATCATCCGGAACTCTTCCCCATCCCCGAGTCCCAACCCTCCATCACCCCTGCACTCAGTTTCCTCCCACAGTCCAAAGATGTGTGGTTAGGCGAATTTAGAGTATTGTGTCCAGTTTTAGTCACCTGGTTACAGGAAGGATGTAAATAAGGTTGAAAGAGTGCAGAGAAGGTTCACAAGGATGTTGCTGGGACTTGAGAAGCTGAGTTACAGAGAGAGATTGAATAGGTTTGGACTTTATTCCCTGGAGCGTAGAAGAATGAGGGGGGATTTGATAGAGGTCTATAAGATTTTGATGGGTTTAGATAGAGTGAATACAAGCAGGCTTTTTCCACTGAGGCTAGGGGAGAAAAAAACCCAGAGGGCATGGGTTAAGGGTGAAAGGAGAAAAGTTTAAAGGGGATATTTAGGGGGGGGGGGGGGGCTTCTTCACGCAGAGAGTGATGGGAGTGTGGAATGAGCTGCCGGATAAAGTGGGAAATGCGGGGGTCACTTTTAACATTTAAGAAAAACTTGGACAGGTTCATGGATGAGAGGGGGGTGGAGGGATACGGTCCAGGTGCAGGTCAGTGGGGCAAAAAATGGTTCGGCACAGACAAGAAGGGCCAAAAGGCCTGTTTCTGAGCTGTAATTTTGTATGGTTCTATGGAAGAAGGTGGAAGTGAGAATGTCCGGGGTGCGTGGGGTCCTTAATTATGCCGGCTGTTTTGCCGAGGGAAGTGTAGACAGTCAGTGGATGGGAGGCTGGTTTGCCTGACGGATTGGGCTGCATTCACAACCTTCTGTAGTTCCTTGCATGACGGGGGAACTGCAGAACAATCAGTCTGCATGCATTGTGCGAGAGGTCTTGCTGCAACTCCCCAGTGCAGAGTGACAGCACCTCGAGAGAGAGAGAGAGAGAGAGCAGCTTCTCTCTACACTATTCACACACAACAGCCGCAGGCAATCCTTTGATGTCTGATATTTAAAACCTCAGCCGAGCTGCGCTGAACGTCTTTGCTAAGAACTGGTGGTTTACAGTCATCAGAGACTTTATCGACGGTAACTGGAAAAATTTCCTTTTTCTAACCTGCAGATACAGAAGCCTCAACCCTTTCCTCGCTCAAGCACCCTTGTTGAAACTCACACATTTTAATTTGCTGTGCAGCCTAAAGTTGTCACCAGTGAATAAATCTCCTAATGAGGAACAGTGAACCGTCCAGGTTTCGATTTCTAAAGCTGCCTGACTTCCTCTATCCTGCAGTTTCACTTTCCAGTGCAGCAGCAGAATGGGTTGGTGCTCTTCCCAGTCCCCAGCCCCACAACTTTATTTTTTTATTATTATGTGGAAACCCCGCCTTCCCATTTTTCCAAAGAAGCCCTGTTCATGTGACATTTCCAAATAAAATGAGCTCAGAGTAAACACAACAAAAATAAGAGAATACTGAGAGCGTTGCCAACTGCAATACCACATCCTGCATTCTCTCCTTAACAAATAACAGAGAACATAACAGCGCAGTACAGGCCCTTCGGCCCTCGATGTTGCGCCGACCAGTGGAACCAATCTAATGACCCTCTAACCTAAACTATTCCAATGTTATCCATCTGCCTATCCACTGACCATTTGAACGCCCTAAAAATTGGCGAGTCCACAACTGCTGCAGGCAGGGCATTCCACGCCCTTACTACCCCCTGAGTAAAGAACCTACCTCTGGACATCCGTCCCATAATTACCACCCCTTAATTTAAAGCTATGTCCCCTCATGTCCCCCCATCACCATCCGAGGAAAAAGGCTCTCACTGTCCACCCTATCTAATCCTCTGATCATCTTGTATGCCTCAATTAGGTCACCTCGTAACCTTCTTCTCTCCAATGAAAATAACCTCAAGTCCCTCAGCCTTTCCTCATAAGACCTTCCCACCGTACCAGGCAACATCCTGGTAAACCTCCTCTGCACCCTTTCCAATGCCTCCACATCCTTCTTATAATGCGGAACTGTGTGCAATACTCCAAGTGCGGCCGCACCAGAGTTTTGTACAGTTGCAACATGACCTCAACAGTATGCTTTTGTCCGTATAATGCACAAGAGACAATACTTTTCACTCTATGTTAACACATAGAAGAAACCCCACATGCAGAAGGAAGCCATTTGGCCCATTGAATCTACACCAACATCTATCCTCATAACCCCACATACTTCCCCTGCTAATCCCTCTAACCTACGCATCCTGGGACACTAAGAGGCAATTTATCATGGCCAATGCACCTAACCTGCACATCTTTGGACACTAAGGGACAATTTAGTATGACCAATCCTACTACCCCTTTACATCTTTGTACACTAAGGGACAATTTAGCATGGCCAGTCCTCATAACCTGTACATTTTTGGACATAAGAACATAAGAAATAGGAGCAGGAGTAGGCCATCTAGCCCTTCGAGCCTGCCCCGCCATTCAATAAGATCATGGCAGATCTGTCGTGGCTCAGTTCCACTTTCCGGCCCTCTCCCCATAACCCTTAATCCCCTCTCTTATCAAAAACCCATCAACCCGCGTCTTAAAAATATTTAGCGAGGCAGCCTCCACCACTTCAACGGGCAGAGAATTCCAGAGATTCACCACCCTTTGAGTGAAGAAGTTCCTCCTCAACTCCGTTCTAAACCGCCCCCCCTTTATCTTGAGGCTGTGCCCTCTAGTCCTACTATCCTTTCTGAGCGGGAAGAGTCTCTCCACCTCTATCATATCCATCCCATTCATCATCTTAAGAACATAAGAACATAAGAAATAGGAGCAGGAGTAGGCCATCTAGTCCTTCGAGCCTGCCTCGCCATTCAATAAAATCATGGCTGATCTGTCGTGGCTCAGTTCCACCTTCCCGCCCTCTCCCCATAACCCTTAATCCCCTCTCTTATCAAAAACCCATCAACCCGCTTCTTAAAAATATTTAGCGAAGCAGCCTCCACCACTTCAACGGGCAGAGAATTCCAGAGATTCACCACCCTTTGAGTGAAGAAGTTCCTCCTCAACTCTGTTCTAAACCACCTCCCCTTTATCTTGAGGCTGTGCCCCCTAGTCCTACTGTCTTTTTTGAGCGGGAAGAGTCTCTCCACTTCTATCCTATCCATCCCATTCATCATCTTATACGTCTCAATGAGATCTCCCCTCATTCTTCTAAACTCTAACGAGTACAAGCCCAGTTTATTCAGCCTCTCCTCATAGCTCAATCCCCTCAACTCTGGTATCAGCCTAGTAAACCTCCTCTGCACTCCCTCCAGGGCCAAAATATCTTTGCACAGGTGCGGCACCCAAAACTGCACACAGTACTCCAACTGCGGCCTCACCAATGCCCTATACAGCTGCAGCAAGACCTCCCTACTTTTATATTCAATCCCCCTCGCTATGAAGGCCAGCATCCCATTCGCCTTCCTGACCACCTGCTGCACCTGCAAGCTGGGTTTTTGCGACTCATGCACAAGGACCCCGAGGTCTCTCTGCACCGTCGCCTGCTGCAGTTTTTCGCCCCGTAAGTAATAGTCCTTCCTACCATTTTTCCTACCAAAGTGGACCACCTCACACTTGCCAACATTAAATTCCATTTGCCATTTCCTGGCCCATTCGCCCAGCCCATCTCGATCCTTCTGCAGACTCTCCACACGCTCCGCCAATTTAGCATGGTCAGTCCTCCTAACCTGCACATCTTTGGACACTAAGGGGCAATTTATCATGGCCTATCCTCGTAACCTGCACATTTTTGGACACTAAGGCACAATTTAGCATGGCCAATCCACCTAATCTGCACATTTTTGGACAGTAAGGGATAATTTAGCATGGCCAGTCCTCATAACCTGCACAACTTTGGACACTAGGGACAATTTAGCATGGCCAGTCCTCCTAACCTGCACATCTTTGGACACTAAGGGACAATTTAGCATGGCCAATCCACCTAATCTGCACATTTTTGGACACTAAGGGACAATTTAGCATGGCCAATCCATCTAACCTGCACATCTTTGGACACTAAGGGACAATTTAGCATGGCCAATCCACCTAACCTGCACATATTTGGACACTAAGGGACAATTTAGTATGGCCAATCCACCTAATCTGCACATTTTTGGACACTAAGGGAGAATTTAGCATGGCAAATCCACCTAAAGGTAAATTTCTGACCTTATTTTTCTGTCGATGAATATTGAGACAAGTTGGAACTAGTTGTACTCTGGCATTATTCCTAAGTATCCGCCTATGTCAGGTGAGTTCCAGTAATGCTTCCAAATCCAGCTCTATTTCTATCAGTATTTTTACCCTTTGTACCCCGAGGTGCATTTTCACAAAGGATTCCCACGTCTCCCTTCAGGTCTCAGAGCCTTTCTCCATCACCACATTCAGGAGAACTTTGGAGCTGTTCTTTGCCTGGAAAAACCCACGCAAACTCAGGGACAATGTGCAGACTCTGCACAGACAGTGACCCAAGGCTGGAATCGAACCCGGGTCCCTGCTATGAGGCAGCAGGGCTAACCACTGTGCTGCCGTGCCACCCAAATCTTCTGCTGAAATAACGAAGAGATTTCAGACTAACATGTTGAGCTTTCTTGTGATGTACATAAGTACATTTTAGCTCTGACTGTAACAGTGCATTCTGCACCCTCTTTGAACGGTATGCTCTGAATGTACAGTGCACAAGAAACAATGCTTTTCATTGTATCCCAATACGTGTGACAATAATAAATCAAATCAAATATTTATGTTTGGAGAACAGTGAGACTGGGTCATCCTGACCCGTTAGTGTAAATAACAGAGAGATTCCGCTCCTTCCGTGTAACTAATATACAATGTTCTACTCCCTTATCAAGTACACAGTGTTGTGTCCTGCATTGCTCCTTCACAATTGGTCCAGTCTGTTTATCATCTCTCCTCCTCTTCAGTTTAAACAGCCTTATACTGAAAATTTGAAATCGAAACAGGAAGTGCTCCAGGGGGCTGGCAACGTTTGTGGAGAAACATGGCCCTATGATTATATTTGGAGAAAAACTGCTCGCGAAACGTAAGAGACTAAAATTCGACTATTCCCCGTGGTCCGATGGTCCTACGGCCTAGAGTTCTGGAAGAGATAGCTGCAGAAGAGGTCCTTCGGCCCATCGAGTCTGCACCGGCACATTAGTAACACCTGAACTCCAATCTGCCAGCACTTGGCCCATCGCCCTGAACGTTATGATGTGTCAAGCACTCATTCAGGCACTTTCTAAAGGATGCGAGGCACCCTCCCAGGCAGCGCCTTCCAGATCGTCACCACCGTCTGGGTAAAAAAAAGGTTTTTCTTCACATCCTCTCTAAACCTCCTGCCCCTCACCTTGAACCTGTGTCCCTTCGTGACTGACCCTTCAACTAAGGGGAACAGTTGCTCCCCATTCACTCTGTCCATGTCTCTCATAATCTTGTACACCTCGATCAGATCATAGAGTCATGGAGGTTTACAGCTTGGAAGCTGGCCTTTGGCCCAATTTGTCCACACCAGCCAGTTTTTAACCACTAATCTAATTCCAATTGCCCGCATTTGGCCCATATCCCTCCTTACCCATGTAAATGCCTAAAAGCTTTCTAAAAGACAAAATTGCGCAAAAACCCAGCTTGCAGGTGCAGCAGGTGGTCAGGAAGACGAATGGGATGCTGGCCTTCATAGCGAGGGGGATTGAACATAAAAATAGGGAGGTCTTGCTGCAGCTGTATAGGGCATTGGTGAGGCCGCAGTTGGAGTACTGTGTGCAGTTTTGGGCGCCGCACCTGCGCAAAGATATTTTGGCCTTGGAGGGAGTGCAGAGGAGGTTTACTAGGCTGATACCGGAGTTGAGGGGATTGAGCTATGAGGAGAGGCTGAATAAACTAGGCTTGTACTCGTTAGAGTTTAGAAGAATGAGGGGAGATCTCATTGAGACGTATAAGATGATGAATGGGATGGATAGGATAGAGGTGGAGAGACTCTTCCCGCTCAAAAAAGACAGTAGGGACTAGGGGGCACAGCCTCAAGATAAAGGGGAGGTGGTTTAGAACAGAGTTGAGGAGGAACTTCTTCACTCAAAGGGTGGTGAATCTCTGGAATTCTCTGCCCGTTGAAGTGGTGGAGGCTGCCTCGCTAAATATTTTTAAGAAACGGGTTGATGGGTTTTTGATAAGAGAAGGGATTAAGGGTTATGGGGAGAGGGCGGGAAGGTGGAGCTGAGCCACGACAGATCAGCCATGATCTTATTGAATGGCGGGGCAGGCTCGAAGGACTAGATGGCCTACTCCTGCTCCTATTTCTTATGTTCTTATGTATCCACCTCTCCTACTATCTTTGGCAGCTTGTTCCAGACACCCATCGCCTTCTGTATGAAAAAATTGACCCCTCTAGACCATTTTGTATCTCTCCCCTCTCATCTTAAACTTATGCCCTCTAGTTTTAGACTCCCCTATCTTTGGGAAAAGGTATTGACCATGTAGTTCATCTATGCCCTTCATTATTTTATAGACTTCTATAAGATCACCCCTCAGCCTCCTACACTCCAGGGGAAAAAAAGCCCCAGTCTATCCAGTCTCCCCTCATAACTCAATCCATCAAGTTCTGGTGGCATCCTAGTAAATCTCTTCTGCACTCTGAGGTCACCCCTCAGTCTCGAACGCAAACAACCCAAGCCTATCCAACCTCTCTTCATAACTTAAATGTTCCATCCCAGGCAGCATCCTGGTGAATCTCCTATGTGCAACTTTCCATCACTACTCGTAATCCATTCTTTTCTCCATTTCCCCTCCAACGCTTCTCCCCTCCGTCAAATACAATGATATGTGTTAAATGCAAATTATAACTTTGAAATCCAGCAGTTGTTATATGTTCTATTTTGGATGAGCTGTTGGGCATGGGGCGGAAGAGACTACAAATGGTCATGTCTCTACACTCTCCTTCATGTTTTTGATTCGATTGGATTTATTAATGTCATGTGTATTAGCATGCAGTGAAAAGTATCGTTTCTTGCACACTTTACTGACAAAGAATACAGTTCATAGAGAAGGAAAGGACAGAGTGCAGAATGTAGCATTACAGTCATAGCTAGGGTTAGAGAAAGGTCAACTTAGTGCGAGGTAAGTCCATTCAAAAGTCTGACGGCAGCGGGGAAGAAGCTGTTCTTGAGTGGGTTGGTACAGGATCTCAAACTTCTGTAAATTTTTCCCGTCGGAAGAAGGTGGAAGAGACAATGTCACAATTTTCTCCACTTTTTCCATACAAAAGGATGGTTGAAATCTGATTGTCTTCCCCAAAGGGCTATGGATGCTGCAACAATTGGAGTTTACAAGACTGACATAGTTCCCTGCCAAAGAAGAGTGGCATAGAGTTGAGTTGCAATAACAGATCAGCCACATTGCAATCGAATGGCTGGATGGGCTGAATGGCCTCCTGCTATTCTCTTATTCTAATTCAGAATGAAATATCAAGTGGCAATAAGTGGTGGCTCGGTGGCGCAGTGGTTGGCACTGGGACTTGGGTTCAATTCTGGCCTTGAGTCACTGTTTGTGTGGAGTTTGTATGTTCTCCCCAGGTGCTCTAGTTTCCTTCCAAAGATGTGTGGGTTACAAAGAACAGCACAGCACAGGAAACAGGCCCTTTGGCCCTACAAGCCCACGCCACCCATTTTAACACTCACTGAGTGCCTTATTCACATCCTTCTTCTACCTACGACTTTTGTCTACGTCTGGTGGACTCCACAATAAAGAGGTTCAAATTTAGGGAATTATATGTGCACCAGATTAAGGGAGATCCAATTTAGGGACTATTTATCGACACCAATCAGCCTAAAAGCTTAGCTGGATTGGCCGTGCTAAATTGCGCCTTAGTGTCAGGGAGATTAGCAGGGTAAATTTGTGGGAATAAGGCCTGCATGGGATTATGATCAGGGCAGACACGATGGATAAGTGGCCTCCTTCTTTACTGTAGGGATTCTATGGTTCCGTGATGAGAGAGAGAGAGACAGATGGCAAGAAAAGGCTCAAAGATGAGGTGTGGGGAAAGAAGGAAGAATTAGTGATGTACATTTTTCTGGAGTTTAGAGATATAAAAACCCAATGAATAATGAGGGGAGTTGAGGTTACCACTGAGGAGGAAAAAGACAGTGCTCCACTGATTCACCATCACTGCCAGTGTCGGGGAATAATTGCTTGTCAAGCTCTGATTGTTTACAATATTGCCTCCAGATCTGAGATCCAACGAGTTCGGAGTGAGAGCATAAGACAGGGACCCAAGCCAGGAATCGAACCCGGGTCCTTGGCGCTGCGAGGCAGCAGTGCTAACCACAGTGCCACCCTGTGATACGCAACATCACCTGTCACGTTACCCAGAGAGGAACTCAATATCAGCAAAACAACAGTCATTGGAACAATAACCACTGATAGTGGGGAGGTACGTTGGCACAATGGTTGGCACTGCTGCCTCTCAGCACCAGGGACCCGGGTTCGATTCCCAGCTCGGATCACTGTCTGTGTGGCGTCTGCATGTTCTCCCCGTGTCTGCGTGGGTTCCCTCCGGGTGCTCCGGTTTCCTCCCACAGTTCGAAAGACGCGCTGGTTAAGGTGCACTGGCCGTGCTAATTTCTCCTTCAGTGTTACCCAAACAGGTGCCGGAGTGTGGCAACTAGGGGATTTTCACAGTAACTTTGCTGCAGTGTTAATGAGAGCCTACTGATAAATAAACTTCACTTACCCACCTCGTTAATCTGGGAACAAGCTGCCAAGAGGCACCAATTCAACAGCTTCCCGTAGTGTGGTGGTTTCTCCAGTAGAGGCCGGTGTTTCTCAGTTGGTTGGTGGGGGGACTGTTTTCTACAGAAAGTACAGATAGTCTACTTGGAATTAAGTGTAATCTACCAATTTAAAAACACTCTAGGTCTGTCACAGCTGTTCACAGGATCTCCCAGAATGTGGATCGATTCCAGATACCACAGCATTCCTTTTTAATCTGAGTGAATCACCCAACCCTCCACCGAGCTCTACCAAGAATTTGACTGAATAGAAACTATTATGTCAGTATTTTGGGAATAGTCAGATTTGAAGGCCAGTGTTACTTTGCACTTTCGCAGTAAGCTCAGTGTGTTTGACACTTCTCGGTCGCTGATTCTCTGTGATGTTCCTGACAGATGGAAGGGAAATGAGTCTCATTCCGTCCCCGTAAAGTGTGTGTTCGGCTAGCTCCACCCCTCTGAAAGGCTGTAGATTCAACCAGCCCAGTTTATAAGCTGACATTTCAGTGTAACACAGAGAGAACGCTGCATCCTTGCAGGTACAAGTTCTCGGATGGGGCCGTTTTTGTTCTGCCTGTCCAAGTGGGGTTGGGTCAAAGTTTAGGTTCACTGACTAATGTCACAAGTAGGCTTACATTAACGCCGCAATGAAATTACTGTGAAAATCTCCTAGTCGCCACACTCCGGCACCTGTTCAGGTAAGACTGAGGGAGAATTTAGCACGGCCAATGCACCTAACCAACACCTGTGGGAGGAAACCGGAGCACCCGGAGGAAACCCACGCAGGCACGGGGAGAATGTGCAGACTCTGCACAGACAGAGGCCTGAACTGGGAAACAAAAACGGGTCCCTGGAGCTGTGAGGCAAGAATCCAAACCCACACAGACATGGGGAGAATGTGCAGACGCCTCACAGACAGTGACCCAAACTGGGAAATCAAACCCACGACCCTGGCGCTGTGAGGCAGCAGTGCTAACTACTGTGCTAGCATGCCCCCTTGATGTTGAATGAGGAGTTTTCCTACAGATCCAGCAACATCAATGGTCAACACCTGCTGCCTCACAGCACCAGGGATCCAGGTTCAATTCCGGCCTTGGGTCACTGTCTGTTGTGGAGTTTGCACATTCTCCCCATGTCTGCGTGGGTTTCCTCCGGGTGCTCCGGTTTCCTCCCACTGTCCAAAGATGTGCAGGTTAGTTGAATTGCCAATGCTGAATTGTCTGTTGGTGTTAGGAGGATTACACAGTAAGAAGTCTCACAATACCAGGTTAAAGCCCAACAGGTTTATTTGGTAACACGAGTTTTCAGACTGTCACTCCTTCAGGTGAGTGAGACTCCGAAGGAGTCAGGAGGATTAGTAGAGTAAATATGTGAGGTTATGGGAATAGGGCCTGGATGGGATAGTGGCTGGTGCAGACTCGATGGGCTGAATGGCCTCCTTCTGCACTGTAGGGATTCTATGACTCTACGAACATCAAACACTCAAATGACAGCATTGGAATAACCAAATTTTCCATTTTTCTTATTGGTACAAATAAGCTGTCACTTTTTCCTACACAAAACTGATGACCATACTTAATTAAAAATTATATATTTTGGAACGTCAAGTATAAATACAGGTAGCTTTAGCTCAGTAGGCTAGTCAGCCAGCTTGTGAAGCAGAACAGATGCCATCATCTCACATGAGAACACACCCACCAGATACACGGTAAATACTCTTGCAACTCAGCCAACATTGTCTACCTGATACGCTGCAGGAAAGGATGGTCCCGAGGCATGGTACATTGGGGAGACCATGCAGACACTATGACAATGGATGAATGGACATCGTTTGACAACCACCAGGCAGGAGTGTTCCCTTCCAGTTGGGGAACATTTCAGCAGTCAGGGCATTCAGCCTCTGATCTTTGGGTAGGGGAGTTCTCCAAGGTGGCCTTCACAACAACGCAGATTCGCCGAGCAAAGACTGATAGACAAGTTCCACGCACGTGAGGACGGCCTCAACCGGGATCTTGGGTTCATGTCACACTATCTGTAACCCCCCTACGACTTGCCTGGGCTTTGCAAAATCTCACTAAAGGTCCTGGCTGGAGACAATCCACATCTCTCTAATCTGCGCTTAACCCCCTCTCCACTCACATTGTCTGCCCCTATAAAGACTTGATTATCTGTGAAGACTCGCATTCCAACCACTATCTTGCAATTGAGTTTGTGTCTGTATATGCCCTGTTTGTGAAATAAACCCTACACTCACCTGATGAAGGGGCAGCACTCTGAAAGCTTGTGCTACCAAACAAACCTGTTGGGCTTTAACCTGGTGTTGTGACACTTCTTACTGTGTTTACCCCAGTTCAACGCCAGCATCACCACATCTTTTCCTGTTAAATGCAGGGTTTTAATTCCTCATCCATTTGGTTGCAAGATTTTGATAATACTACTGATCTTTCGCGATTTAATGTGGAGAAGTGTGAGGTAATTCATTTCGGTAGGAATAACAGATGTGTTGAGTATAGGGCTAACGGGAGGACTTTGAATAGTGTGGAGGAGCAGAGGGATCTAGGTGTATGTGTACATAGATCCCTGAAAGTTGGGAATCAAGTAGATAAGGTTGTTAAGAAGGCATACGGTGTCTTGGCGTTTATTGGTAGGGGGATTGAATTTAGGAGTCGCAGCGTCATGATGCAACTGTACACAACTCTGGTGCGGCCGCACTTGGAGTTTTGTGTGCAGTTCTGGTCCCCACATTACAGGAAGGATGTAGAGGCTTTGGAGAGGGTGCAGAGGAGGTTTACCAGGATGTTGCCTGGTATGGAGGGGAGATCCTATGAGGAGAGACTGAGAGATTTGGGGTTGTTTTCGCTGGAAAGAAGGCGGCTAAGAGGGGACCTTATTGAAACATATAAGATGATTAGAGGTTTAGATAGGGTGGACAGTGATAGCCTTTTTCCTAGGATGGAGAAAGCTAGCACGAGGGGGCACGGCTTTAAATTAAGGGGGGGTAGTTATAGGACTGATGTCAGGGGTAGGTTCTTTACTCAGAGGGTGGTGAGGGATTGGAATGCCCTGCCAGCTGCAGTTGTAAATGCGCCTAGTTTGGGGGCGTTTAAGAGATCTGTGGATAGGTTTATGGACGAAAAGGGATTGGTTTAGGCTAGTGGGTCATTGTTTTGTAACTGGTCGGCGCAACATCGTGGGCCGAAGGGCCTGTTCTGCGCTGTAATGTTCTATGTTCTATGTTCTATCTGTGTTGCTTTGAAGTAAAGTTCTTGGGTTGTGCCTCAGCTATCTTTTAAAATAGCTGGTGAAACAGTAGAAAATGAAGGCAGTGCATCCCTCTGCTGTCAATCGATCTGAAATGTGCCAGAAGGTCTGGGTTTAAGCAGTTGCAATTGTTCAAATACACAGTGGGTAAATAGAGGCTTCTTTGTTAGCTTTGAACAAAATAAACAGGGCATTCAGTTTAAAAATTGGCAAGTCATGTTGCAGCTTTGTAGAAACTTAGTTAGAAATATACGTTTGGAATATAGGGTTCGATTCTGGTCACCGCACAACCAGAAGGATGTGGAGGCTTTGGAGAGGGCGCAGAAAAGATTTACCAGGATGTTGCCCTGGCATGGAGGGCATTAGCTGTGAGGAGAGGTTGGAGAAGCTTGGTTTGTTGTCAATTATTAGGGGGCACAGGTTTAAGGTGCGAGGGGCAAGGTTTAAAGGAGATGTATGAGGCAGATGTTTTATGATGTGGGTATGCCGGCGTTGGACTGGCGTAAACACAGTAAAAAGTCTGACAACACCAGGTTTTAGTCCAACCGATTTATTTGATAATATTCTCACAAGCAAGCAAGCTTTCGGGGTTAGCCCCTTCGTCAGGTGAATGGAGAGTTCTGGCCTCAGACAGAGCATATAAAGCACAGACAGTTTAGAGATTGCTGATTAGAATGCGAATCCTTACACCTAACCTGCTGTTCAAGTCTTAAAGTGGCTGATAATGTTGCAAGAAAGGATGTCCCGAAGCATGGTACATTGGGGAGACCATGCAGACGCTACGACAACGGATGAATGAACATCGCTCGACAGTCACCAGGCAAGACTGTTCCCTTCCTGTTGGCGAACACTTCAGCGGTCACGGGCATTCAGCCTCTGACCATCGGGTAAGCATTCTCCAAGGCGGCCTTCATGACACACGACAGCGCAGAGTCGCTGAACAGAGACTGATAGCCAAGTTCCGCACACATGAGGACGGTCTCAACAGGGATCTTGGGTTCATGTCGCACTATCTGTAACCCCCGTGACTTGCCTGGGTTTGCAAAACCTCACTTACTGTACTGTCTGGAGACAATACACATCTCTTTAACCTGTGATCAGTGCTCCTTCCACTCACATTATCAGCCACTTTAAGACTTGAACAGCAGGTTAGGTGTAAGGATTCGCATTCTAATCAGTAATCTCTAAACTGTCTGTGCTTTATATGCTCTGTCTGAGGCCAGAACTCTCCATTCACCTGACGAAGGGGCTAACCCCGAAAGCTTGCTTGCTTGTGAGAATATTATCAAATAAATCGGTTGGACTAAAACCTGGTGTTGTCAGACTTTTTACTGCAGATGTTTTACACAGAGAATGCCTGGAACTCGTTGCCGGGGGAGGTAGTGGGAGTGGATACGATAGTGACTTTTCAGGGACGTCTTGATAAATACATGAATAGGATGGGAATAGAGGGATATGATCCCCGGAAGCGTGGGGGGTTTTAGTTCAGTCAGGCAGCGCGGTGGGTGTAGACTTGTTTTTGTGCTGTAATTTTCTTTGTTTTTGTTCTTTGTTTAATTCAAAAACCAACATATTTTCTATTGGAGATGTACGTTCGCTAATGAATCTTATCTTTAGGACAGAATATTTAAAAAGAAACCTTTCCTGACACAGAAATTATTGCTGATTTTGATTTGATTTGATTTATCATTGTCACATGTATTGGTACACAATGAAAAGTATTGGTTCTTGCGCACCACACAAAGCATCCCATTCATAGAATACTTAGGAGAGAAGGAAAGGAAACAGTGGCATGGTGGCACTGCTGGTTAGCATTGCTGTCTCATAGTGCCAGGGACCCGGGTTCAATTCCAGCCTCGATCACTGTCTATGTGGAGACTGCACGTTCTCCCCGTGTCTGCGTGGGTTTCCTCCCACAGTCCAAAGATGTGCGGGGTAGATAGATTGGCCATGGTAAATTGCTTCTTAATGTTAGAGGGATTAGTGGGGTAAATACATGGGGATAGAACCTAGGTGGGATTGTAGTCGGTGTATATTTGATGGACTAATTGGCCTCCTTCTGCACTGTATGGATTCTATGTCTCTACGAGAGGTTGCAGAATGTAGTGTCAGAGTCATAGCTAGGGTGTAGAGAAAGATCAACTTAATGCAAGGTAAGTCCATTCAAAAGTCTGATGGCAGCAGGGAAGAAACTGTTCTCGAGTCGGTTGGGACGTGACCTCAGACTTTTGTATTTTTTTCTGATGGAAGAAGGTGGAAAAGAGAATGTCCGGGGTGTATGAGATCCCCGGTTATGCTGGCTGCTTTTCTGAGGCAGTGGGAAGTGTAGACAGAGCCAATTAGTGGGAGGCTGGTTTGAGATGGACTCGGTTTCGTTCACAATCCTTTGTAGCTTCTTGCGTTCTTGGACAGAGCAGGAGCCATTTTAAACTGCGAGACATCCGGAAAGAATTCTTTCTCTGATGCATCTGTAAAAATTGGTGAGAATCTTAGTGGAGATGCTGAATTTCCTTAGCCTCCGAGGAAAGTAGAGACATTGGTGGACTTTATTCACTATAATGTTGGCATGGAGGGACTGGGACAGGTTGTTGGTTATTGGGACACCAAGAAACTTGAAGCTCTCGAGCGTTTCCACTTCACCCCGATTGATAGAGACAGGGGCATGTTCATGTACTACACTTCTTGAAGTTGATGACCATCCCCTTCGTTTTGTTGACATTGAGGGAGAGATTATTGTCGCCATATTAGTTCACCAGATCCTCTATCTCTTTCCTGTATTCTGTCTTATCATTGTTTGAGATCTGACCCTCTACGATGGTGTCATCAGCAAACTTGAAAATCGAGTTGGAGGGGAATTTGGCCACACTCGTAGGTGTATAAGGAGTATAGTAAGGGGGCTGAGGACACGGCCTTGCGGGGCACCGGTGTTGAGGATGATCGTGGAGGAGGTGTTGTTGCCTATCCTTACTGATTGCGGTCTGGGCGTTAGAAAGTCTAGGATCCAGTCACAGAGGGAGGTGCCGAGGTCCAGGCCATGGAGTTTAGAACATAAGAACATAAGAAATAGGAGCAGGAGTAGGCCATCTGGCCCTTCGAGCCTGCCCCGCCATTCAATAAGATCATGGCTGATCTGTCGTGGCTCAGTTCCACCTTCCCGCCCTCTCCCCATAACCCTTAATCCCCTCTCTTATCAAAAACCCATCAACCCGTTTCTTAAAAATATTTAGCGAGGCAGCCTCCACCACTTCAACGGGCAGAGAATTCCAGAGATTCACCACCCTTTGAGTGAAGAAGTTCCTCCTCAACTCCATTCTAAACTGCCTCCCCTTTATCTTGAGGCTGTGCCCCCTAGTCCTACTGTCTTTTTTGAGCGGGAAGAGTCTCTCCACCTCTATCCTATCCATCCCATTCATCATCTTATACGTCTCAATGAGATCTCCCCTCATTCTTCTAAACTCTAACGAGTACAAGCCTAGTTTATTCAGCCTCTCCTCATAGCTCAATCCCCTCAACTCCGGTATCAGCCTAGTAAACCTCCTCTGCACTCCCTCCAGGGCCAAAATATCCTTGCGCAGGTGCGGCGCCCAAAACTGCACACAGTACTCCAGCTGCGGCTTCACCAATGCCCTATACAGCTGCAGCAAGACCTCCCTACTTTTATATTCAATCCCCCTCGCTATGAAGGCCAGCATCCCATTCGCCTTCCTGACCACCTGCTGCACCTGCAAGCTGGGTTTTTGCGACTCATGCACAAGGACCCCGAGGTCCCTTTGCACCGTCGCCTGCTGCAGTTTTTCGCCACGTAAGTAATAGTCCTTCCTACCATTCCTCCTACCAAAGTGGACCACCTCACACTTGCCAACATTAAATTCCATTTGCCATTTCCTGGTCCATTCGCCCAGCCTATCTAGATCCTTCTGCAGACTCTCCACACCCTCCTCACAATTTGCCTTTCCCCCAATCTTGGTGTCATCAGCAAATTTCGACACCCTGCACTCGGTTCCCTCCTCCAGATCATCTATATAAATGGTAAATAGCTGAGGCCCCAGCACCGACCCCTGGGGCACCCCACTAGTCACCAACCGCCAATCCGAATAGCACCCATTGACCCCCACTCTCTGCCTCCTATTTGACAACCAATCCTCTATCCACGCTAACACCCTACCCCCAACTCCATGTCCCCTGACCTTCTGCAATAACCTCTTGTGAGGTACCTTGTCAAACGCCTTCTGAAAATCCAGAAAGACCACATCCACCGGCTCTCCTCTATCCACTGCCCTACACACATCCTCATCCTCGTTTGGAGACGAGTATCATTGAAATCATGGTGTTGAAGGCTGAGCTGTAGTCAATAAATAGGAGTCTGACATAGATGTCTTTGTTATCCATGTGTTCCAAGGCTGAGTGTAGGGGCCAGGGAGATGGCGTCTGCTATGGACCTGTTGCCCCGGTAGGTTTGGGCAGTTTGGAATAGAACATAGAACATAGAAAAACTACAGCACAAACTTCGGCCCACAAGTTGCGCCGAGCATATCCCTACCGACTAGGCTTACCCTCTATCTTACTAAGTCCCATGTACTCATCCAAAAGTCTCTTTAAATCCCTATCGAATCCACCTCCACTACCACTGCCGGCAGCCGATTCCACGCACCCCTGACACCTCCGTACCTCCTCCCCAGCACCCTAAACCTGTGTCCTCTTGTGGCAGCCATTTCAGCCCTGGGAAAAAGCCTCTGAGAATCCACTCAATCAATACTTCTCAACATCTTATACACCTCTATCAGGTCACCTCTCATCCTTCGTCTCTCCAGGGAGAAAAAACCGAGCTCCCTCAACCTATCCTCATAAGGCGTGCCACCCGATCCAGGTAACATCCTTGTAAATCTCCTCTGTACCCTTTCTATGGCTTCCACATCCTTCCTGTAATGGGGCGACCAGAACTGAGCACAGTTCTCCAAGTGGGGTCTGACCAGGGTTTTATCCAGCTTCAGCATTATCTCCCGACTCCTAAACTCAATTCCTCGATTGAAGAAGGCCAGTGCACCATACGCCTTCTTAACCACATCCTCCACCTGCAAAGCTGATTTGAGCGTCCAATGAACCCGGACCCCAAGATCCTTCTGATCTTCCACACTGCCAAGAGTCTTATCCTTAATCCTTCCAACATCCCATTAGATCTGCCAAAATGATTCATCGCACACTCGCGGGGATGGAGGAACTGATTCATGCCATGAGTAACCTATTTTGTAATGAAGCTTGTCAGACAATAGTCATTGAGACACACGGCCTGGTTTTTCGTTGGTAGTGGGATGATGATTATTTTCTTGAAGAAGCCAGGGACCTCAGATTGGTGTAAGGTGTGAATGTGTGTTCTTGAGTCTCATGGTAGTCATGATAGGTTAACTTGTTTGGGACGAGTTTTATGATAGATTGCAATATTGATAAGAGGTTGTAGCCAGTTTGTACATCTACAGTATGTACAGCTGCAAGATTTTCATAGAATAGAATCCCTACAATGCAGAAGGAGGCCATTCAGCCCATCCAGTTTGAATCAACTCTCAGACAGGGTAACCCACCCAGGCTCTATCTCTATAACTCCACATATTCACCCTGCTAATCCCTCTAACCTACACATCTTTGGACACTAAGCGGCAATTTACCATGGCCGATCCTCCTAACTTACGCATCTTGGGACACTAAAGGGCAATTTTACACGGCCAATCCACCAAACCTGCGCATCTTTGGAGTGGGGGGAGGAAACTGGAGCACCCGGAGGAATCCCACGCTGACATGGGAAGAACGTCCACACAGACCCGATGCTGGAATTGAACCTGGCTCCCTGGCGCTGTGAGGCAGCAGTGCTAACCACCGTGCCTCCGTAGCTTTTGAGGCCCAAAGGAATAAAAGATGGGCATTTGACTTCCATCTACATGTCCCCGGTTACAGAAGAGTGCGTGACGGCAGGTGACCCTCCCCCCATAGCCAATCAAACAACTGTAATTTGGACTCTTGGCCTTGGAGGGAGTGCAGAGGAGGTTTACTAGGCTGATACCGGAGTTGAGGGGGTTGAGTTATGAGGAGAGGCTAAATAAACTAGGCTTGTACTCGTTGGAGTTTAGAAGAATGAGGGGAGATCTCATTGAGACGTATAAGATGATGAATGGGATGGATAGGATAGAGGTGGAGAGACTCTTCCGCTCAAAAAAGACAGTAGGACTAGGGGGCACAGCCTCAAGATAAAGGGGAGGCGGTTTAGAACAGAGTTGAGGAGGAACTTCTTCACTCAAAGGGTGGTGAATCTCTGGAATTCTCTGCCCGTTGAAGTGGTGGAGGCTGCCTCACTAAACATTTTTAAGAAGCGGGTTGATGGGTTTTTGATAAGAGAAGGGATTAAGGGTTATGGGGAGAGGGCGGGAAGGTGGAGCTGAGCCACGACAGATCAGCCATGATCTTATTGAATGGCGGGGCAGGCTCGAAGGACTAGATGGCCTACTCCTGCTCCGATTTCTTATGTTCTTATGTTCTTATGATTGGAGATAGAAGTTGGAACTGTTGGTACAGTTTCCATAGTTGCTGCTATGATGTAATTCTTCTGTGATACAGTTCAACTTCCTCAAACCATCTTTGCCTGTGCGGTCACTCAATCCTGGATCTTGAGAAATTTCCACATTGCCTTCAGTGCTTTTGTTAAATTTAGCTCAATAAATTCAACCTGATGCATTAATACTGGTTGTTTTGTACCTTGTTAGGTCAGGCACTACCAAAGACCTTTTGTCATAAATTAAGAATTTGAAACTTGGTTATTTTGTGTGTAAGGGTTTTATATCTTTAACTCCATAACTGTACATCACTGATTCCCCCACCTCTAGTCTTTCATTTGCCTTTGGATCTTTTCTCGCCCGCTACCTGTCTCATCATAGAATCCCTACATTACAGAAGGAGGCCATTTGGCCCATCAGGCCTGCACTGACAACAATCCCCACTCGTGTGCTATCCCCGCAGCCCCACCTGTTCACCTTATTAATGCTCCTAGACACTAAGGGGCAATTTAGCGTGGCCAATCCACCTAACCCGCACATCTTTGGAGTGGGGGTGGATACCGGAGCACCCGGAGGAAACCCACACAGACACGGGGAGAATGTGCAAACACCACACAGTGACCGTAGAGCGGAATTGAACCCGGGTCCTTGGCGCTTTGAGGCAGCAGTGCTAACCACTGTGCTGTCCCACTAGTACGTTCTCACATTGCTCCCCCCAACACTTTCAGTAAAACGTTTAAATACCCCTATCCGACCTTGCCACGATACAGTTAAAGTTGCTGTGGCGATGCTTGTGGGCAGAGATCTGAAGTTTGTTTTAAGTAAATTGTAACTGAATCCATATGTGCTCTTTCACTTGGGAATGAAGTTCTGCGGGGTTACAGGGACGGGGCGGAGAGGAGGGCCTGGTAAGATGCTCTTTTGCAGCATCATAGAATCCTACAGTGGAGAAGGAGGCCATTCGGCCCATCAAGCCTGCACCAATCGGTTCAGACTCGGTGCAGGCTCGATGGGCCAATGATCTCATTCTGCACGGTAGGAATTCTATGTTTCCATCGTTTCCCTGCCAGTTATGCTCAGGATTTTGCAGAGTTAATTAAGTCTCTCAATTGAAAGGTTTTTAATATACCTGTTAAGCTTTATTAGACACATTCCATAATGAAATCTCATTGCAATCCACAGGTAGAGATGGATGGCACGGCGGCACAGTGGTTAGCATTGCTGCCTCACAATACGAGAGACCCGGGTTCAATTTTGGCCTTGGGTGACTGTCTGTGTGGAGGTTGCATATTCTCCCAGTGTCTGCATGGGTTTTCTCTTGGGGCTCTGGTTTCTTTCTGCAATCAAAAGATGTGTGGGTTAGGTGGACTGGCCATACCAAATTGCCCCTTACTGTCCAAAGATGTGTAGGTTAGGTGCATTGGCCATGCTAAATTGCCCTTGCTAAATTACCCCTTAGTGTCCAAAGATATGCAGGTTAGGTGGATTGGCCATGCTAAATTACCCCTTAGTGTCCAAAGATATGCAGGTTAGGTGGATTGGCCATGCTAAATTACCCCTTAGTGTCCAAAGATGTGTAGGTTAGGTGGATTGGCCATGCTAAATTACCCCTTAGTGTCCAAAGATATGCAGGTTAGGTGGATTGGCCATGCTAAATTACCCCTTAGTGTCCAAAGGTGATGGTTAGGCGGAATGGCCATGCTAAATTACCCCTTAGTGTCCAAAGATGTGCAGGTTAAATGGATTAGCCATGTTAAATTGCCCCTTTATGTCTAAACATGTATAGGTTAGGTGCAATGGCCATGCTAAATTGCCCTTTGATGTTTAAAGATATGTTGATTAGGTTGATTGGCCATGACAAATGCGCAGATTAGGGCAGCCTGGGTTGAGATGCTCTTTCAGAGAGTTAGTGCAGGTTCGATGGGCCGAGTGGCCTCTTCTGCACTGTAGGGATTCTGTGGCTGGGGGAACAGGTCAGAGTCAGGAGTTGATCTGATTCTGGAGAGTAACGGATCTGACAGTGCTGTACGCAATGGTTACTTTTTTACACACACGCAGATGGTCTTGTTAAGAAATGGCGTAAATATCCAGCACAAAATGAATAAGAACATAAAGAACATAAGAACACAAGAACATAAGAAATAGGAGCAGGAGTAGGCCATCTAGCCCTACTCCTGGCTGATGGCTGATCTGTCGTGGCTCAGTTCCACATTCCCGCCCTCTCCCCATAACCCTTAATTCCTTCGCTTATCAAAAACCCATCAACCCGCTTCTTAAAAATATTTAGCGAGGCAGCCTCCACCACTTCAACGGGCAGAGAATTCCAGAGATTCACCACCCTTTGAGTGAAGAAGTTCCTCCTCAACTCTGTTCTAAAACGCCCCCCCTTTATCTTGAGGCTGTGCCCCCTAGTCCTACTGTCCTTTCTGAGCGGGAAGAGTCTCTCCACCTCTATCCTATCCATCCCATTCATCATCTTATACGTCTCAATGAGATCTCCCCTCATTCTTCTAAACTCTAACGAGTACAAGCCCAGTTTATTCAGCCTCTCCTCATAGCTCAACCCCCTCAACTCCGGTATCAGCCTAGTAAACCTCCTCTGCACTCCCTCCAAGGCCAAGATATCCTTGCGCAGGTGCGGCGCCCAAAACTGCACACAGTACTCCAGCTGCGGCCTCACCAATGCCCTATACAGCTGCAGCAAGACCTCCCTACTTTTATATTCAATCCCCCTCGCTATGAAGGCCAGCATCCCATTTGCCTTCCTGACCACCTGCTGCACCTGCAAGCTGGGTTTTTGCGACTCATGCACAAGGACCCCGAGATCCCACCGCTGTAGAGGTATCAAAAGCAGCGCTGGATCAGACTTTGATCTGACATGTCCCAATCAAATAGCCCGATGGTTGAAAAATAAAACACCGCAGGTGCTGGAAATCTGAAATAAAAACGGAAAGTGCCAAAGGGTCTGGTAACAGCTGAGAAGAGAGAGAAACAGATTTGAATCCAATATAACTCTTTGCCAGAACACGGATGTCTTGATGTATTCCAACATTTTCTGTTTAATTATGAGTAATGGCCACACGGACACAGAACATCGATCATAATGAATCATAATGGTGCAGCAGGGGAATAGGGCAGGACAGGAAGTTGGCAATAAAACTATTCAGTGATTATATCTCTGAGGGTGGTGGCACAATGAGTATAGAGTCATCAAATCCCTACAGTGCAGAAGGAGACTGCACTGACAATAATCCCACCCAGGCCCTTCTCCCTACAATCCCACGTGTTCACCCTGCCAATTCCCCTGACACTAAGCAGCAACCCTTTCATGTCCAAACCACCTAACTCAGCGCAGTTGTTAGCACAGCTGCCTCACAGCGCCAGGGACCCTGAACCAGTGGAGAAAATGCTGGAAAATCTCAACAGGTCCGGCAGCAGCCGTGGGAAGAGAAAAGTGCTCTCGTTTAAAGTCCAGGTGGGCCTTTGTCAAAGCTAAAAGGCAGAGAAAGTGGGAGATATTTGTTCCGCAGATGAGTCACAGCCCACAGAAACCAGGGGAAAAGCTGCTAATGGCAGCCCGCGGAGAGAATAAAAGGTGTGAATGTCCAAACGGCAGAGAAGATGAAATGAGGAGGCGGGGGGGGGGGGGGGGGGGGATGTGGGAATGGATGGGGCGGAGGTAAAATTTGAAAAGGAGAAGCAAAGGGGGAGAAATGGTAAGGGGAGGAGATAAAATAGGGGGGAAAAGTGGGGAGGAGAAAAATGACCAAAAACAATAAAAAGTAGAGAACAGTAAAAAATTCAACAAAATAGAACAAAAACAAAGGGGTGGAGGTGAGGTAGAGCTAATTACCTGAATTTGATGTTGAGACGGGAAGGCTGTAATGTGCCTAACCGGAAGATGAGGTGCTGTCCCTCCAGTTTGTGTTGAGTTTCGCTGGAACATTGCAGCAGGCCAAGGACAGACATGTGGGCGCAGGATCGTGTGTTAAAATGGCAAGCAATGAGGAGGTCAGGGTCCTGATTGTGCACAGACCGAAGGTGCTCAGCAAAGCGATCACCCAGTCCATACTTGGTCTGTCCAGTGTGGAGGAGACCACATTGGGAGCAGCGAATGCAGTAGTGGAATGAGTGCTTTGGATCTTGCTTGGTAAGCATGAAAGAGGTAAAGGGACAGGTGTTAGGCCTTTTGCAATTGCACAGGAAGGTGCCATGGATGATGGGAGAGGTGCTGGGTATAGCGGAGGAGCGGATTAGGCTATCCTGGAGGGTACGGTCTCTGCGGAGCGCTGACAGAGGGAATGAAGGGAAGATGTGTTCAGTGGTGGCATCACGCTGGAGTTGGCGAAAATGGCGGAGGATTATACTTTCCATGTGGAGGCTGGTGGGGTGAAAGGTGCAAACAAAGGGGGCTCTTGTCCTGAAAGGGGGTGAGGGTCATGGCGCGGGAGATGGACTGCATGCTGCTGAGGACCCTGTAGATGGGAATGTTGAGAAAGAAGGAGAACATATTAGAAACACCATATTGGAAAAGTGGCGTTATTGGAACAAATACAACAGAGGCAAAGGAGCTGAGACAAAGGGATGGAGTTCTTACAGGATGTACAAAGAGCTGTAGTGCAGATAGCTGTGGGTTTGTAATTGATATTGGGAGATTGTCTATTGTCGGAAGTGGAGTCAAAAAGGTCAAGGAAGGGAAGGGAAGTGTCTGAGATGGACCAGGTGAAGGTGATGGAACCCCGATAGTGCAGAAGGAGATCATTCGGCCCATCAAGTCTGCGCCAACACACCAAGCACCATCATATTTACCCAGCTAATCCTCCTTACACTCGGGTTGATGTAAGCATGGCCAACTTAACCTGTACATCCTTCAGACTGTGGGAGGAAGACGGAGCACCTGAGGGAATCCCACGCAGTCACGGGGAGAACGTGGAAGTTGGTGAATCTTTCGAGGTCTGGATGAGGGTACAAAGTGGCATCAAAACAGCCATCGATGGGTAAAGGAGTTTTGGGAGAGGACCCGGATGGGCCTGCAACAAGGCAGGTTCCACACACTCCATAAAAAGACAAGTGTAGTTAGGATGGGAACCCTGCGCTATTCCTTTGATTTGGAGAAAGTGGGATGAGTTAAAGACAAAGCTGTTGAGAGATAGAGCGAGTTGAGCCAGGCGGAGGGGAGGAGTAGTGGATGGGAATCTTTTTCAGGCCTCTTTTCAAGAAAGAAGCAAAGAGCTGTCAGGCCGTCCCGGTGTGGGATGGAGGTGCAGAGGGATCGCACATCCAGAGTGAACAGGAGGCAGTGTGAACTGGAAGCTGTGGGACCAGGGACACGGGTTCGATTCCGGCCTCGGGTCATTGTCTGCGTGGAGTTTGCACATTCTCCCCGTGCCTGCGTGGGATTCCGGCTTCCTCCCACAGTCCGAAAGATGTGCAGGTTAGGTTGATTGGCCGTGCTTACATAGCGTGAGGGGGATTAGCAGGGTAAATATGATGGGTTACAGGGGTTGTTGTTGGCGCAGGCTTGATGGGCTGAATGGCCTCTTTCTGCACTACCAGGACTCCAGGATTCTATGAGGCAGCAACGCTAACCACCGTGCCACCGTGCCGGGTTACTAGATTAGCAACTGGAGCCTAGACCAGCACTCCAGAAACATTCCTTTAAATTCCATGACAGCAGATAAATCTGGAATAAAAACCTCCTCTCAGTAATGATAAACACGCAACAGCCTGGTTCACTAATGTCTTTTGGGAATGTTTTTCTGTCCCACTCAACTCGGTTGACTCTTAACTTTGATTTATTATTGTCACGTGTATTAGTATACAGTGAAATGCACTGGTTCTCGCACGCTACACAGACAAAGCATACCGTTCATCGGGAAGGAGAGGAGAGAGTGCTGAATGTGGTGCTACAGTCAGAGCTAGGGTGCGGGGAGAGATCAGCTTAGTGCAATTTCAGTTGGGGTGGTGTCTCCAAGGTCACCAAATCTGTAAGCGATTGAATGAGAGCATTGTTAGAGAGTTTAAAAGCACTAGCATGAAGTTTGAGAAGCACAGAATGAGAGTGACTAGAAGATGTGCGGGTTAGGTTCACCACTCACAAGAAGTCGCCTTGCTCCAGCTTGGAAATGTCCTCTGAGATGGCAGAGTGAGCCACGCGGTGTACGAAAACCACGGCTGAAAAGTCAAACGAGAATAAAATTGAATGGCACCCCCTCCCCCTCCCCCCCAACCGAGCATCAATCCGGACACCGGATACAACCCTGCAAAGTCCTCTTCATTAACATCTGGGGACAAACATCTGGGGCGGCGCGGTAGCACAGTGGGTTAGCACCGCTGCTTCACAGCTCCAGGGTCCTGGGTTCGATTCCCGGCTCGGGGTCGCTGCCTGTGTGGAGTTTGCACATTCTCCTCGTGTCTGCGTGGGTTTTCTCCGGGTGCTCCGGTTTCCTCCCACAGTCCAAAGATGTGCGGGTTAGGTTCATTGGCTATGCTAAAAAATTGCCCCTTAGTGTCCTGGGATGTGTAGGTTAGAGGGATTAGCAGGTAAAATGTGTGGGGATAGGGTCTGGGTGGGATTGTGTTCGGTGCAGACTCGATGGGCCGAAGGGCCTGTTTCTGCACTGTAGGGTTCTATGCTGGTTCTATATGCAGGGTAGAATAGGTGTAGGGTGATGTGGCGGCACGGGCTCGTTGGGCCGAAGGGCCTGTTTCCCGTGCTGGGTTGTTCTTTTTTCTTTAAAAAATTGAGAGAGTTGTCCCACAGATTGGCCAATCAATAGCCCAGCGAAATCATTATCCCCGATTCATATGTCACAGCCAAACATCTCAGTGGCTATCTCTGGCTATGTCCTGTCCTATCGGTACGGCAGCAGCGGAAGCATAACCATTTTACAGTCAGGGGAGGACCCCTGGGAGTCCCCGACATTGACCATTAAACTCATGAAGCCACATGCCCAGTTACTGTATCCATCGTGCAACTCTCCATCGTCAACAAAGTGGTAGAGTCATAAACTGGCCACGCTCCACGGGTATCGGAGCAGGAGAGGGGTAGACCATGGAAAGATCTATTGATCTTAGGCAGGATTTTAGAGTTTTGGGATGAGAAAGGCTGTAAAATCCAGACTCGTACAGAGCAGAGAAGGCCCTTCAACCCATCGAGTCTGCACCAACAATATCTACCACTAAAGGAGCACTAATCCCATTTTCCTGCACTTGTCCCATATCCGTGAATGTAATGATATTTCAAGTGCTCATCCAAATATATTTTAAAGGTTGTAAGGATTCTGGCCTCCATTACCTTCCCAGGCAGCGCATTCCAGATTCCCACCACCCTCCGAGTGGAAGATTTTTTTTATCAAATCCCCTCTGAATCTCCCGCCCCTCACCCTGAAACTATGTCCCTCATGACTGACCCCTCAATCAAGGGCAACAGCTATTCCATGCTCACCCTGACCATACCCCTCATAATCTTACACCCGTCAATCATGCCCCCTCTCAGCCTTTCTTCACTAAAGAAAACAACCCAAGCCTATCCAGTCTCTCCTTACAGATCAAATACTCCATCCCAGGTAACATCCTAGTGAATCTCTTTCATATCCCCTCCAACGCGACCATATCCTTTCCTATAGTGAGGTGACCAGAACTGCACAGCGTACTCCAATTGTGGCCTAACCAATGGTCTGTACAACTCCAACATTACCGCCTTGCTCTTATACTCTATGACGAATGAAAGTTGGCCTTCTTAACATAAGAACATAAGAACATAAGAAATAGGAGCAGGAGGAGGCCATCTGGCCCTTCGAGCCTGCCCCGCCATTCAATAAGATCATGGCTGATCTGTCGTGACTCAGCTCCACCTTCCCGCCCTCTCCCCATAACCCTTAATCCCCTCTCTTATCAAAAATCCATCAACCCGTTTCTTAAAAATATTTAGCGAGGCAGCCTCCACCACTTCAACGGGCAGAGAATTCCAGAGATTCACCACCCTTTGAGTGAAGAAGTTCCTCCTCAACTCTGTTCTAAACCGCCCCCCCTTTATCTTGAGGCTGTGCCCCCTAGTCCTACTGTCTTTTTTGAGCGGGAAGAGTCTCTCCACCTCTATCCTATCCATCCCATTCATCATCTTATACATCTCAATGAGATCTCCCCTCATTCTTCTAAACTCTAACGAGTACAAGCCTAGTTTATTCAGCCTCTCCTCATAGCTCAATCCCCTCAACTCCGGTATCAGCCGAGTAAACCTCCTCTGCACTCCCTCCAGGGCCAAAATAACCTTGCGCAGGTGCGGCGCCCAAAACTGCACACAGTACTCCAGCTGCGGCCTCACCAATGCCCTATACAGTTGTAGCAAGACCTCCCTACTCCTATATTCAATCCCCCTCGCTATGAAGGCCAGCATCCCATTCGCCTTCCTGACCACCTGCTGCACCTGCAAGCTGGGTTTTTGCGACTCATGCACAAGGACCCCGAGGTCCCTCTGCACCGTCGCCTGCTGCAGTTTTTCGCCCCGTAAGTAATAGTCCTTCCTACCATTCCTCCTACCAAAGTGGACCACCTCACACTTGCCAACATTAAATTCCATTTGCCATTTCCTGGCCCATTCGCCCAGCCTATCTAGATGGCCCTATTCACTTGCTCTGCCAACCTCTGTGAATAATGACCCCAAGATCCCTCTGTTCCTCAGAGCTTCCCTGTGCCCTGCCATTCATTAAATATTCCCTCATCTTGATTCTTATTTTAGTGATCAGCCATGATCAAGATGAATGGTGGAGCAGGCTCGAATGGCCTACTCTTGCTTCTATCTTCTATATTTCTATGTCTTGTTTCTTCTTGGGTTGTGTCATTGACAGAATCATCGTGCAACACTTACTCAACAATAATCTGCTTTCTAATGCTCAGTTTGGATTCTACAATGAGCACTGGGCTCTACATCCCTCATAGCTTTTGTCCAAAAATGTAGCAATCCAAAGGTGGTAACTGTCCCGGACGTCAAGGCCACATTTGACCAAGTGTGGCATCAAGGAGCCCGTAAAATTAAACTCAATGGGAGCCAGAGGGAAAAGACTCCCTGGGCTGACATCATATCTAACGCAAGGGAAAGTAGTCTTAAGAAGCCCATCATCCCAGCCCAGGGAGAGATGGGAGTGCCGATACGCCACTACCAAATGGAGAAAGAATGCATGACATCAGGGCAAGGCAGGAAATTAGCAAGAGGTGGATGATAGGGAAGATAGAGGTGAAGATAAGGAAGAAAAGGTATGCTTAGGACAGGCGCCAGGGAGAAAATGCAATTGAGAACCAAGCTGAATAAAGAGGGGAGGTGAAAACACAAATAAAAGAAGCAAAGAGAGAGCATGAAAAGAGGCTAGCAGCCAACGTAAAAGGTAATCCCGTGGTTTTCTACAGGCAAATAAATAGTGAAATGGTGGCAAAAGGAAGAATGGGGCTGATGAGGGATCAGAAAGAGGATTTATACCTTTTTATTCATTTGAGAAACATGGGCATCGCTGGCTGGGCCAGCATTTATTGCCCATCCCTAGTTGCCCTTAGAGGGCAGTTGAGAGTCAACCACATTACTCTGGAGTCACATGTAGGCCAGACCAGGTAAGGATGGCAGATTTCCTTCGCTAAAGGACATTAGTGAACCAGATGGGTTTTACCAACAATGGTTTCATGGTCATCAGTAGATTCTTACTTCTAGATTTTTTTATTGAATTCTAGTTCCACCATCTGGCCGTTGGCGGGATTTGAACCCAGGTCCCTGGAACATTAGCTGAATTTCTGGATTAATAGTCTAGCGATAAGGCCTGTAGGCCATCACTTCCCCTGTATTGTGTCAGATGACATGTTTGTGGTATTAAATGATTACTCAATCTTTACCAAGGAAGAAGATGCTCCCCAGGCGATGGTAAATGAGGAAGCAAATCAAACACTGGAAGAGTTTAAATTGATAAGGAAGAGGCATTGAATAAGTTCTCTGTGCCCAACATTGACAAGTGACCGGGTACGAACCATAAAATCCCTACAGTGCAGAAGGAGGCCATTCAGCCCTTCACTGACCACAATCCCAGCCAGATTCTATCCCCACAGCCCCATGCATTTACCTTAGTTAACCTTCCTGACACTAATGATCAATTCAACATGGCCAATCCACCTAACCCGCACATCTCGGGAGGAAACCGGTGCACCTTGAAGAAACCCACACAGACATGGGGACAACATGCAAACACTACACAGACAGTGACCACAGCGAGGAATCGAACCCAGGATTCCTGATGCTGTGAGACAGCAGCGCTAACCACTGTGCCTCCCCAAGTAGGTTCTTAATTCCAGGTCTTTCCTACTGAATTCCAATTCCACCATCTGCCGTGGCGGGGTTCGAACCCGGGTGCCCCCAGAAGACTAGCCGAGTTTCTGGATCGATAGTCTAGCGATAATACCACTAGGCCGTCACCTCCCCTGCCTCTGAGGATACTGAGAGAAGTGTGACTGGAGATTGCAGGGACACTGAGTTCTCCTTAAACTCAGGGATGGTGCCAGTGGGCTGGAGAATTGCAAATGTCGCACCCTTTTCCAATGCTGGGATTCAGCGTAAGTCAATAAAAGGCGAGTGGAGCTGAGACAATAAGGCGATTGGCTTCCTGGGTGTTCCACAGCACTTAGCATTAATGTTTCCATCACGTGGTTTAATAATCTTTCAAAACCAATTTTCCTCAAATCATACTGGACGCACTCAATATTTAATTTGATTTGATTTATTATTGTCACATATATTAGCATACAGTGAAAAATATTGTTTCTTGTGCATTATACAGACGCAGCATACCATTCATAGAGAAGTAAAGGAGAGAGTGCAGAATGTAGTGTTACAGTCATAGCTCGGGCACAGAGGAAAATTAAGTTAATGCAAGGTAGGTCCATTCAAAAGCAGCAGGGAAGAGACTGCTCTTGACTCGGTTGGTGTGCGACCTCAGACTCTTGTATCTTTTTCCCAGTGGAATAAGTTGGAAGGGAGAATGGCCGGTGTGTGGGGTCCTTAATTATGCTGGCTGCTTTGCCGAGGCAGCGGGAAGTGTAGACAGGGTAATTGGATGGGAGGCTGGTTTGACTGATGGATTGGGCTCCATTCACAATCTTTTGCAATTTCTTGCGGTCTTGGGCAGAGCAGGAGCCCAGACCCATTTGTGATACAACCAGAAAGAATGCTTTCTATGGTGCATCTGTAAACGTTGGTGAGAGTTGTAGCTGACATGCCAAATTTCCTTAGTCTTCTGAGAAAGTAGAGACGTTGGTGAGCTTTCTTAACTATAGTGTCAACATGGGGGGGGGACCAGGACATGTTGGTGATCTGTACACCTAAAAACTTGAAGCTCTTGACCCTTTCTACTTTGTCCCCGTTGTTGCGGACAGGGACATGATCTCCATAATGCTTCCCAGGGTCGATGACAATCTCCTTCATTTTGTTGACATTGAGGGAAAGATTATTGTCGTTACACCAGTTCACCAGCTTCTCGATCTCATTCCTGTCTCTGCCGCTATTTGGACTTGTAAAAGCGGGCAGTAAGTGTGATAAAAACATACAGGTGAAGAGGAAATTGTGTGCGTCATTTCCATCCGCGCGCTCTCAGTTATTACCGGCCTTGGTCCAGAGGCATAATGGTTGTGGGTTGAGTGCCCACCCAGGTGGAGCTAAGGCAATGATGCAGCACAGTACTGAGGGAGTGCTGCATCAGCGGAGGCGCTATCTGTCAGACTAAACAGGGAAGCAGTTGCTGTCTGGCTTTGCAGATGGCCAGAAATCCCCCAGGGTGTTTCGAGCAGCAGTCGGGAATTCTCCTGTGTCCTGCCCAGTGTTCATTCCTCAAACAGCCTTGCCCAGAACCAAGGAACTGGTCATTTGTTTCACTTCTGCTTGTGTGTGTGTGTGTGTGTGTGTGTGTGTGTGTGTGCGAGTGAGTGTATGTGTGTATGTGAATGTGAGTGTGTGGGTATGTGTGTGTCTGAGTATGTGGGTGTGAGTGTGTGTGTGTGGGTGGATGGGTGTGTTTTTGTATGTGTGTGTGAGTGTGTGTATGTGTGTGTGTGAGTGTGTGTATGTGTGTGTATATGTGTGTGAGTGTATGTGGTGTGTATGTGTGTGTGAGTGTATGCGGTGTGTATGTGTGTGTGAGTGTGTGTGTATGTGTGTGAGTGTGTGTGGGTATGTATGTGTAGTGTGTGTGTGGGTGTGTATGTGTAGTATGTGTGAGTGTATGCCTGTGTGTGTGTTTGTGTGTGCGTGTGACTGTGTGTATTTGTGTGTGTGTATTTATGTGTGTGTCTGTGTGTGTGCGTGTGAATGTGTGTATTTGTGTATGTGAGTGTGTGTGTATTTGTGTGTGTGAGTGTGTGCGTGAATGAATGAGTGTGTGGGTGTGTGTGAGTGTGTGTGAGTGTGGTGAGTGTGTGAGTGTGTGTGTGAGTGTGTGCATGAATGAATGAGTGTGTGGGCGTGTGTGAGTGTGTGCATGAATGAATGAGTGTGTGGGCGTGTGGTGAGTGTGTGAGTGTGTGTGTGAGTGTGTGAGTGTGTGCATGAATGAATGGGTGTGTGGGCGTGTGTGAGTGTGGTGAGTGTGTGAGTGTGTGTGTGAGTGTGTACATGAATGAATGAGTGTGTGGGCGTGTGTGAGTGTGGTGAGTGTGTGAGTGTGTGTGTGCATGAATGAATGAGTGTGTGGGCGTGTGTGAGTGTGGTGTGTGTGTGAGTGTGTGTGTGAGTGTGTGCGTGAATGAATGAGTGTGTGGGCGTGTGTGAGTGTGGTGAGTGTGTGTGTGGGTGTGTGTGTGAGTGTGTGCATGAATGAATGAGTGTGTGAGCATGTGTGAGCGTGTGTGAGTGTGGTGAGTGTGTGATTGTGTGTGTGAATGAATGAGTGTGTGGGTGTGTGTGTGTGGTGAGTGTGTGTGTGAGTGCGTGCATGAATGAATGAGTGTGTGTGAGTGTGGTGAGTGTGTGCATGAATGAATGAGTGTGTGGGCATGTGTGAGTGTGGTGAGTGTATGAGTGAGTGTGTGTGTGAGTGTGTGCATGAATGAATGAGTGTGTGTGAGTGTGGTGAGTGTGTGAGTGTGTGCATGAATGAATGTATGTGGGCGTGTGTGAGTGTGGTGAGTGTATGAGTGTGTGTGTGAGTGTGTGAGTGTGTGCATGAATGAATGTGTGTGAGTGTGGTGAGTGTGTGAGTGTGTGCATGAATGAATGAGTGTGTGGGCATGTGTGAGTGTGGTGAGTGTGTGGGTGGGTGTGTGTGTGAGTGTGCGCATGAATGAATGAGTGTGTGGGCGTGTGTGAGTGTGTGTGTGTGTGTGTGGGTGTGTGTGTGAGTGTGTGCATGAATGAATGAGTGTGTGGGCGTGTGTGAGTGTGTGTGTGTGAATGTGTGAATGTGTGCATGAATGAATGAGTGTGTGGGCGTGTGTGAGTGTGGTGTGTGTGTGAGTGTGTGTGTGAGTGTGTGCGTGAATGAATGAGTGTGTGGGCGTGTGTGAGTGTGTGTGTGTGAATGTGTGAATGTGTGCATGAATGAATGAGTGTGTGGGCGTGTGTGAGTGTGGTGAGTGTGTGTGTGGGTGTGTGTGTGAGTGTGTGCATGAATGAATGAGTGTGTGAGCATGTGTGAGTGTGTGTGTGTGAATGTGTGAATGTGTGCATGAATGAATGAGTGTGTGGGCGTGTGTGAGTGTGTGTGTGTGTGTGTGGGTGTGTGTGTGAGTGTGTGCATGAATGAATGAGTGTGTGGGCGTGTGTGAGTGTGTGTGTGTGAATGTGTGAATGTGTGCATGAATGAATGAGTGTGTGGGCGTGTGTGAGTGTGGTGAGTGTGTGTGTGGGTGTGTGTGTGAGTGTGTGCATGAATGAATGAGTGTGTGAGCATGTGTGAGCGTGTGTGAGTGTGGTGAGTGTGTGATTGTGTGTGTGAATGAATGAGTGTGTGGGTGTGTGTGTGTGGTGAGTGTGTGTGTGAGTGCGTGCATGAATGAATGAGTGTGTGTGAGTGTGGTGAGTGTGTGCATGAATGAATGAGTGTGTGGGCATGTGTGAGTGTGGTGAGTGTATGAGTGAGTGTGTGTGTGAGTGTGTGCATGAATGAATGAGTGTGTGTGAGTGTGGTGAGTGTGTGAGTGTGTGCATGAATGAATGTGTGTGGGCGTGTGTGAGTGTGGTGAGTGTATGAGTGTGTGTGTGAGTGTGTGAGTGTGTGCATGAATGAATGAGTGTGTGGGCATGTGTGAGTGTGGTGAGTGTGTGGGTGGGTGTGTGTGTGAGTGTGTGCATGAATGAATGAGTGTGTGGGCGTGTGTGAGTGTGGTGAGTGAGTGTGTGGGTGTGTGTGTGAGTGTGTGCATGAATGAATGAGTGTGTGGGCGTGTGTGAGTGTGGTGAGTGAGTGTGTGCATGAATGAATGAGTGTTTGGGCGTGTGTGAATGTGGTGAGTGTGGGTGTGTGCCCTTTTTCCTGCATTAAACAACACAATTTTACAAAGAATAATATCCTGGCCTTTTACAGGAGATCAGAGAAAGAACAATGGGCATCTCTACACCGGCACCTCAGTGGCTTTGAAAGTTTGTCATTCTGTGCTTACTGTAAGACTACAAATATTTACACAGTTAATATTTTTCAATCTAAGTAAATGTGAGTTGTACTCGAGTGTGTATTCAGCAGACCCACAAACATTCATAACCCAAACAGATCTGCAGTTGGACAGTGATCCACAAATATCAGGAATACTTTTTGGAACTTCAGTAAGTTTACCAGTAAGTCAGAAGAATATAAAAACAAACTACTAAAAGAAAGGCTTTTAAAAGCTGTCTCCGCCAGGCTATTGATAGATTACTGACAGGAGCTGAATACAAAAGCATTCTCTTGACTGATATTGAGCAGAGGGTTTTCCCATTTCGCTGAGTTTGCCTGCCTGGGATGATTCATGTCGGTGGTGGGGGGTTGGGGGGGAAGTTTTACGGTGCTGGTAAGTGTCGGGAAATCACTGCCCTCGTCCCATTTGTTATGTTGCCTGGCAACCAGAATCTCAGGCAATTCCCAGGGATTGTATGTTAAATGGTCAGAAACAGGGCAAGTAGGGGGGGGGTGGGGGCACACAGTGCCAATGGGGAGCGGCACGGTGGCACAGTGGTCAGCACAGCTGCTTCACGGCACCAGGGAACCGGGTTCCTGGCTTGGGTCACTGTCTGTGCAGAGTCTGCACATTCTCCCCGTGTCTGTGTGGGTCTCCTCCGGGTGCTCCGGTTTCCTCGGAAAGACGTGCTGGTTGGGGTGCGTTGGCCGTGCTAAATTCTCCCTCAGCCTTTTCTTTCATTTATGGGACATGGGCGTTGCTGGCTGGCCAGCATTTATCTAGCATCTGGCCAGGGTCGCTGAGCAGAAACTGATAGCCAAGTTCCGCACACGTGACGACAGCTTCAACCGGGATCTTGGGTTCATGTCACACTATCTGTAATACCCCCACGACATGCCTGGGCTTTGCAAAATCTCACTAACTATCTTGTCTGGAGACAATACACATCTCTTTAACCTGTGCTTAACACTCTCTCCACTCACATTGTCTGTACCTTTAAGACTTGATTACCTGTAAAGACTCACATTCCAACCATTACCTTGTAAATTAAGTTTGTGTCTTTATCTGCCCTGTTTGTGAACAGAACTCATCTGATGAAGGGGCAGCGCTCTGAAAGCTGGTGGCTTGTGCTCTCAAATTGGACTTTAACCTGGTGTTGTGAGACTTCTTACTGAGTTTACCCCAGTCCAACGCCGGCATCTCCACATCACAGCATTTATTGCCCATCCCTATTTGCCCCTTGAGAAGGTGGTGGTGATCTGCCTCCTTGAATCGCTGCAGTCCACGTGCTGTGGATTGACCCACGATGCTGTTAGAAAGGGAATTCCAGGATTTTGACCCAGCGACTGTGAAGGAACGGCGATATATTTCCAAATCAGGACAGTGAGTAACTTAGAACATAGAACATAGAACATTACAGCACAAACAGGCCCTTCGGCCCTCGAGTTGCGCCGATCACATCAACCCCACCAATCTATAACCCCCAATCCCATTAAACCCCATATACTCATCCAGAAGTCTTTTAAAAGACCCCAGCGAGTTCGCCTCCACCACCGACGACGGCAGCCGATTCCATTCACTCACTACCCTCTGAGTGAAAAACTTACCCCTAACATCACCTCTGTACTTCCCTCCCCGCACCTTAAATCTGTGTCCTCTCGTAGCGACCATTTCAACCCGGGGAAATAGCCTCTGAGAGTCCACCCTATCTATTCCTCTCAACATTTTATAAACTTCTATCAGGTCGCCTCTCAACCTTCGCCTCTCCAGGGAAAAGAGTCCCAGCTCCCTCAATCTATCTTCATAAGGCATGCCTCCCAGTCCAGGCAACATCCTTGTAAATCTCCTCTGCACCCTTTCAATAGCTTCTACGTCTTTCCTATAGTGAGGCGACCAGAACTGCGCACAGTACTCCAAATGAGGCCTGACGAGGGTCCTGTAAAGTTGCAGCATTACCTCCTGACTCCTAAACTCAATCCCCCGATTAATAAAGGCCAGTACACCATACGCGCCATTAGGGCGGCACGGTAGCACAGTGGTTAGCACTGCTGCTTCACAGCTCCAGGGTCCTGGGTTCGATTCCCGGCTCGGGTCACTGCCTGTGTGGAGTTTGCACATTCTCCTCGTGTCTGCGTGGGTTTTCTCCGGGTGCTCCGGTTTCCTCCCACAGTCCAAAGATGTGCGGGTTAGGTTCATTGGCTATGCTAAAATTGCCCCTTAGTATCCTGGGATGTGTAGGTTAGAGGGATTAGCAGGTAAAATGTGTAGGGATATGGGGATAGGGTCTGGGTGGGATTGTGTTCGGTGCAGACTCGATGGGCCGAAGGGCCTGTTTCTGCACTGTAGGGTTCTATGTTCTATGTTCTATACGCCTTCTTGACCACCTCCTCCACCTGCGAGGCCGATTTAAGAGTCTTGTGGACCCGGACCCCGAGATCCTTCTGCTCTTCAACTTGGAGGGGAACTCGCAGTTGGTCATGTTCCTACGTGTCTGCTGCCCTTGTCCTCCTAGATGGAAATGGTCGTGGGTTTGGAAGGTGCTGTCTAAGGAACTTTGGTGAATTGCTGCAGTGCATCTTGTAGACGGTACACACTGCTGCTACTGAGCGTCGGTGGTGGAGGGAGTGGATGTTTGTGGATGTGGTGCCAATCGAGCGGGGTTGCTTTGTCTTGGATGGTGTCGAGCTTCTTAAGTGCTGTTGGAGCTGCGCCCATCCAAGCAAGTGGAAAGTATTCCATTACGCTCCTGCCTTGTGCCTTGCAGATGGTGAACAGGCTTTGGGGAGACAGTAGGTGAGTTACTCACCGCAGTATTCCCAGCCGCTGACCTGCTCTTGAAGCCACTGTGTTTATGTGGTGAGTCCAGTTGAGTTTCTGGTCAATGGTAACCCCAAGGATGTTGACAGTGGGAGATATTCAGTGACGGTATCCGAACAGGCGCTGGAGTGTGGCGACGAGGGGATTTTCGCAGTAACTTCATTGCAGTGTTAGTGTAAGCCAACTTGTGACACTAATAAAAAACCTGAACTAGACTAATGGGTAGAGGAAATAATTAGAACAAAGAGGTTTCTTTCAGACATCGCTGCGTGATCATGTATCCTCTGCTTTCATCCCTTTCTTCCAGCTCGATCTGAGACTTTAAAACCTCCTCCAGAAAGGGACCATTGGAAAATGTTGTGGGCCCCCTCCCCTTTCCTGGCTTATTTTGCCAATGCTAATCCGTGCCCAGCATCAAAAGGTCACACCTTGTAAAGCCCAACCTGGGGCGTCTGTAACACACTCAAGTGTCCGCCCGGCCGCTGGTTTTGTAAGAAAAAGCAACATTTGTAGACCATTCAGCTCCTCAAACCTGCTCTGCCATTTAATAGAACCATGGTCGATGAGAAGGAAGCTTTGGAGGGAGTGCAGAAAAGGTCCACCAGGATGTTGCCTGGACGCGAGGGTGTTGGCTAAGGGGAGAGGTTGAATAAACTTAGGATTGTTTTCACTGGGAAGATGGGGGCTTGAGGGGGGGACCTCGGATAGAGGCCTACAAAATGATGGGAGGCAGAGAGAGGGTGGATAGTCAGAGGCTTTTTTCCCCAAGGGTAGAAATGTCAATTATAAAGTGGCACAAGTTGAAGGTGAGAGGGGGAAAGTTTAAGGGAGGCATGCGGGGGGGAAGCTTTTCACGCAGAGAGTGGTGAGTGCCTGGAACGCGCTGCCAGAGGAGGTGATGGAAGAAGGCACATTCGCAACATGCAACAGGCAGCTGGATGGGTACATGAATAGGGAGGGAATGGAGGGGTACGGACCGAGTAAAGGCAGAAGGCTTTTTTAGATGAGTTGGGGCATCAAGATTGGCACGTTTTTGAAGGGCTGAGGGGCTTGTTCCTGTGTTGTATTTTTCTGTGTTCTTTATTGATATTGGGATTCCTTCCCACTCCCTCCATTTCCTCAGATCAAAGATCTGTCCATCCCAGCTTTATGCGAAGTATCCCCAATTCTCTGGGATAGAGAACTCCAAAAAAAATGGAATTAGACCAAGGCCTTTATGTTGAACCTTTATCAAAAGATCAAACTCGCAGCTGCTTCGAGTCTCAACTGACTTTTATTTTCAGTTCAGGGAATGCTGAGATGTTTTGTACAATGTAAGTGGGAGTTTTGCATGATTGTACTCCCCTGCACTATATTCAGTAGTCCCACTCAGTGTTGCACTGTGTAAACTCTGTAAGCTTTTTAACCATGGGCTGAGGAGTTAGAATGGAAACTTACCAAAGGCAACTATTCACAACTGAAGCTTACTGGCAATGATGCAATGCCACAACCCCGATTACCATCGCCAAATCCTTCCCCCACCTTGAGGGGGACAGATTGGCCAAAACCTGAACTGGACCAGCCACATAAATGCTGTGGCTACCAGAGCAGGTCAGAGGTCGGGAATCCTGCGGTGACTAACTTGCCTCCTGACTCTCCAAAGCCTATCTACCATCTACAAGGTACAAGTGTGTTGGAATACTCCCCACTGGATGGGTGCAGCTCCGACAACACTCATGAAGCTTGACACCAACCAGCTCAAAGCAGGCCCGCTTAATTGCCATCCCATCCATAAGCTTAAACACTAACTCCCATCATTTCTGACACATAGTGGCATCCGTGTGTACCATCTACAAGATGCACTGCAGAACCTCTCCAAGGCTCCAGACTCAGCACCCTATAAGCCTTTACCATTTGGAAGGACAAGGGCAGCAGATACATGGGAACACCACCACTGCAAGTTCCCCTCCAAGCTATCCGCTGTCCTGACTTGGAAATATATGGGTGGTACGGTGGCAAAGTAATTATCAACACGGCCTCACAGCGCCAGGGACCCAGGTTCAATTCCAGCCTGGGGTCACTATCTGTGTGGAGTCTGCGCATTCTCCCCGTGTCTGCGTAGGTTTCCTCCGGGCGCTCCCATTTCCTCCCACAGTCCAAAGATGTGCGGGTTAGGTGCATTGGCCATGCTAAATTTGCCCCTTAATGTGAGGGGGAGTAAGCAGGGTAAACACTCTGGGTTACGGGGATAAGGACGGACCATGATCCTCGAGCTCCCTTCCTAACGGCACTGTGGGTGTACCAGTACTGGGTGCTCTGCAGCAGGTTCAAGAAGGTGGCCACTACCTTTAAAGGGTAATAAGGGATGGGCACTGATGCTGGCCTGGCAAATAGTGCCCACATCCCGTGAAAAAATAAAACAGAACACCATATATACAAAAGGCACACTCATGCACGCACGCACACCTGGGCAGCTTTACTTACCCAACTGTTTGATGTCATGCCAATCTGTGGGTGGATGAAAGAATTATCAGCCACTTCAGGTCTTGAACAGCAGGTTAGGTGTAAGGATTCGCATTCTAATCAGTAATCTCTAAACTGTCTGTGCTTTATATGCTCTGTCTGAGGCCAGAACTCTCCATTCACCTGACGAAGAGGGTAACCTCGAAAGCTTGTGAGTATATTATCAAATAAATCGGTTGGACTAAAACCTGGTGTTGTCAGACTTTTTACTGGATGAAAGAACACAGCATTGTGAGTCAAATCTCATACAAATGGAGCAAAAACGCCTGATGCAACCAGAGATAGCAGACACAAAGAAGTCTCCTGAGAATCATTGTGATTCACGCACTTACGTGGAAAATAAATTCACACAAGCCAGACCATCACTTAGAAATTTCAACAGTTGATTTTTTTTAAACCATAGAATCTCCACAGTACAAAAGGAGGCCATTCGGCCCAACAAACCAGCACTGACAATAATCTTATCCCCATTACCCTAGCCAGTCCCCCCGATACTAAGGGGCAATTTAGCACGGCCAATCCACCTAACCCGCACACCTTTGGAGTGTGGGAGGAAACCGGAGCACCCGGAGGAAACCCACGCAGACACGGGGAGAATGCGCAGACTCCACACAGATAGTGACCCCAGGCTGGAATTGAACCTGGGTCCCTGGCACTGTGAGGCCGTGTTGATAATTACTTTGCCACCGTGCCACCCATATATTTCCGAGTCGGGACAGCGGATAGCTTGGAGGGGAACTTGCAGTGGTGGTGTTCCCATGTATCTGCTGCCCTTGTCCTTCCAGATGGTAGAGGCTTATAGGATCGAACCCAGATCCCTGGCACTGTGAGGCAGCAGTGCTAACCGCTGTGCCACCCAACCATACCCTGAAACAGAAATCAGTAATAAAGACAAAGGGTCTAGACTTGAAACATTGGCACTGTTCCTTCTCAAGGATGCCTTTGGTTTGATTTATTATTGTCACATGTTTTAGTATACAGTGAAGAGTATTGTTTCTTGCGCGCTATACAGACAAAGCATACCATTCACAGAGAAGGAAAGGAGAGAGTGCAGGATGTAGTTTTACAGTCATAGCTAGGGTCGTAGAGAAAGATCAACTTACTGCGAGGTAGGACCTTTTAAAAGTCTGATGCCAGCAGGGAAGAAGATGTTCTTAAGTCGGTTGGGATGTGACCTCAGACTTTTGTATCATTTCCCTGACGGAAGAAGGTGGTAAGAGAGAACGTCCGGGGCGCGTGGGTTCCTTGATTTCGCCGGCTGCTTTTCCGAAGCAGCGGGAAGTGTAGACAGAGTGAATGGGTGGGGAGGCTGGTTGATGAGAGACCTGCTGAGATTGTCCAGTGTCTTCTGTTTTGGTTTCAGATTCCAGCATCCGCAGTATTTTGCTTTTAGTATTAGTAACACGGACTGCCTTGGCTGCTCAAGGTTTTGGTTTGAAGGAAAGTAACAGGAGTCTGTGTTGGACACCAGCCTGTGAATGGCAGACCCCAAGCCAGAGGCCAAACTTCTTCACAAGTGAAATCCAGCCACAAACCGGTACTTGATTCATTGAAATACCACACACAGAACTCCAGGCACAGACTTCTTTAAAAAAAAATGTTCATTTACTGGCAGAATTTACTGCACTCTTTCCGGACACCCATATCCTTGTCTGGATTCCAAAATCCAGGAATTGTCCAGAATTCTAATGCTTAGAGTGGAATGTTGAAAGATGCATTGTAGAGCTCAAATCCCAGACGGAATTCTTTCTTCCCCAGTGTTTATCCTGAAACTGTGAGTGTAATCTATTACTCCTATTGAGCCAATGTTGGGCGCAGGGGCAAATGGATGAATGGGAGTCAGGGATCCGGGCAAGAGTTCCGGATGATCTTGACCTTACAGAAGAACTGTGAGCAGCTCCGTCAGAGATAAGCTTCGTAGAATCCCTGTTGTGCAGAAGGAGGCCATTCGGCCCATCGAGCCTGCACAGACAACAATCCCACCCAAGCCCTATCCCTATAACCCCATGCATTTACCCTCGCTAGTCCCCCTGACACTAAGGGGCAATTTAGCACAGCCAATCCACCTAACCCGCACATCTTTGGAGTGTGGGAGGAAACCAGAGCGCCCGGAGGAAACCCACGCAGACACGGGGAGAATGCGCAGACTCCACTCAGGCAGTGACCCAAGCTGGGAATCGAACCTGGGTCCCTGGCGCTGTGAGGCAGCAGTGCCTCCCTGCTGCTTAACGCCTTTCAAATGGAGCCAGAAGGGACCGAGCTGTTCCTCCCGACTCCACCTTGAAACCTTTAACCGTGCCTGTCCTCACCCACACAACCTGACCGCCACCACCTCCACCCCCACTCCAAGCCCACCAACCCCCACCCCCAGCCCCACCACCCACACTCCCCACCCCCACCACCCGCACTCCCCATCCCCAGCCCCACCACCCGCACCCCCATCCCCACCCCCACCACCCGCACTCCCCACCCCCACCACCCGCACTCCCCACCCCCACCACCCGCACTCCCCATCCCCACCCCCACCCCCACCACCCGCACTCCCCATCCCCACTCCCCACCCCCACCCCCACCACCCGCACTCCCCATCCCCACCCCCACCACCCGCACTCCCCATCCCCACCCCCACCCCCACCACCCGCACTCCCCATCCCCACCCCCACCCCCACCACCCGCACTCCCCATCCCCACTCCCCACCCCCACCCCCACCACCCGCACTCCCCATCCCCATCCCCACCCCCACCACCCACACTCCCCATCCCCACTCCCCATCCCCACCCCCACCACCCGCACTCCCCATCCCCATCCCCACCCCCACCACCCACACTCCCCATCCCCACCCCTCACCCCCATCCCCATCACCTCGCCCCCACACCCACCCCCACCACTCCCTCACACCACTCTCCACTGAACTTACCTTATTCGCTTTCTCAGGAGACTAAGGAAATTGAGCATGTCTGTTACGACTCTCACCAACTGTTACAGATGCACCACAGAAAGCATTCTTTCTGGTTGTATCTCAGCTTGGTCTGGGCTCCTGCTCTGCCCAAGACCACAAGGAACTACAAAGGGTTGTGAATGTAGCCCAATCCATCACACAAACCAGCCTCCCATCCATTGACTCCATCTACGCTTCCCACTACCTCAGAAAAACAGCCGGCGTAATCAAGGACCCCACGCATCCCGGACATTCTCTCTTCCACCTTCTTCCATCGGGAAAAGATACACAAGTCTGAGGTCACATATCAACCGACTCAAAAGCAGCTTCTTCCCTGCTGCTGTCAGACTTTTGAACGGACCTGCCTCGCATTAATTTAATCTTTCTCCACACCCTGTGACTGTAACACTACATTCTGCACTCCCTCCTTTCCTTCTCTATGAACGGTATGTTTTGTCTGTGTAGCGCGCCAGAAACAATACTCTTCACTTCTATGTTAATGCGTGTGACAGTAATAAATCAAACCAAATTAGGACCCCGTGCTGCCCTCCATCTGCACCGCCCCCTCTGGGGCTACAACTGCCGCCTGTGGGTTGCCGGTAATTTCCTAGGCCGGAAGGCTAACCTGTTTTCCACTTGCTGTCAGTCACTGTTGTCGCCTGAAACAGACACTGAAAGCAGATTGGTCTCCTCACCACCCCCAGTCCAGGCTCCAGCTCATTTCTAGGCTGCTGGGTCATGACTAAGTACCAGCACCTTTTTTTTTCAGATCGGGTCCGTGACAAATATTTTCTCCACAACTCCCACAGACTAAACAGAAAAGCATAATCGTCTAAATATAACGCTCACCTACACCTTCATTCATCTGTGTAAAAGAAACGTAACAAATGGAAGCTCCCCTCCCCCCACCTCCTTGGTTTAGTGACACCTCCCTTGGCTGCCTGATATCGGGGAACACATCTTGGCTGACTTTTGTACACTGAGATACTTCCTCGGAACCGTTCATTCCCTCCTGCGCCGCATCTCAAACACACACGTATCCAACCTCACTCCATTTCTCTATTACCCAGACGTGGGCATCACTGGGTGGGCCAGTGTTTAATGCCCATCCCTCGGTGCCCTTGGAAGGACGGGTTGAGAGTCAACCACATTGCTGCGGCTCTGGAGTCACATGTGGGCCAGACCGGGTAAGGATGGTAGAGGCGCCACGGGCTTAGGGTGAGGGGCGGAGGGCGGGGGGGGGGGGGGGGGAGGGGAGGGGGGGGGGGTATAATTCGGATGTTAGAGGGAGGTTTTTCACACAGAGGGTGGCGGGGGCCTGGAATGCACTGCCAAGTAGGGTGGTGGAGGCGGGCACACTAGGGTTGTTTAAGGCTTACTTAGATAGGCACTTGAGTGGACTACAGATGGAGGGATGTAGGAGACTGTTCTAAATAAAGATCAAGAGCCTTGGGATGTCCCTGGGATTCCTTCCAACATATTTCTTGGCTCAATTGTCTTACTTCTGAGCTTCTGGGGATCTCGTAAATGTCTGTTTAAGTTGTGCACTTTTATTGATGTCTTTTCTTCTATTTCACAGGAGATTGGGTCCGCCTTGTTGCCCAATGAGGGGCATACACGCGATGGGTTGTACGAGGGCTGCTCTTGGATGTTGCTTCGAGAGTTGCCTAGTGCTTCACGTCGTTAGTGTACGCTTAAACCGTACGGGCAACACGGCAGCTCAGTGACTATCACTGTTTGCCGTGCAGGTACATGGATTTGGGCCAGTGTCAGCGGGAGTTTGCACATTCTCCCCGTGCGTGCGTGGGTTTTCTCCGGGCGCTCCGGTTTCCTCCCACACCCCAAAAACGTGCTCTTAGGCTGATCGGTGTTAACAAATTGTGCCTAAATTAGTCTCCCCTCAATCTTCCCCAATAGGCGTAGACAAAGGTCACAGGTAGAGGAGGGCGCTCACAATGTTAAAATGGCGGAGCGAGCTCATTGGGCCTCTTTCCCGTGCTGTGTTGTTCTTTATTTCCTTCCCAAAAGGAGCTTTTCTGACAATGGTTTCATGATCATCAGTGGATTCTTAATTGCAGATTTTTTTAAAAAATCAAATTCAAATTCCACCATCTGCCGCGATGGGATTCAAACCTGGGTCCCGCAGGACATTAGCTGAGTTTCTGGATTAATAGGTTATTGGGTTATTACCATTAGGCCATCGTCTCCCCAGCCTCGCCTGCTGGCAGAGACCTTCCCATTATCAACAGCTGAACGCTACATCTAAACTCACAGAGACAAACTGCTGGAGATGCTGGAAATGGGAGAGAGAAAAGCCACTCAGCAGGTCAGGCAGCGTCTGTGGAGAGACAAACAAGAGTTAGCACCGCAGCCCAGTGAAATCCAAAAGCAAGGGGGATCAGAGAGGAGGGATTAATTAGCAACAGGGATGATGGAGAGTGATAAAAGGAAGTGAGGATAGTACAAGAGAATCCCTACAGTGTAAGGGAAGGCCATTCAGCCCATCAGATCTACACAGCTGTCCCACAGAGCATCCCACCCAAGCCCTATCAACGTAAATCCACACACTGACCTCACCAATCCCCCAACCTGCACATCATGGGACATCAAGGGGCAATTTAGCACAGCCACTCCACCTAACCTGCACATCCTGGGACACTAAGGAGCAATTTAGCACGGCCAATCCACCTAACCTGCACATCTTTGGAAGTGTGGGAGGAAACCGGAGCACCCGGAGGAAACCCACACAGACATGGGGAGAACATGCAAACTCCACACAGCGAACGCATAGTTCCATAAGGGAACGCATAGTTTATAATTTTGGGTGCGTTTCTTTGTTGGAGAGGCGGGAGAGTCACCAGGGTTCACCAGGGAGTTTTGGGGCTTCCCTTTCCCCAGGCCTCATCTTGCCCATCTCCTGACCTCAAGCCCCTCACCCAGAGTCAGGGGTCACTCCCGCAGTGACAACCTCTGAGCCAAATTCATTGCCATGCTGCCGCTTTCTGCCAAATTGCAGGTTGCCATGGAGGTCTCATGAGATCTCACTGCACCAGTTAAAGCCAATGCCAGCCTATCTGGCTAGGCTGGCAACTCACTCAGCCACACACACCAGCCTGGCATTAATAATTGACCTCTTAGCTCAGGAATCAGATTCTAGTCTGACTGAGGACTTGAGAGAGTGATAGAGGGCTCGGAGAGTACACCGGGACACTTTATAAAGGCATGCTTTGAAATGTTTAGCTGGCGCGAGATGTTCAAATCTCTGCTCTTGAGAGACCGCCAAAGATTCCCTGCAATGCAGAAGGAGGCCATTCAGCCCATCGAGTCTGCACCCACCATAGTCCCACCCAGGTCCTATCCCCATAACCCCATGCATTTACCTTGCTAATCCAACTAACGCGAAGGGCAATTTAACGCGAAGGCCAATCAACCTAACACATTCATCTTCGAAATGTGGGAGGAAATCGGAGGTAACTCACGCAGACACGGGGAGAATGTGCAAACTCCTCACTGTCACCCGAGGCCGGAATTGAACCCGGGTTCCTGGTGCTGTGAAGCATCAGTTCTAACCACTGTGCCACCATCCCACCCCAATGTCTCCCACATTAGTAGCCCACTTGATTGGCACCATATCCACGATTTCAAACATTCACTCTCTCTGCCACCAGGCCAAGACGCAGTAGCACTAGTGTATACCGTCTACAAGGTGCGTTGCAGCAACTCTCGTCAAGGCTCCTACGACAGCACCTTCCAAACCCGGGGAACATCATTCCCTGGAAGCTTCCCTGAAAGTCACTGAGCATCCAGACTTTAGTGGCGCAATGGTTAGCACTGTTGCCCCACAACTCCAGGGACCCAGGTTCGATTCCCGGCTCGGGTCCCCGTCTGTGCAGAGTTTGCACATTCTCCCCGTGTCTGCGTGGGTTTCCTCCGGGTACTTTGGTTTCCCCCCACAGTCCAAAGATATGCAGATTAGGTGGGCTGGCCATGATAAATTGCCCCTTAGTGTCCCGAGATGTGTAGGTTAGAGGGATTAGTGGGGTAAGTATGTGAAGTTATGGGGGTAGGGCCTGGGTGGGATTGTGGTCGGTGCAGACTCGATGGGCCCAATGGCCTCTACCTGCCCTGGAGGGTTCTATGATTCTAAAGGGTTGGGGCTAGAATCTTAGAATCTCTACAGCGCAGTAGGAGGCCATTCGGCCCATCGAGTCTGCACCGACCACAATCCGACCCAGGCCCAATTCCTGCATCTCCACATATTTACTCTGCCTCATCTCCCTGACACTGAGGGGCAATTTAGCACGGCCAATCAACCTAACCCGCACATCTTTGGACTGTGGGAGGAAACCGGAGCACCCGGAGGAAACCCACGCAGACACGGGGAGAATGTGCAAACTCCACACAGACGGCGACCCAGAACCAGAATTGAACCTGGGTCGCTGGCACTGTGAGGCAGCAGTGCTAACCACTGTGCCACTGCGCCACCCTGGGTTGGTGGTAGAACTTCCAGGTGAGGAAATCAGGGCCCCAGTGTTAAAATCGTGGCTCATCTTGCCAGGGAATAAGCGTGCCCAATTTGTCCAGGGAACCTCCGGGGACTTTGAAACATTCGCGTTGCTTGTCTGAATCTTTCTTAAAATTCATTCGTGGGGCATGGACATCGCTGGCTGGCCAGCATTTATTGCCCATCCCCAGTTGCCCAAGGGCATTTGAGAGTCAACCACATTGCTGTGGGTCTGGAGTCACATGTAGGCCAGACCAGGAAAAGGACGGTAGATGGAGGGAGGATGTTCCCAAAGGCGGGGGTGTCCAGAACCAGGGGTCACAGTCTGAGGATTGGGGGTAGACCATTCCGGACAGGGGAGACATCTCTTCACCCAAGGAATAGTGAGCCTGTGGAATTCACGACCACAGGAAGTGGCTGATGCCAAAACACTGAATGTATCCAAGGGGCAGCTGGATGTAGCACTTGGAGGGGGGGGGGGAATGGGATCAAAGGTGATGGAGAGGAAGCAGGATTAGGTTATTGAGTTGGACAATCAGCCACGATCGTGATGATTGGTGGAGTAGGCACGAAGGGCCAAATGGCCTCCTCCTGCTCGGTGGCACGGTGGTTAGCACTGCTGCTTCACAGCTCCAGCAACCTGGGTTCGATTCCCAGCATCGATCACTGTCGGTGTAGAGTTTGCACATTCTCCTCGTGTCTGCGTGGGTTTCCGTCGGGTGCTCCAGTTTCCCCCTACAGTCCAAAGGTGTGCAGATTGGCTTGATTGGCCGTGCTAAAATTGCCCCTTAGTGCCCTGAGACGCGTAGATCAGAGGGTAAATGTGTCGGGCCTGGGTGGGATTGTGGTCAGTGCAGACTCGATGGGCTGAATGGCCTCTTCCTGCACCGTTGGGTTTTTAAGATCCTATCTTCCGATGCCACGAGGGCAGATTTCCTTCCCAGGATTAGCGAATCAGATGGGTTTTTCTAACAAGGTGCCCATCAGTGGATTCTTAATTCCAGATATTTTCTTTTTCCTGAATTCAAATTCCGCTATCTGCCGCGGTGGGATTCGATCCCCAGTCCCTGCAACGTGAGCTGAGTTACTGGATTAACAGTCTAGCGATTATACCACTTAGTCGTACAGAAACTGAGGCAAGTTCTGCATTGAGGTTGCTGAGCGATCACACTAAAGATAGTTGTTTTTTTTTACAGAGTGCTTGAATGGAGAAAAAAAAACGATCAGCGCCTTACTACGCGAATGACAATAACCCAGATCCAGTCAAAGCATTTGGAGGTGAAAAAGATCCCCCCCCCCCCACCCCCGCCTCTCCAGGACCCTCTCGGTTAGTCATCTTGCAGATTGAAGACCAGGAATTTGGAGAAACGGTGGGGGAGTGGGTCCAATTATCTGGAAAAAAAGGGGGGGGGGGGCAGGCACAATTGGCGACACTGCTGGTAATATCTTCTTGTATCAGTGAACAAGCTGATCATTTGCAGTTTCATTGATGTGGTGACTACTTCCCCGAAATCCGGGCCGCCCCATGCTTAAAGGAGGTCAGAAAGCCAGTTCCAGGAAACCCACAGCCCACTTTTCCTGAACCGATACAGAGTCGAACTCTTTCCCCTCTCCCTGCGGGGACCCTCTGGCCTGCTCGATCCTCTCCCTTCCCCCACTCCGGGCAGGCAGCCAGGCCTGTTTTACCATCAACCACAATGAATGAACAGCAACTCAAAACAAGGTTCAGATAACACACACACACACACACACAGAGGCAGATAGGCAACCGTGCGCAAGGTCAGAGAATCACAGCGCCTTTAGATCAAACTTTTATAAACTCACCAACTGGAGTTCCAAACACACACACACACACTCACTCAAACACACATGGAGACACACATTCTCTCACACACAGATTCACACACAGAGATACACACACACACAAAGACACACACAGACAGACCTACTTAATCTCACACACACTGACATACACCCTCTCACACAGACATACACACACACAGACATACTTAATCTCACACACACTGACATACACCCTCTCACACAGACATACACACACACAGACATATTTAATCTCACACACACTGACATACACCCTCTCACACAGACATACACATACACACAGACCTACTTAATCTCACACACACTGACATACACCCTCTCACACAGACATACACACACACAGACATACTTAATCTCACACACACTGACATACACCCTCTCACACAGACATACACACACACAGACATACTTAATCTCACACACACTGACATACACCCTCTCATGATGTGGGTATGCTGGCGTTGGACTGGCGTAAATACAGTAAAAAGTCTGACAACACCAGGTTTTAGTCCAACCTATTTATTTGATAATAGACTCGCAAGCTTTCGGGTTAGCCCCTTCGTCAGGTGAATGGAGAGTTCTGGCCTCAGACAGAGCATATAAAGCATAGACAGTTTAGAGATTACTGATTAGAATGCGAATCCTTACCCCTAACCTGCTGTTCAAGACCTGAAGTGGCTGATAATGTGAGTGGAAGGAGCACTGATCACAGTTTAAAGAGATGTGTATGGACAAGCCCTCCGTATACACAGGATTTGCTCAGATGAGGAGGATCGTGACAGACACCTCCAGACCCTGAAAGATGCCCTCATAAGAACAGGATATGGTGCTCGACTCATAGATCGGCAGTTCCGATGCGCCACAGCGAAAAACCGCACCGATCTCCTCAGAAGGCAAACACAGGACACAGTGGACAGAGTACCCTTCGTCGTCCAGCACTTCCCCGGAGCGGAGAAGCTACGACATCTTCTCCAGAGTCTTCAACATATCATTGATGAAGACGAACATCTCGCCAGGGCTATCCCCACACCCCCACTTCTTGCTTTCAGACAACCACACAACCTCAAACAGACCATTGTTCGCAGCAAACTACCCAGCCTCCAGGAGAACAGTGACCACAATACCACACAACCCTGTCACAGCAACCTCTACAAGACATGCCGGATCATCGACATGGATACCATCATCACACGTGAGAATACCATCCACCAGGTACATGGTAAATACTCTTGCAACTCGGCCAACATTGTCTACCTGATACATTGCAAGAAAGGATGTCCCGAAGCATGGTACATTGGGGAGACCATGCAGACGCTACGACAACGGATGAATGAACATCGCTCGACAGTCACCAGGCAAGACTGTTCCCTTCCTGTTGGCGAACACTTCAGTGGTCACGGGCATTCAGCCTCTGACCTTCGGGTAAGCATTCTCCAAGGCGGCCTTCACGACACACGACAGCATAGAGTCGCTGAACAGAGACTGATAGCCAAGTTCCGCACACATGAGGACGGTCTCAACAGGGATCTTGGGTTCATGTCGCACTATCTGTAACCCCCATGACTTGCCTGGGTTTGCAAAACCTCACTTACTGTACTGTCTGGAGACAATACACATCTCTTTAAACTGTGATCAGTGCTCCTTCCACTCACATTATCAGCCACTTCAGGTCTTGAACAGCAGGTTAGGGGTAAGGATTCGCATTCTAATCAGTAATCTCTAAACTGTCTATGCTTTATATGCTCTGTCTGAGGCCAGAACTCTCCATTCACCTGACGAAGGGGCTAACCCGAAAGCTTGTGAGAATATTATCAAATAAATCGGTTGGACTAAAACCTGGTGTTGTCAGACTTTTTACTGTGTACACCCTCTCCCACAGAGATATACACACACACAGACATACTTAATCTCACACACACTGACATACACCCTCTCACACAGAGATACACACACGCAGACATACTTAATCTCACACACACTGACATACACTGTCTCACACAGAGATACACACACACACACACAAAGACACACTTAATCTCATACACACTGACATACACCCTCTCTCACACAGAGATACACACACACACACACAAAGACACACTTAATCTCATACACACTGACATACACCCTCTCTCACACAGAGATACACACACACACACACAAAGACATACTTAATCTCACACACACTGACATACACTCCCTCACACAGAGATACACACACATTCTCTTACACACAGACATATACTCAATCTCACACACATTGACATACACTCTCTCACACAGAGACACACACACACACACACACACACAAACAGTGGGCCTCACAGTGCTAGGGACCCAGGTTCGATTCCAGCTTGGATCACTGTCTGTGTGGAGTTTATACATTCTCCCCGTATCTGCGTGGGTTTCCTCCGGGTGAATCATAGAACCCTACAGTGCAGAAACAGGCCCTTCAGGTCTGCACCAACCACAATCCCACCCAGGCCCTATCCCCATGTCCCTACACATTTATCCGCTAATCCCGCTAACCTACACATCGCAGGACACTAAGGGGCAATTTTAGCATGGCCAATCTACCTAACCCTTTGGACTGTGGACATCTTTGGACTGTGGGAGGAAACCGGAGTACCCGGAGGAAACCCACGCAGACACGGGGAGAATGTGCAAACTTCACACAGACAGTGATCCAAGCCAGGAGTCGAACCTGGCACTGTGCGGCAGCAGTGCCAACCACTGTGCCACCATGTCACCCCTGATCGAATTAATATGTGGGCTAATCTTAGCATGATGTTTGCATGACTTTTTGACACTAGGGTGAAATAACTCCTTCAGAAAAAATCTTTTGGGTCTTTAGAATTGGAGCAACCTGATCCTTAATGTGGAAAACTGGAAAAACACGAGCCCTACATACCCCAAAACGGACAAGAGGCCTCTCCAAGTGTATCCCTGCACCCTATTGGCAAAGATTGAGTATCAAATCAATGGGTGCAATGTCCCAACTGGTCAGTTCAGATCTTACTTGTCTCCCTTGTGGGGACCATGTATTGGACTCCATTGGGAGGTGGTGACATGGTAGCATTATCATTCTCCAATAATCCAGGGACCCTGGGGACTCAGGTTCGAATCCCAGCCTGGCATAAACCTGGAATTTTGAATTCAATAAAAATCTGGACTCCATTGGAATTGGGTTTTTGGAGCAGGCAAAGTTAAAAGTTTATTTATTAGTAAGGCTTACATTAACACTGCAATGAAGTCACTGTGAAATTCCCCTTGTCGCCACACACTGGCGCCTGTTTGGATCAATGCACCCTAACCAGCACGTCATTCAGACTGTGGGAGGAAATGGGGAGCACCCGGGGGAAAGCCACGCAGACACATGGGGGAGAACATGCAGACTCCGCACGGACAGAGAACAAAGCACAGGACTCAAACCCGGACCCCTGGCGCTGTGAAGCAGCCGTGCTAACCGCTGTGGAGATGGATGAAAGGTTCACCTGGTCCTCTCTGCATCTGCAACGCTGAGAGTGGAGCTTTTTTTTTGTGTGTGTGTGAAAGCCTCCCGTCACTCTCTTATTCCAACCTCAACCCGTTCTGACCTCAATCTGTCGGGTAAGTGCTTCTTCCTAACATCACCAACCACATTCCCCACCCCACCACCCCACTGCCCCCGCCCCCACCACTGGTAATTCGGGTAAGTGCTGGCCTCTATCAGTGAGGAAATCTCACTTCACTCCTTTTTTTTAACTCAGTGATTGGAAGTTTAGCTGTTTTTAGAAGTTGGGTTGTGGGAGGGGGGGGGGGGAGGGCTTTAAAGAACTTGACCCATTCAGGCAGCACTAGTAATCCGGAGAGGTCCCAGGCCAATGCTTGTGTGGGTTCAAATCCCACCAGGGTGGTCTGTAGAATTTAAATGTGATTATTAATAAAGCCTGGGGCTGTGAAACGGGTCTGGGTGATGGGGAACACGGCCACTATCATTAACCATTAATGTCCTTTAGGGAAGGAAATCTGCCTTCCTTATCAGGTCTGACCGACATGTGACTCTAGATACACGGCACTGTGAATACCCTCTGAAATATTCTTGCAATTTCAAGGGCAATTAGGGATGGGCAATAAATGCTGGCCCAGCCAGTGATGCTCACATCCCATAATTTAAAGAAAACCTTCCCAGGGCCACTGTTTCAATATAGAACATATTCTTTTCCTGAACACATTGTCTCTCTCTCGCTCTGTCTTTCTGTATCTTTCTCTCTCTCTCTTTCTGTCTTCTGTTTCTCTCCATCTGTCACAGTCTGTTTCTCTCTCTTTCTACCTACCTCGCTTTCGGTGCCTGAGTCCCTCTGTCTGTTTCTCTGTGTCTATATCCCTCGACTGTTTCATTCTCTCGTTCTGTCTGGCTGCCTTTCTGTCTGTTTCTTTCTCTGTGTCTGCCTCCCTCTCTCTGTCTGTTTCTTTGTCTTTCATCTGTTTTTCTCTCTGCCTGTCTGTTTCTCTATCTGTCTGTTTCTCTCTGTCTCTCTCACTGTTTCTCTCTATTTGTTTTTCTCTCTCTGTCTTTCTGTCTGTTTCTCTATTTCTCTCTCTATCTGTTTCTCTTCGTCTATTTCTCTCCCTCTGTCTGTTTCTCCATCTGTTTTTCTCTCTCTCTCACTGTTTCTCTCTCTCTCTGTCTGTTTCTGTCTTTCTGTCTGTTTTTCTCTCTCTCTCACTGTTTCTCTCTCTCTCTGTCTGTTTCTTTCTGTCTGTTTTTCTCTCTCTCTCACTGTTTCTCTCTCTCTCTCTGTCTTTCTGTCTGTTTCTCTATCAGTTTCTCTTTGTCTATTTCTCTCCCTCTGTCTGTCTCTCTCTCTTCTGTTTATTTCTCTCTGCGTCTGTTTCTCTGTCTGTCCCTCTCTCTTTCTATCCGTCTGTGCGGTGTGTGTATCTGTCTATCTGTCTCTCGCTGTGTCTCTCTTCCCGGCTTTACTGCATCCAAATCATAACTCATTCTCTTTTTCTGAAAAAAAAAAGATCTAGCACTGAGTAAGACTTCCAGTGAAAACAGAACACAAGAGTCCTCCCCTCCCGGCGCTAAGACATTTCTTAGAACAGCTGAGAAGTGAAACTGAAAGTAAAATAGCCAGGCTGCCACTGGCTGCTTGCAAACAGGTGATTTCCTCGAATCGGCGTGGGGCTGTTAGGTGAGCTTTTTAAAAAGGGGACAGTTCCATCAGCCGGGCTCCAGAAGCGAATGTAACCAGGGGCAATGAGTGAGGATAGCCTCTCAGAGCCCTGTAGCTGTGTCAGAAGGTTATACTCAGTGAATCTCACACACACAGGCTCCACACACATACAACTGCTGCAACCTCACTCACAAGGGCTAAATTCTTCGCCAGTGTTTCTTTCCAGTTTGTGTGGTTTCCCCAGCTCCTTAGTCTGATGCAGAAGGTAAGGAACGGTTTCTTAATAATACGAAAACATCTTTTTTTTTAAAAAAAAAAAGTTTCTTTGCATGGTTTATACCAAGTCAGGGAAGAGTGTGTGTAACTCTTGGGAAATGGGTCTATGTTTGAGCTGTGGGACTGCAGTTTCTGCTGGCTCCTATTCCCACTTTAATAAACTTCCCTGGCCACAGTTTTAAGGAATATTCCCGTGTGTATCGCTGTAAATGTGGAGAGAGCGGGGCAGGTCAACTCACATCAATAACTACTTAGATTACTAGGTTCATTTTTCAAGGGGGTGGTTTTAATGTGTGTTTTTCATTCCAACTCTTGCCGGCAGTAAGGATTGTGTCTGGGCTGATTCGTGGTCTCGGGGCTATTTACCTGATGTGGCGGGGCTGAATGTTTGTGATAACAGCGGGAGAGTTTCTAGAGAGAGGGTTCATATAATGGACTAGAGGCAGCAAACTCTCTCAATACTCATTCTGATTGGGGGGGGAAACAAGGGGATTCCAGCATTCGCATTATTTTGCTTTTGACTGAAGGGGAGATGTGTCTCTCCCTCCCTGTCTGTCTCTCCCTCTCTGTCTTTCTGTCTGTCTCTTTGTCTCTCTTTCTCCCTCCATCTATCTTTCTGTCTTTCTCTCTCTCTCTCTCTCCCAGGCTGTCTGTCACTCTCTCCCTCCCTCTGTCTTTCTGTCTGTCTCTTTCCCCTCTGTCTGTTCCTCACTTTTTTATCTCTTTGTCTCCGTCTCTGTTTCTCGTTCTCTGTCTGTCACTCTTTCTCTCTCTCTCTGTCTTTCTCTCTGTTTCTCTCTCTTTATCTGTGTGTGTGTATGTACACAGAGGTCCGTTATAACTGGATCCAGGATTTGAGAAGGGGAATTAGCTCAGAAACCAATCCAAAAATCAGATTTGTTAGGGAGAAAATTAGGCACAGTTTGCTTTCCCCATAGATAATAAGTTCTGCTCACTAACACCTGGTTTGAGTTATAATATGATGAACTCTTCCAAGGAATAAAAGATTGAACCAAAAACAGAAAATGCTGGGGAAACTCAGCTGGTCCGGCAGCATCTGTGGAGAGAGAACAGAGCCAGTGTTCTGACAAAGGGTCACCCAGACTCGAAACGTTGGCTCCATTCTCTCTCAATGTGGGGATGCCGGCATTGGACTGGGGTAAACAGTAAGAAGTCTCACAACACCAGGTTAAAGTCCAACAGGTTTATTTGGCAGCAAAAGCCACTAGCTTTCGGAACGCTGGCTGCCCCTTCATCAGGTGAGTGGAGAGTTTATGATCGAAACGTTCTGCTCACCTGATGAAGGGTCAGAGGCCCGAAAGCTAGTGGCTTTTGCTACCAAATAATAAACCTGTTGGATTTCACCCCTGATGTTGTGAGACTTCTTACTCCATTCTCTCACTACAGATACTGTCAAACCAGTCGAGTTTCCCCAGCATTTTCTGTCTTTGTGCCAGATTCCAGCATCCCCAGTGTTTTTAGCTTTCTCTTAATAAAGATTGGACCATTCAGCCTTTAGGTTTAGATGAAGCCGGGGATGGGTGGTGGTGGGAATGCCTCGTCTTGTCAGCCTGGATCTTGTTCTCTCTTCCTTGTGGGGATTCGATTTGAATTTTGGGAGGTTTTTTTTTGGAACAAGCAAGGTACGGATTTTAGTTTTCTCCATCCAATCTTGACTCTAACTTTTTAAGAACAGAATTTTTGTTTTTTGAAAAAAAAAATAGGTGCCTTGAAAGAAATATTAGTATCATAAATAAAAGTTCTTTTGAAATTAGTTTTCACGCCGGCGATGCGAGAATTCTCCACTTTACTGGCAGGTTTCTTTCAGAGCTGACTTATTACAGGAACTCATTGACTCACTGGGGTTCTCTCCCTTCTTCTCTCTGCAGGCCTGGTGACTTTTCTGCCCTGCGCTGGAGGCCCGAGCTATGGGAGACCACCCGAGATCATCTGTGTTGTAGGATGGTGGCAGACAGCAACCTGACTGACAGAGCAGCCAATGCCAGGGATCAACTGGAGCCACAAGTACAAGACGTTGCAGAGCACTGTGGGCTTGAATCACATCCTCGGAGCCGGCATCATGGACACCAGCAGCAGGCGAGGGCCAGCCCTGGAAAGCGCAACGTGGAGACCCACTTCAAAACGTTCAGGGCTCAGTCGGACTATGAGATCATCAAGGAGACTTGGAGGTACTTGGAAGACTGTGGCTTCTACTGGGGTCCGATGACGGTGGAGGTAGCCCACCATAGGCTCAAATCCGAACCCGTGGGGACCTTTCTGCTCCGGGACAGCCGGCAGCGCAACTATTTCTTCTCCCTCAGCGTCAGGACTGCCAAGGAGCCCATCAGTTTCCGCATCCAGTTCCAGGATGGCCTCTTCTCCTTGGATGGCAGCAAGGAGTCTTTTGGCTGCCTGATGGAACTGATTGAGCATTTCACCGTTTCGCCCAAGAGGTTTCTGTCAAAGCCCCTCCGTAAAGTCAAGCTACAATCCCTGCAGGAGCTGTGCAGGAAAAGGATTGTTGAGTCATTCGGGAGAGAGAACATTGACCAACTCCCCTTGAATCCTGTCTTAAATGACTATCTCAAAAGGTTCCCCTTTCGGATATAAAACTAAAAGAAGCAGCATTAATCCAGCACCCAGGGCGTTGAAATCTCTGGATTCTTGGTTTGTGCTCTGTCGTTTTTCTGGGGGGATTACCCTGTGTAGCATCCTATTCGATTTCTGGAAAACACTTGAACAATTTTCGAACTGTTTACAAGCACAATGTTTACACTATGTGGGGCCCAAAGCCCCACTCAGAATCTTCTCTGCCATGCAGGGACCTGATAAACTTAATTCATTTTTAATTAAATAAAATTTATTAAGAAAGTTTTAACATTACACCTCTGTTGAGAGTTATTCTGGTCCATCACTGCTTATTCCTCCTTCTTCACAAAGGTTATCTATTAGTGTCACACGTCACCTTGCATTAACGCTGCAATGAAGTTACGGTGAAAATCTCCCTAGTCGCCACACTCTGGCACCAGTTCTCGGGTACACTGAGGGAGAATCAGTGTAGAAGGAGGCTATTTGCCCATCGAGTCTGCTCTGACTCTCTGACAGAGCATCTTACCCAGAACTTATCCCAGTAACCTCATGTGTTTACCCTGCTAACCCACCTACCCTACACTAAGGGGCAACTTAGCATGGCCTATCATCCTATGATATGCACAACAATTCCCTTTTCAGTTTTTTAATTTACTTATTAATGTCACAATGTAGGCTTACATTTACACTGCAATGAAGTTACTGTGAAAACCCCCTACTCGCTACACTCTAGCTCCTGCTCGAGTACGCTTGGGGAGAATTTAGCACGGCCAATGCACCCTACCCAGCATGTCTTTCGGACTGTGGGAGGAAACCCACGCAGACATGGGGAGAATGTGCAGATTCCACACTGACGGGTGACCCAAGCCGGGAATCGAACCTGGGCCCCAGGCTCTGTGAGGCAGCAGTGCTAACCACTGTGCCACCACTTCAGCCGCCCTAGCTATTAGAACATAGAACATTACAGCACAAACAGGCCCTTCGGCCCTCGAGTTGCGCCGATCACATTAACACTACAATGAAGTTACTGTGAAAATCCCCTAGTTACCACACTCCGGCGCCTGTTCGGATACACTGAGGGAGAATTTAGCACGGCCAATGCACCTAACCAGCACGTCTTTCGGACTGTGGGAGTAAACCAGAGCACCCGGACGAAACCCACACAGACACAGGGAGAATGTACTGACCCCGCACAGACAGTGACCCCAGCCAGGAATCGTACCCAGGTCCCTGGTGCTATGAGGCAGCAGTGCTAATCACTGCGCTGCCCCTCTGAGACACTCAATCTCAGGGATCAACTTCGTAACTGGTCCAAAATCTGTGGCATTTGTGTCTTTACAGGATAGCACAGTCTCCCAACAGCAGTTTAAAGCCCAGCAGGTTTATTTGGTGGCACAAGCCATCAATCAGAGTGTCACTCCCTCTTCATCTTTACAGGACAGTCAAGAGAATTGCCCACTGGATGGTTCAATATTAGAATTAGTGCAATAATGACACCAGGTTCATCTTGCCACCCACCTTGGTGTAAAATGACTGGAGACTGCCGCAGAGATTGCAATCTGATTCGCCCCCCCGTGCTGATTAGTAATCAATGCTGAGGGAAAATGAAGCAAATGTTATTGGAAAGGGTTTGAACAAAAAAAAGCAGAGAGCAAACTGCAGTGAAGTGTGAGGAGGTCCGTTGAAAATGACAGTCCACCGGGCCTTTTCATCCGAATCGATTTCCAGCCTGCTCTGACTGAATGGAATTAGCGAAAGGTCATCCCCAGTCGTTAACCGTATCGCAGGAATGTGAAGCGCGCCTTCAAGGGTGTTCATTAACCCGCCGGTGGCACGGTGGGTTGGCACTGCTGCCTCCCAGCGCCAGTTCGATTCCCGGCTCGGGTCACTGCCTGCGTGGAGTCCGCACGTTCTCCCCGTGTCTGCGTGGGTTTCCTCCGGGTGCTCCCGTTTCCTCCCACAGTCCGAAAGGCGTGCTGGTTAGGGTGCGTGGGCCGCGCTCAGTGTTCTCCCTCAGTGTTACCCAAACAGGCGCCGGAGTGCGGCGACTAGGGGATTTTCACAGTAACTTCATTGCAGTGTTAATGTCAGCCTGCTTGTGATACTAAATAAATAAACTTTGTATTTCCAGAAATATAAAACTGGATCTGATAGTTTGATCTTCCAGCTTTTGCCACTAGGTGGCAATTGTCAGCCTTGATTACTTTTGGCTTATCAAAGGCAATCTTTGGTGTGAAGAGAATGGAAAGAACATCTGGATTAATTTTAAAATGTGACCTTGAAGCGGGTGGGGGAAAGCAAGAAAAAAAACTCAGTGGCAAATTCACGGTCCCAGGTTTAGCAAAAGTGATTGGAAAGCTGAGGGAAAAGGCAAGTTTCTCAGTAGGAATCGGGCCCATGACAGTCTCCTCCCACTAGGCCCGGACTTCCAGAGCCGCCAGGTTCTACAGTCAATAACACTTGACAATCACCCGGTTGGAGCTGAGGGGGTAACCCGGCAACCACAATCAAGAGATAACTCCATTCATGGATCTTTTGTTCGCTGCGGCTAATGAGGTGCAAAATGCTGCAAGTACGCGTCAAGCCTCACAGCACCTTTCACAGAATGGCTCGGGGGGCCCTCTACAGCCACGGGCCCCTTCTTCTGTGATGGTCAGGCACTCCCTGGCTGCTTTTTAACAAACACAACGTGAGAAAGACTGGAGCAAAACTTGAGAACGTTGGCCAGCCTCTGTGAAGGGGATAATCGTAGAATTATTTGATTCCCACAGTGCGGAAGGAGGCCATTTGTCCCATCAAGTCTGCACCGACCACAAGCCCACCCTGTCCCCATAACCCTATATATTTATCCAAACTAGTTCCCCTGACACTGAGGGTCAATTTGACGCGGCCAATGCGCCTAACTTTGAGAGGAAACCCACACAGGATTACCCGGAGGAAACCCACACAGACATGGGGAGAATGTGCAGACTCCACACAGACAGTGACTCAAGCTGGGAATCGAACCTGGGCCCTTGGCGCTGTGAGGCAGCAGTGCTAACCATTGTGCTACCATGCCGTTCTTTCTTAAAATGATCCTTAAAAATCTTTTACGAATGTTTTGTTTACACGTCAGCCCCATGTTCCTGATCTGTGGGCATCTGGTGTAGAGGGGGGCAGGGAGGGCCAAGGGCCTCCTCATGGGCCTGGGCCTGGCTAAATTTGCCATAAGTAGGTCCAGACAGAGGGCACCCAAGGAGGTCCTCTGACCTCACTGCCCCTCCCCCGCCCCATCATCCATGGTCGGGTGTCCCTGGAAGGGAGCATGCAGTGTCCATGAACATCATCCATGCCTTCCGTGCTCTTTGGGCACCACAGGGGCTGGGGTGTATTTTTTTTAATTCATTTGTGGGACATGGGCATCACTGGGTGGCCAGCATTTATTGCCCATCCCTGGTTGCCCTTGTTCAGAGGGCAGTTGAGAGTCAACCACATTGCTGTGGGTCTGGAGTCACTTGTAGGCCTGACCGAGTAAAGATGGCAGATTTCCTTCCCTTGAGAGATTGAATAGACTGAGACTATACTCACTGGAACTTAGAAGAATGAGGGGAGATATTATCGAAATGTATAAAGTTATGAAGGGAATAGATAAGATAAAAGTTGTTTCCACTGGCAGGTGAAACTAGAACTAGGGGGCATGGCCTCAAAATAAGGGGGAGCAGATTTAGGACTGAGTTGAGGAGAAAATTCTTCAGCCAAAGGGTTGTGAATCTGTGGAACTCCCAGCCCAGTGAAGCAGTTGAGGCTACCTCATTGAATGTTTTTAAGGTGAAAATAGATTTTTGAACAGTAAAGGAATTAAGAGTTATGATGAGCGGGCGGGTAAGTGGAGCTGAGTCCACAAAAAGATCAGCCATGATCTTATTGAATGGCGGAGCAGGCTCGAGGGGCCGAATGGCCTACTCCTGCTCCTCCTTCTTCAAGGACATTAGTGAACCAGATGAGTTTTTCTGACAATCTACAATGGTTTCATGATCATCAGTAGGTTCTTAGTTCCAGATTATTTTATTGAATTCAAATTCCACCAACTGCCTTGGCGGGATTCGATCCCGAGTCCCCAGAACATTAAATGAGTTTCTGGACCCCCTCTCACTTTAGTCGCCCTGGCAGTAAGGGGCAATTTAGCATGGCCAATTCTCCTAATCCGCACATCTTTGGACTGTGGGAGGAAACTGGAGCACCCGGAGAAAACCCACGCAGACATGGGGAGAATGTGCAAACTCCACAAGCCGGGAATCAAGCTTGGGTCCCTGGCGCCATGAGGCAGCAGTGCTAACCCACTGTGCCACCATGCCTGGGCTTCTAAGTTAATAGCTCAGGGGGCCTAATTACACAACCATCATTTCCCACTATCAGGGACCCTGTGTTAGTTAGGCTGCCGCTTCCAAATTGGCAGCCACTGGGCAGAGCATTCCCGGCATATCAGCTTACTCTGGACACGGATCTCAGTGGGATCACTGGAGGGTGCCGGTGAGAAGGAAAGCTTTAATTTTCCATTTAGCTGAAGGGAGCCACGAGGAACAAGAATGCTCCGTCCATCTCCCCTGTCGCTAGGAGAAGCTTGCCATTTGCAGACAGACACAGAGCTGAAACATTAACTCTGTCTCACTCTCTGTCTGACCGGCTGGGGTGGCCGGAGGGGTATTTCCAGCATTTTCTATTTCTATTTTAGATTTGCAGCATCCGTCATGTGATTCCCCCAGTGTCTACGTGAGGTTGACTGGTCTGTAAATTATAGAGTCATTGAGGTTTATGTTCAGCCTAACTTGTCCATACGTCTTTTTTTAAATCACTAAGCTAGTCTCAATTGCCTGCCTTTGGCCCATATCTCTCTATACCCACCTTACTCATGTGACTGTCTAAATGCTTTTCAAAAGACAAAATTGTACCCACCTCTACTATTACCTCTGGCAGCTCGTTCCAGACACTCACCCTCTGAGTGAAAAAATTGTCCCTCTGGACACTTTTGTATCTCTCCCCTCTCACCTTAAACCTGTGCCCTCTAGTTTTAGACTCCCCTACCTTTGGGAAAAGATATTGACTAGCTAGCTGATCTATGCCCCTCATTATTTTATAAGACCTCTGTAAAATCACCTCTCAGCCTCCCACACTCCAGGGAAAGAAGTCCCAGCCTGTCCAGCCTCTCCTCACAACAATCCTAGTAGCATCCTGGTAGCATCCTAGTAAATCTCTTTTGCACTCTTTCTAGTTTAATTGTCAGATAGATCGCTGTCCCCAGTTTTGAACTGGAGTGAATCGTGACATTTGTCATCTCCTCATCTACCTGCGCTCCCACACCTCAGCAAGATTGTGACCCTCTCCCTAACTTCCTCATCAGTTGAAAATGTATTCCATCCAGATCACGTAAGCTTTCTGCTTTTAGCATGGCCAAGAGGCGCCACAGTGGCACAGCTGTTGGCAGTGCTGCCTCACAGCGCCAGGGACCCAGGTTCAATTCCAGCCTCGGGTGACTGTGTGGAGTTTGCACATTCTCCCCGTGTCTGCGTAGGTTTCCTTCGGGTGCTCCGGTTGCCTCCCGCAGCCCACAGATGTGTGGATTAGGCGGATTGGTCATGCTAAATTGGCCCTTAGTGTCAGGGGACAAGAAGGGTAAAAACGTGGCGTTACGGGGATAGGGCTTGTTATCAATGCAGACCTGATGGGCCAAATGGCCTCCTTCTGCACTGAAGGGATTCTATGAATGTTTGACTTTCCCAAGGCACAGTGGTTAGCACTGCTGCCTCACAGCGCCAGGGACCCAGGTTCGATTCCCGGCTTGGGTCACTGTCTGTGTGGAGTCTCTCTTACATCTGCGTAGGTTTCCTTTGGGTTTGCTCCAGTTTCCTCCCACAGTCCAAAGATGTGCAGGTTAGGTTGATTGGCCATGCTAAATTGCCCTTTCGTGTTGGGGGAAATAGCAGGGTAAATATATGGGGTGACGGGGATAGGGCCTGGGTGGGATTGTTGGCGGCACAGGTCCGATGGGCCAAATGGCCTCCTTCTGCACTGTAGGGATCCTATCTGTCTTTTGTCCTATCCGGTCTGTCCACACACAGTTCCTCCTTTACTGGAGAAGAGTTTTGGGACATTTTGTTGCGATGGATACTATTATTGATTTGGGGTTTCCCCAGAAGTTTATGCAACTTCTCCCTGCAAGTTCATCCATCCAGACCTGGGATAAGTTCCGGTGAAACCCATTCCAGGGTTAATATATCTGGCCTGAGAAGGAATGCCCAAAACACAAACTTAGTGCTGCAGCTGGAGTTTGACCCAGCCCTTGAACAATTGGAGTATTACTTCATCGCTTTCGCCTTCCAGCTCCCCGGAGATAGAGGCCGACATTCCATTAGTCTTCCTGATTCCTACTTGCACCTGTCCAGAAGCTTTAAGTGATACGTTTACACGGACACCCCGAAATCACATTGCCCCTCCACGTTCCATTCTCCCACTGCATTTGTATCTCACCATCATTGCCCTGTTGTAGAACAATTTTCAGAATCCACCAGGCAAGAGTTAAAGTCTCGTTACCCAGTTACGTTAAGCAACAGTCACCTCAGTAACCAAATCAGCCTTCCAAACTAACGCATTTCACTGTTTCCTTGGAATTAAACAGGAAACAGTCTTGCCCTCGATGCAGTTTGCAACCAATGATTTAGAATTATAGAGTCCCTACAATGCAGAATGATGCCATTTAACTCATCGAGTCTGCACTGACCACCATCCCACCCAGACCCTATTCCTGTAACTCCACATATTTACCCTGCTAGTTCCCCGAAACTAGGGTCAATGAGGGCACGTCGATTAGCCTTTCTGCCTCACAGCGCCAGGAAGCTGGGTTCAACTCCGGCCTCGGGCCACTTTCTGTGTGGAGTTTGCACGTTCTCCCCGTGTCTGTGTGGGTTTCCTCCGGGTTCTCTGGTTTCCTCCCACACTCCAAGGATGTTAATTGACCATGCTAAGTTGACTCTAGTGTCGGGGGACTGGCAGGGTAAATATTTGGGGGTTACGGGAATAGGGGCCGACTGGGATTGTGTTCGGTACAGACTCGATGGGCCAAATGGCCTCCTTCTGCACTGTCGAGATACGATGTATTTTGTAGATTTAACATGGCCAATCTACCTAGCAGACTCGATGGGCCAAATGGCCTCCTTCTTCACTGTAGACATTCTCTATGATCTCTGCTTATGGTAGTTAGCTGGACTGAGAGTTCCAGAGGGGTATTTTCCCAACTGAAACAGATTGGACTTTACAGACTTAACTTCCTCATTAAACTCGGCCAAGGCTCATAGAAGGGAAATATGTCCTGTGGTAAGGCTTTTGTGAAACCACAGAATGTAGTGAGTGGGAAATTAGCTGCATTTAAGTTCTGAGAATTTGACCAGAAATAAAAATCGGTTTCCCGATGCCCACTTCATTTTCAGAAGGCACTGGTGTTGGGATGGCGGGACCCTACAGGTGCCAGTGACTGTTCGTCAGCTCGCAGCTAAGCTGCGACGTGTATAGGGGCGGCACGGTGGCACGGTGGTTAGCCCTGCTGCCTCACAGCGCCAGGGACCTGGGTTCGATTCCCAGCCTGGGTCAATCTCTGTGCGGAGTCTGCATTTTCTCCCCTCTGGGTGCTCCAGTTTCCTCCGACAGTCCGAAAGACCTGACGGTTAGGGACATTGGCCGTACTAACTTCTCCCTAAGTGTACCCAAACAGGCGCCCGGAGATTTTCACAGAAACTTCATTGCAGTGTTAATCTAAGCTGACTTGCGACCAGTAAATAAACTTTAAATCTTTCATTTGAGTAAAGTGGGGTTGTTCTCCCTGGAAAGACAGAGGCTGCTGGGGGGGGGGGCGCGCGACCTGATAGAAGTTTATAAAATTATGAGGAATGTAGACAGGGTGAACAGTTGGAAGCTTTTTACCCAGGGCAGAAATGATAATTACAAGGAGGTACATGTTCAAGATGAGAGGGGAAAGGTTCAGTGGAGATGTGCGGTGGATGTTTTTTTACACTGAAGGTGATGGGGGCCTGGGAATGCACTGCCAAGTGAGGTGATTGATGCATTAGCCACATTTAAGCCTTATCTGGATTGGCACATGAACAAACGGGGAATAGAGGGATACAGGCAGCTGGTCTAGACAGATAAACATGATCAGTGCAGGTCTGGAGGGACAAAGGGCTTGTTCCTGTGCTGTACTGTTCTTTGTTAACCATAGAACCATACAAAATTACAGCTCAGAAACAGGCCTTTTGGCCCTTCTTGTCTGTGCCGAACCATGTTTTGCCTAGTCCCACTTACCTGCACTTGGACCATATCCCTCCACCCCCCTCTCATCCATGAACCCATCCAAGTTTTTCTTAAATGTTAAAAGTGGCCCCCGCATTTCCCACTTTATCCGGCAGCTCATTCCACACTCCCACCACTCTCTGCGTGAAGAAGCCCCCCCCCCCCCTAAATATCCCCTTTAAACTTTTCTCCTTTCACCATTAACCCATGCCCTCTGGGTTTTTTCTACCCTAGCCTCAGTGGAAAAAGTCTACTTGCATTCACTCTATCTATACCCATCAAAATCTTATAGACCTCTATCAAATCTCCCCTCATTCTTCTACGCTCCAGGGAATAAAGTCCAAACCTATTCAATCTCTCTCTTGTTCATTCAAATATTATTACGACCAACTCCAGGTAAGGCTCTCCAGAAGCCGTTTACCCAGCTGTGACCTCTTGATGTGTCACCATCCAGTTGTTGCAATTTTCACAAACAACTGGCCCCAAATCATTACAAACTTGAATGAGGAGGGGGCACTGGCCTTATTTGCTTATTCCACCCACCCTCTACTAGTAGCAACACAGAGTTCAATCCAACAAGGCTTCCTTTCTCTTGGATACCTTTCCCAGACACAAAAGTTACGTTTAAATAGGAGCCAATTCGACCGAGCTTTCTTGAGTTAAAATAGAGTAAGTTTATTAAATAGTGAAAGCTAAGGAGAAATGGTAAAACGCACGCATCTGCTCTCATACGGGTCAGAGCTAACATTTGAGTTCAGTAGTAAATAAACATTTTAAAAACGGAACATTTCTTGAGTTACAAGGAGCAAGGGATGATGTGCTACAGCCATTACATAGAATCCCTACACTGCAGAAAGAGGCCATTCAGCCCATCGAATCTGCACTGACCACAATCCCATCCATGCCCTATTCCCATGACCCCACAATATTTACCCTGCTTGTCCCCCTGACACTAAGGGACAATTTAGCATCACCAATCCACCTAGCCCGCACATCTTTGGCCTGTGGGAGGAAACCGGAGCCCCCGGAGGAAATCCACGCACAGAATGTGCAGACTCCACACAGACAGTGACCCAAGCTGGGAATCAAACCCGGGTCCTTGGCGCTGTGAGGCAACAGTGCCAACCACTGTGCCGCCATGCCGTTACGATTGTTTTCATTGTAGCGTGGAAGCATAGCATCCCTAACCATGCAGAAGGAAACTACTCAGTTCATAAAACCTGCACTGACTCTTACTCAGGCTTACCCCATAACCCCACTCTGCTTAATCCCCCTAAGTTATCTATCTTGGGACACCACAGGGTAACTTAGCATGGCCAGTCACATCTTTGGAGTGTGGGAGGAAACCAGAGCACCTGGAAGATTCTTACGTAGACATGGGGTAACTCCACACAGACAGTCAAGGCCGGAGTTGAACCCAGGTCCCTGACGCTGTGAGGTGGCAGTGCTAACCACTGTGCTGCCCTCAGTTCCATTGCTGCTTAGAGAAATCGCATGTACCCATTTCTGTCAGTGGCTAGCTGTATATTCTCAGCCATCCTGTTTTTTAAAAATAGACAACTCAGGACTTTTCTCCATCACCGTGACGATATGGGCCACATTACCACAGATACACAAAATAGATCACAGTTACGGTGCAGAAGGAGGCCATTCAGCCCATCGTATCTGCACAGAGTCTTCAAACGAGCACCATGACTTAACGCTGACCTTTTGCCTTTTCCCCGTAACCCCGCGCATTGTTTCTATTCAAATGATCATCCAATGCCCTCTTGAATCTTGGATCACGTAGAAACTTCTAAAATTATAACTGGCTTAGACAGGTTAGATTCAGAAAGAATGTTCCTGATGGTGGGGGGAGTCCAGAACTGAGGGGTCATAGCTCGAGGATAAGGGGTAAACCTTTGAGACAGGGGTGAGGAGAGATTTCTTCACCCAGAGGGTGGTGAATGTGTGGAATTCACGAACACAGAAAGTAGCTGGGGCCAAAGCGTTCTGCGATTTCGAGAAGAAATTAGATATAGCTTTTGGGGCTAAAGGGATCAAGGGATATTGGGGGGGGGGGGGAGAGAGAATCAGGATATTGAATTTGATGATCAGCCATGATCAAAATGAATGACGGAGCAGGCTCAAAGGGCCAAATGGTCTACTCCTGCTTCTAATTTTCGAGGAATGCCTACATTGAAGCTGCCTCCAACACACTTTGAGGGAATGAGGGAATGCATTCCCAGATCCCAATCACTCACCGCATGAAAATATTTTTTTTCTCTGATGGGCCCGGGAAACAATAGACAACGATAAACTATCCCAAAGTGCATCCTGGGAATGTTTGATTTGATTCGATTTATCATTGTCACATGTATTGGGATACAGTGAAAAGTATTGTTTCTTGCCCGCTATACAGACAAAGCATACGGTACACAGAGAGGGAAAGGAGAGGGTGCAGAACGTAGTGTTACAGTCATAGCCAGGGTGTAGAGAAAGACCAACTTAATGCGAGGTAGATCCATTCAAAAGTCTGATGGCAGCGGGGAGGAAGCTGTTCTTGAATCGCTTGGTACATGACTCACACCTTTGTATCTTTTTCCTGATGGGAGAAGGTGGAAGAGAGAACGTCCGGAGTTCGTGGGTTCCTTAATTATGCCGGCTGCTTTGCTCGAGGCAGCAGGGAGGCAGAGTCAATGGATGGGAGGCTAGTTTGTGTGATGGATTGGGCTATGCTCGTGACATTTTGTAGTTTCTCGCAGACTAGGAGCCATACCAAGCTGTGAAACAACTAGAAAGAGTGTATTTTATTGGGGAATTTGTAAATACTGGGGAGAGTCGCAGCTGACATGCCAAATTTCCTTGGTCTTCTGAGAAAGTAGAGGCGTTGGTGGACTTTCTTAGCAATAGTGTCAGTGAGGGGGGGGGGGGCGCGATTAGAACAGGTTATTGGTGATCTGGATAACTAAAAACTCAATCCTTTCTACTTTGTCTCTGTTGATTGAACCAGAATCAGAATCTGAGGTAGGCCAATACCACAGCAAGTGGCCAAAAGCTTGCTCAATGAGATATGTTTTGAGGAAAATTAAAGCGAGGAAAAATAAGTGTTAAAGGCTTAAGGAGAGAATTCCAAAGCTTAACTTCCAAGCACCTATTGGCAGGATGGAGGAATTAAAATCGGGGATGCTCGAGAGGCCAGAATTAGATGAATTTATTTTATTTAGCTGTGGGACATGGGCGTCACTGGCTGGCCAGTATTTATTGCCCATCCCTATTTGCCCTTGGAGGGCAGTTGAGAGTCAACCACATTGCTGTGGCCCTGGAGTCACATGTAGGCCAGACCAGGTAAGGACGGCAGATTTCCTCCCCTAAAGGATATTAGTGAACCAGGTAGGTTTTTCTGACACTCGACAATGGTTTCATGGTCATCAGCAGATTCCTAATTTCAGAATTTTTTTTAACTAAATTCAAATTCCACCACCAGTTGTGATGGGATTCGAACTTGAGTCCCCAGAACGTTAGTTGAGTTCCTGGATTAATAATCCAGTGGTAATATCACTGGGCCATTGCCTCCTCATCATCATACATTGCCAATCCCTAAGGCCATTTAAGAGTCAACCACATTGCAGTGGCTCTGGAGTCACATGTAGGCCAGACCAGGTAAGAACGGCAGATTTCCTCCCCTAAAGGACATTAGTGAACCAGATGGGTTTTTCTGACAATCAACAATGGTTTCATGGTCATCAGTGGATTCTTAATTCCAGATTTTTAAAAATTGAATTCAAATTCCACCATCTGCCGTAGCAGGATTCGAACCCAGGTCCCCAGAGCATTACGCTGAGTTTTTACATTAATAGTGGTAATACCACTAGGCCATCACCTCCCCAGCTAAGTGGAAGAGATTCTAGAGATTGGAAGGCAGTGTGGTCTATAGATTAATTTATGAGTTTATTGGGAAACAGCTCATATCAAAATCCCCAGTCATGATTGCACTGTAGACGATAAAAAGATCATTGATTAAGAAAGGTTAAAGTCTCCAACCAGAAAGTAACTCACTAACCAAGGCCCTCATGCAAGCCCAGAACCACTTCTTCATAATGGGTGGAAGTGGGCAGTATACGTTATGCAATTAAACCAGCCTGAGGCTAATTCATTCTCTCAGAGTGAGGGCCATTAAAGTAATAAACGAGGGAAGGTTTAGTGAAGTGTGTACAATTGGGTGCGTTATCCAATTAATGTTTGTGTTGGTATGAGATTAGTCAGCATTCATTAACGTAAATGTTTGCCTGATTTCTCAGTACCTATCTTGGTGGTCAGTGGAGATGCTGGCATTGGACTGGGATGGGCTCAGTAACAAGCCTCACAACACCAGGCTAAAGCCGCTGCCCCAAAAGCTCGCGGTTGCAAATAAACCTGTTGGACTTTAACCTGGTATTATGACACTACGTACTGTGCCCACCCCAGTCCAACGCCGGAGCCTCAACCTCAGCATCATCAATGGATTCATGGCCATCATCAGACTTTCAGTTCCAAACTTTATTGAATTTAAAATTTCACCGTCTGCCACGGTGGGATTCAAACCCAGGTCCCCATCTTGGGTCTCTGAATTACCTGTTCCCTGACAAAACCACAGTGCCACTGCCCCCCCGCACGGATGTACGCTGTCAATCACCCAATCAAAGTCATTGGCTAATGATGTCTGTTGAAGAAGGTTTACGATTGGTGGCATTGTGTTTCATTCAGGGGGGGGTCAAATTGCTGTGACAGTGTGTGCATTTCTACATGCATGTATGTCTCAGGAAACACTTGAACCGTGACACATGTAATTAGAATTCGACTGGGCTGACAGAGTTGGCAATGCTTTATCATGTCAAAACGAAGTAATGCATTTAGATTTCCAAGTAACAAGAATACACTGAACCAGCAGACACCACGCCCAGGAACTTGGCAACAATACAATGGGATTTCTCCATTGGTCCGCCTGAATGAGTCGCAAAATTAAGAAGAAACTACTCAGAATGTTGAGTTATATTGTGAGGTCACGAGTACAAGTTGGAAAGTTCTCTTCTGAAACTGTACAGGATGTCAGTCAGGTCTCATCTCACCAACTTTTACGGATGAACCATAGACCTTCGGGTTGTATCACAGCTCGGAATGGCTTCTGCTCTGGCCAAGGCCGCAAGAAAATACAGAGGGTCATGAATATAACCCAATCCATCACACAAGCCAGCCTCCCATTCACTGACTCTGTCGACACTTCCCGCTGACTCGGAAAAGCAGCCGGCACAATCAAAGACCTCACGCGCCCCAGATATTCTCTCTTCCACCTTCTTCCATCAGGAAAAAGATACAAAACTCTGAGGTCACGTATCAACCGACTCAAGAACCTGCTTCTTCCCTGCTGCTGTCAGACTTGTGAATGGACCTATCTCACACTAAGTTGATCTTTCATCATCCATCATCAAGGAAGAAATAGTGGAGCATCTGGATATAAATTGTCCCATTGGTAAGACGCAGCATGGGTTCATGAAGGGCAGGCCATGTTTGACTAATTTGGTGGCGTTCTTTGAGAACATTACATGTACAATGGACAATGGGGAACATGTCGATGTGGTGAAAAGAACAAAGAACAAAGAACAACACAGCACGGGAAACAGGCCCTTCGGCCCAACGAGCCCGCGCCGCCGTCCCATGGTCAGTGACCTATTCATGACTCTAGTCTATGCCTAATGTTGTTTCTGGATTTTTAGAAGGCATTTGACAAGCTGCCGCACCAAAGACTGCTACATAAGATAAAAGTGCACAGTGTTACGGGTAATGTATTAGCACGGATAGAGGGTTGGTTAACTAACAGAAAGCAAAGAGTGGGGGTAAATGGGTATTTTTTTGGTTGGCAATCAGTGATTAGTGGTGTGCCTCAGGGATCAGTGTTGGGACTGCAATTATTTACAATTAGCATAGATGATTTGGAGTTGGGGACCAACTGTAGTGTGTCAAAATTCGCAGATGACACTAAGATGAGTGGCAGAGCAAAGTGTGCAGAGGATACTGAAAGTCTGCAAACCGATACAGATAGTCTAAGTGAGTGGGCGAGGGTCTGGCAGATGGAGTACAATGTTGGCAAATGTGAGGTCATCCGTTTTGGTAGGAATAACAGCAAAATGGAGTGTTATTTAAATGGTAAAAAATTGCAGCATGCTGCTGTGCAGAGGGACCTGGGTGTCCTTGTGCAAAAGTCACAAGGAGTTGGTTTGCAGGTGCAGCAGGTAATTCAGAAGGCAAGCAGAATTTTGTCTTTCATTGCCAGAGGGATGGAGTTTAAAAATAGCGAGATTATGTTGCAGCTGTATAAGGTGCTGGTGATGCCACACCTGGAGTACTGTGTAGAGTTTTGGTCTCCTTACTTGAGAAGGGATATACTGGCACTGGAGGGGGTGCAGAGGAGATTCACAAGGTTGATTCTGGAGTTGAGAGGGTTGGCTTATGAGGAGAGACTGAGTAGACTGGGGTTATACTCATTGGAATTCAGAAGAATGAGGAGAGATCTTATAGAAACATGTAAGATTCTGACAGGAATAGATAAGATAGAAGCAGGAAGTTGTTTCCACTGGTGGGTGAAACTAGAACTAGGGGGCATAGCCTCAAAATAAGAGGGAGCAGATTTAGCACTGAGTTGAGGAGAAACTTCTTCACACAAAGGGTTGTGAATCTGTGGAATTCCCTGCCCATTTGAGGCGACCTCATTGAATGTTTTTAAAACAAGGATAGATAGATTTTTGATCAGTAAAAGGAATTAAGGGTTACGGTGATTGGGAGGGTGAGTGGAGCTGAGTTCACGAAAAGATCAGCCATGATCTTATTGAATGGCGGAGCAATCTTGAGGGGCCAGATGGCCGACTCCTGCTCCTAATTCTTATGTACTTTTTCTATACCCTAGCTATGACTGTAACACTAAGTTCTGCGCTCTGTCCTTTCCTTCTCTATGTATGGTATGCTTTGTCTGTATAATGTGCAAGAAGCAACACTTTTCACTGTATACTAATACATGTGACAATAATAAATCAAATCAGATAGTTGCATACCATACTGGCACATGGAAACTAAAACAGGAGTGGATCAGTCAGCCCTTCGAGCCTGCTCCGCCATTCATTTTGATCATGGCTGATCATCAGATTCAATATCCTGATCCCCCCCTCCCACCACATCCCTTGATCCCTTTAGCCCCGAAGAGCGATATCTAATTTCTTCTTGAAATCAGACAATGTTTTGGCCTCAACCACACTCTGTGTTAGTGAATTCCACACATTCACCATCGTCTGGGTGAAGCAATTTCTCCTCACCTCAGTTCTAAAAGATTTACCCCCTTATCCTCAAACTATGACCCCTCGTTCTGGACTCCCCCCACCGTCAGGAACGTTCTTTCTGAATCTACCCCGTTAGGATTTTATAAGTTTCAAGAGATCCCCTCTCGCTCTTCTAAACTCCAGTGAATATTATCCTATCCGACTTAGTCTCTCCTCATATGACAGGTCTGACATCCCAGGAATTAACCTGGTAAACTTCACTGTACTCTTTCTACAGCAAGGACATCCTTCCTCAGATAATGAAGCAAAATTGCACACCATACTCCAGGTGTGGCCTCACCTGTATATTTGCAGCAAGACATCCCCATCCCTATACTCAAATTCTCTCGCTCTTGCCTTCTTTACTCCCTGCTGTACCTGCGCGCTTACTGCCAGACTGACGCACGAGGGCTCCAAGGTCTCACTGAGTATCCGCCTCTCTCAGTTTACACCCATTCAAGTAATAATCCACCTTCCTATTATTGCTACCAAAGTGGATAACTTCTGGTGGTACAATGGTTAGCACTGCTTCCTCACAGCGCCAGGGACCCGGGTTTGATTCCCAGCTTGGGCGACTGTCTGTGCGGAGTCTGCACGCTTTCCCTCCCGTGTCTGTGTAGGTTGCCTTCAGGTGCTCTGATTTCCTTCCACAGTCTGAATGGTGATTAGATGGATTGGCCGTGCTAAATTCTCCCTCAGTGTACCCGAACAGGCACCGGAATGTGGCGACTAGGGGATATTCACAGTAACTTCATTGCAGTGTTAATGTGATGAATAAATAAACTTTAACTTTGTCTGCGTGGAGTCTGCACATTCTCCCCATGTGTGGATGGGTTTCCTCCGGTTTGCTCCCACAGTCCGAAAGACGAGCTGGTTAGGTGCATTGACCGTGCTAAATTCTCCCTAAAAACAGGCGCTGGAGTGTGGCAACTAGGGGATTTTCACAGTAACTTCATTGCAGTGTTAATGTAAACCTACTTGTGACGAATAAATAAACTTTAACTTTGTCTGCGTGGAGTCTGCACATTCTCCCCGTGTCTGGGTGGGTTTCCTCCGGTTTCCTCCCACAGTCCGAAAGACATGCCGGTTAGGTGCATTGACCGTGCTAAATTCTCCCTAAGAACAGGCTCTGGAATGTGGCAACTAGGGAATTTTCACAGTAACTTCATTGCAGTGTTAACGTAGGCCTACTCGTGACACTGACAAATAAATTTATTTATGCTGCATCCGCCACGCATTTGCCCACTCACTCAGCCTGTCCAACTCGCGCTGAGGCATCTCCGTACCCACTTTGCTCCATTCTACTCTGAGGTTTCGAGATAGGGAATCAGGGCGTGGTTCCCTTGCACATAGCTCGTGTTGTGTTACACAACCATTGATCAGAATGCGATCCACTCCTAGATTTACTGCAGGCTTGTTCTGTTTCAACAGGCACTTCACAGCTGCTTTACTGGTTCGTAACTGAGTCCACATTGGTGGATTTCTGAATTCAATGCAGTCTTGGCAGAATCACTCACTGCTGATCAGCACATGATTATTGGGAATTCATCTCGTGGTTTTATGTGAGAAATTTGGTCTGCCTACATGAGCCTGAAACCGATAACAAGACAATAACCTTATCACAGGATCAAGATGACGCATAAACCATGGAAGCTAAACTGAACTGGCTCATTACAATGAACACCAATCTGATCTTGAACTCAACACTCTTATCCAAAGTTCAGGTTCCAGCTAATACGCCGTTTGGATAACAAAGTGCGGGTATGTGCTGATGTCAGAGGGTTAGGGTCTCCAACTGTGATTGAATTTATCCCTGGAGGGTTCATCGCATGGCATTAAATCGCCCCTTAGTGTCAGGGGGATTAAATAAGGGTCACAGGGATCGGGGCTCGACAGGATTGCTTTCGGTGCAGGCTCGATGAGCCAAATGACCTCCTTCTGCACTGTAGAGATTCAATGCTTCTATTCTATGACTTGCCCCATGCCCACACTCCAGTCATTCATCAGCCAACTCGTCCATCAAAGCAAATGACTGCGGGTGCTGGAATCTGAAACTAAAACAGAAAATGCTGGAAAATCTCAGCAGGTTTGACAGTGTCTGTGGAGAAAGAATAGACCTGATGTGGAGATGCCGGCATTGGACTGGGGTAAACACAGTAAGAAGTCTCACAACACCTGGTTAAAGTCCAACAGGTTTATTTGATAGTAAACACCACAGGCTCTGTAAACCCCAATAGCCTGCGGGTTTACTATCAAATAAACTGGTTGGACTTTAACCTGGTGTTGTGAGGCTTCTTACTGAGAAAGAATAGAGCCAGCCTTTCGAGTCTGGATGACCCTTCATCAGAGCTCCATCCTTGTGACACACTGATGGCCTAGTGGTATTATCACTAGACTATTAATCCAGAAACTCAGCTAATGTTCTGGGGACCCAGGTTCGAATCCCACCAGGGCAGATGGTAGAATTTGAATTCAATAAAAAAAATCTGGAATTAAGAATCTACTGATGACCGTGAAACCACTGTCAGAAAAACCCATCTGGTTCACTCATGCTGTTTAGGGAAGGAAATCTGCCGTCCTTACCTGGTCTGGCCTACAGCAATGTGGTTGACTCTCAATTGCCCTCTGGGCAAGGGCAACTATGGTTGGGCAATAAATGCTGGCCAGCCAACGATACTGATGTCCCACGAATGAATATAGAAATACTTCCTACACCAACTGGTGTAGCAAAAGGACTCATTGCCCAATTGGATGATGACTTGACTGTTAACCAGACATTTATATCCCATTTTCTATATTTCTATATCTGGCAAAAAGAAATGTTCAAAGAAAATTTAAAAAGATGACCTTTTTTGAATGTCCAGGGTCGCTCACTGCAATGTTGTGGCGATAGATCTCCGGTTACCGTAGAACCATAGAACATTACAGCACCGAAACTTCTTGGCTGTGCTGAACCATTTTTCTGCCTAGTCCCACTGACCTGCACCTGGACCGTGTCCCTCTCATCCATGAACCTGTCCAAGCTTTCCTTAAATGTTAAAAGTGAGCCTGCATTTACCACTTAAGAAAGGGCTCCAGGTCAACCCTGGAGGGATGGTGACCCCACAATGTGTTTAACCCATCACATCACCGTGCCCTTCCCCTCTTTCTGTTTGGTGGGCAGCCTGACACTCTGGCAATCAGAATTCTAGTCTCTCCAAGTAGAAGCCTTGGCGTCTGCAAGGGTGTTGTACCACGCGGATGATAACTGATTTCAGGAAGGAAATTGGATGGATGCAAAAGGGAAATATACTCGCAGAGCTACAGGGAGAGCAGGTTAGTGGGACTGATTAGATTATTCTGCAGAGAAATGCAGTGGGGCTGAATGGCCTCCTCTTGTGCCTCTGACCCTACAGTGGAGTCCTCTGTGGTAAGCCCTCCCATCTCCTCACAGATCTTCCCCTCTCTGCAGCCCCTGATCTATTTCCCAGTCACCATGTGGATCCAGGGTCCCTGCAATCTCAGCCCCTCTCGCACTCGGGTGCATCTAGGTGGGCAAATCCACTGCCCCGACCCCCAACGAATGCACCTACCCACAAACAAAATACACCAAAAAGCCAATCGCAGGGCAAAATTTCCCACAGCGGAAATAAGTGAAAAGTTACATGCAGGTAAAATAGCTGGCACTGGGGGAGGGGTTAGAAACATAGCAACATAAGAATGTAGGAATTAGGAGCAGACATGGGCAAACTCAGCTCTTCGAGCCTGCTCTGCCATTCAATCAGATCATGGCTGATCTTTCCCTGGTCTCAAATGTACCTCCCGACCTGTCCCCCATATCCCTTTTTAATTAGAAATATATCCCTCCCCTTTTTGATACCATTCAATGATTCAGGCTCCACCGCGCAATGGGGTAGCGAGCTCCACACATTCACCACCCTCTGTGAGAAGTAGTTCCTCCTCATCTCAGTTTTAAATCCACCGCCTCTCAACCTATACCTGTGACCTCAAGATTGCCCCAGAAGGGAAACATTTGGTCTACGTTTACTTTATCAATCCCGATTAAAATTTTATACACCCCGATCGGATCCCCTCCCATCCTTCTAAACTCCAGCGAGTACAAGCCCAGACTGTTTAATCTCTCCTCATGCGTCAACCCTTTCATCCCCAGAACCTCCCCTGAACTGCCTCCAATGCCTTCACATCCTTCCTCAAAAAAGGAGACCACCTAACCCGCACATCTTTGGAGTATGGGAGGAAACCGGAGCACCCGGAGGAAACCCATGCAGACACGGGGAGAACGTGCAAACTCTACACAGGCAGTGACCCAAGCCGGGAATTGAACCTGGGTCCCTGGCGCTGTGAGGCAGCAGTGCTAACCACAGCGCCACCATATTGCAGTCATAGCTAGGGTGGTAGGTTTTTAATTCCAAGGGACTTCTGGACAGCCAGATAGAGTTGGCAACTCCACTTACATCCAGCAATTTAAACACATCTCATTCATAAACAGAATTAGTAAGTTGCTGTCTCCAATTACACACAGGTTCCAAACATTCTGCTTGTATGACCTTCAGTACGAAAACAACTTTAATTCTAACAGGAATCAACAAATGAATGCAAATCCCAACACTCAGAAGAATTTATATTGGTTTTAAAGCTTTTTAAGAGACTTGTATGGATTGCCAAGTGGAATTTATTCCAACAATCATTTAAATTGGTGTTGCCTTACATTCATAAGCATGATTGATTTTTCTGTCACACTATCCAAACATCTCATGACACATTTGATCTAATTTTTTGACTTATTGTCACCTGTTTTAGTATACAGAAATGCATTGTTTCTTGCATGCTGTACAGACAAAGCATTCCATTCAAAGCAAAGGAAAGGAGAGGGTGCAGAATGTAGTGTTACAGTCATAGCCAGGGTGTAGAGAAAGATCAACTTAGTGCGAGGTAGGTCCACTCAAAAGTCTGACAGCAGCAGGGAAGAAGCTGTTCTTGAGTCGCTTGCTACGTGATCACAGACTTTGTATCTTTTCCCCGACAAAAGAAGGTGGAAGAGAGAATGTCCGGGGTGCGCAGGGTCCTTAATTATGCTGGCTGCTTCCCGAGGCAGTGGGGAGTGTAGACAGAGTCAATGGGTGGGAGGCTGGTTTGTGTGATGGACTGGGATTCATTCACCACCCTTTGTAGTTTCTTGCAGTCTCTTGATGTCATCTATATGGATTTCAGTAAGGTGTTTGACAAAGTCCCTCACGGTAGGCTGGTAGAAAAGGTTAAGGTGCATGGAATACGAGGCCAGGTAGCTAGGTGGATTGAGAACTGGCTGGGAAATAGGAGACAGAGGGTAGCTGTGGAAGGGACCTTGTCGGGCTGGAGGCCAGTGACCAGTGGTGTGCCGCAGGGCTCAGTACTGGGACCTCTCCTCTTTGTAGTCTACATAAATGACTTGGAAGAGGGCGTAGGTGGTGTGATTAGCAAGTTTGCTGATGACACCAAGATGGCAGGGTTGGCGGGTACGGAACTGGATTGTCAGGTGATACAACAGGATATAGATAGGTTGGTGCAGTGGGCAGATAGGTGGCAGATGGCATTTAATCCTGACAAATGCGAGGTGATGCATTTTGGACGGAATAATGCAGAGAGGAGCTATGTGATTAAAGGGAGGCCGATTAGGAGTATAGACATACAGAGGGACCTGGGAGTGCAGGTTCACAAATCCATGAAGGTTGCATCACAAGTGGAGAAGGTTGTTAGGAAGGCTTATGGGATGTTGGCCTTTATAGGAAGGGGCATAGGGTATAAAAGCTGCTGTCTAATGCTTCAGTTGTACAGAACGTTGGTTAGACCGCATTTGGAGTACTGCGTCCAGTTCTGGTCACCTTACTACCGGAAGGACGTGGAGTCTCTGGAAAGGGTGCAGAGGAGGTTTACCAGGATGTTGCCTGGCATGGGGGGACTGGGTTACGAGGAGAGGTTGAAGAAACTGGGACTATTCTCCTTGGAAAGGCGGAGATTGAGAGGGGACATGATAGAAGTATATAAGATAATGAAGGGAATGGATAGAGTTAATAGTGAGAGACTGCTCCCTAGACTGGATACAAACACGAGAGGTCATCATTTAAGGGTGAGGGGGGAGAGGTATAATTTGGAGGTGAGAAGAAGGTTCTTTACGCAGAGAGTTGTAGGGGTTTGGAACGCGCTACCGAGTAGGGTGGTGGAGGCAGGAACGTTGGACTTGTTTAAGATGCAGTTAGATAGGCACATGAGTGAAACGAGAATGGAGGGATATGGTAGGGGATATTAAATAGGGTTAAACCTCGGGAGACACCGGAAAGGCAGGCTGTAAGATTAATATTTTTGACTTTATTCCACAGGTGGAGGTCCACCTCGTGTCAAACGAGGGGCATTCACACGGCAGGTCGTGCCTGGGCTGCTCTTGGAAGTTCCAGGAGTGGCCTAGAACTTCGTGTCGGTGTGTGTGCTTGATCCTGGACCGGTAGATGGGCGCCGCAACAGCTCAGTGACTAGCACTGCTGGCTGTGCAGGCACATGGATTTGGGCCTGTGTCTGTGGGAGTTTGCGCATTCTCCCTGTGGTTGCGTGGGTTTCCTCCGGGCGCTCCGGTTTCCTCCCACACCCCAAAAATGTGCTCTCAGGCTAATCGTTTTTTACCAAATTGACACTATTTCTTCCCTGAATCTGACTGAGTAGGGTTCCATTCATAGATATGCAGGGTAGAATAGGTGTAGGGTGATGTGGCGGCGCGGGCTCGTTGGGCCGAAGGGCCTGTTTCCCGTGCTGGATTGTTCTTTGTTCTTTGTTCTTTGTTCTTGGGCAGAGCAGGAGCCCATACCAAGCTGTGATACAACCAGGAAGAACGCTTTCCATGGTGCGTCTGTGATGATTGCTGAGAGTCGTAGCGGACATGTCAAATTTCCTTAGAATTCTGAGAAAGTATTTCGTAAAAGTTTCTATCCAATAGACAAAAGTGCCAACCTTAGAGAGAGAAAAACAACAGAGAGATCAAATGTTTATATTTCTCACAATGATTCGCTCTGATTAGAAGTGTTTTCTTCGAAGAAAATAATGTGATAATCAAACATTGCAGTGAGGTTGCCACAGTCACATTACAAACACAGGCAAGTGAGGAACAGAGAGGAGGCAGGCAGCTCACTGGACATTAAGTTCCTGTTTAAGTCATGATCATTTACTCTGAGCTACTAACGTCATTTAGCCAAATACATGCGATAAGTTAACCACAAGAAAGAGCTTCTGACTTTATTCAGCTTCCTGGAAAAGCCCATTAGCGAAGCTTCCCTGAACAGAGATACTTAGAGTTTGAGATAAATCATTCCTCAGGGTCATACTTCCCTATTCAACATCTTCACTTTTCATGTATATTAAAACCCACCAGAACAAAGCCTGCTGTACATCTGATTGAGCACTGCTTTAAATAGACAGTACAGACATGAACAAAAAGGAATTGCTTCCA